>WOAB01000587.1:1200000-1933077 GCA_027886185.1 Rheum nobile
TTGATCCTAACTCAATCGGATCATACAAGTCTCTACGGTACAACAAATCATCCGTCCACGACTTCCAAATTGAGTAATTTGAAGCCGTCAACTTGATCATTGTACTCGCAAAGTCTTCAACTTTCATTGTCATCTCCACTCCTAATGCCCACAATCTCAACACAGCCAAAAGCTCTGATACCACTTGTTGGGCTCGGAAGTGCAAATTCGAGGCCAACTAGGAATAATGACAATTGTGCTTACAATCAAATGACACCCAGAAACAGCGACACACACAGAATCTCAGGATAACCAATCGTAGACAAACTCAAGCAACAAAATAATCGCAATAACCAACACATGAATTTAACATGGGAAAAACTCTCAATCACGAGAGGGGAAAAAACCCACGACCGGCCAACCAAGCCAATCAATCCACTAATCAACAAATCAGTACAAGTGTTTAGCAATACAAGTCTCACACACGAGAGAAAAACATGAAGATCTCAAACACCTCTCTAAATACAACCCGATCTAGATAAGATTCTTCTTTAACTAACTAAACCACTTGTTCATGCGATTAGAGGTTCCAAAGAGAGATGAACTTACCAAACCCTTGTTGGTAACGAGCAATCTGGAACCGAGAGACAATCTCCAAGGCTAAAGAAGTGCAAAGCTGGCTCCTTTCTTCACCTTTCTCTTTCTCTCTCTCCTCCAAGCTCTCTCCTCTATTTCTCTCTTTTTTCTTTCTTTGATTGGCTACGCACTCCAAGAAGCTCAAATTGCTTCTTTTTCTCGGTGGTGGATACACAATGCACACACATCACTTTGCTAGTTGCCTTAGCAAACTTGGGCTGGACCTTTGGGCCCATTGGCCCAAAAAATATTACATTCAAAAAAATTATAATCTATATTCCTCAAACAAGTTGAAGAGTTAAAGTATTCTCTACTCTATTCCTAATTGTTAAGACTATAATCTAGTCAATGCTATTATCTGTTATCCCCTATCTCTTAGACGTGACTATAGCATGGTGTGTGTAACCTGTAAATGCACTTTTATACATAGAATGGATATAAAGGGTTGGTTATTCTTGTATTAGGCTTTCTCATAACCTATAAAACAAAAGGTTTCTCCCAACCTTTTCTTCATACTTCATACCTTTTCACAGTTATTCACAAAGTAAACATCATTACATATGTAAAATGTATTAAAATAATATATTACCACAAAGTATTATGCTTCGATATTATGACTTAGAGTTTGTATGTGTTGATATTCTGATAGCTAGGCTACGACAGTTCAAATTTTCTACTCCCTTGATATACCCCCTTCCCTACTCCCTTTACTTGATTGGTCTAGTTGTACAAGGAATTAGATTAAGAAAAAATAGCTTAAACTAAAAGATATTAATTTTTTTTTTTTTTATATCCAATAATTAATTAACCTTTCTGCTCCTTTCTCTCTTTCCCAACTACGTAAGCATATAATTAGTTCGTATAAAAAAAAGGAATAATAGTTTAAACTAAAAGATACTAATTAACTAAATTAAAAAGATAATGATTCTATCTTTCTTCCCTAACCCCTACCAATAATTGTAACTTCATTATCAGCAAAAAGAAGAAGAAGCTTGGAGCTTGGATTGCAGTTCAAATTTGGACTGGTTGAATTGGCATATGCAAAAGTAAGTAAACCTTTTACTCTATGAAAACAATTGACATATGCAAGAAAAATCGTTTCTCTTTATATAGGTTATGGACACTACTTTACAAGAAAAATCAATGCCCACTTGATACTTTAAAGTATTAAGAGACATGTGATTTACACCGTAACAATTGAATTGATTCAATTTAATGATGTATTTGGATTGCATGCTTTATGTAAGTTGGACTGAAATTACTTCTCTTTATATAGGTTATGGACACTACTTTACAAGAAAAATCGTGTCGTCGACTAGAATTTGATCATGAGGAAGATCAGACTAATTTTTCCGTAGACGATGAAGGGATAGAAACACTGCATTCAAAGGTTTCTATAGAGGAAATTCCAAGAATTGGTATGGAGTTTGAAACTGACGATGCGGCTTATGAATTCTACAATGCTTATGCTTTAAGAGTTGGATTTTCAATCCGGAAATGCTCTGTTCATAAACGCAAGGGGGAATTGTTAGATAGAAGATTTGTTTGTTCATGTCAAGGTCAACGCAGAAGTGATAAACGAGACAATGTTTACAAATCTCACAGGGCAGAAACAAGATTTGGTTGTTCAGCCATGCTAAGTATAAGTTGTCGTCAAACCGGGAAATATCGTATTGTGAAATTTATTGCTAAGCATAGTCACAATTTGGCAAGTCCGAGTAAGGCTCATCTATTTAGATCACATCGAAAGATCTCATTGTCGCAAGCAGCAGAAGTTGATATGGCTGATATTTCAGGTATTGCCCCAAAAAATGCATACGAGGTCATGTCTAGGCAAGCAGGAGGTCGTGAAAATCTTGGATTTTCTAATGTGGATTATAGGAATTATCTACAAAGCAAGCGTACTATGAAAATGGATCCTCGTGAAACTGGTGGCGTTCTAGAGTACTTGCAAGGTATGAAAGTTAAAGATCCAAGTTTCTTTTATGCTATTCAAGTAGACGAAGATGCTTTGATAACTAATATATTTTGGGTTGATGCAAAGATGATGGCTGACTATGAAGATTTTGGTGATGTCGTTTGTTTTGACACTACATATCGCAAGCATAAGGATGGTCGACCAATTGCTTTATTTGTCGGTGTGAATCATCACAAACAAAGTACTATCTTTGGCGTTGCATTATTATATGATGAGACAGCAGAGACATTTGTATGGTTGTTTGATACATTTTCAAGGGCTATGGGTGGAAAGCTACCTAAGACAATATTGACCGACCAAGATGCTGCTATGTCAAAAGCACTTGCTTTCCAATGGCCAGAAACTTATCATCGGCTTTGTATTTGGCATATCTTTCAAAACGCGGCAACTCATTTGAATGGAGTTTTCTCAAGTTATAAAGATTTTTCAAAGGATTTTAGTAGTTGTATTTATGACTATGAATGCGAGGAAGATTTTCTGGATGCTTGGAGAGATATGCTTGATAAGTATGAACAACAAGATAATGATTGGTTGAAGAGACTATTCATCATAAAAGAAAAGTGGGCATTGGTTTATGGGAGAGATACATTTTGTGTGGACATGACCACTACGTAGCGAAGTGAAAGCATGAATAGTTTGATCAAGAACTATGTAAGTCCTAAGCAAGACTTGAGAAGATTTTTTGACAACTTTCAGCGATTACTAGAAGATCGTCGTTATGATGAGATGGTTGCAGATTTTAAGGCTAGTCAAACTAAAATAGCATTATCCTTTCCTGTAGCAATTTTGAAGCATGCTGCGAGTGTCTATACACCCAAGGTTTTTCAGTTGTTTCAGAAAGAATCATCTATATCTTATGACTGCCAGCTTGAAGTCTGTGGTGAGGCGGGGGCACTTCAGAAATATAAGGTTACACCTCTGAAGAAGAAAAACAGTTTTATTGTCTCTTATGATTGCATAGAAGAAAATATATGGTGTAATTGTAGGAAATTTGAGTTCGCTGGCCTATTATGCAGTCATATATTGAAGGTTTTCTCTTCTAGAGGTATTACTGAAGTTCCTGACAGGTACATTCTAAAACGTGGGACCAAAAATGCTAAAAGAGGAAGCATTAGAGCCACCAACCAGAATTCACATGATGAGATAGATCCTAAATCAAAGTTGGCAATGCGTTACAAAGAGTTATGTCGTTTATCTACTCGTCTAGTTACAAGAGCTGCAGAATCTGAAAATGCATACCATTTTATGAAATATAATCTTCTTAAGTTGTCCAGAGAGATGGATTTAAGCTCAGCAGAAAGACCAACTGAATCCAGGTTGCCAAATTACCATCTGTTAGGAATTGATCCAAATAGTGATATATCCTTGAATGCAGATAGCAAGACAGAGGCAGTTAATGGTCTGAAATTGAAGCCAAAACCCAGAGCTCGATCAAGTAAAAGGCCGGAGAGTGCTCTTGAAACAGCCAGAAGAAAAAAAACAGAACAACAAAGCGTAGCACATTGCTTGATAATGATGTGTGTTGTCTAACGGATGACCATGTAGAGCAACATAGAGGCCTTTCTCATGTTGTACAGGTATGTCAAAAGTTTTTGTTTATTTGTATTAGTAGTAGATAAGAGATTCAATTCTTAAATTTAAAATAACCACCTGAGATGTCTTTTGCTATTGCTTTTGGAATATTGTCTAGGATAGGTTGTTTTTTCGTCTTTGAGAATAATGCTTGTTGTTGCCTACAACTTTGCTAAATTTTTTCTGTCATGGCTATTATTTTGTGTTGTCTTTGACTTTTGAGTACTGCTATTCTAGTTTAATAGGGTTGGGGTTGTTTTTTATATTGTGTTGTCTTTGACTTTCACGTAGCAAAATTTGTTTGCAATATAGGCGAACCAATGTGTTCAACTAGATGAAAGTGGTGCACAACAACGAGTTTCTTTTATTCATTCACAAGAGCAAGCTGGATATTACAAATCTACACCATTAGAATATAGACATGGTAACATGTATATTAATCCATTACATGTTCAGCCTAATCAACAATTTCAGCATAGTTATATGGCATTGTTGACAAACATTGGAATACCTCAGCCTACAGGTGAATGTAAAACTTCAGATACTATGTCTTAACTCTCACTAGTTGAATGTGTTTTCAAATACATGATACTTATATGTAATGTACTGTCTATTGTTCTAATTCATATTCTGTTTTTACATACCAGATGATGGACAAACAGCCATACACCGAACTAGTTGAAGACATGTCGTGCCAACTCCATATCATGGAAACTTTATATAATAGCTTGAAACTTTCTTTTGTTGATGCTAGATACATGAAAGATCTATTTGCTGATGTTATTTTTCATAGATATTATCTATTTGCTGATGTTATTTTTCATAGATATTATCTTCTTGCTATTTTGTTTTAATTAGGGAAGGTGTTGATTTAGTTTTATTACTTTAGGTGTTAATTCATATAGTAGTTTGGAATCTCTCTTTTGTTGATCGTTCTTTGAATGTTGTTATGCATCAGAGGTTATTATTTGTTTTAATTAGTTTAGGTGTTACATATATTTTTGATTTTGTCCATGAGAAAATTAAAGAGAGACAAATAAGGAAAAGAAAATCAGGAGAATGGGAAAAGAACAATAACTTCAGGTTCTTCATTGATAATATTGTTTACATTCTTAAGCATCCTCCTTTATACAAATGTGAGGAAGCAACATGTACAATAAAATAAAATACACCAATAAAATTAGATCACTAGCTCTTCATTGCTCTTCACTTCAGTTGGCAATCAAACAAGCTTCCAGTCACCTTTTCAGCAAAACAACAAATCCAGTGATTAAGGAATCCAGTGAGATACCACACAACTTAGCAGCAGCTCAGCGTGACAACAACTAGGAGACAACAACACAGCGTGAGAGCAACATAGCAGCAGCTCAGCGTGACAACAACTTGGAACAACACAACGCGACAGCAGCATACTCGCAACAGAAGCTCACAAACTCACAACACAATAGATAAACACCACTGAACATCAGAAATAAGACTAAACACCAATAGATCATGATACAAAAACAATGATAGAAAATCAGAACAAATTGAAAATACATATTCAAACACCAGCAGATCATTGCCCACAATATGCTTCACGACATCTTTTTTATACTTTAAGCCAGCAGAGATAGCCTTAGCATGACATATAAACATGGCGTCGTTAAACTTGGAAGTTTAAACCAAATAGAATGCATATAAAGAGTTTGATCGATGGGGAAAAAGTGAATGTACCTCCACTGTAATGTTAGTTGTGTCTCCTGTTATGATTTGAGCAGAGCATTGGAATGGTCTCTAGATGGGAATTCAACAATAAAAGGCTTAAGAGCCTGAAAAATTCAACAACCACCATACAATGGAGTAATTAGAAAAATTCAGTCCATACATATGATTTTCAAGCTTAAAAGAGGGGGAATTAGACAGCTATTGTTAAAGAAGTTCGAATCAGAATCGAACATTAGGGTTTCGGTTTACCTTGTTGGGCGTGTCGTTTGGCTTCTTACAAAGAGCACGACGTCCCCATCCACTAAGCAAATCACACCATCTTTATCCATGAATGTGAAGGCTCTCTGGATTAAGAAATTGAATATGAGCAACAAGGTTAAAGAAAACGAACCTGGTGTTTGATCGATAGATCAGAATAAGCTTTTTAGGAACACGATTAGAGAAATTGAGAGAGGAGGTAGATATGTATTTAAGAAATTGAATCTGGGCAAAGTTGGGAGAAGGGAGAACGAATTTGGACTGAAATTAATTGGGGGAAGTAACGAACAGTGGCTGGGAAAGGGGAGAGGGGAAAGGAAAGGGGAAGATTTTAATTAATTATTTAACTAAAAAAATTAAAATTAATGTTTAGGTGGACCAATTAAAAAAAAAAAGTAGGGAAGGGTGTATATGAAGGGTGTAGAAAATTTGGACGGAGGCTACGAGGCTTTACAAGGTCTTGCGTGTTGTTATTTCCTTTTTTTGATTCTAAGAAAATGACAAGAACTTATTACCATTCTTACCAGATATTACTTTTGTGGGAAACCCTACCCTCACTTCTTGGTTTTATTGATGTCATGAAACAGGTTGCCGCACATTATTGTCGGTGAAAATCAAAGGAGTGTTCAAATTTGTTTCATCATTCTATGGCTTGACAAGTCATGATATGCCAGACAATAGAAAAGAGGTACTCGATGCTCTATATTTGTTTTTTAAGGTCCTCCGTATCGTTTTTTTCTAAATACTTGTGAAGAATAGTTTCAACAATATTCTAATTTAATCAATATAACAAAATCTTTCTAAATTATGAGTTTTAATTAGCCCATCCTCTCGAGTAGTCTACCCATCGATCAATCTAACCCTCTTATGTATAGTTGCTACAAAAATGTTGTGGCCTGACCTCTAGCTGTAAAAATGTTGTGGCCTGACATCATACACAAGAAGGAGATAGTAGAAAAGACGAGAAGAGTGAATGAAGGAAGGGACACAATAAAGAACCTATATAGCTTTGTCCGTTATATAAAATATGTTATTCATTATGGTTTGCCAACACTTGGAGGACCCATGGCAAAGAAGCTAATGATTTTTTACTTTATACTATTTTTACTTACTAACATGCTCAAATTCAATAACTTCTAGTGTTTTGGTCCATACATGTTTGATAGAGATATTAGATGGAAATAAAATATTATATAGTTATCTTGTGAATATCTTGTTACCATATATTCTATCTTGTAAGGATTTGATTTGGTTAGATGCTTTACGATCAAGTCATTTGGTGCATATATATGTTGTACGTATGAATCAATGAAAGGCAGAGGAGATTATTTCACTATCTTGCTTCTTTATTATTTCATCACGGTATCAGAGTTATGAACCCTAAGCACAATTAACCTACCCTTGCGTTATTCCTCCACTCTACTCGGTCTCTCAAAATTTATATCTTTCCGATTGTGTTGATCGTTTCTCTTCCTGCTTGTGATACTTTGTATTTGTTTGCAACACTTTGCTATCATGACCATCGACGGTTCCACTTCGAAGAAAAAGGCGTTGGATCCAACATTGCCTTGTTATCTCCACCCGTCTGATTATCCCGGTTTGAACATCTACAATGTGATGTTCAAAGGCAATAACTTTTAAGATTGGGAGAAAGGCCTTCGTAATGCTTTCTGGGCAAAACAAAAGCTCGGCTTCCTTGACGGGAAAATTGACGAACCAGGTGATTCTTCTGAGACATGATGATGACCGGGCAAGTGTCAATTTTATGCTTGTCGCTTGGGTGTTACAATCAATTGAGTCGTATTTACACTTCTCGATTAGTTACTTAGAGTCGGTCAAGTCTCTCTTGGATGATATGAAGCAACAATTCTCTATCGGGAACGCTCCTCGCATCCATCAACTTCGCACAGAACTGGCACGGTGCGAACAGAATGGCAAAATTGTGGCTTCTTACTTTGGCCACTTGAAATCCTTATGGGAGGAGTTACATAACTACCTCTCTCCGACTCGATGCTCATGTGGGAAGTGTACTTGCGGGTTTGACAAGATATTGAGCTCCGAACGGGCTCATGAACAAGTTCATCATTTTTTAATGGGTCTGAACGGAGATATCTATATCACTAGTACAGAACAAGAACTCGGACCCCGTTTTTTTCCACTCTAGACCACGGTTCGAAAACGGGGTTGTTATCGGCGAGGTCCGAGATTCAGACCCCGATTTTTTACAACCGGGGTCCGAATTTCGGACCCTGTTTTTATGAAAAATTGGGATAAAACATCTTTTTTTTTTAAATAAAAATAAAATCAAGATCCCGGTTTTATAAAAATTCGGGGTAAAAACAGGACCCCGATTTTTTTTTAAAAAACAGGGTAAAACTCCATTTTTATTAAAAAAAAACGGGGCCTTGTTTTTTTTTTAAAAAAACGGAGTAAAGCTCCTTTTTAAAATAAAATATATACATATAAACTAAGATCCTACTACAACAATCTCTTCCACCTGAACTTTGTGTGGACAAGATCAACATAAAAGCAACCCCCAGAAATAAGGAAAAGACATATTAAAATCGTGTTACATGATTGAAGTCTAACCTTGTTGTCTCCTTTCTAATCTATTCCTTTGTTCATAGAATCTCAACTATATTATCTTACAGTTTACAAAAGAAATTCTTAATCTACAAGTTTCAACAGGGCAAACTCACTTCAGCTATAAGCTGAGTTCACAAACATGGCTAATCAAGTATGCAGGAAACACCATGTTTGGAGCTTACATGATTCTCAAGCTAATCAGGTTGCTTATGTCTAGTAAAGGATCAGTTAAAGAGTTACCATCCAGCCACTTGGAAGAGTAAAATAAAAAGGCTCATCAGGTAAATTGTATGAAGGAATGAATCAGCTGCATGATCTGATTTACATTATAAATATATACTCACAACTCTGTTAGCCCATCCATGTTTTGAAGATCAGATGGGATAGTGCCCGTAAAATTCTTCCTTGAGAGGAGTCTGCCTTGCAAATAGAGTCCATTGTTAGCAATCTTTGGTCTACCAACATGAGCTGAAGTATTCTAATTCAAAAGTATCCACTCTGTGGGCAGGTAATGGATTGCAGAAGGAGTGCACATTAAGACATGCCTAGTGTGCAAAAATATACTCAAAATCAAACGAAGACTCGTGCAATTATAAAATTATGTGTATTATATATCTTGCTTGATACTATTCTTGCATAAATGCCATTGAGTTTGAGAGTCATTTAAGGAATGCTAAACCTGTTGTTAGAAGATGATGGCTTATAGTTTTGTAATTCGTGGTGGGGACGTTGTGCTACAAACTACCCATTCCCAAGGCTTTGGATTGCAAGGATCACCTTCATCTTCTGTGCTAAGAGTCCCAACAGATATGCCACTAAAGGCTTTAAGAGCAGTCACTTCATAGGAAACCATGTGCTAATTAGCTTATACTGGTATGCCACTATGTTTTCACATCTAATAAGACTACATTCTGATTTAAGTACAATTGTTTGGAAAATGAGTAGCTGGATCAGTCAAGAAACAAGGCAGAAGCCAAAATGACACACTTACCATCGTAGCTATCTGTTGTAGAACCAATCTCTACATATTTGCTGATCTCAATAGCATTCAAGAGTGGCCCTTTTGTAGAGTCTGGAGTCTTGACAAATGAGAAGGATAAAACTCTGCAGTGTTCAGACACACCATTACATACCAGATGGTAAGGTACTAATGTTCATTTCATACCCAACAGCTCCTTCAAATAAAACTCTGCAGCTCCTTCAAACAATATCTGCATATGATGTTTTGATGTTAAACAAAAGTGTCTTTCATTTCATACTAATGTTCATTAAACAAGAGTTGTGCATACCCAACAACTCCTTCAAATAAATACTTTTTTCATTTCATAACAATGTTCATTCAACCAAATTGTTAATTTCCTCACCATCTGATTCCACAGGCTTTATGTTCACTGTGGTTATTATCATCTGATTCCACAGGCTTCATGTTCACCATCTGATAACCCAACAGCTATTGTTTCTATTTAATGTTAATTCATGAAACTTAACAAGCAGAATGTTGCAGGAAAAAGCATGTTCAACAAAAAAGGTCAACAACCCCCTAAGAAATTAGTATGTAATAGGTTCACTCCTTTCTCTGATTTTCCTAAGGTTTCATGTTCACCGTGGTTTAATTGATCCTTCAATTACTACCATCAAGTGAAAACAAAGACTACCTGGCCATTCTCAAGCTATAGCTACAACTCTGGCAGATGATGTTGAATCATCGGTGGCTATGTGCGACACCACCAACACTTGACAATGTACAAGAATCATTCATAATAAGGTGACTTGAGCAAGGTGAAGACACAAGTGCATATAGGAGGGGAGCAGATCCATGACTTGTTCTATATAATGTGGAAGCACATGTCATGCATGAACAAAATAAATCATACAACACCAGCATTTCAGAATGTTAGCATCTATCTGCAATTCAGGCACCCACTCGGTTCAATTTCAGAAGATAGCTTTTGAAGATGAAGCTAGATGAAGAATTAGGCTAGGCTTCATATGTCTCAGTACTCAGCAACTTGTGTGACAAGTAATATTCCAGTAATGTAACATCATTGATAACCGGACTTAGTGACTTGCATCTAACATTAGACCTATTTTAGAAGTTGACTTTGATCAATTTATTTCTCTATACCTTTGAATTTGTGCAGGATTTCAACTTTATTTCCAACTTACAAATCCCACATGTATGCTGTCCCTTCATCCGTCCTAATAATTTCATGACCAACAGATACCCCAATTTCCGCAGACCTGGAACGCCAAACCCAAAACTATGAATCAAGGTCTTTAAGAATCAGTACATCAGCGATACTCTGAAGCTGCAATTACAAATATAAGTTCACAAGACCAAATGATTGAACAACACTCAACGCATCATTGTAAAACCTAGTTCTTAAACAAAAGTATATCTAAAATGTAAAGAACACAATTTGGTTCTGGATTAACAGAAAATGGCAATCGGTTGGCCCAAAATATTAGTACATCAAATATGTCTTGAAATTCGCTACCACAACAAGAGAAAAAAATTAGCACAATTTTGTATATAGAGAAACACTATATAAATTGAAGCTGTCAAAAAGAAAGAGATATTCAGAACCTTCATAACAATATTCAGAAACTTCATAGCATAAAACAAAATATGACAAAAATATCGTATCCAGACTAGAAACATGAATCTGCAACTGTAATTGACATTGAGAAATGTAGAAAAAATAAATTTATAATTGTACTGAACAAAACAATGAAATTGAGGAAACTAAATTATCAGTTATTGACCATTTATTTGTATAGAATATATTTTCATCCATTTGGGGTCTATTTTTGTTTTTTGGCCATTTGTTCAATTAATTTCCTAGACTTAATATAACTAATAAGAGGGCTATAATTAATGATCCAATGTCACGAAAATCTATCTATTCCTATGACCAGATTAGAGATGATCTTTTTAACCATTTTCACACAATTTTTCACAAAAGGATTTTGCGACCCCCTCCAAATTATTTCTGTATCCGCCACTAGACACAGTGGTTAGCATACTTAGTCAATTCGCTCTTTCAAAGGCAATGATATTAACATGGAAAGCAGGAGTATATTTAAGATAAGAAAAAAATGTCGACCTTTAGGAATGGCTCTCTTTTCATCGTTGTGAATTGTGATGCAGGTAGAAAACAAAGCCTCCTACAACTACAAGGACTGCTGCCGGCTGCAATTCAAATCAAAAGGCAAAAAATGTAGAATGAGAACAACTCAGAGACGAATGCATACAATGGAGCCAATGCAGATATGCAATTCAGAAAAGATATTGATATGACCACAATATCAAAATCAAGAAGATTTGGAGTTTAAGATCAATACTATAGCATAAGATATCGAAGAACTAGAACCCGAAGTGCTTTCTGTTAGTAGAGGGTGACTATTTTGCCTCTCATGGTAGTATCCTGATGGCCTTACATAACTACGGTGCTGCCAACCATTGGATGGGCTGAACCTACAGAAAAAAAAAAGAAAAAAAAAAAGAAAAAAAAAAAGAAAAAAAAAAAGAAAAAAAGAACTTTAGACAGACTCAAAATAGAATGAATGCAACAACATAAATCCAAGTTTGAAAGAGAACTCCACAATCTCACCTATCCACGTCTAATTTAACACATTATATATTCATAAGACAACAGTTCAAGATGTTGATCAACTCATCTAATCCAATGTAGATGAATGTAATAGTGGTCAACCGTTCTACTATTAGATGCTAACTCAATCATAAATGTTAGACACAACTTAGTACAATAAGGTGTAATATATAATCAAACTTGGAATCAAATAATTAGAAATACCACTACAGAGTAATATATGCCAAACAGATTATGAATGATGTAAACGTAGAGGTTTATTTGAACAACATGAGTGACAGTGTTTATAATGGTTACCTAGTGAGCAAAAAATGAAGGCCAAAATATGAACTTGCTTCTACATGCTAGCCACACAATCTTGTTGAAGAAGCATTAGTTCCTACATGACAAAGGGAAATTGATCTACATGCTCTAGGTAATTCAATGATTGCCTATTCAATAACTATCCTTTTTTTAGCCGTTTAGGGAGTTGAAAGAGGGAGAGAGGGGAGGACTCACCGGCGGTTGGATTGGCGGAGCTCCTAGTGGTTGGACCAGCAGGAGCGAGTGGGGCGCGCGACGAGTTGGCCGAGAAGGGGAGGCGAGCCTGCACGGCGCGAAGGCTAGGCTGACTTCCAGGAGCGGCAAACAGAGAAGGAGGAAGATGGAGGCGAGCCTGCGAGCTCCTGGTGGTTGGACCGGCGGAAGCGAGTTGGCCAAGAAGGGGAGGCGAGACTGCGCGGCGCAGAGTCTAGGGTAAGTTACAGGAGCGACGCAGAGAATTAAGAGGATGGAGACGAGCTAGCTTGTGAGCCGCGAGTTTTATCTTTTGCAAAATAAAAAAACGGGACCCCGGTTATACGAAACAAGCGTGGTTCGGGATATTTTTTTTTAAATAAAAGTTTACACCCGGATCACGGTTATTTGTGATTAACCGCGGTCCGAGATATTCACGGTACCCAATTGTCGAGAAACCGCGGTCTGGGATTTAAAAAAAAAAACTTAAAAACAAAAAATATATCCGGACCGCGGTTATTCGTTATAAACCGCGGTCCGATATCTTTGTTACACCGATTTTACTAATAACCGGGGACTGTATATATTTGTGGACTAATTGCAAAAACTACCAGATTTTGAAAGGCCATTTGCACAAATATCAGATTTTGAAAAGTATAGCAAAAATGCCATAAAACTGCAAAAGTTGATTTTCAGAAAAAGATAAATTCATATTTTCGTTTACCTTTTCTTTTAGTAAAAATTATAATTTTAACAATCCTTAATTATGCTTAATTGATTGATAACAGGTTTAGGCTTCTTCCCCACATTCCCTCGGCTTCTCCCCGACGGCCTCCTCCGACGGCCTCGTCTGCTGGCTCTCCGACCTACCCTTCTTTGACCTCCATCTGCACCGCGAACCTGGCAGACGAGTGCTTCTCAAGGTACCTTCCATGTTATCGAGACCTCACTGCTTTGCCTCTTCCTCGCGCCAATTCCCCCAGCTCTCTCTCTTTATCTTCTCTTCCCGCCTCTGCATCCACCATCGCTCCTCCTCCTCCTCCCACCGCCTGAACAACCTCCCGATCCACCCCCAGTCCACCGGTGGCGGCCTTTCTCCCGATCCCTCCATGTCGCCCGGTTTTAGGGCTCAGATCTATGCGAGCCGTGTCTCCTTCATTTGCGATATTGCCTATCGTACCAAAACCGAAACCGCCTTTTCTCTTTCTCTCTCAAGGGCCTTTATCTTCAATGGCGGATTATGAACTCGTAAGACTACAACTTTCATAAAAACAGGGGGAAGAAAGGGTTTCCGATTCCGCAACCTTTTCTTGTTTTGCACTCGGACCTCTACTTTCTAGTTTCCCGAGCTCTTCAAATGGGAATTTCGCAATAGGGATTGAAGAATTTGGGGGCAAAATCCCCAATTCAAAATTTTCGGCGAAAATCACGGGTTCTGAGAGATGGATTCTGTTCCAAAAGGGTTTGCAATGATGTGTTTCTTGTAAAGGAGGCGTCTTTTAAGGAATCGAGAAAATCGAGTAAAGCAAATGGGGACCACTGTTTAGAGAATTCAGATGATGATGAGGCAGGGCTTGAAGAATTTCATGGGGCAAATGAGGATTTTGAAGAGGAAGAAGTGGGGAGTGAAGATGAAGTGTTCAGTGTAATTGAGTTGAGGAAAATGGTAAAGGCTGAGAAGAGGAAAGCATATGTTGTATTGAGGGATCTGGAGAAGGAGAGGATGGCTGATGCTTCTGCTGCAGAAGAAGCCATGGCCATGATCTTCAGGCTCCAGAACGAGAAGAGCGCGTTGCAGATGGAAGTGAACCAGTTGCAGAGATGGGCTGAGGAGAAGCAAATCTATGATCATGAATTTATTCAGTCACTTCAGTGGACTGTGATGCAGTGTGAGGAGGCGAGGAGTTTGTTGGAAGAGGAGTTGAAGTTTCAATTGGCTATGGCTACCAAGGTGAGTATGGTAATTGGTAATAGATGGTCATGCTGAAAGGAGGCAGAAAATGACTCATTGTACAATATGGGTAATGGGAAATGTAGTCACTAGAAAGTTGATGAATAGAATAAAGGCGATGTATCAATTTCACGCGAAAGAACTCCACAAGGAGGTAGCCAAAGTGGGGAGCAAGGCCATTCTTGTTATGGCAGCATTGAGAAGAAGCAGAACTGGTTCATATGCCCTACAGAAGAGTATGCCATTTGTGTCTTCTACTTCAAAAAATCATACTAATGTTTGTTTTCTTGCTATTGCTTGTAAATTTCTTGTTAGCTATCCTCCTTTTCAATGTATTCCTAGGAAGAATTTCTCTAGGATCTTTTTGTTCTTTGTTTCTGAACATAATTGACTTGGGTCCTTAGTAGCTCATCTTGCTCAGTTCATGTGAAATCTGTTTTCTAAATAAATATGAACTGATTGATATATATGATTGTCGGATAAGGCAAGGGCGTCGCTAACTTTTGTCATCTCAATCTGGTCTCTCCGTATCTCATCTGCTACATGTGCTTCTTTTGCTGCACCTGCATTGTTGTGATATCTTAAAGCAAAACCACTCTTCTGAAATGTAATCTATACTCTTTTTTAAGCTCCATACTTGTTTGGATTACAACAATTTCCATAGAAACATCCTTCAACAGTACTGGCTGCTGAATTCCAACGCCCAGAATCTGAAGTACGTAACCTCTTCAAAGCAGTAACTTGCCCTCATGGATTACAACGTAACCTTTAATGAATCAAAATGTGTTTTTTTTTTGGGTCGAACAAGGCTTGGTGGTGATGTACACATGGGTTGCTTTGATCTTGAATGAACACTAAAGTTGAACGCGGATCATTATGCCTCATTCGTGTCATACCTTGGTGGTGCAAAGCTGGTACTCTATAATGCAGGGATGCACAACCGGGTCGACCCGGACCGGAGAACTCTAGTCCGGGTCAGACTAGTGGATCGACTTTTTATAAAAAAGTGACCCGTGGATCGGACCGGACCGGAAAGCCCAGTTTGTCATTTTTGGGGTGTAACGGTCCATCGTGTTGACGGCCCGGAGCGGACCGGTTTTATAATATATCATATTATCATAAGTGGAATTGAATGTGGATTACAGATCATCATGATAATACATCATATTATCATATTATCAGATAACTACAATACATCATGAAAAAGAGAAATTGACAGTGAAGGTTCTATACTATTATGAAACTGGAAATTTAGAAAAGTAAATTAATATCCATAATGAATGATAGCAAAAAATGACTTACAGTAAAGAATTTATCTACACTGATAAGTGGAATTCTCAGTAGAACAATCAAACATGCTGGTACGACTTGGAGTCTGTTTGAGAGAGGATTACAATAAGTCGGGGTAACGGGGTTAGGGGCCTAGGGCCGGCTACGTACTGTATACATGGATATAACTTGTTATTTTTTAAAGGTCCGGTCCAATACGGTCTAGCCCGGAAAATTCCGGTTCGGTCCAGACCCGACCCAGAACCCGGTTTTATAAAAAATCATGACCCGTGGACCGGACCGATAATAGACCGGTCCGGTCCGGGTTTCCGGTCCGGTCCAATATTGTGCATCCCTACTATAATGGTCCATAACTAATAAATGCAAATTTAAGTGTTTCAAATTTAAAGGTAAGTCATATAACAGAGTAATGACATGACTACGTACAAATGTGACCTGACAAAGGAAATATTGCTCTGAAATTTAAAATTGGCTAACATTTGAAATTTTGTGATATAACAGAGCATTGACCTGACTTCGTATAAATGTGACCTGCCTTCGTTTAAATGTGGCCTGACAAAGTACATAATGCTCTGTTATGTAACAAAATTTACAAAAATAAAGTTTTAAATGTTAGTCGGTTTTAAATGTCAGAGCAATATATATTTTATCAGACCAATGTAAATTTTATCAGACCACGTTTATACTGAGGCACTGAAGAGTGTACAAGAAATTCAAATGTTAGCCGATTTCGAATTTCAGAGTAATATTCAATTTATCAGGCCACAGTTGTACGTTGTCAGGCCACATTTGTACGTAGTCAGGTCATTACTCTGTTATATTACTTACCTTTAAATTTGAAACACTTAAATTTGCATTTATTAGTTATGGATCATTATATTGTACCAGATTTGCACCACCAAGGTATGACACGAATGAGGCATAGTGACCCGCGTTCAACTTCAGTGTTAATTCAAGATCAAAGCAACCCATGTGGACATCACTACCAAGCCTTGTTCGACAAAAAAAAACACATTTAGATTCATTAAATTCAAGATCTAACCACACCATCGTCTTCTCCATGCTCAAGTTACTTAAACCATGACCACACCATCGTCTTGTTCATCGCCTATATACATCACCATCGTCTTCTCCATGTTCATTCAAGATCAAAGCGAAGAATGCAGGGTACATCTCGAGGCACAGCTACTCCGCAGCTCAAGTCTCGTCGACTGGCTTTACTGTCGTCGGGCCCGGGCTCGATCTTCTCAGTCACCAAGAGGCGGAGGACGTGCTGGTAGACGACAAGGATTCGAGGGCCCTCCACGGGGGATGCTCGGTTTCGGAGGCGGCGGTTGCGGGTTTTCTGTACAAGTGGGTGAACGGCAAGAATTTCAGAGAAAGCAAAGAGAGAAGAGTGAGAAGTAGCTTCAACGATGAGAGACGCGAGCGTCAGTGGAGGAAGAGGAGGCGACAAGGATGAAGAGTCGCCGACGAGGAAGAGTCTGCATGCGTCGGCGAGGAAGTGGAAAGCAGAGGAGGAAGAGGTACAATGAGATTTGGAATTAATTAGGGTTAGATTAGTAGGATTAAGATTTTATTTTACATTTTCTTTTTAAAAGTTTTAATCTTTTATCTGATTTTTAATTTTTAAGAAAATTTAAATTCAACCATCAACAATAGCAAAACTACCAGAAAAAGTACAAAAAGTTGATACTTTTGCAATACTTTTCAAAAGATGGGTTTTTTGCAAGTTGGCTTTGAAACTTCAGAGCATTATGTACTTTATCAGACCACATGTGTACGAAGTCAGACCACATATATACGAAGTCGGGTCAATGCTCTGTTATATCACAAAATTTCAAATGTTAGCCGATTTCAAATTTCAGAGCAATATTCACTTTGTCAGGTCACATTTGTACATAGTCAGGTCATTACACTGTTATAGTAGCTTTAAGCAGAACCACTTTTATACCAGAACCTGCCTAGTTAAGAATGATGTTCTCTTGTAGAGATTAGAACACAGAATTTCAAATACCAACCGATTTTAAATTTCAAAGCAATATTTACTTTATCTGGCCACATTGATACAAAGTCAGGCCACATTTATACGAAGTCAGGTCAATGTTCTGTTATATCACAAAATTTCAAATGTCATCCGATTCAAATTTCAGAACAATATTCACTTTATCAGGCCATGTTTGAACGTTGTCAGGTCATTACTCTTTATATTAGCTTTAAGCAGAACCACTTAAATTTACATTTAGTAGTTGTGATCCTCTTTGAATTGATAACCATTCAAAGAATATTATCTTGAAACTAGTATTTATGCACGTGTTACACACGGAATATTTCTTATTAATGTACTTGACTTTGTCAACTGGAGAAGTCTTCTTGGACTTGAAGATGCAAGCCCATACCGAAAAGCAAGTGTAGAATCAAGAGGTATCTTGCATATCTTTACTTAATTCAGAATGCTTGCTTGCATATGTGAAAATCGATCGTGTTTGTAACATTAAAACATTGTGTATCAGATATTTTTTGTGTTGTTTGTCTTGTGTATATGTTGAGAAAGTCGACCAATATTTGAAACTAACGTTGGTATCAAATTTAAGTAAATATTTTTAAGTGATTACCAATTCAACGAGAATCACAAATAATAAATGCAGATTTAATTGTTTCTCGTTAGGAAACCAACCAATATTCATTTCAAATTTATAGTTAATATAACATAGTAATGACCTGACAACGTACAAATATGGCCTGATAAAGTGAATATTGCTCTGAAATTTGAAATTGACTAACATTTGAAATTATGTGATATAACAGAGCATTGACCTGACATCGTATAAATGTGACATGACTTCATTTAAATGTGACCTGACAAAGTACATAATGCTCTGTTATGTAACAAAATTTACGAAAATGAAGTTTTAAATGTTAGTCGATTTTAAATGTCAGAGCAATATTCATTTTATCAGACCACATTTATACTGAGGCACTGAAGAGTATACAAGAAAGTATAATATATAAGAAGGTTGATTTAGCTTCATCCCGTAACTGAAATTACTCTTTTACGGAGGAGCAAAAACCCTGACTTCCACCAATCGATTGCAAGTTCCAAAATTAAAAGAACCATTTGAAACCGGCTAACATTTAAAAGAACCATTTGAAAGTGAACAAGAACCATCATCATTAACTGAAAGAACCATTTGACATTTAGATCAATACGTTCATATTGGAAACGAAACATTTATATAAAGTCAGGTCAATGCTCTGTTATATCACAAAAACTGGTTAGACCCGATTGAACCACGTCACGGTTCACAAACACAACCTTCACTCTCGCCCCACCCTCGCCCAAGCGAGCATAAGAGAGCCGCGAACCATCTTTCCCGGTGGTTCGTACTTATCCGGTTACCAAGAGAAGGAAGAGGGAGACTAGTAAAATGGTGAGATTTGGGATTAATTAGGCTAGATTACTAGGATTGAGATTAATTGACCTGACTTGGTATAAATATGGTCTGATAAAGTAAATATTGCTCTGACATTTAAAACCGCCTAACATTTAAAACTTCATTTTCTTAAATTTTGTTACATAACAGAGCATTATGCACTTTATCAGACCACATTTATACGAAGTCAGACCACATTTATACGAAGTCAGGTCAATACTCTGTTATATCACAAAATTTCAAATGTTAGCCAATTTCAAATTTCAGAGCAATATTCACTTTATCAGACTATATTTATACATAGTCAGGTCATTACTCTATAATATTAGCTTTAAGCAGAACCACTTTTATACCAGAGCCTGCCTAGTTAAGCATGCATTTGTATTTTGCGAGTCTAGACATCAGAAAACCATATAGCACAAACTCAAAATTCTCATATTCATATTAACATGTGTAAATTCCAAAACCATAATAGAAAGATGATTAATGTTTACCTAGTAAACACAAAAGTAACATTATCCTGCATGTGTAACCATATCTGATAACTCAACATTTCCCCCTTTCACAGTTCCACCAACATTCCTTGTCTTTGTAGTCCCTTCACTGAGGCCAGGTGGTTCATTTCCACCAAGTAATGCAGATTTAGGAGTATCAACCAATGTCATCAAGGGATACAAATTAATCTTAGCAAGAGAGTAGGTGGAGTTTCCAACACCCCAAAAGCCTCCTACAGAACACAACCTTTGGGCAGTTATCCTTCTAATATCCAAATCCATCATGCATAATCCACTAAGAAAGATCAACATTATGACAATATCAAAGAGGTTATGAAGTCAAATTACCATGAAACGACAAAGCAAACTACTGCTAGCGTCCAGTGGAAGTGAGTGCCAGAGGGACGGACGTATCTTTTGCAGCAGCAAATGCACCCACTTGCAATGTTAACGATTATCTGAGCAACCAAAAGGAATACCGCTGCAGTCAACCCAAGACCGAATGTTGGGGTTCTTGGGTAAATACAAACACTAGGATTGTTAACTGAATTTTGTTCCAAATGCATAACAAGATGCACCTCCACCTATTACAGTTAAATCATTTCCTATAACATTCACAGTGAGTGAGAATGGCGAGCACAAGGCCATTCTCCTTGAGCATGAATTTCTTCCCACTGTAAGTTCTCCACATCAAACACAAGCATAGATGAAAGCACACATTCATATTTGACAGTCCAAATTCATCTTAAGAGTTTCAATGAAGATAAGAGCATGAACTTCTTCCCACTGTAAGTTCTCCTCGGCGACGGAGTTGGGACGAGAGGAGTCGCAGGTTGCGTTGATACCGGCGGCGAGGAGAGCCAGGTCGGAGGCGAAGGAGGAGGTGGAGCCGGTGGAGTCGCGGGAGGCGGTGGCGGTAGGAGGAGGTGGAAGAGGATGAGAGGAGGAGTGTACGGACCATGGAGATCTGAGGGGAGAGGTGGAGAGGGAGGAGTTGGCCTTTGTAGAAGAGCTCGTCGGGGGCAGAGGGCGGCAGAGGATTTCCGGGGTTGACGGCGATGGTGAACTCGAAGGCCGACGAGGAAGAGGAGGAGAAAGAATGGGTGGGAGAAGAGGGCGGCGGATTTTCGAGGTCGGCGGGGCAGAGGGCGGCGGAGGATTTCCGGGGTTGACGGCGATGGTGAACTCGAAGGCCGACGAGAAAGAGGAGGAGATAGAATGGGTGGGAGAAGAGAGGAAGGGTTTAGGATTTGAGATTAATTAGGGTTAATATTTGGGATTGATTAATAAGATTAAGACTTTTTTATCTTTTCTTTTTAAAAGTTTTAATAATTTATCTGATTTTTCTATTTAAAAGAAAAGATAAAATAAACCCTTATTAATTGCAAGAATCCAAGAAATCTGGTATTTTTGCAATTCTTTTCAAAACATGGTATTTTTGCAACTTCACTTTTGAAATCTGGTATTCTTGTTATTAGGCCTATTTTTGTTACCCCGGTTTTATTAAACCGGGGTAAAAATAGCAAGGTCTACGTCCCTTTTTGTACTAGTGTATGGGCATCTCCGCTCTAATATTATGGCTCAAGATCCTATGCCTTTTCTCAACAAGGCTTATTCTCTTGTGAATCAAGAGGAGCGCCACAAGTCTCTTACTACTAAACGTGGTGCGCGTTCCGATGCTTTAGCCCTGGCTATGAATGCAACTTCTTCCTCTCGTTCAGGTTCTTCCAAGAAATCTGAATCGAAACATGTGTGTACATACTGCGGAAAGCAAGGACATGAGGTGGCATCCTGCTTCAAGTTGATAGGCTTTTCTAATTGATGGGGCGAGCTTCGACAGAACCAATCAGCCGGTTGTGGTTGCGGTTCTACTCCAGCCCCTCCTACACCTCCCACTCCTGGTGTCGATCGGGCCAATGCAGTCCATCGGCTTCGTTGCCTACTGCGGAAGACTGAGCAGTCTTGCACCCTGCTCTTACTGATGGTCAATGGAACAATTTGTTTCAAATGTTCAAAGATTACCACTCCAATGCTCCTTCATCTCACAAGTTAATAGGTAAGCAATCAGTCCAATGGATCTTAGATACGGGTGCCTCGTATCATATGACGAGTACATAAGGTCTTCTTGTAGATCTTATTCCTGTGTCGCCAATCTCCATCACCTTGCGTGATGGATCTCAGTCCATGGTCGTAATCTGTGTGACCGTCTTGTTTGGGGGTCACTTACAAGTCCCAAACATTCTCTTTGTGCCTCGTTTTACTTGCAATCTATTGTCCTTTGCACAATTAACTAGTAATCTTTCTTGTATTGTGATGTTAACATCTCGCCTATGTGTATTACACGACCTCACTTCAAGGACGATGATTGGAGGCGGTAACCAGAAAGGATGGGGTTTATTAGGTCAGGGTTGTTCGATTGTCCCCACCGGGCTACTCTACTGCTGTCATCCACTCATCTCAGCTTTAGCACAAGCGATTGGGTCACCCTTCTTATCAATCTATCTTAGCTTTTCCTGGAATTTCTGGTTTTATGTCTATTATAGAGGAACCTCGCTCTATTTGTTTACAAGCCAAACAAACTCGAGATAGTTTTCCCCTAAGTTTTAATAAAGCATCGTGTTTATTTGAGTTAATACATGCTGATATTTGAGGCCCTTATAGTACCCCTTCCATGTGTGGTGCTTGTTGCTTTTTAACCATAGTTGATGATTATGCAAGATGTGTATGGGTACATTTGATGGCTAGCAAGACCGAAGTGCCTCGCCTCGTTCAAAAATTCTGCGCATTTGTCTCAAATAAGTTTGGTCGCTGCATCAAACGGTTTCGAACCGACAACGGGACTGAGTTCTTTCCCCTTCGTTCCTATTTTGATCAACACGACATACTTCTTAAAACCTCTTATGTCGCCACTCCTCAACAAAACGGGTGTGTCGAGCGTAAGCACCAACACATACTCAATGTGGCTCGTGCCCTACGGTTCCAAGCATCATTGGCCAATACTTTTTGGGGCGATTGTGTCCTTACAGCTGCGTATTTAATCAATCGCACTCCATCATCGGTCTTGGCAGAGAAGACACCATTCGAGTTGTTGTTTGATCGTCCTACATATGATCATGTTCGGGTGTTCGAATGTTTGTGCTATGCCTTCGTTCAGCCTCGAACACATGACAAGTTCACCGCTCGAAGTTGTCATTGTGTTTTCATTAGGTATCCTTATGGAAATAAGGGTTGGCGCCTCTTCAATTCGATCTTGAAAATCAGCGGGTCATTGTGTCTCGTGATGTTGTATTCTCCGAGCACACCTTTCCATTTATGGAGTCGTCGTCTCCATCCACAACAGCTCCTACTCCACTTGATCGATCGCAGTCATTATTTGATGTTGATCCATTGCTAGAACAACCGTCAGTGGCCCCGGAAACAGCCTCTACACCCACTGTCACGGAAAGGGGGAGTTCGCCTCTCAACTCCTCTGATTCGGATAGTGGCTTTGATGATCCGCAAGTAACAGTTCGCCGCAGCACCCGAACCAAACAAGCCTCTGTTCGTGTTCAAGGCTATGTGTGCAACACAACTCTTTCTCAAGAACCCCCCTCTCCAACACCGGCTACCATTTCCACGTCCTCAGATAGTCCCTACCCCATAGCTAATTTTGTAATTTGCACAAAGTTTTCAATTACAGGAACAAGAAATTATAGGGATGACAATAGAATATTACATTGAAGAAATTGGAAATTTTTGAGTTTTAATTTGCAACTAAGACGCCTAAGAAAGCACTGTCATTGAGGAGTTTTGAAATTTTGACTTGTAAAGTTTGATCGAGAAATTATATTCTCATGTAGAAATTATTTTTTGGGTGAAACGTCATATGGAAATGACTGTGTATACAACTAACTGGTTACAATGAACGAAACTGAAATTTAAGATGAGTAGAGTTTTGAGACAACCAAAAAGGGATTTGTGACCTGATTTTTTACGTAGAAATGAATGCATTTATAGTTAATTAACTTGATGATAGATTGATCAGTTACAAATGTAATTAAAAGCTGGATGTGATAAATATGAATAACTTACAGTAACTCCTCCACAACCCATGTGTAAAAAATAATAGAAATACTGCAGCAATCAGCAATGCTAAATTTAGGCTGTGCTATATACAATACGCCATTTGACTTTTATCGGTACATTCACTACGCATAAAATACAAGGCAAATAATGTACAATTATTAAAAATCTGTACGCAAAAACATAGCGTACGCAAATTCATTGCGTACAGAATTTGTCGTTAGAAAATAGCTGTTGTAAAATTGCAATTTGAAATACATGAAGTTGTACACTCAGAAATTGCGTACGCACTAATAATGCGTACAGAATCTGCCGTTACTTCAACGGTAGAGTTTTCCCTTATAAATAGCAACTCATTCATCTCACTTCCATATCCAAACAATCAATCTTACCAAAATGGCATATAATGAAAACACATATTGGAGTAGTGGAGAAGAGAATGAAGATTACGACGATGAAGATTTCGACGATGAAGAGTTCGACGATGGCAATTTCGAGGTTAGTAATGCATAAATGTTTGTAAAAGCAATATTATTGTTATATTTATACATAGGGAGCTTACAATAAAGATAAGTTCATATAGCTTAGGTATGGATGAATTAAAGTTCATTTAGTTTAGGTATGGAATGATAAAAGTTCATATAGTTGTACGAGTGGAGAAGATGATGACGATTTAACAGTATACATAGAGTCCTATATTTGTTATGAATTTGTTGTTCTATAGTTTAGTTATGGGTTAGTAAAACTTCACTTTTTGTTATGTTATAGTATTACAATTGTAGTTTTGTTGTATAGTATCAAATATTTAATTTAGTTATGGTTAGTTACAAATATATTGTAGTTGAGAAATGAATAAATTTTACGAATCGCAATCCATATATTGTAACATTATTGATTATGTAAACATGTATAGGAGAAATATTATGGAGAGGAATTTCGTACTAATCTGAAGTGGGATAGCCTAGAGGAATTTTTTGAGTAGGTTAAGAAGAGGGGCACAGATTTGATGATGGTTTTAGTCATTCGTACCTCAAATGTCAGAAGTGTTAGTTTGACGTGCGAGCACATTGGTGAATATAGATCGGGGAGGAAGAAAGTTAGTGAAGAAGGGGATGTTGAGGCAGTTCTTGAAACCAACTCGAAGAAGTCTGGATGCAAATTTGAGTTGTGTGATGTTCTATTGAAGAAGAAGCCAGGGGAAAAGACTCATAAATGGATCATGAATGTGATGGACGAATGCCACAACCATAAGCTTCTGACTAGCTTCCTTGGGCTTGCATACATGGGCAGAATGACCCCGAATGAGCAGCGTCTTGCCAAGAGGTTGGGCGATAGGTTCATGACGCCGATGACTATTCTTGCAAAATTGATGAGCTTCTTCTCCGGAAATGTAACATCAATGAAACAAGTTTCCAACTTTCTACAGAAGATGCATTATGAAGATCGTCGGGGAAATGACGGTTACCTAATGAACTCTACAACTTTTTGCAACAAAATAGGTACTCAGTATTTCCTCTTAGAAAGTTGTCTACGGGTGAGACCAATATCCTATTTTTTTCTCACCCGGACTTATTGCACCTACTGAAGATGTTCCCGTACATGGTAGTTATCGACGCCACATTCAACACAATTTAATAGTAGTGATATATATCATCGATTTTAATTGCTTATATTCTATTGTTTTCTTACATTCATCCATAGGTATAACATGCCTTTGGTGGAGATTGTCAGTTTTACTTGCACACACAAGACTTTCAACATTGCATAAGCATTTACGCGACAGGAAGTAGTTGTGCATTACACGTTCATAATGCAAAAAATGTTTGTACTTGTTTGAAGAGGCGGTTGTAATGCCGACAGCCATAATGATTGGTCGAGAGAAGGCCCTCATCAATTCAATTCGGATAGTTTTCAAAAGTAAAGTGAAACACCTTTTGTGTTGGATGCATATTAAACATAACCTAGAAGCATATGCTTCCTCAATCTTGAAGGATAAAGAACAAGTCAAAAGGTTTCATGGTCAATGCTGGGCACTTTGGTGTTCAACCACGGAGGAAAGTTACAAAGAGAGGCTTGCGAAATTGAGGACATCGTGGAAGAGTGGCATCGTTTGATACATTGAGAAGACGTGGACTAATCCTCAAAAGGAAAACATAGTCAGACCGTGGACAGATCATCATCTTCACTTCTTCACGAGGATTACAAACGGGTATCCCTTGTACAATGTTTAGTGGTCTCCAGGTTATGGTCCTCAGTGTCGGACTAACGCGATGCTTTTTATGTGTTTTGATAGGGTTGAGGGTATGCATTATATACTGAAGAAAATTGTGGATTTTGGTGTTGGTGGTTTTAATAGAATGGTAGTGAGGATCCACCATGCCAACAAGGGTCAAATTGGGCTGGTGAGGGCGACCATGGAGATGTCACGGATCAAAAGACCAACGATGTTTGATGTCGTGCCGCCAGAAATAAGATTGTTGTTTTCAAGGCTATTTTACAAAGTGTCGAAGAGGTTCTTGAGAATGTTGTTGGATATGTACATCCTGCAATTCCCTTCGCCCTGACCCTCGATGCCTTTCCCAGATTCCGATAGAGGAGGGCCAATACACCGACTCCCTAGGCATAGCATCCGGTGCGGTCGTGGTCGACGAGGAGTGTCATGTACTTGTACTTGACGACGTTCATCGTCTTGTCGGTGAAAACGGTACAACCGAGGAGCATCATCAAGTACATGGAGGTTATGTGGTGGTCGTTCCTCTCAGTACTGTCCAGCTGGTCTTTCGATTGCTGCAAGAGGGACATCATCGGAATACCGCCACCACCGACCCACTAGGCCATCGACTCTAGGTCTGCCCCAATAATGGCGCAAGGATGGTCTCTGACGACTGGGTCCGTCAAGTCAGTGGTGACGCTCAACCCGTTGATGGGGATCTGGAGGATGCGCGAGACATCGTGGAGCGTGATAGTGATCTCGCCCCACGGGAAATGAAACGAGCTCGTCTCCGGATGCCATTTATCGATGAACGCAAAAATAAGGATGTCGTCGATCCTCCTAAATCCACTCCCTCAAGGAGGTGATACCGCTCTGTAGCGCAAAATCCCACCACGTGTCCGGAGCCACCCTAATATGCTGGTTCATCTTCCAATGCCATGGCTTCCTGGTGTACGCCTTCAAAACCTTCCACATTTGAAGAAGAAATAACAAAATTAGTATTATAAATATAAATATAATGTGTTAGTATTTTTAATAAATAATATTAAACTTAATGAAAGACGTACCATATCATCCATAACAACAACGGGTGGCGGGGGAGGCTCGCGTGTCATTGCCACTATCATGTCCCATAAGACCCTGGCGACATGGGTCGTGTACGTCGGGAGGAGGTCGGCAACGAGTGACCCTCCTGGCATCTAGGACTCTGCGGGATCCACCGGCTCAAGAGCGGGATCCGCCTGCTAGGGAGTCGGATCCTGTGCCTGGGGAGCGTCGTCCATCCCCAGGTCTGTCGCGGGTCCGAGAGGCGCATCACAACCCTCAAAATAATCCCTCCGCAGAGACGCGTCAACTGCCTCCTCGTCCATGGACGTGCCAGATGAGGAAGGCGACGACACTGACGGGTCCGACATGATCGTGTCATCCTGCATTCCCGCCCCGACGTCCTATGCTGCTTGTAGGGCGGGAAGCAAATCCACCGAATCGCCCCGGCGAGCTGTTGCTGCCTCCGACCCAACTGACGGGACCCACGTCGGGGCCGTCTTACAAACAACATCGAAGCTTGTAAAGCGTTTTTATAACATTATTTTAAATTTTCTGATCAATTCATAAACGAATTTTGATAACGTAAATTAATCAAAAATATAAATTTCAATTCAAAAACAAAAATAATATTATAATAAAAAATATAAATATAAAGTTCATAAGTCCATGAAATTCAATTTCTAATTACGTAAATTAAATTTTATTCCATTTGCAATTGGATTAATTTGTAAGTAACATACAATAATCAAAGTTATTATATTTCAATTCCTACCTCTAAATTCCTAAATCAAATTCATAAATTCGAATTCAAATTCATGAATCCCTAATTTTTTCTTAATTTCCTAATTTCAATTTCTTATTTTGTTTAAATTCAAGTCCTAAATTCAATGCAAATTTCTTAAAATATTAGACAAATACATTGAAAAATCAAATATCATATCCAAAATTTTCTAAATTCAATTCCTAAATCCAAATACAAGATTCAATAATATTTCAAAAATACATGAAAAACTAAATATTCTAAATTTTTAAAAACTAGTATCAAATATAAATTCAATTTTTTTCTAAATTCAATACCTAAATCCAAATCCATTTTTTAAAAACTCAATACCTAAATCCACATCAACTTTTTTAAAATTCAATACCTAAATCCAAATCTATTTTTTTTTTAATTCAATACCTAAATCCAAATTCATTTTTTTAAATTCAATACCTAAATCCAAATCCATTTTTTAAAATTCAATACCTAAATCTAAATCCATTTTATCTAAATTCAATACCTAAATCCAAATCCATTTTTTCTAAATCCAAATCCATTTTTTCTAAATTGAATACCTAAAACCCTATTCTAAATTAGACAGACACATTGAACAATAATTTCAAATTCTATAAAATAGTATACGAATACAAAAATTAAATACCTGTTTGGGACCCCACGTAGGGGCATGTCCGGGAGTCGCGGGAACATCTTCGCGTCGTCCTCCTACTCGTCCCCCATGGGGCATACCGAATCAGGTCCGCATGCGACCTTGTCCGTGCTCAACTCTGCCCCCACTGCTGGATGGAGAGCTAGCCACCTCCGCCTCTCCGCGACCACCATTGTCGGCCACCACCGGAGCCACAACCGGAGCCACCTCACCAGCGCCTGCCTCCACTGGAGAGAGATCACCGCCGCCACCAACCGTCGTCGCCGTCGCAGTCGCTGAAGGAGCATAATCGTCCATGGCCGCCAGATTACAAAGGAGGAGGAGGAGAAGAAGAAGAAGAAGAAGAAGAAGAAGAAGAAGAAGAAGAAGAAGAAGAAGAAGAAGAAGAAGAAGAAGAAGAAGAAGAAGAAGAAGAAGAAGAAGAAGAAGAAGAAGAAGAAGAAGAAGAAGAAGAAGAAGAAGAAGAAGAAGAAGAAGAAGAAGAAGAAGAAGAAGAAGAAGAAGAAGAAGAAGAAGAAGAAGAAGAAGTTGGGGAGGGAGAGAGAGATCGTCTGGGAGCTTCGCCGAGAGATATTGTCGGGGAGGGAGATTGCCGCCGCGGAAGGAGAAGGAGAAAAAGAAAGAAAAAGGAGAAGGCGCGCAACCTGATTTAACCTACACGTGTATGCTAGGATTTACCATACGCTAAATCCTAGCGTACAAGTGTGGGTTAAATCCCCTACCTAGGTCGGCCACATTATGGGTTGGCCCATAACGTTGTGCGCTGGAGTTAAGCGTACACCTAACTCCAACGTACAACTTTAAATTTTTCTTCTTCTTGTAAATACATATAAAAAGGTAGAAAACTTGTACGCAGGAATACAACATACATTTTTTCTACCTTTTTTCTATGTATTTCACATGTACGCATAGAAATTGCGTACATGATGTCGTGCGAAAAGTTAGATTTTGTATTGTATACAACAACCACGTAAATTTAATCCTTTGGTTATATTACATCTATCAACAACTCAAACAACATATGGTGAAAATTGCTAAATTGAATACTTGGTTATATACAACCCATCAATAACTCAATAGTGAAAACCCCGTATATAGGTGGGAAAATGAAAGCCCAACAAAAAACTTAAGAATAGACCGCCTATACACAAATCATGTTTGTATCACAACCCGAACAATATAACTATCGGAGAGCATAATCCAATATCAAAACAGTTGGCTTGCTTGCAGGTTCTGCAGAAAACGAGCCTTTCCAACATAATAATTTTTTTTGATATATGGCAAGCAGAAGGTATCTTTACATAGAGGAAAGAATACCTAAATCATCACAACAGATGAATTTTATAAGCTTCTTACAAACTAACTGAATACTAGAGTTATAGTAAAAAAGCTCAAAAAGTGATTGTTGTAACTGCTGATCCTGAAGATTAGGTGCAATATTCTCCATTAAAGTTCTTTGAAGCATAATAGGAGAGATGCTGGTGGTATCCAAGAAATTTGCGGCTCTGTTGTTTTCCCTATAGCAATGGCAAATCTGAAAACCACAAAAACTATGGGAGAGCATTGATATGTCAAAGATAATAGGTCTAATTTCCCATGGGATCTTCCAGATACCTCTAATAGAGTTTATGACAATAAGATTATCTCCCTCCATCGTTAAGAACCTGATGTTAAGGGAGATAGCCCGACGAATACCTTCTAAGGCTACAAGAGCCTCAACTTTTTATGGAGAGGAGCAAATAAATTGCTTGCGATCTAAGAAGACCACTTCCCCAAAGTGATTCCGAAAAATGATACTGATGTGGCAAGGAGAATTGTTCTTTACCGAAGCATCGAAGTTTACGTTTGTCCATGGTTTCGTAGGTTTAGTCCAACATCCTACTATTCTTTTTATCTTGTTGGTCTTAGTAATATGATGAGCATGATAAGAAACAAACCAATCTTTATGTTGGATTAACGTATTGTTGATAAGGTTAGGAGTATGAGGTTGTGTGTTTCTAAAGATTAATGTGATGACTCATAAGGTGCCTTGATGACCAAGGATGTTGATGAGCTTATTCGAGTCCCTTTTGATGGTCCTATAACCAGATCAAGGAATAAGAAGATCAAGGAAGGGTCGTGTGCCTTGCTTGAGCACCTTGCAGCCACCATGGAGGTGCCTTCCGAACAAAGGTTGGTGACCTTGCTCACGCACAACAAAGAGAACTTTTAGTAGTTTCTTGTTTTAGCTATAATAATTAGCTTATTGACGTTTTTAGAATAATTTTAGAAGAGAGAATCAGCCTTAGGGCCGGTCCTAGTTGGTCCTTCTCTCTTCCTTGCACAACACTCTTGTTTTCTTACTTAAACGTTTCTTTGATTGAATGGAATTAGATTGAATTTTGAGAGCAAATTGGCTAAGTTGTTTTCAAGATTATTCAGTCCAAAGACTTCCTCTTTCCAGAGTTTAAATCATTTAAACAATCCAGACTTTCGTGCTAATCAATCAAACAAATCAGACCTACTCAATCACGTAGATTTCCCGTTTTCAACACTCCACTAAATTTGTTTCTGATAGTTCTGGAGTTCTACTTGTCCAATTGACGTGAATTTATATTGTGAAATATTATTGCCTCAAACTTAATTACAAAATATTATGTGATGTGTGTCCTTTAAGGATTGTGGTAGTTGTAGCGATTGTTGAACCAGTTATAATGTAGGCGTATGTCTGAGTGTTTGGCATCGAGTACATCTTTTGTCAAGTCGAAGAGTACTTCGTACACGTTGAGGTCGTAGCATCGATTTACAATTTTCCCGGTCCGCCATCCGTCGTTGGCCCAGACATCGACTATTTGTCCTCCGTAGTATACATCGATATGTGATGTAGGTGGTGGCAGTCGAAGTCTGCATGTATGGATTACTTCTTGTAGAGGTGCTCTTCGATTCTTCGTAAGCAGTGTCTTGTATTGAACTTTAAAATGACCAAAGTGTTCGTACGAAACAATCGTTGCTTCGTAGAAAGAACCTAAAAATCCACTTCCAGTTCCAATTACCTCTACAGTGCTTCCCATTTCCAAGAAATCTGTCATATTTTGCTGCGTTCTACAAATGTATTTATGATATAAGATATCAAAATGAAGTGCAGTTATATATATGCAAAAAAGTTAAACAAGACTTGCCTTACAGTAAATAAGAGCTGAACAAAGGATGATGTTTGGGTAGTTGATGGAGCTATATGCATAAACATAGATGACAGTAGATGATTATGCTAAAGAGATCAGGTTATTTATACTGCATGTGGTTCTTTGTAGTATATGTGAAGTTTTAGATAGATATGCATTGGAGATATGGATGAGGATAGAGTGTGTAAATGCATGTACAGGTGGAGAAATTTATTTGGGGGGTTACGTGGGTACAACAAGGCACCTTTTCTGCTCTGGCACATACCCAAGCCAACCAGTACATACATGCAAAAAAATAATGTAATAAGAAGTAAACAACTATGAAAAAGTCATGAAATGACAAACAAAATTTATCATAACATATTTACTTTATTTATGTTCAATTTACGTCTTGTAGTCTACTTGTGTGGATTATATGTTAAAAAAGTACAAAATGATTAAAAGAAAATTCAATTGATTGAAATAGAAATTTTACATATAGATCAATGAAAAAATGGATGTAAATCGAATTTGAGCAAGGCGCAATAATTAGAGGCATGATTATTCAGATAATGGAGAGCAAAAGCTTACAATTTATAAAATGGACTTGGATCCAAAATTACTTGTTCCGGGGAAAACTAATTCTAATATTCTTATTATCATAAATTTTCTTCCTCTGTGAAGAGACGATGTCGTGTGCGTGGGTAGGTGATGTCCGACGACGGAGCCGATGGAATAGTGATGGATGGTGGAGGTATGAGGCTATATCTGCATTTGGGTATTGAGATAATATGATTACGCAAAAGATTAAAGAATATTAGAATTAGTTTTCCTTTTAAGGGGAAAACCAACTCAGATTTGGGTATAATCAGGGACGGAGCCACGTGGGGCCCAGAGGGGGCTATAGCCCCTCTGTAATTTTTTTTTTTTTAATTTCTAACCTAAAGCCTTCCATTCTCCCAAGTCCCACCCCAGCCGGCCCTAATATTCCAAAATTTTCGAAGCTCGACTCAGCGACCTCCACTCCTCCTTCTCCCAACACGGCAACACACATCGATCGACCTCGTCACCTCCTTCTCCACTTCTCCAGCCAGTCCACTACTCCGGCGGTCCGGTGGACGGCGGCGCGACCTCCTTCTCCCTCAGGCTGACAGAGTGACAGCCCCTCTCCTAGTCTCCTTCACCAGCTTCACCGCTTCGTCGTCTTCGCCTCTTCGGCAAATCCGGCAATCGGCGTCCCGCGTCTGTCTTCGTCTTCGGCAAATCCGGCAACCGGAAATCCAGCCGTGACTCGTGAGGTGAGGCGTGATTCCGACTTCTCTTCCTGAGTTCACTTCTCTTCCTGAATCCCGAGTTCCTGTGAAATTGCTACTTGCCTACTTGCCAATTTACTTAATCTGTGTGAAATTACTACTTGTCTTCACATGCTCACAGCTTCCTTCAGCAGATTCCGATTTGGATCTTCAGGCTTCAGCAGTTCGGCGGCCAGTTCCTGTCTTCAGTCTTCAAGACTCAAGAGATAGCATAGCTGCACAGGTAACACCGTAACAAGTTAGTAATTTGTTAACTTAATTTGTCAATTAATTGCAATTTGCAAACAAATGAAACAATAGTTCAGCAGATTCCTGTCTTCAGCAGTTCAGCTGCACAAAATTATCGATTCTGAATATTTAGGAATTGGTATTTTATTGAAGTGTTTACAAATTACACGTAAATGCTGCAAAATGACTACTGATTTTACAAAATTATTTTAGGAATTGATTTAGAAATTTATTCACATGTCTATGTGATATTGTGTTGTGTTTGTTAAAATTATTTTGTATGGCTAATGTAGTTACATATTTCGATTTTTCAGAAAAATGAAGAGATATTTTTCAAGTATTGGTGGATCACAAAATTCTAATTCACCTAATGTAGTATCAAGTTCTAATCCTATTCCATCAAGTGTTCCGAATTTGCCTACTTCTGAGGTTGAAGTTGAGGTTGATTTTGATGAGTTGCCTGCAGACCCAGGGTTAAGAAAAGATATATTGGATTATGTTGTCAATGATAGAGAAAAGGTTAGAAGAGCATATTTACAGAAAGGGCCTTGTCAACCTAGAAATCATGTTTTTCCTATGACATTATTTGGATCTCAAAAGCGCAGATTTGTTTCTGCGTGGTTTAAAGACTGTAGTGGTTGGCTGGAATATAGTATATCAAAAGATGCTGCATTTTGTTTGCCGTGCTATCTTTTCAAACCTGATCATGGTAGTCAAGGAGGTGGGGATTCATTTGTCGGGGAAGGGTTTAGAAACTGGAAGAAGAAAGATAGATTTGTTCTTCATGTTGGTGACCATAACAGTGTTCATAACAGATGTGTGCTTGCTTGTGACGATTTGATGCATCAAAAACAACATATAGAAGTTTGTTTGTCTAATCATTCTGAGCAGAGTCGGATGGATTATCGTGCTAGATTGATTGCATCCGTTGATTGTATTAGATTCCTTTTGCTGCAAGGATTGGCTTTTTGTGGAAATGATGAATCTGATGAATCAAGTAATCAAGGAAACTTTCTTGAAATCTTGAAATTCCTTGCTAACCATAGTGATGATGTTATGAAAGTTGTGTTGGATAATGCACCCCTGAATTTGAAATTGACATCACCTGACATTCAGAAAGATATTATCAATGCAATTGCAGTAGAGACAACAAATGCAATCATTAGAGATTTGGGTGATGATTTGTTTTCTATTTTAGTTGATGAAGCTCGTGATATATCTGTGAAAGAACAAATGGCAGTGGTTCTGCGTTTTGTGGATGATAGAGGATATGCTGTAGAGCGTTTTCTTGGGATTGTTCATGTTGCTGACACCACTGCTTTGTCCTTGAAAATGAACATTGAGGCTCTTTTCTATAAGCATGGTTTGAGTATTTCAAGTTTGCGAGGACAAGGTTATGATGGGGCTAGCAATATGCGGGGTGAATTTAATGGTTTGAAAAGTTTGATATTGATGGAGAATCAATATGCTCATTACATTCATTGTTTTGCTCATCAGCTGTAATTGGCACTTGTAAATGTAGCTGAAAGTCACCTAAAAGTAAGTAAGTTCTTTGATGTCATCTCTATGTTGACAAATATTGTTGGCGCATCATGCAAAAGAAAAGACATGCTTCGAGAGAAATCATTTGAGAAAGTAATTGAAGGGCTTCTTGAAGGTGAAATATTGTCTGGAAGGGGACAAAATCAAGAAGTATCATTGGGTCGAGCAGGAGCAACACGTTGGGGTTCTCACTACAGAACATTGGTGAGTTTGATTTGTTTATTTGATCCAACACTTGAGGTGCTTATAGCCATTTCTAGTGATTCAACAATTCAAAAGCATAGAGGTCAAGCAGATGCTCTTCTTGAATCGATTCAGTGCTTTCAGTTTATATTCTGCTTATTCTTGATGAAGGATATTTTGGGAGTTTCAAATGATTTGTCACAAGCTTTGCAGAGAAAAGATCAAGATATTGTTAATGCAACGAATCTTGTTAGGATCACCAAACAGTTACTCCAACAGATGAGAGATGTAGGATGTGAATCATTGTGGGAGAAAGTTGCTTCATTTTGCACCAAGCGCAATATCAGTGTCCCAGATAAGGAATACTTGTATGTGATCCAAGGAAGATCTCGTCGGAATGTTGAAGAAACTACCATTTTGCATTTCTATCGTGTGGAGTTGTTCTATAACGTAATTGATTTGCAGCTTCAGGAGTTGAATAATCGCTTCAATGAGGTGAATACAGAGTTGTTGTTGTGCATGTCATGTCTTGATCCGAGTGATGCATTCACGGCATTTGACAAGATCAAGTTGATTCGATTTGCAGAGTTTTACCCGAATGAGTATTCTGTTACTGATATAATGGCACTTGAGCATCAACTTGATTGTTATATTATTGATGTGCGCTCAAATGATCAGTTTGCCAACCTTTCTGGTATTAGTGAGCTCTCGAAGAAATTGGTTCAGCTGAAGAAGCATCGTGTCTATCCTCTGGTATTTCTTCTTGTGAAGTTAGCTTTGCTTTTACCTGTTGCAACATCTACTGTGGAGAGAGTTTTTTCTGCTATGAAGCTTGTGAAAAGCTCATTACGCAATCGACTAGGAGATGATTTCATGAATGATTGTCTGATTGCGTATATTGAGAAAGATGTGGTGAGATGTATTGAGAATGACAATATTATTGTAAGATTTCAGAACATGGCACCTCGAAGGATGTTATTGTAACAAACAAAATTAATGTGATTTCATATTTTATGTATTACATTTATTTTATTTAAAATTAATTTTAGCTAAATCGAATTTAAGCTACGCCAGATCTAAGTAACTATATAAATTTTAGCCCTCCTCATCTGAAATCCTGGCTCCGTCTCTGGGTATAATTAATAAAAAATTGTAAAGAAAATAAAACATAAAACATACTACAATCCATATACAAGGAAGAGTAAGAGATTTTTTAGCAAACCCACAAAATGTAATTGTCAATGGCGAGAAGAAATAGAACCAAAGGGGTACCTTCCCCGAGTTCCAATTCTAATTAGAGCTACTTTAGCGTTTTGGGTATCTTGCTGGACAGTAGTGGAAGCACTTGTTGTAGTCACCATTCTAAAGTTTGCTTGCCTTCTGAATTGCTTCAGAGCATGAACTTTGGTATATGGAAGGCATAATCCCATACCTCATGTAGCCCTTGTTGTAGTCACTTGGCGGCCTCTGTCGGGTCTGGATCCATGTTGACCCGATCGAATTCGGCTTCCTCATCAATCACCGGCCACAACACCGAAACCTTGTTTTCAGTCCACTGCCAACACGTGGAATGTTACCAGAGACGGAGGGGGCGAGGAAGTGAGGTGGTAGGAAGGAGTTAGCCACGATGGTTTCCGGCGGTGAGGTGAGGAGGAAAGAATTGACTCTGTAAGGGAGTAATATGTATTCTGATGGAGAAAGAACATAGGAAACAGTGAATGAAAGGGAAGAGTTAAGGGATTTGAACAAATTAAAAAAATATTAGAGGTTTTACCCAAGTCTTAAAATATCAAGAATCTTGTAATACATGTGAAAAGCTTCCCACCATTAATACAATTTGCTTCCACCTGGCTAAAAGCATGGGGTTGTAGTTTACACGTTACAGACCTCCATTGTTAACCATCCCATAATCATTACTTTATTGATTTATTTTGAGGAGCAATTATTATTGACAGATTATTAATTAAACAAAGTTATAACTTGTATAAAATACCCTTTTTTTGAAAGCACTTGTATAAAATACTACCACAAGATTAGATAACTAAACACAGTAGGAAGTCAGTAGTTTGAATTTCGTACTGTATTATTGTTATAGGACGTACGTAGTGTTAAGTTTTGGGTGCTAACGGTTTATGTGTACATATATTAAGTCAAAAATACTAATTGGTGGTTTAATTAGTAGCTTAATGAACTCAAAAGTACATAAAGATATAGACATATATGAATATATATATATATAGATAATATATCTTTATTTTTTGTTTCGATATGTCTATCAACACTACAACGTTAAGTTTATACCTCTCACGTTGTAATTTTTTTTATGATTATTATGTCGATTACAACACCAAGAGTTATTAATACGTAAGGGTTGAATTTTTTTTAAAAGTCTAATACTACAATTAGTACTTCATACAAACCTAATTTGTTATACATAATATTGCATTTACAAGTGAAGGAGTAAATAGGAAATGAAAAAATTGATGAAACTGAAAATAATATCTGCCGTTTTTCCATAAAAAGGTTTTCTGTTCTCATTCGCAAGAATCAATCAGGCTCGAGAAACATTCTTAAATGTTATAATGGAAAAACAACACTCTTGAAAACTACACAAGTCTCACCTTGCAAATCATTAGTGACTGAGAGGACTCATTCTAACTTGTAATCATTCATTTTAATATTCATAAAGACTGATCACGCAAAATTAAAATACAAAGAATAAACAAAATCCATTTCTTGTACGTCACATTTATTCTCTCATAATTTCCTTAATATATCATATATGCGTAGTCGATTTATACATATGCTACGTATGTAGCACTACACCCTAAATCGTACTTAGAACCAAACCATATTTATTCTTCTGAAAATTTAATTAACAAATATGTTTTACCTCTCATAAAATCAAGTCCTGGCTAGACTCTAAACTGACTAACTAATTAACTAACCGATGTGTTGATGAGCAATAAGATAAATATAAAATTTATAAAGTTGGGAGAGGTGTCTGTGAAGGCGATGTCGAAGTTCTGTAGGTAAGACGTGGTCTTCGTTGTCGAAGGGCATCCCTCTCCTTTCCAGTGCGAACACCTTGTAGTTCCTTGACAGCATTTCCACCAGCGCACACTCCGCTGCCCCTCGTCATGCTACTACATAGTCGTATTTGATGTTCATAGTCGGCCACGTGTTCGCTTGTCTTTTGAAGCTATACTTGAACTGTCCATCACCTAAAACCCAAAAAAAATCTCTTAAGTACTTGTTAGAAGGCATTAGTCATATGGTGTAGATATGAATGTAGACAAGACCTTGGTGAAGTGTGGTGGTGACAGAGAAGGAATGCGTGTTGAGGAAGAGAAGATGAGACATGAAGATGTCGAATACTCGTCTTCTTCCTCTGGACGACTCTTTCGTCATGCTATACAAGCGCTGACACACACAAAACAGAACAACCTCTCAGTGTTTGAAATGTGGCTCTCTCATGTTGTGTACTACACCTGGTGCGTCTATGTCTGTTTTTATATGTTCAAAATGGAATGACGCAAACTGTATTTACCTTTTGCAACTCGCGTACTATTCTCGTCCTTGTAGTGTCGTAGCTTCGTTAAATGATTTTAGCTCGTCGTAGTGTTTCGTACGAAACTATGTTTTGAATAAAAAAGGGTTGATGATGTTGTTGTTGTGAGGTCTTTATCAGCACTTTCACATCAACTATTTTCTACGCTCTTGATAGTGCAACATATAATTGTCTGTGTGAAAAGCAAGGTTGTTGTAAATATATTACAACTTTGTCTAAAATCTGTCCCTATGCTTTATTAATTGTCATGGCAAAGCATAATTTGATAGGAAACTGCTTTCTCTGAAAGTTGAATGGATAATTTGTACCTGATGGCGGCTTCAAGGTTATACATGGTAGAAATATTTGTTGACCTTTGTAATATCATGTACTAATCTTGCATTGTATAATGTGTTCTAGAAACCTTTTACAAATTAGTCTTGTGTCATTGCTCTTTCATTGTAAATTTGCACATCTAGGGGCGACAATCTCATTTCGAGAAAAACTGTCTGTGCCAAAATTTTGAGGTCGTCATCTCCTTCATTAGAGTTCAAGGTTATGTTATGCGGCAATTTTATGTAAGCGTGTTCCTCATTCTGTAACTTTCCGTTACCTAGTTGAAGTAAGAAGTCTGAGAAACTCGGATCTTCTCTTGCCCACATATTTTTCGTTAATTTAAATTTTGTAAGCTGAGGCCAGATGTAGGAGCTGACAAGGCTAGCATTGATTGCCTAATGTTGTGTCTTTCGCAACAATACGGGTAATACCTGACAAAAGTCGCCTCCAAATACAATAACTTTTCCACTAAAAAGTTCTTTGCTATCACATATGTCTTGTAGTAGAAGGTGGAGCGATTCTATGTTTTCTTTTCTTGCCATTGATGGTTCGTCCCAAATGATTAGTGATGTTTGTTTTATTAACTGTGTGAGGCTGGATTGTTTTGATACATTACATGCTGCTGAACTTTCTTCATCAATTGGTATTTTGAATTGAGAGTGTGATGTCCTACCAGTAGGTATGTTAGATGTTGCTATTCCCGACGTAGTTGTTGGTAGCACAATTTTCCCCAATGAACGTAGCCTCATATATAATGCACAATATAAGAATGTTTTGCATGTTTCGCCTGTACCGTCAATGAATTTGCTCTTGTTGTATGGTTTTGACATGTTGCATTATACATTTATATGTTGTACGTTGTTCATTATTCAACCTTTTGTGAGCATTAATATAATCAGGTGGTACTGGTGTTGTAAGTGCATCACTTATGTCTCTAGTCATTGTTAATGTAGTGTCCTCCGATTCTGACATTTCATGTAAGTTATAGCTCTTCAAAGTTTTGCCCATGGATTCTAAATAGCTTTCAATAGTGTTCATAGTTAGCTGCAATATTCTTCCTTTGTTTGAAGAGTATTTTTTTTCAAAATCTTCTGATAGTGATTTGTAATGTTTGATCCAGAGTGTCAAGGGGTCTGCGGGTTCGCAAAATACTAATAATGTTGAAAAAAGTCGACGTAATGTGTGTGGCATTTGAATCTCGCTGACCTCTTGCATACATGATTATGCATAGTTGTCTGTTTCTAAGAGTTCGCGTCTTTGTGAAGCTTCTTGAAATGTTCTGCACTCATATGCATTCACTGTTAATAGATCCTTGAATGATTTTGGAGCACGTACATGGGAAAGTAAGAGTCTTAGATAATATCTTTTTCCTTCAGATGGGTCGGCATAAGCTAGTTTGCCAACTGTATATCTCTGTTTTCTTACGGTCCATTTTTTCTCAGACTGGCTACATACGTAGTGTTCAGGATATCCGAGTATAAATATTCTGCCTCATTTTGGGAGACACTGTTGCAACTGAAAAATTCAGTCAACATTGTTATTGATCTGTGCTCATAGGTGGCAATGTCTACTAAATTTTCATGTGGGTGCAAGGTAATGGATTGCATATTAGGTAAGTGTACTTGTAGTGGTATTGTACTTGTAGTGGTATTACCGGTGGTTGGATATCATATAAATCAAATCCAAATATTTGCCAAGCAGCCTTTGGAGGAGACACCCACCTAGCATTTTGATAACTTGAGATCTCGTCGTTTGCGTTCATGTTGGCTTGGATTATATTAAAACTTACGCAGTCATGTCCTTTGTAAATGTATTTGTACAAATACTTAACTGTTGTAATTGTTGAACATATTTCTACATTTATGTGACAGTCAAACAATGCTAGGAGATATGGATTGTAAGGGATCACTAATCTGTTATCTAACCATTCACCTTGTATCCTTATTTTGTCACCATGATTTCTCCTCTTATACACTGGATAAGAATTATTTCCACATGTTGTGAATTCAGCAAACCGTTTTGGGTACTTATATCTACACGATGGTTGATTGCCGGTTCGTTTCATGCATGCACAGTTAGGATGTTTCGACCCACATGGACCATGTATCATATGTCATAGAACTGTTGTCCGTAGATGTGGATTTTCGTTTGAGGGAATTTCTACGCATATATATTGAGCGAATTTTTCAGGACTAATGATTTTATGAGAGCATTCTAAAATTATGAGTAAATGTGCATGGGGTAGACATCTTTTCTGGAACTCTATAACGTCGACCCTTGCTGCCACTGGGCCAAATAGTTTCTTCTGAATTATCTCATTCTTTAGCACTATAAGTTTTCCATGGAAAACGTGTGCTACTATATCAGGTCGGTCCTCTGTTTTCTCTCTAGGTCCTAGCCTTTCCTGTATTTCAGGCCAATTTGGGTTACATGTTATAGTAATGAATAGATTTGGTTTTCCAGATTTCTGCACAAGTGTCATGGCATTAAGATATATGCGTTTTACATCCCTAGGTTCACCAATAAAAGAAGGAGGTAATATTGTGTGTTGACCTATATCTGATGCAACAGTATGTCCTATATGCAAGCTGTCAAGTATCCCTTGATAAAGTTCGGCTCTGATGATGGTTTGGTTTTGCCTAAAATAATCGAGTTGAGTGTTTTCAATTTTAACATACATGTCAACTATGTATTGCTGAAAGAGTCTACCTGCTTTAATAAGGTGGTTCCCTGTGCGGATTTGGAGCTTGTATGCGTAATATTATCGGCATGATACATCTATCTGATTCTTTGATGGAGTTCTGCCTGCACCTGTGAAAATAGGAAGTAACTACAAAATGGTAGTGGGAATGAATATAATATGTAGGGTATGTTCACTATAAGCGAGTATGGTACCTATAACATCCTCTGTAAATATGTAAGTATGGTCTTAAAAGAGGGTTGATGACATATAGAGTTGTGTGCTCGTACTTTGAATTTGATGTAAGTCTTGGTGTCAACCTGATTCCCCTTGCGCATGAAGAAGTGGGTATTGCAGTGGATCGTAACATCCATAGTAGTGCATAATTTTGTGTGAAATATTGTCTTTGCCATATACTAAAATATGTGGGCTGTTAATGTTGTGCGAACTGTTGCTTTCTACTATCATTGCAGTAACATCTTCAGACGATAGAGCGTTGTAAATACGTTGGTCGAGAGTAGGGTTATGGGATATCACAAATTTTGTGTTCTCTGAAATTCTCAATTCTCGTAATGAGCGGAAAAATCTTGCATAAGGATTTTGCTTCATAACTTGCATTAGAATGTGGACAATTTCTGGAATTATCTATGGGAATAGGCCGGCTCGATATGCTCTTTTCTCTTGTGCATCATAAAAGTATAGTTGCATGTATGTTGGGTTGGTATTTTCAAGTAGAAGTTTAGGAATAAAATGGTATAGCTGACCTTGTAGTCTGAAAATGTAAATACCTTTTTTTTAGTCTGCATGTATAGAGTCACCTAGAGAGCTGAATGCAAACATGTTGTACATCCTTGCATATTTCTAAAAATGGATGGATTTATCATTTGTCCCGCCGAAAAAGATTTAGAATCTCCGATGGGAAGTCGTTGCTTGCGATGTGGATCTTGCCATCAGAACAACAAAATGTTCGGGGCTCAATTGTGAATTTGGTAGCCTCACATTTGTTGCATTCAGTCGATGGAGGTAATGTTGTTGCAAACCTTGGTATGTAGCAATCTTCAATACCAGCGCAGTCATCTTGTATTTGTCGCATTCGCTTGGAATGGTGAGTTGCTATAGTGGGTGGTGGCGTCTTTGAACGTTGAGTAGTCGTAAATGCGGCCAATGTTTTCCTGTTATGGCAGGGTAATTGTCTGAAGTTTGCTAACGAATTCATCTTATTGTTCCTGCATAGTATAATGTAATAGTAGTTGAGGCCATGCAGTGTAATAAGTTGGACAGAAGAAGGTAAATGTAATGTACGTAATATGCATGACTATTCTTGTGTTTGACTAATGTGTTGGACGCTGGAAAAACTAGCTACGTTAGCGAATCAATATTTCAACCTACGATCCATTGGTCAGTCCTGATTCTAAAGAGGCTAGTAATACTTATGTCAGAAATGTGATATCATTTGTGCCTCTGTTGTATTCAATTGTAGCTCTTGTTTATCTGATAGACGCTTAGATGCTTTTTATGTACACATTTTACACATTACTGATGTTATGCAGCATTTGTTGTGTAAATGTTATGACAGTTACATGTGAAGTTCTGAATATGCACTGTAATAAGGTTTTTGTGGCCTGCATGGTCATTGTAAATATATTCACATAACCTATTGGTAGCTAATGACTATTTCCTAAACACAATAGGGTGGTCCCAATGTCATATGAGCAATCTATTAAAGAGCTCGAAGATGATGTCGTATTATGATCTGTTAGCATGTTGTATCAAAGGCAGAAAGTATGAAAATAGGGATACAACACATGCAACATTTTTAAATTGTACAGCCCTTTACTTGTTTTATTTACTATGTACATTGTCATCATACACTGCTGCACTTGCTTACGATGCCACACACTATGTACATACAGGTGTTGCTAAAATATAGGAGGATGTGTTTTCGGTGATCGACATCATATAAGTAGGATCAAAAGTGCGTTGAATACAAGCCAATACCTGTCCCTCACAAAAGTGTGATACCACAACACCAACTGGTCCTAGTAGGAGCAAAAAAGGCTACAAATGATGACATTTTGTAGGCAGACTATCCGATTAACACAAAAGCTTCAAAAGGCCAGTACTAACATCACTCCATAACCACGTCTTTCATAACCACCTTTATAGTTTCCATTTATGTTGTGGGTGGTGGAATAGGTGAAACCTCAATACATGTTGCCTTGGTACGAAACCTCATAACAAGTTCGTCATAAAATGACATGGCCTCCTAAGTTTTGAAATGCGAATTTATCGGTCAAATAAATGATAACGGTAGTAGTGATGGAATTGATAGTGAATAAATGATATAAGTAGGTGTGTACCTCAGGCCCCATCCTTAGCAGGTCGTCTAAACTCACTACAAGTAGCTTTTCAACAGTTTTTGTGTATGCAAAGAAAAGTTTCGTGCCTGAACCATCAGTTCCATAGAAGTTGAAGAACAATCTACACTATTGGAAAAGAACTTGTTAGTAGAATAAGCACAGAAGAACAGAACGCTAGGAATATAAGTAAGTTAATGACATTCACATATATTTCCTGACAGGCACATAGGGAATAAACTATAGTGCCCTTAGGTGAATATAAAAGTGTGACAGATAAATAAGAATTAAAGGATGGAACGTTTTATATCTATGTACGAGATACTGAAGAAGCTATGACGGATTATAAAGAATTAAAGGAGAGAACATATTATATCTATGTATGACGTGGCCTAAGGTCGTTATGCCAAATCAAAGTAACCTCAACTTTCAAACTAGAATAGTGAGTAAGCAAGGGTCAAAATCCCAAGAGAATCACAGGCGTCTATTTTCTTGTTAACAATCAAATACCAATCGAACAGTGTAACAAAAGGGGGGTTTTGAGGTTTGGTTTGCCAAAATCTACGGATAAATCAAATAAAGGAAAAATGCTCCTCCTAACAAATATCCACAATCACTGAATATGGTTGATCATAGATTATCTCGAGTTCTTCTTCCTTCCTATGGTTGTTCCTGTCCCGATCTTATGTAGATTCAAAGGGAAACCTTCCACTAAGAACCCTTACCAATGAATAACCCTAGTACCACTAAAAGGTCAACCCAAAGGCAGCAATGCATATAAGAATTAACCAGGATACACAGAACGCTCGCTCAGATGCATTTACCATGTAATTATCTCTCCCTACAATAGAACAATTTCAACCAGAGCATGTAAATTGTAGTTGCTACAACAGAATAGGACGTTAGCCCAACAGTTTCCTACTCCTAGCAATATGAAAATCACCAATAACAACTAGTTGCGCGGGCTAGTGCAATTAATGAAATCCAATGGAATAAGCTTAGAAGAGATAATACAAACCAATAGGAACTCGAACACGAAAGATAATCTCACAACCAAAATCCAATGAATGCTTCAATTGTTAGGCGGAACCAAGAAGGTTAGTTCCTCCTCATGTTCTTCATAAAACCCTGAATCAATGAATAATTCAACAACGTAGTAATTCTCCAAACTAAAACTTCCTTTTTAAAACCTAAAAACTAAGAGAGTATATATATATGGGCTTTACAAATGACCTAGCCCACTGAAGAATAGAAAACGGAATAAATAAACTGAAAATAAAGAAAAACAAATAAGATAGGTTCGGGAAATCCGAAATAACTCTGCCGTGCTGACCCGCGATCGCGGGTGATGGACCTTGATCGCGGGCCACGTAGTTCCGCGCTCCTTGCTGTCCTCCGTACCTGTAGAAGTGTCTCGAATGCCTCGAAGTCCCGCGATCGCGGCAACCTCACCCGTGATCGCGGTTAATGCTCGACCTGCTGCACCAGCATTCTCCTCTTCTATTCTTCCATAGGCTCTCTCGTGGCTGCTTCTTCTTCAATGTCTCCAACAATCTTCAAGTAAGCTCAAAACATCTCCAAAACACCAAGACTTTGCCTCCATACTCCATACACAAGAATGTGTCTAAATCTACCCGAATGGCACCAATAAAATCTCTAATAACTCTTAGTTAAGCCCTACAAAGTAGTGCTTATCAAACTCCCCCATGCTTAGACCTTTGCTCGTCCTCGAGTAAACTAAAAGAAAGTCTACTCCTCCAATGTAGAACCCAAGGTCTCAGGAAGCATATCCTCCAACTAAGAGTTACCTAACCCATGCTAAAGCTCCTGGCACCAATCTCATCTACAACACATCCACAACTCAATAAACTTGAGGGCAAGCAGAGTACTTCCCCCAAGCTCAACCCGGACATCCAATAGTGTAAGTAGCCTCTAATCCTAGCCTTCATCTATGACTCCTTATGACTCCCAAAGTGACCTACCCGACAATCCTTCTTTGTCTCCACTTATGTCGCCCCGCCGGTAAAATGAGATCCTAGAAAAACACTCTTCTTCTTTTCACTCATTTTGCCTAGGAGCCCTTTTGGGGTTTTCATCCTAGCCACTCATATTTTTTTCATAGATGTGCTCACGTAAGCTCACGCCACTCAGACACCTTTTTACCCCAGCCTAGCGCTGGTCCGGGTCACCTGCTTTTTACCCAAGCCGCCCTTTCGGGTTTTCAGCTTGTCCCAGGATTTTCAGAGATTTTTTTTTTAAATGCTACACGGAAATACTGAAATTCGAAAATACTGAATCAAATATGCTGAAACAAATGCAAAAACTGAATACAAAGATAGAAAGTGAATATAGACTCCTCCCCCACACTTAAAAGATCACATTGTCCTCAATGTAGAAAAGACATAGAAAAGAAATTGGGGGGGGGAGGGGGAAGAGCTACACTCACTTTGGGGGTATGGAAGGTCCCGCTGGACCATGTCCCTTGAAGAACTCCTCCTGTCTGTGGCGTAGAAGGGCCACTTGTCCCTCAATATCATCAAAGCGCGGTACCGAATACTGGTGTAAGCGATCCAAGTCCAGCGCAATTGCATGCACGGCTGCTGCCGTGGTGGTCTGCTAGTTGTAGATCTCCGCCTGCCTGGCCGCAAGGCGATCTAGGCGGTCCAGCATTTGGCTGAGTGAACCAGACGATGGAGCCTCCTTTCGCGCGGGTGGTCGGGCAGGTGCTTCTCGTGCGCCGGGTTCATCCGAAGGTAGGGCAAAAACTTTTGCTGTTGGATCAAAGGGTATTGGTCGTGACAACTTCATCCTGTGGCCCCCTACTGCATGAGATAACCAAACGAATCCGTCCCTGCGATCACCATAGATGAGTCTGGACTTCCTCAATTGGTCAAGGTTGTAGATGAAGGAACCAGGGACCGGCTCTAGTGTAGTCTCTTCGGGATCAAAGTACTTCAAAGCGATGAGGGTGATCATACCCCCAAAACCAATTCTTCCTGCGGCCTTCTTTTGCGTCTTCTGGACAGAATACATGAAAATATCTGCCCAGTCCGGAACGGCCTCACTCTCTGGGGTGAGACACCATAGGATCGCCAAGTCGACACATGAGATATTGTTCACCTCCCCTTGACCCAGGAATGCAAGTGCAAGCACTTTGTGGATCAAACGTAGGCAAGGGTGGGTGATCTTGTAGTTGTATTCTCCTCTAGTGTCGAACTCTGCCCCTGTAGCTTGCAACCAGAAGTCCAAGTGTTTGCCATTAGTGGACTCTCACCCAGGTGTAGGTTGGGCAGACACACCAAAAAGCTCTTTGAGTTCTTCCTTGGTTAGGGTATGCTTCTTGTCCCGCAACTGGAAGGAGAACGCCTTGCCCTTGTCCTGTGGTTCGAAAGTAGCAACGAATTCATAGACTAGAGAGTCATACGTTGGTACCTTCTTCCACAGGAATCCTCCCAGTCCGCCATGATCGAGGAGTTGCTTGGTGCAGTCCCAAAGTTGGAGAACTGTTAGGGCTGCCACATCGAAGAACTTTGTTGGGATCACTTGCTTCCTCTGTAGATCCTTCCAGATCTTGATCTGCGGTTTGGACATCTTCCGGGGCATGGGTTGGGCCATGGTTACTACTCTGTTCGGCGGGGGTAGGGTTCGGTATTGGGTAGGCCGCGATCGCGGGGCTTAGGGCGCGGTCGCGGGTTGCTCTCGGTGGTGGGAGACGACAGGTGGTGTTCACTGCGATCACGGTTATAGGGGCGCGATCGCGGGGAATAGGGTTTGGTGCGGCGACGGGTGGGTGTGGGAGAGAAAAAGAGAAAGAAAGGAAAAAGGGAGGAAGGGTGGTTTAAGAAAGGTGAAACGAGGGTTTGGAAAGATAGGAGTTGGCTAAAAGATTTACGTACAAAAAAGAAAAGAAAAGATTCTGCTGCCATATATTCCGTTTTTTTTTTCGAACTAACTGAAATCCCGCTGCTTCTGAGGGGCCGCGATCGCGGGTTGAAAACCGCGATCGCGGTTTGCTCTCGACTTATCTGCATGAGGTTAGTTCGTACGGAAAAAGAAAAAAAATGGTGGCAGAAAAAGATTAATGTACAACAATTCAAAGTGAAAACGAGAAACAGAAATGCACCTCGGGTTGCCTCCCGAGTAGCGCCTTGTTTAACGTCCTGGCTTGACATTACTCCCTTCTTCTTAATCTGCATCAGGCGGATCTTCCAGGGTGAAATCTTCCTGCTCTGACGGGTATGGTCTTTCGTGGTAAGGTTTCAAGCGTTGACCATTCACCTTAAATGTGGAGCCATTGGTTGGGTTGTACAGGTCCACTGCTCCGTGGGGGTATGCATGGGCGACCGTGTAGGGACCCGTCCAACGAGACCTGAGCTTTCCTGGAAACAACTTCAGACGTGATGTAAAAAGGAGGACCTTGTCGCCAGCCTTGAACTCTTTCCGGAGAATGTGCTTATCATGCCACGCCTTTGTCTTTTCTTTGTAGATGACTGCATTGTCGTATGATTCCAGGCGTAACTCTTCTAATTCCTGCAGCTGCAGTTTCCGGAATGCTCCCACCTCATCAAGTTTCATATTGCAATTTCTCACAGCCCAGTGGGCCTTATGCTCTAGCTCCACAGGGAGATGACATGCCTTTCCGAACACCAATATGTATGGAGACATTCCAATGGGTGTTTTGTAGGCTGTGCGATAGGCCCATAGAGCGTCGTCCAACCTCAAGCTCCAATCCTTTCGGTTCGGCGAGACTGTCTTCTCTAGGATGGTCTTTATCTCTCTGTTTGATATCTCTGCTTGGCCATTTGTCTGGGGGTGATATGCTGTCGAGATCTTCTGCGTGACATGGTACCTTCTGAGTAGTGCACTGACTGTCTTGTTGCAGAAATGAGTACCCCTGTCACTGATGAGTGCCCGTGGGATTCCAAAGCGGGCAAAGATGTTCTCCTTGAGGAAGTTAGCCACAACTTTAGAATCATCTGTCCTGATGGCCTTCACTTCTACCCATTTTGAGACGTAGTCTACGGCCAGCAGTATGTACATGTTTCCGAAAGAACTGGGGAATAGCCCCATGAAGTCAATTCCCCAGACGTCAAAGATCTCGCAGAAGATCACGAGTGACTGTGGCATCTCATTTCTTCTGGATATGTTTCCCATGAGCTGACATCTATCGCAAGCCTTGCAGAAGGTGTGTGCATCGCAGAATATGTGGGGCCAGAAGAAACCGGACTCTAACACCTTCCGGGCTGTTTTATGGGGCCCGAAGTGTCCGCCACAGGCATGAGAGTGGCAGAAGTCTAGGACTGAGCGCATTTCATCATTTGGCAGGCATCTGCGAATTACTTGGTCGGCGCAATGCTTCCACAGGTATGGGTCATCCCAGACAAAATGTTTAGCCTCGCTGCGCAGCCTATCCCTTTGAGCTTTTGTAAGGTGTGGGGGGAATTCACCCCTGGTGAGAAAATTGACTATGTTGGCATACCAGGGTTTAGGTTCATTCAGCGCCCACACGGTTTCCTCGAGCTGAAATGGGGAGCCGCGATTGCGGTCATCACCCCGCGATCGCGGTTCCTTCTCGACCAAGTTTATGCTGCAGACGGATTCATGCTTCGAAAACGGCGCCCCGCGATCGCGGTCATCACCCCGCGATCGCGGTTTCTCTTCGACCTGGACGCTGAATAGCGTGTCGTCTGGAAACTCGCCCCGGATGGGTGCTTGATATTCGGACTTGTCCTCGCCCTGCACTAATCGACTTAGATGATCAGCGACTAGATTTTCCGCTCCTTTCTTGTCTTTAATCTCTACATCAAATTCGCTGAGTAGGAGAATCCATCGAATCAGTCGGGGTTTGGCCTCCTTCTTCGCCATGAGATAACGAAGTGCAGCATGATCGGTGTAGATAATCACTTTAGTTCCGAGGAGGTACGGTCTGAATTTCTCCAGCGCAAACACCACGGCCAAAAACTCCTTTTCCGTGGTGGAGTAGTTCCTCTATGCTCCGTTGAGGGTCATGGATGCGTAATGGATGACATGAGAGGCTCTCCCCTCCTTCTGTCCCAGAACTACACCGACCGCATAGTCACTTGCATCGCACATGATCTCAAAGGGCCGCGTCCAGTCTGGCGCTTGGTGCACTGGTGAGGCGGGTCTTCAGCTCGTCAAATGCCTTCTTGCATTCCTCAGTGCAAACAAAGTACACATCCTTCTTCAGCAGCTCGCACAAAGGCGCTGAGACCTTGGAGAAGTCCTTGATGAACCTGCGATAGAATCCTGCATGGCCTAAAAAGGACCTCACTTCACGCATGTTAGTAGGATAAGGCAGAGATTGAATGACATCAACCTTTGCCTTATCGACCTCAATACCCTTTGCGGAGACAATATGACCTAAAACAATTCCCTGTTCTACCATGAAATGGCATTTTTCCGAATTAAGACATAAATTGGTTTCCACACATCTCTGTAGAACCCGGGAAAGGTGATCTAGGCATAGGTCAAAACTGTCTCCGTGCACTGTGAAGTCATCCATAAAAACCTCAATAAAATCCTCGACAAATTCAGAAAAAATACTTACCATACACCGTTGAAATGTGCCGGGTGCATTACATAGGCCAAATGACATTCTGCGGTATGCAAATGTGCCAAATGGACATGTAAATGTGGTATTTTCCTGGTCTTCTGGTGCAATGGGGACTTGAAAGTATCCTGAATATCCATCTAGGAAACAGTAGTATGGTCGGCCTGCCAGTCTCTCCAACATCTGGTCAATGAATGGAAGGGGGAAGTGATCCTTTCTGGTTACCGCATTTAGCTTGCGGTAGTCTATGCACACCCTCCACCCAGTCTGTGTTCTGGTGGGGACTAGCTCGCCGTCCTTGTTTTCTACTACCGTGATCCCGCCTTTCTTTGGCACCACCTGAGTGGGGCTCACCCATTTGCTGTCTGAGATGGGGTAGATTATTCCAGCTTGTAGGAGTTTTAACACCTCCTTCTTTACTACCTCCATCATTGGTGGATTGAGTCTTCTTTGGGGTTGCCTGGATGGCTTTGCTTCCCCTTCAAGGAGGATCCTGTGCATGCATGTGGATGGACTGAGCCCTTTAATGTCTACAATGGTCCATCCCAGGGCTATCTTGTGCACCTTGAGTACCTTGACCAGCTTGTCCTCCTGCTCCTTGGAGAGTTTGTTTGAGATGAAAACTGGTAGTGTGTCATTCTCTCCAAGGAATGCGTACTTGAGGTGGTCTGGTAGTTGCTTGAGTTCGACCAGGGGTGCCTGCACAATAGAAGGAAGCATCTTTTCGCTGGGTACAATTAGTGGAATGGGGCCATCGCTCCATCTGCTATGGGCGGGGTTATCCCCGAATGTGTCTATGTCTGCTACCTTCTCCTGCATGTTAGTAGATACTGAAATTTCCGCACAAGGACTAACTATGTCATTCTCCAAATCAGCATATAGTTCCTTTAAATAAGAATTATCAAAAACATCTTGAGCAATAGGATCAATCACATCAATAGCACATAGAGAATGTTCGTCATTGGGGTGCTTCATAGCTTCGTTAATGTTGAATTCTATCTCGTCCTCTTCGAATTCCATAGTGAGTGTCCCAGTACTCACATCAATTTTAGTACATGCAGTTTTCAAGAAAGGTCTTCCTAGTAGAATAGGGGCTCTATGAGGATCATCATCCATGTCAAGCACATAGAAATCAGCTGGGAAAATTAACCTGTCTACCATAACTAAGACGTCTTCTACCACACCTCTAGGGTAGACATTAGACTTATCCGCTAATTGCACTACTATCCCAGTTTCTTGAAGTGGTCCTAACCCCATGGTTTTGTATATAGAATAAGGCAACACATTAATGGAGGCGCCTAGATCTAGCATAGCTTTTTCTACATGGGTGGTACCGATTGTACAAGGGACAGTAAACATACCAGGGTCACCACATTTGGGTGGCATTCGCTGCTGAAACACTGCAGAAACTCTCTCACTGACCTGGATCTTTTGATTTCCCTTCAGCTTTTGCCTTCTTTTGTTTGTACACAGCTCTTTCAGGAATTTGGCATAGCTGGGTACGGACTCCACCAGTTTCAGGAGAGGAATATTCACCTCGCATTTGTTGAAGACGTCAAAGATCTCATGATTGGTTTTTGGTCTTCTCTTCTCCCTCAATGCCTCAGGAAAGGGTGCCGGTGGCTTTTCAGGGTTGAGCGGGGGAAGTTCTGGCTGGATATAATCTGGGTAGTCGTCCGTAGTCGACCCGCGATCGCGGTTCTCACCCCGCGGTCGCGGTTCTCTGCTGACTGGTTTTGGTTCCATATCCGACGCCCCGCGATCACGGTTTTCGACCCGCGATCGCGGTTCCTCTACAACTTCCCTTGTTTTTTTCGTGAAATAACCGTGATCGCGGTTTTCAGCCCGCGATCGCGGTTCTTCCCAGCGTTCGCCTCTTGTTGGTTCTTCATCCCGTCCCACAGCATAAGGGTCACTTAGTTTCTTTCCACTTCTCAATTTGATTGCATTGGCTTCAAGTTGGTCTTCGCAGTACTCGCTTGAGGACTCCGTTATTGCAGGTGTACTAGGCATCAGCTGTCCCAGTGATGCACCCAATTATAATATAGATTGCTGAGAGTCCTGGTGCAAAGTGTAATTTTACTGGGTGAGCTGAGAGAATCTCTCTTTCATTGCTAATGCATTGTTTACACCAGCTTGAATCACTGCTTGTGTATTATTTGCACCAGCTTGAATCACTGCTTGTGTATTATTTGCACTTGCTTGAATCATTGCTTGTGTGAGTGCTTGAAGCGTCTGGGTGAGAGCTAGTAATGTACTCTCACCGGCTAATGGTTGTGTTTGTTGAGGCTGGACTTCTGTGATGTTCACTTCTTGTACAACATGCACTCTTGCTCTGGGAGTGTCTGTGGTGCTTGCCTTACTCCTTGAGCGGTATTGCCTTGAACTCTCAGAGAGCTCGGAGAAGACCTCAAAGGCTTCCACGAGGGTTTTGTTCAAGATGTTTCCCCCGCAGGTAGCATTTACCAACCTACGGTCTTCCTCTAGCAATCCTCCAAACAAATACAGTACCAGATCCTGGTCTGAGTAACCATGAAATGGGCAGTTGATTACTAGCCTCCTGAATCTCTCATAATAGTCATACAACTGCTCGCCCTGAAACTGTTCAATGTCACTGATGCTTCTTTTCAGGCTATTGAGCTTGGTTGTAGGAAAATATTTTTCCAGGAAAGTTTGCTTCATTTTTGCCCACGTGACTATGCTGCCCGGGGCCAAGTAATAGAACCATTACTTCGCCGCATCCTTTAGAGAGAAGGGAAATGCTCTCAGTTTGATTTGATCTTCAGTAACTCCCCGGGGTTACATACTATTACAAACAGTATCGAATTCCTGGAGGTGTTTGTTCGGATTTTCCTCATCGGTTCCTCTGAAGTGAGGCAATAAACTGATCAAACCCGATTTGAGTTCAAAGTTCACGCCCTCCTGGATTTCCGGGAATTGAACAGCTAGATGTTGCTGCTCTTGATATTGCGCTGTCAATTGCCTCAGTGTTCGGTTTTCTTGTGCCATAACTGAATTCTTTCACCGAACTACTAAACTGTGAATCACACTTGACAAAACAAAGGTTAGTAACGTTAGAGGGAACCGTAAGATAGGTTCCCTACAAGATCAATATTTAATCAATTCACAAGAAAACAGACAATGATTCCCCGGCAACGGCGCCAATTTTGACGTGGCCTAAGGTCGTTATGCCAAATCAAAGTAACCTCAACTTCCAAACTAGAATAGTGAGTAAACAAGGGTCGAAATCCCAAGAGAATCACATGCGTCTATTTTCTTATTAACAATCAAATACCAATCGAACAGTGTAACAAAAGGGGGGTTTTGAGGTTTGGTTTGCCAAAATCTATGGATAAATCAAATAAAGGAAAAATGTTCCTCCTAACAAATATCCACAATCACTGAATATGGTTGATCATAGATTATCTCGAGTTCTTCTTCCTTCCTATGGTTGTTCCTGTCCCGATCTTATGTAGATTCAAAGGGAAACCTTCCACTAAGAACCCTTACCAATGAATAACCCTAGTACCACTAAAAGTTTAACCCAAAGGCAGCAATGCATATAAGAATTAACCAGGATACACAGAACGCTCGCTCAGATGCATTTACCATGTAATTATCTCTCCCTACAATAGAACAATTTCAACCAGAGCATGTAAATTGTAGTTGCTACATCAGAATAGGACGTTAGCCCAACAGTTTCCTACTCCTAGCAATATGAAAATCACCAATAACAACTAGTTGCGCGGGCTAGTGCAATTAATGAAATCCAATGGAATAAGCTTAGAAGAGATAATACAAACCAATAGGAACTCGAACACGAAAGATAATCTCACAACCAAAATCCAATGAATGCTTCAATTGTTAGGCGGAACCAAGAAGGTTAGTTCCTCCTCATGTTCTTCATAAAACTCTGAATCAATGAATAATTCAACAACGTAGTAATTCTCCAAACTAAAACTTCCTTTTTAAAACCTAAAAACTAAGAGAGTATATATATATGGGCTTTACAAATGACCTAGCCCACTGAAGAATAGAAAACGGAATAAATAAACTGAAAATAAAGAAAAACAGATAAGATAGGTTCGGGAAATCTGAAATAACTCTGTCGTGCTGACCCGCGATCGCGGGTGATGGACCTTGATCGCGGGCCACGTAGTTCCGCGCTCCTTGATCTCCTCCGTACCTGCAGAAGTGTCTCGAATGCCTCGAAGTCCCGCGATCGTGGCAACCTCACCCGCGATCGCGGTTAATGCTCGACTTGCTGCACCAGCATTCTCCTCTTCTATTCTTCCATAGGCTCTCTCGTGGCTGCTTCTTCTTCAATGTCTCCAACAATCTTCAAGTAAGCTCAAAACATCTCCAAAACACCAAGACTTCGCCTCCATACTCCATACACAAGAATGTGTCTAAATCTACCCGAATGACACCAATAAAACCTCTAATAACTCTTAGTTAAGCCCTACAAAGTAGTGCTTATCAATGTATGAGATGTTGAAGAAGCTGTATTGATCTTCCCATGTGTTGAATATTTAAGGACTTTGTGTTGTTTATAGTGACTGTTCATATGCATTAATAAATATCCTTAAATTTTTTTAGCGTACTTATCTATTTACGTCTCTAAATTAAATCCTTATACATTCTACTCTTGGTCAATGTAGCTTCAAAAATAGAGTTACTCTGGAGTTATATTGTCTGTTTAGTTATTTATCAAATGATGAATTAGTCTTTTGGTTTGAATTTCTGAATGCGAATTTGCTAATTTTCCTATCAATTATTCCCTACTTATATTATTATTACTTCATCAATGTCTGTCTATCCAGTATCACTTAAGACGATAGAGTATTAGTTTATGTATTTTCCAATCCGTAATTTGAAGCTCTTTTAAAAAAGACTAAAGTTTGTAGGACAAATCCATATTCATCGCGATCTGCGAGAGGACCGAGTTTGCATTGTGCTATGTCCGTCTCTTTCTATCTTTGATTTCTCTATGTTATAAATTTGGTCAGGAGTGCATCATTGCTTTAAAGACACTAATGAAAATGTCATATTTTTTTAAATATTTTTAGGTCATAGCCTTTACCCTACTGTTTTATATTATGTAGGTTATGCATAAAATAATGTCTGTACCTAGCAATGAAGAATACATTTTTTAGAAGGCGAGAAGTAAAATGTTAAAAAATTACCTTATACTGCAGTACCATTTTCTATTTTAGTTTGCAATGAAATAGAAAGAACATATTGAAATATTGGCATTCGAGAGACATGGAGAAGAAAGAAAAAGTGAGTGGACTCTTTAAGCAATTGATAATCAGGTATTAATTCTGCTATTTCTAGGTGTTGCTTAGTAGAATCAATAATTTGACCAAAGAAAGTGAAAAAAAATGAGTGGACACACGAACGTGGTTTCCGTCACTGATGTACGTCCACAGAACTCACACATGAAAGAAACATTGTTCTCATCATCGGACTTCTTTCCACACAGTTTACATCCGAAGAAAATAGTGATGTTGTCCTTGTTGAAGTCTTGGATGAATACATTTAAGCGGATGTTTCTATCATACGCTACGTTGTTCGGCTGTAGAAGATAGAGAAGATTCATGTCAACCAACGGACTGCATTAAACTGATAGGGAATGTGAATTATTTATGTGAGGTAGGAACCTACCGTTTTGGATAACATGTCTTTGATAGTACTTCTCATAGGTGTTTTGTTGATGGTGTATGCTTCTACAGACCGCAGCTGCCATTGTTTGACCACATCAGCATTGGACGCCTTCCTACAAAGAGAAGCGATACAAATTATTTAATTACTTTGTGAAGTGTGTAGGACACAAAGCATGTAAAGAGGAATATCGAATGCGGATGTAGATTTCATGTTGTTGAGGTGTTGTTTATTCCACAGACTTGCCATTTTTTCAAAGCATCAGCGCGCTCTCCCTCGGAATCGAACGACACTAAAGTGGATCTTGATGAAGCAAGAGAAAACCCTAAGAGCATAAATTGAATTAGGTAACTTCGAGGGTGTAAATACATAGGCGAAATAGTAAGATTTTATAAAACATAGTAAATCGCACGAACCTAGGAATTTGCTTGCGTGCAGGTCGCTGAAACTGACTATCGGGATGCGGTCCACCTGAGAGGCGAGCTTAACAACTTCATTGTTTGCAAGATCACTCCACAAAGACACGACCAGTGTGTCTTCACTACTTCAGGGAGATACATGTTCGAGTGGATTGAGTTGTTAATCATTTTAATAAGTTAAAGTTTTGTACATCAATTTTAAGTGATGTGTACCGAAGGATGATGTAGTACTTGTCATCTGTTACAACCAGTTCGCTGACATTTACCGGAAAGCCGCTTGTTCCACAGATGGGCTTCGGGGGTCCCACGTACAAAACAATGGCCACCAGATCTAAAGAAAACACACATGTTTAGTCGTAGAAGAGGCAAAGACTATAAGTTGTAAATGAAAATATGTCATACCAAGATGCTCATTCGCATAGGGATATCGAGGAATATAGGCTATTTGACAGTATGCAGCACATGTGTGACTCGAAGAGGCACCAGAGTCAAGGCGATGAACAAGCGTTCGACTTGATATGGTCATTTGGTAGTTGTTATAGTGGCCGGAGAAACACGCATTGACACGACTGATTAAAGCATTATTGATTTCATACATGTCGTTCTTGTCGATGATGTCTTTGAACATGTCAATGTCGTCACCGTACAAAGTAGCATTCATGCTAGTGCCCTACAATTACAACAAGACTTTATTGTGCAGGTGAAGGAAGCTGAAATAAATTTAACTAATCCATAAAAGGTATGACCTATGTACAACTAATACATGCAAAAAATGTGGAAGCACCAATGTAATGCTACTGACAGGCATGCAATTGAGAAAATGAAGCATCCAAAACTACGACAGCATGTTAGTGTTTTCCTGTACACAGTAGCGCAAATCATGAACTGCACGTAATAGGGATATAATGTTGTCAGCGTACAAAGTAGCATTCATGCTGGTGCCCTACAATTACAACAAGACTTTATTGTGCAGGTGAAGGAAGCTAAAATAACTTTAACTAATCCATAAAAGGTATGACCTATGTACAACTAATACATGCAAAAAAAATGTGGAAGCACCAATGTAATGCTACTGACATGCATGCAATTGAGAAAATGAACCATCCAAAACTACGACAGCATGTTAATGTTTTCCTGTACACAGTAGCGCAGATCATGAACTGCACGTAATAGGGATATAATGAGTTCCGAGTTTCATTTAAAACACCCGTTTGTAATCTATCTTTTATGTAGTAAGTAATGTTCTAGGAAAAAAATATTTTAGAGCTGCCATGAACTCCGTAGACTGACCAAAGATGTTGGTAATATAATAGGGAGCAGGAAAATAGAAGGTCATTCGCGTAGCTCTACATAGTAAACGCAAGAATGCATTGGAAGAAGGTGAAGTTTGAATCCACAGAATCCCTAGCAAATGCAAAAAGAAAATAACATATTACCTTTTCATCCTTCAAAATAAGATGTTGGTACCGAGTCTTTTCGGGAGGTTGGATAGCTCGATTTTTTGTCATAACTGTTACTTTGACGAAATAGTACCTCATCCTCGGAGTCAACTTGTGCAGGTATGTCATCTATATTTTCAGTCCAAATTGGAGACGTATTAGTAAAAGTTGACAATCCATATTCAAAATTGTAAAATCATGCAACTGGTAACAGTACATAGGTAGTAGACATTTGTGTAATAGGTGCATCTAAATTTTAAGTTGAAGGAGGGTTTACCAAGGAAACTAATAAAAGAACTTATACAAACCTATGCAAATTTGGTTACAGAGATCAAATTGAGGGAAATAATTTAATCAGTAGGTGAAAAGGAAATATGTCAGGCAGAAAACAAGTTTCTAACAGGAAAAGGACATTATGAACCCTGCACAAATGTATTATCTATAACGTGAATATCTAGCAGCTGATGAAACTAAACTTGAATACTCTAACGGCCTTCAAATTAGAGAAGATGTGCAACATAAATGTGGAAATTCGGAAGATGTCATTCTTAAGAAATTTAAAGTGCTCGTGCGTAAATGGTGTTACACTGTGACATCATGGGTACATTCCTATTAAAAGAACACACTTGATTAAGAAAATACCTAATCAATAAATTCAGCAAGAGCATTAGAAGAGGTACACTCAAACAATACGAAGAAAGGAATACAACAATTTCTGACCAAAAAAGAGGGAAATTACTAGAGGAAGTGAAGAAACCAAATAGTAATATTTCATTCCATGCAGCGACATCATTATTATGACTATTAGAAAAAGCAATAATAATGTGCAGCCCTTTTTTAGGCAGAACAATACATGTAGTTGCTGATCCTGCATGATCCAGATGCACAATACAAGCTCCGGTACGACGAAATATGATAGTAGTCAACCAATAATTCATAACTATGTCGACTGACAACGCGGAATGCGCAGATCGCAGAAGCGATTGTGATGCAGGAAACTGCTAAATTTCAGCAACGCAGTAAATGAGTTCCACAATCGGTTTGTACTTTATGTAATAGAGAAATAGGAAGAAGTTTGATGAGCAAACGCATGACAATTTCAGATCCTAAGTGCGTAAATAAATACTGATTTTCATATTGGCTAATAATAGTGCATGCACCGTTAAATAAATTATAAGATTAATATGATAGTGAAACATGAAAACATGTCTCCTACATTGCATTGAACACATAGCACCCCACTCTCTACTGCCACGTAATTTCATTCATTATCCCTAACCCTAAACCCTAACCCTAAACCCTAATCCCTAAACCATAAACCTTAAATCATAAATACTAAATCCTAAATACTAAATTCTAAAATCCTAAATAGTAAACTCCAACCCTAAACCCTAAACCCTAAACCCTAAATCATAAATACTAAATACTAAACCCTAAATTCTAAAATCCAAAATAGTAAACTCCGACCCATAACCCTAACCCTAAACCCTTAAGGGGAAAAGAAGTAACACTTTATGTGTGACAATACACCACACGTAACGTGTATTAGAGGCCCAAACGTTATGTGTGGAAGAAGCCCACACGTAACGTGTGGTTTCGTCTGTTGTAAAACGCATTGAATTACCCGTCTTGTCCCCACCTAACTGAATTAATGGACCCCTCTTCTTCATCTTCACCGGCTAACCACAATTTCGAGCTTAATACTTCATTTCAAACACTAAAAAAATTGTGTTTTACACTCTCATTTTTTGTAAAAAAAATGGACAACATGAACAACAATGATTATTGGAACAACAATGTCGAAGAGGATCCACATCCGAATGAGGTAATTTCCGTTATTTAAAGTTAAAGTTCTCATTTTTTTTGTTTTGGACATGTTCAAAGTTTTGAGCTTTAGCTGTTTAGGTTTTAGAAAACTAAACATAATATTTGTTGTTTAGGGTTTAACCAAGTTTCACATGCTAGATTTTGTAAGTTTTGAACTTGACTTTTGTTGTTTAGGGTTTAGAAACAAAGCTTTAGATGTTACACTTTGAGGGATACATGTGTAAGAAAACGAGTGAGGGATACATTGAAGAACAGTTTAACACGTTACATGTGGGGATGTTACATGTGGGGATGTTTCATACGTTAAGTGTGAAACATCTCCACACGTAACGTGTGGAACATGTGCCAGATGGTATAGGGTTCACACGTTACGTGTGAGGATGTTTCACACTTAACTTGTGGAGCTGATTCACACGTAACGTGTGAAACCACAACCAGTATCTGGCTATTTATGTCCCTTCTGTAAAATGGCACGGTTTAGTGCACAGTTTGTCACAAACTGTGCCATTTAGCAGAATCTGCTTTCTTAAAGAGAATTATGGTTTCACAGTTGATAATTAGTTCACTACTTGATGAGATGATTTCATGTGTATGCAGGCAAACTATTATTTATACGAGGGGTTAAACAATATTTCCCTTGATGACTGGAGCACCCCAAAAAACATGTTTTCTGTTTGGGAAACACCTCATCAACCGCTGCCGGAATAGAACACACCATCTGAGTGTAAAACACCAGATGAGATACCATCCTTCTCACTTGGGTCATTTGACTATACTGTTCCGCCTCCAGAAGCATCTTTATCTCATGCTACCCCATAATTTTGCTTTCCATCCCTACACACACAGCCTCAGTTTAGTGTACCACCAGAAGAGGATGTTTTCGTCTCTGCTGATTATTCAAAGTTCTTCACAATTGATCAAATTTGGGAGTCTAGAGAAGAAGCATTTATGTGGGCGCGTGAGACTGCTATGTGTCACAACTTCTGCATCAAAAAGTGGAGGAATAAACCTTCCACGTATACAGCCCTTGGAGGGACTTGGTTACCGTGCGACATGCATGGACAAAACGTGCCTAAACAAGCTAACCAAGTGAGAGACATCACAAGGTCGAAGAAGTGTGGGTGTCCCTTCATGTTGAGGCTGAAAGAAGGGCCGAAGGGATCATGGAAGATCAGTGTACAACATGGAACTCACAATCATGTGATAAAAGAGAATTTGTATGGTCATGCATTAGCTGGGCGACCAAACGCTGAAGAGAAGGAGATTATTAGGGTGATGACAGTAAATCATTGCAAGCCTCAAAAGATTCATACTACAATCAGGTCGTCCCCAGGAAACTTGACCAAGATGAAGCAAGTGTACAACATCATGCATGAGATACGAAAGAAGGGCATGGAAGGAAGAACAGTTGTGCAACAGTTCTTCTATGAGTGCAATGAGAAGGAATACTTCGTGGAGCATAGATTCAATAAGGAGACCAACAAGATAACATATATCTTCTTCGCAAGCCCGGACCAGTTGTCGCTGCTGAAGGCATTTCCGTACATTGTGTTGCTGGACTCTACATACGCAACTAACTGGTTAGTAACACACATATCTATTATATTCTTCACTTGTTCATGTGATCATTAGCATGCCATAACATATCATTATGTGTGCAGTTACAATTTGCCCTTCCTTGAAATTGTCGGCATCACATCTGTTTGGAAAAACTACAATATTGCCGGGGCATTTCTGGAGCATGAGGACGAAGAGAGTTACAAGTGGGCCATAGAACAACTTTCAAAAATGTTTGTCAAGGTGCAACGAGCACCCACATGTTTGGTCACTGATCGGGAGAAGGCGTTGATGAACGCCTTAGAGAAGCAGTTTCCAGAAGCAAAATTCCTTCTATGTAGGCGGCATGTGAGGAAGAATATTGAAGACTTCGGGAAGAAGGCCATGGACAAGTTTAGAGGCACAACGTATTCCAACGACTACATGAAACTCTTCAAGGAAACGACCATAGAAGGGTATTAAGCAACACTGAAGAAGATTCAGTATGATTGGAGGAAATCTCCAAAATGTCTCCAGTACGTACAAAAAAACTGGCTAGACCCGTACAAGGAAAGAATCGTCTCCGTATGGACAGATACAGTGTTCACTCTTGGAACTACCACAACTAACCGGTTTGTGCATTATGTTTTTAAATTTAACTGGTTATTTGAACTTAGACTTTTACAGCAACATACTAATTTCGGATTCTTGATTGTAATACAGGGTTGAAAGGGCTCATTCCAGTCTTAAAAGCTTCATCACTAGCAATGATGGCAACCTTTGCACTGTATTCGATCAATATGATGCACGGTTGTGCACTCATATTGGTGAGATAAGGGGGCACTGAATGAGAGCATAGAAAAGAGATTTACGCTGATAACAAATGCACATCTTTTCTGCAAGCTGCACTACAAGGTCTCTGCGATTGCACTAGCTCGGTTGATTGAGGAATACAAGAAAGGCGAAGCTCCATTGTGGAACACTATATGCAGATGCTAGATGAGGGTCAGAGATGGCTTGCTTTGCGTGCATGACATGGCGCGGAATGTGATGAACCAGGAACCAATTGAACCTAGCTCATTGCATCCGTTCTGGAGGCAATTGACCTTGTCAGAAGTGCGGACAAAAGAAGAAGGAGAATCCAGAGAACGTAGAATGAATAGGTCGTTGTTTGAAGAATTTGCTACAAGCGTCTTCCCCACATTGCAAGTGCATGATCAACAAAGATTTGTCTCTGTACTAACAAGTATAGCACATCCAGAACGGACTACTCTGTAAGAGCCAGCTAAAGTTAGGCATAAGGATCGGACTCAAGGAGCTCTAAACATTCCCACCAAAAGACAATCGTCATCATGGGAGTACATTGACCAACGGATGGAGGAAACACCTCCGAAGAAGCAAAAAGGAAGACCACCAAAGAAGGCTTCAACTATGCCTTCGGGTCACACATCATTGATCAAGAATCCTAAGCGATATATTACCCAGTTTCCCAAGTGTATGAAACCACACGTGGGAGGATGGTGGGAAATAGTGGGTGATGGAAACTGCGGGTACAGAGCAATTGCGCATGGTCTGGATTTAGGGCAGGAGCAGTGGGCTTTTGAAACAAGAGTATGAGCTATTCGCTCCAATTTGGATGTCTACGATGACACTTGAGGCAATGGAGGCGAAGCTTGCATGGTTTCCTTCGCCCAACAGGCCTGCCCCATGGGAGACGTGGTGGGACCTCCCAGATATGGGATGTTTGGTGGCAACTGCATTCAACTGTGTATTCGTCTCCGTCGGTGCTGGTGTGGGAATGATATATATGCCTATGAGGGCGAAGCCAAACCAAGCGGCTGGCGAGAAGCTGAAGACGATATGCATTTGCCATGTCAATGAAGAGCAACATTTCATTGCGGTACGTTAATACAATCAAATAAGTTGAAACTATCTTATGTTAAAACATATGTATGATGCATTGACTTTGATGTAGATTGGCCTTGCCGAAAACTCGCCCTTGCCGCATCTTTACGGGCCGTGGGTGAGAAATCATGACCCGTCTGCGGGTGATTTGGTAGATCAAATCTATGATTGATTGATGGAGTACCAAGCAGCCGCCCCAAAGAAGCCAAGAGGAAAGAAGAAAGTTGAAACGTTAGATTTATGTAATGACTGATATGTATGAATTATGATGCAATGAATTTGATGTTCGTTGTATTTATGAGATGTTGGTGAAATACACATGTTTCCCTCATCCCTCAGTAGATCATACAGATAGGTTCAATTTTTCTTATTTTCCACAAGTTTCAATTTTACAGAAGGCACATAAATCGCCAGAAATAACATTCTGTTAAAGCGCACGGTTTGTGATAAACCGTGCCAGGAACCGTGCCATTTTACAGAAGGCAGATAAGCCGCCAAAAATAAGTGGAAACCACACGTTACGTGTGGAGACAGACCACACGTAACGCGTGGAACTGCAACACACGTTACGAGTGGAATTCAACCTATCTGTATGATCTACTGTTTATGTGTGGAATTCAACCGCCAGAAATAACATTCTGTTATTTCTGGCGGTTTCTGTGCCTTCTGTAAAATTGAAACTTGTGGAAAATAAGAAAAATTGAACCTATCTGTATGATCTATTGTTTATCGTGATGGCGGTTTACGCATAATTACGTCATCTAGTTCGTTAGCTTCACGTGAATTAAAATACGGTCTCATACACAATACAAAATGAAGACATCTTAATCCAAAGTTATAACATTCATTGTTACCATAATCCAAATAAGTCATCACAAACAATCAAATAGAAGTCATAACATTCATTATTGCCCTAATGCAAAGTTCAATGGTTCGGAAGGAAGGGATACATTTGCTCCAATGATTGTCGTAACGCCTCGGCTACGTCTTCACATTGGTGATCTTCATGTTGGTGATCACGATATGGATTCAGACGTTCGTAGCAACCCTCGATGTACTGCACACAAGATAAGTGGATACGATTAATAAATAATTTGTACACGAAATTAAACAAGATATAATTATTCAATTTCTTACCTGCTGCTGAGCGTGATCACCCTCTGGAGGGATGATGAATGGATGTGTATGCTGGAGGTACCACTGCATGTAATCACCGCTACACTGGTGGGGTTGAAAGACTGGAGGGCCCATAGCTTGTAGGCTAATGGAAAGAGACAAGACTTATCAGGAAAGAGACAAGACCCCAAGTACAGCAAGAACCCAACCGCATGCATCTCGTCAGTCAAATCCTGGCAATGAGCCTTAAAATCTCTCGTTGTCACGGTATCGGCGACGACATCACCACCCTGCAACTCAAAAAACTCATGCGCCTGCTCCACCAACGCCTTCTTCAAATCAGTGGGGTACCCATATCTTGCCCTTGTATGTTCAGCAGAAGGATCATCCACACATCATAGAGAGTTATAGTCATCTCTCCCCATGGCATGTGGAATGAGTTGGTCTCTGGTTGCCAACGCTCGACGAAGGCACCAATCAGCGTCTCATCCACATGCTCGTGCATGATGTCCGATAGATGACATAGCCAGGACGCAGACGCCATGTTACCCCACTCGGCATTCAGTGTGATACGCCATGAGCGTAACTGCTTGCCTTGCTGCTGGAACCTCAACGGTGGCACCGGCTGTATATATTTATATAACAACATATGAACATATCTAAGCAATCCATTGGACTTATTTGTAATAAGATTAAGAATTACAAGAAATAAAGTTTCATGCAACTTATAATGCACTGGTACAGGAGGTACGCCACGTGGTTGACAAAACACTTGAGGAGTTCAGGGCTCTCCGGACCTCCAGGAACGCTCACCCGCAATTCAGGGTCATATCTCACCTTCTTCTTTGATCGGGGCGGTTTTGCCCGCGAAGAAGAGGCTTCCTGAGGCTCCTCGTCCACGTCCGGAGCGTCATCTCTTGACATCCAGGCATTGCTGGTCTGGTCCTGAGTCCCCCATGTATTGGCCTGGTCCTACATTTATTAAATAAATCAGAAGTAATTACAAATTTTAAACAAATTCATGTTATACTAAATGTACTTACCATAGGCTGATGATAGGGAGCGTTCGGGTACACTGTCGGGTTCTCTCAAGGGTTGTGTTGATCCTCAGCCCCCTGATAATAATACGAATGGCTCTGATGAGGGCTCACATGTGGCGGTAGTATCGGCGGACTAAAAGTCGGCCCGTAGTAGTTATTCTGATCTATTGTATCAGAATAACCACGCAGCGGGCTCGCTCGGTAGCCCGGGTAGAACTGAGGCTCAGAATCTGCCCTATCTCCAGGAAACGAAGGCACCGCCATTAAGCTCTGAGTGGAAATCATGCCCGCAACCCCACTACTGCTACCGGCTCTCGTCTGATAGGTGCCAGTCTCATCATCCTGGTAGCATACATTCCGCTGTTGCCTTCTTTCCGTCCTGTTCACCTCTTCTTCAGTCCTAAACGACTGTTCATGGACAAGGTTGCGGCGCCTCCTACGTGCGGTTCTTTCACCAGGCTCCATCTGCGGTTATATATCCACACATTTTAATGAAAATAATATATTCTGTATTCTGGATAAATACTACGCCGGAATGTCGCCGGAAACGAAGGCAAACCACACGTTACGTGTGGTACGACTTCATATGTTACGTGTGGAAACGTTTCACACGTAACGTGTGAATTTGCAGTTTCCAATTGTCGGCGGCGACTTTCCGGCGACTTTTTATCGTCTTCTCCGGCGCAATTTCCAGATTCCGGAGAAAATTATTTTCATCAAATAATACAATAAATTCAACAAAATTCTTACTATTTTAACAAATCCACCAACACTGTCACTTTCATTTGCATATTTTCACAAAAATTCAACATAAATCCTCAACACCATTTTATACAAATCTAACAAATTTTAACCATTTCATACAAAAAAATACTTCAAAATTAAAGAAAAAATCAACAACACCATCAAAAACATCTACACACCATAGATCTATAATATCTACAATATGGATCTACAATATCCAACAAAAAACTTCAAAATTAACAAAAAATAACCAAACAACAATTTCTATTAACTAACCTTTCAAAGATCTTGATTCAACTTAACGTGCGGAGTTCATTGTTTCGTAACGAGAAGATCCACGAGATGCGTTATGCGGGAAGGGAAGAAGGGACGATGGCTGCGTTTTAGGGTAATGAAGACGATGGAGGGGAAATTTGGCTTTCAAAGCCAGATTGCCTCCACACGTTACGTGTGGAGTGTCTCCTCACGTTACGTGTGGGACAGCTCCACACGTAACGTGTGGGACAGCTCCACACGTAACGTGTGGAGCTTGAACGGGTCTGCTCCCGCGCATAACGTGGGAAGCCTTACGCGCGAGCCTATGCGCTGAAAGGCAAAATTGTCTATGCGCCGAATAGTAAGGGCCTAAACATATGATAAATGAAATTACAGCAAGGAAGAGCAATGGGCTCACTTTATTTTTGGGCCTCGTATTTGTATGATGGGCTTCAAGTGTGGCACTAGCATCACTTTGGAATCCAGTTTGTGGCGGCCCATCCTCCTTCACTCTGGCGCCGTCGCTGCAAATCCTAGCTCTCTCTCTTCTGGAATAGTTGTCAAATTGCCCCCTCCATAATACAGATTTGGATAAGACTCAACGGAATCGAAATTACTCAATCACACAGTAGGACAAAATGTGAAGAGAACATCATAGATTCGTAGAGGCCCTCTGTTCCAATGAAGTCTGGTACAGAAAGACGCAGTAATTGCGACCTAAGTGAAAATCGAGGTTGTATCTAAGAATCCCATGTCTCTCCCGTAGATTGTTGTATCTGCAAATCCGGAATCAAGCGAAGACAGGTCCTCCGAGAGAAATTGTGAAATCCTTTGTAGCAAGGTCGCTCCCGCTTACGCCGCCGCGTCGACGCTGAGAGCCATCGTCTCAGCCGCGTAGATCTGACTCGCCGCTGCATCGATCTCCTTCTTATCCTTGTGGATCTACCTCTCAGCAGCATCGTGTCCCTGATGAGAAGCTAGTTTAGGGTTGTCCTCGGCGTGAGCTTCAATAGCGGTTTAGGTTTGAGTTGGCAGAATGAAGCTGCCTAACCTGATTGAAGGGGTGATGGACTAAGATATTGGGCCATTAGATAAAGTTGGGCAATTCAGGCCTGTCATAGAGGAGTCCAGCATTAGTGTATCAATATTATATTATATTATATCACTCAATACTAAAAGCATGAGTTCAACAACAGAAATTTTGCATGTATTCTCCCTTATGTGTTTGTATTGAAAAAGGACACGTTCAGGTTTCCCTTGTGTGGCACTAAGAAGTGGGTTTCAATTTGCTTAATCAGCACTTTGAATTTGTTTTTTTCCCCATTTTTTTGGGGGTTGTGACAGCTGTACATATATACATTTTCCAATTTCACTTTCTTGGGAATCCTGGGTGATAACCGACTTCCCTTAGGGCATCTTTATCAAAGGCTTTTCATGGGGCTTTTAGCCAAATTTTATGGCTAAAAGCCCCTATGTAAAAATTGAAATTTATCAATGGGCTTTTAGGGGGGCTTTTAATTTAATTATGATTTACAATTATACCCCTTCATGTTTATGTAATTACCAATATATCCTTTTTATATTATATTATTAAATTACAAGTATACACCATTTTATATAAAATTGAATAAAGAAATTTTAATTTAATTGTCATATTATTAATCTAGAATTAAGAACGAATATAAAAAATCAAAGACAAATGAGAATCATACATATATTAAAAACAACAAACCAGCAATGCATAAATTTAAGAAAATACACACGATAAAACAACATAAACTTAACCAAATGACCGAATTTAACGACAAATATCAGACGATACATGACTTAATAATAAAAAGAAACACATCACACCGAAACAATCTAATTACCGCCATATCGTTGCCAAATGTGTTCCTTCAAATCTTCCTTAAGCTGGTGATGTATAGTTCTATCCCGAAGTCGAGCCCTCCTCGTGATTAAATTGTTCATAATCGCCGGCCTATCATTGGAGTATGTGCAATCCGGGTTAATCACCGATGTAGACTCTCCACTTACTCCTTCATCGAACTGTGGGATTTCGTATCCATGATGGGTGTAAGAATATCTTTCATCTTCTACGATCATATTATGTAGAATGATGCAAGCCCTCATTATCTTTCCAAGCTTTTCAAAATCCCAAGAGAATGCTGGTTTGCGAACTATAGCGAATCGAGATTGCAACACTCAAAACGCCCTCTCCACATCTTTACGAACGGACTCTTGATGTTGGGCAAACAACTTGGCTTTATCACCTTGAGGGAGCCGAATTGATTGGACAAATGTCGCCCAACACGGGTAGATGCCATCAGCGAGATAATATCCCATGTTGTATTCATTTCCATTCACCGTGAAATTCACGTTTGGAGCTCTACCATGCAGAACTTCATCAAAAACAGGAGATCGATCAAGAACATTAATATCATTAGCCGTACCTGGTACCCCAAAAAATGCATGCCAAAACCACAGGTCGTATGATGCTACAGCCTCCAAAATTATTGTTGGATGACCATGATCTCCATGAGCATATTGACCTTTCCATGCAGTTGGACAATTTTTCCACCCCCAATGCATACAATCGATGCTACCCAACATCCCATGAAATCCACGAGACTCTCCGACACTTAGTAGACGTTGTATGTCTGTCGAGTTGGGACGCCTAAGATACTCATCACCAAAAAATGTAATTATTCCATCAACAAAATGCTCTAAGCATTGCCTTGCGGTTCCTTCAGAAATACGAATATACTCATCACAAGCATCAGAAGCAGTTCCATAAGCCAACATACGTATGGCACTACAACATTTTTGTAGTGCAGTGATAAGCACTACTTTATAGGGCTTAACTAAGAGTTATTAGAGGTTTTATTGGTGCCATTCGGGTAGATTTAGACACATTCTTGTGTATGGCGTTTGGAGTCAAAGTTGGTGTTTTTGGAGGTGTTTGAGCTACTTTGGAGATCATGAAGACACTGAGAAAGGAAGCCATCAAGAGAAGACACCAAGGAGTGAAGAGGAGACGGGTTGGTGCAAGGCAAAGGACAAGAGTGCCGAGCATTAACCGCGATCGCGGGCATGGGTGCCGCGATCGCGGGACTCGGAGCATGTCGAGAGTTTTCTGCGGGCGCGGAGAGATTGAAGGGCGCGGAGCCACATGGGCCGCGATCAAGGTCCACCACCCGCGATCACGGGTCTGACACGGCAGAGGCTCGGACTTATTCCGAATTATCTTTTTAGTTTTCTTTTCCCTTTTTCTTATTTCTATTTCAGTTATTTTTCTTAATGGGCTAGGTCATTTGTTAGGGCCCTATAAATACTCTCCTTATGCATTAGGGTTAGAGACTCTTATCACACTTTAGTTGCAATTTCAATTCATCGTTGTTTATTTCTTTTGAAGTTTCTACCATGACTATGAGGAGCTAAGCCTCTTTGGCTTAGTCCGGTAATGGAAGCATGAGTTCGTTCATCTGGTTGTGAGGTTTTGTTCCTATCTATCTATCCTATTGAGTTATATCTTTTCTCTGAGCAAATTCATATTTGAATGGTTGTTGGTTTATCTAGACTGATCACCTAGGTTTATTGCTTTCATTCTTATTGCTAATACTAGGGAACTGTTGGGCTAATGCTCTAGTATAAGTAGCAAGCATTGATTGTTATCTGCATCTGTGGATTATATCTATGTGGGAATTGATTACATGATAAATGCATCTGAGCGAGCATTCTGTGTATCCTGGTTAATTCTTATATGCATTGCTGCCTTTGGGTTGAACCTTTAGTGGTACTAGGGTTATTCATTGGTAAGGGTTCTTTGTGAAAGGTTTCCCTCTGAATTTACATAAGATCGGGACAGGAATAACCGAATAGGAAGATAAGACTTAATCTATGAACAACCTTTGAATGACTTGTGTGGACATTACTGGGCTAACTGTTTTTCTTTCTTGATATTTCATCCATTCTGCTTTGTTTTGTTTGCAACCAACCATAAAACCCCCTTTGTGACATTGCATGCTACCACAATTGAATTCCTTCCTTCTCTGTGGGATCGACCCTGACTTGCTTACTATACTCTGTTTAGTGAGGATTTTAGGATTTACTTTTGATTAGGGGTACGACGACTATCTTCTCCGACCAAATTTTGGCGCCGTTGCCGGGGAAGGCAATTGCGAATTTTTGGTGTTTTGCATGCTTTGTGTGTTTTTGAATTTTTTCTGTGTGATTTTCGTGTGTTTGCTTGTGGTTGTGGACCTATCTTATGGTCCACACCCGTACTGTTGACTCTCCACCTTTAGATCTTGATCCAGAGATTGAGAGAACTTTCTCCCAAGGACGCAGAGTGAATCGAGCTTTGGTCTTTGAGAATCCCACTTTTGAGATGGTGGACGAGGTACCACCACCTACGTTGAGGCAGCTGACTGTGCCTAACTTGACGCAGCAGCCACTGGTCGTACAATTCCCTGAGCTAGGCAGGAGTGAACTTTGAGCTCAAGTCTGGTCTTATCCATCTTTTGCCTCAGTTCCATGGGCTAGCTAGAGAGGACCCAAACAAGCACCTCTCGGAGTTCCATGCCGTGTGCAGTTCCATGAAGCCACGGAATGTCACTGAGGATCAAATCACGTTGAGGGCTTTTCCTTTTTCACTTAAGGATTCAGCCAACGATTGGTTTTACTACCTCACCCCAGGAAGCATCAACACCTGGGAGAAAATGAAGAAGACGTTCTTGGAAAAGTACTTTCCAGCAACGAAGCTGAACAGTCTCAAGCGCAACCTGAGCAACATAGAGCAGCATGGGACAGAGATGCTCTATGAGTACTATGAGCGTTTCAAGAGGTTGTGCTCTAGCTGTCCCTATCACGGGTATTCAGATCAGGATTTGGTCTTATATCTGTACGGGGGATTGCTGGATGAAGAGCGACGAATGGTGAACACAGCGTGTGGGGGAAACATACTGAACAAAACCCCTACCGCTGCATTTGAGATATTCAGCGAGTTGTCGGAAGGCTCAAGGCAATTCAGCAAGAGGGCGAGCGCCCAGGCTGTGAAAGCCACTTCAAGTGAGAATGTTCCCCCATCTATGGCGAGGGAAGTGAGCGAAATGAAGGAGATGATCAAGGTTTTGATGAGGAAGGAAGGACCCCAGAGGGTCAAGGAGTGCGAATTTTGCTATGCCACCACGCATGCAACTGACGCATGCCCTACACTCCATGAGGAGCCCACTGAGCAAGTCAACGTTGTTGGCGGGTACCAACAAAGACAACGGTACGACCCCTACTCCAGTACCTACAATCCGGGGTGGAGAGACCATCCTAACTTGAGGTACGGGAACACACACAATGTGGAGAACCCCCCTGAGTTCCGACCAAGACCCCCTCAGCAATACCAGCAGCAGTAGCAGTACCCCCAGCGACCATTCCAAGGAGGCCAGCAGTTCAGAGGCCCAGCAGAGCAGAGACCGCAAGGACAATGAGCTCCCCGCGCTATGAATCTAGAGGACCAGGTCAATACACTGGCGCAGCACATGACCACGCTGACGCAGACAGTAGGAACCATGCAGCAAAACATGGTTCAGTTCCAACATGAGACCAAGTCCAGTATCCAGAACCTGGAGAAGCAGGTAGGGCAGATCTCCCAGGCGGTCAGCAAGCTCGAAGCTAGAGAGTCACGAGCACTCCCATCTCAAACTGAGATTAATCCAATGCAAAACGTCAACTGCATGACGTCAAGGCCAAGATGGGAGAATGAAGAAGAGAAGCTGGAATTAAAAGAGAAGTACGAGGCAAAACCACGATCGCGGGGCGACAGCCGCGATCGCGGGTTTACGGAGCCAAAAGCCGAGAAAAACTCGAGCATAAATTCGAGCATTAACCGCGACCGCGGGCATGACAGCCGCGATCGCGGGGAACCAGTGCGAGAACCGCGATCGCGGGTTGACACCCGCGATCAGCTCTCGGAAAGCGCTCTGCCTCGCAAGACATTTATGAACAAGTATGACTATTCGGAGGGATATTTTGACATCCCGGTGCCATTCCCTGCAGCATTAGTAGATGAAGGGAATACGAAAATATACTGCGAGATATATCAGGACTACCCGGATAGCCCCTTCTTGAGAGATCTACGCAAGACCATAGCGGAGCAAAAGGAGCGATCTAAGAAGAAGCCAAAGGTCAAGAAGGATGTCTCTGCTGTGGTGCAGAAGAGGATTCCCAAGAAGTGTGAGGATCCTGGAATGTTCAGCGTGCCCTGCAAGATTGGGGAGACTGAATTCAGCGAGACATTGCTGGATTTGGGAGCTTCAATCAATGTCTTGCCACTATCCGTCTACAACAACCTCGACGTTGGACCATTAGAGAGCACGGAAATTGTCATCCAACTGGCTGACAACTCCGTCATCACTCCTGAGGGCGTTGTGAAGGACATACTGGTAAGCGTCGATACCCTTGTTTTTCCTGCAGACTTCTTTGTCATGAACACAGGGGAACGAGGAGGATGAGTAATGCTAGGGAGGCCTTTCATGAAGACCTCCAACACAAAGATCGACGTGGGCAGAGGCACAATCAGCATGGAGTTCGACAAAAGGAAGACAGAGTATAGGCTGGAGAACATTCCGGAGCATCCTCCAGATACAAGAGCAAGGAGTACGGTTGCAGGAGGCAACCCCGGATGAGAAGTACAGCAGGACGTCGTGCCGCGATGATAACTATGGCGCTGCTCGGGAGGCAACCCGAGGTATGAGTCGTTGAACTCATTTATGTTTTTACCTTTCTTAGGACTTAGATTTTATTTTTCTTTCTTCTTCTTTGCACTTGTTTTTCTTTTTCTGTGGGCACTAGAACTAACCTTGTAGCGGAGGCCAGAATCCAGCACCCGCGATCGCGGTCTCACACCCGCGATCGCGGTTTCCCCTCGGCGATCCATGGTGAGTTCTATCAAAAAAAAATCAAAAAAAAAATCAAAAAAAAATCAAAAAAAAAATCAAAAAAAAAAGCCCACGGTTTAATAAAATCGGCGCGGTTTTCGAGGCAGTCAGTGCCTCGTAACTCGCGCCGACGGTTACGGATGCAGGGGCATTAACCCCGCGATCGCGGGCCCTCAGCCCCGCGATCGCGGGTGTTCATCGCGGCAATTATAAAGGCGAGAGGCGGTGGAGGCATTTTACAACACCTCCACCACCACCTCTCACTCTCACCAGTTCGGATCTCCGACCCCGACCACCGTGACACCCCCCTGCAGCCCCGCGACTATCGTTCCGACGCCGCGACGTCGTTTGGGTGAGATCTCCATTTTCCAAACTCTTGGATTTCTCATAGCCTCATGAGCCGCGATCGCCGGACCCACGCCAAACCCCGCGACCACCGCAGCGCCACCGCAAAGCACCGGAGCCATTTTTTCTCGAAGTTCGATGCCAACCCAGAAACCGCGATCGCGGCACATCTTCTCCAGCGGGCTTCGAGTCGAGCATAAACCGCGACCGCGCCCCACACCCCGCGATCGCGGGTCCCTCTGGTACTCTTTCTGTTGTGCTTTCTCGCTCCTTTTTCCCACCATGGCAGCCTTCATAGGCAACATGAGGAGCCAGAGGTACATGAGCTACTACGAGACGTTCAGCGCGCGAAAGTTTGTCCAGACGAAGTTCTTCGATCGGCCGACGCTGCAAGGACTCGGACTGGAGGACTGCACACAACAGTTGTTGAGCCACGGAGGGCTCGGCAACTTCATTGACCTAGCCGCCCCGTCCTCGCACGAGCTGACCCTGGAGTTTCTGGCCACGCTGGAGCGCCACGACGACGGGATCACGTTCAACCTGCTGGGGCGGCAGAGGATGATGTCCTACCAAGGTCTGCGGGACCTGTTTGGCGTTACTGAGGCTCCCGCCGAGGATTGGGAGGCCGCAGGCACCTTGCCAGAGCTCTTCTGGCAGGATGCGACCCGGGAGGTACTCAACCCCAGTGCCGGCGAGTATAACTACAAGCTGACGCACCCCTGTCTGAGGCTGGCGCACAAGGTGCTCGCCATGTCTTTCTTGGGACAGGGGGAGGTGAACAAGGTTCCGATGCTGGACCTTACAGTGCTCTGGTGTTTGACACCAGAGAGCCACAATACCCCCGACTGGGTCGATTTGTTCCTCTCCAATTGTCTCGGGCTGAGGGAGAAGACGGGCGGCAAGATCTCCATGGGGGGCATGGTGACGCTTATCGCTCAGCAGTACGAGAACATCGCGGACCATTGGGATTTTCCCGCCGACATCTACACCTACAACATCACACTGCTGCGGAGATCCCAACTGCTGGAAGTCCGTGGTGGAGAGTACACCTGGCTCTCCAAGAAGGAAAGGACCCACCGAATGAGGCTGCCTCGTTCGATGCCTTATGGGCCCCGGGTGAGGGATTTTTACCTCTATGCCCATGGAGAACAGGGGTCGTCATCCGAAGACGAAGGGGACGACGACGACAATGAGGAGGAGGAGGAAGCGACTGCAGCGGTGGACATGGAGAGCGATGTGCCATCCCCGCTGCATTCCAGGGACCCACCTGTTTACCCTGACTATGCCCACCAGGCATCTGGGTCTGGTAGTGGATCTGGAGGGGCGCCCTGGGACCAGCTCCTGGACAGAATGGCCAACCTGCAGCTGAGGCAGGCCGAGCATATACGAAGGAGTGCTGAGTGGGAAAGCGGCATCTCCCAGAGGCTAGAGGAGCATGAGAGGATAAGCGTTCAGTGGGAACGCCAAGTCTCCACCCGCCTGGATGAGCAGGAGCGGCGGAGCACTGAGTGGCAGTGCAACATGGAGGTCAACCTTGCATACCACGCCAACCGCCTGGATAGTCACCTCACCACTGTTGAGGACCAGGTGGTTCAGATGCAGAGGAGAGCTGAGGTTTTCTTCAACGCTTATGGGTATTGGCCTCTACCCCAGTGAGTATTTTTATTTTCCCCTTATCTTTTTCTTGTCTTCCATACATTGAGGACAATGCATGATTTAAGCATGGGGGAGTAGAGTATTCACTATCTATCTTGTACATATTTCTTTTCCAGCATTGTACTTTGATTTTTAGCATTTTGAATTTCAGCATTTCTTTTCAAAATAAAAAATAAAATAAATAAATAAAATAAAATAGAAAATCCTGGGACAAGTTGAAAACCCGAAAGGGCGGCTTGGGTAATAAGCAGGTGGCCCGGACCAGCGCTAGGCTGGGGTAAAAAGGTGTCTGAGTGACGTGAGCTTATATGAGCACATCTATGAAAAAAATATGAGCGGCTAGGATGAAAACCCGAAAGGGCTCCTAGGCAAAATGCGTGAAAAGAAGAGGAGTGATTTTAGGATCTCATTTTACCTGGAGGGGCGACATAAGAAGAGGAGCCAAAGAAGGATTGTCGGATAGGTCACTCTGGGAGGCATAAGGAGTCATAGATGGAGGCTAGGATTAGAGGTCACTTTACACTATTGGATGTCCGGGTTGAGCTTGGGGGAAGTACTCTGCTTGCCCTCAAGTTTATTGAGTTGTGGATGTGTTGTAGATGAGATTGGTGCCAGGAGCTTTGGCATGGGTTAGGTAACTCTTAGTTGGAGGATATGCTTCCTGAGACCTTGGGTGCTACATTGGAGGAGTAGACTTTCTTTTAGTTTACTCGAGGACGAGCAAAGGTCTAAGCATGGAGGAGTTTGATAAGCACTACTTTGTAGGGTTAACTAAGAGTTATTAGAGGTTTTATTGGTGTCATTCGGGTAGATTTAGACACATTCTTGTGTATGGCGTTTGGAGGCGAAGTTGGTGTTTTTGAAGGTGTTTGAGCTACTTTGGAGATCATGAAGACACTGAGGAAGGAAGCCATCAAGAGAAGACGCCAAGGAGTGAAGAGGAGACGGGTTGGTGCAAGGCAAAGGACAAGAGTGCCGAGCATTAACCGCGATCGCGGGCATGGGTGCCGCGATCGTGGGACTCGGAGCATGTCGAGAGTTTTCTACGGGCGCGGAGAGATTGAAGGGCGCAGAGCCACATGGGCCGCGATCAAGGTCCACCACCCGCGATCGCGGGTCTGACACGGCAGAGGCTCGGACTTATTCCGAATTATCTTTTTAGTTTTCTTTTCCCTTTTTCTTATTTCTATTTCAGTTATTTTTCTTAATGGGCTAGGTCATTTGTTAGGGCCCTATAAATACTCTCCTTATGCATTAGGGTTAGAGACTCTTATCACACTTTAGTTGCAATTTCAATTCATCGTTGTTTATTTCTTTTGAAGTTTCTACCATGACTATGAGGAGCTAAGCCTCTTTGGCTTAGTCCGGTAATGGAAGCATGAGTTCGTTCATCTGGTTGTGAGGTTTTGTTCCTATCTATCTATCCTATTGAGTTATATCTTTTCTCTGAGCAAATTCATATTTGAATGGTTGTTGGTTTATCTAGACTGATCACCTAGGTTTATTGCTTTCATTCTTATTGCTAATACTAGGGAACTGTTGGGCTAACGCTCTAGTATAAGTAGCAAGCATTGATTGTTATCTGCATCTGTGGATTATATCTATGTGGGAATTGATTACATGGTAAATGCATCTAAGCGAGCGTTCTGTGTATCCTGGTTAATTCTTATATGCATTGCTGCCTTTGGGTTGAACCTTTAGTGGTACTAGGGTTATTCATTGGTAAGGGTTCTTTGTGGAAGGTTTCCCTCTGAATTTACATAAGATCGGGACAGGAATAACCGAATAGGAAGATATGACTTAATCTATGAACAACCTTTGAATGACTTGTGTGGACATTACTTGGCTAAGTGTTTTTCTTTCTTGATATTTCATCCATTCTACTTTGTTTTGTTTGTTTTGTTTGCAACCAACCATAAAACCCCCCTTTGTGACATTGCATGCTACCACCATTGAATTCCTTCCTTCTCTGTGGGATCGACCCTGACTTGCTTACTATACTCTGTTTAGTGAGGATTTTAGGATTTACTTTTGATTAGGGGTATGACGACTATCTCCTCCGATCATGCAGATATACTAAGCCTACCTGATGCATCTGGCCTTTGTTGAAATTACTCCATTCTATTCCCCAGTCTTTCCACAATGCGCTTGAAAACTTCTTTGCTCATTCTGAACCTACGTCGGAACATAGCATCTGGATAAATGGGTTGATCAGAGAAATAATCTTTGTAAAGCTGCTCATAGCCCTTTTCCCTTCCTCTTTCAATATTGGCCCGACGACGTCGCCTTTGTGAACTTTCTGGTTGTGCATTGTTTTTGCGATGTTGAACACGTTCTTCAAGTGCATTACACGCATCAATAGCTTCTTGTACCATTCTCTGGTACTCACCATCTTTAGAGTTATCGCTAGAAAGGAAATGATTTGAGTTTGAGGATGAACTAGACATTTTTAGAGAGTAAAGTTTGTAAGAAATTTGATGAGTGACCTAAGCCATTGTTTATCCTCACTTATATAGATCTCTAAAAATCTAACAAATGCCAATCCATTAAAGCATCTTTATGCATAGTCCAAAAAACAAAATGTCAGAAATGTCACATGCTATGTTTGAAAATCTTCTAGATGCCAACTCCACTAAAGCATCTTTATGCTTAGTCAAAAATTCAATAAAGCATGGTATCACATGGCTTTCTCTGCATGCTTTTGGACCACAAAATTTGCTATCATTAAAGCATCTTTATGCTTAGTCCAAAAAACGAAATGTCAGAAATGTCACATTCTATGTTTGAAAATCTACTAGATATCAGAAATGTCACATGCTATGTTTGCTATCATTAAAGCATCTTTATGATTTTGGACCACAATATTGAAAACATGATTACATTAAGTAAAGTGCATTACAAGATCGAAAGATGCATTACAAGATCGAAAGATGCATTACAATATTGAAATATGCATTACAAGATTGAAAGATACATAACTAGATTGAAATAGTACAAAGACATCTTCTTAATGAGTTCATGGATATACTTAACCACTTAATTCTTGCATCAATGTTCTCTTGAGAGCTTCTCCCTCCGGTGGAAGATTAGTTTGACTCATAAGATATTGGAGCATCCCCAACTTCCTGTTCTTATCCACGGCGTCGATCTTCTTCTGTTCCAACTCAATATTCTTGACTTGAAGAAACTGTGCTTGCTTCTCCCTCTTCAATGTCACCTTTTCCATCTCCAATTCATCTGCTCTCTTACACATGGCCAATTTTTTCTCTCGTGAGCTCCTTAAGTTGCTCATCATCTTCGGCACAACTTGTGGATGCCACTTTTTTCCCCTTTCTCTTAGCCGCCTTTATACCCTCTGGACGTTGAAAAACCCCAGTGAAAGCACTCGTTGGAGTACTTTGATTAGAAGAGTCATCTTCCATATCAGACCTCGATCTTTTTGAGCTTGCGGCACTTTCCGAGCTTGGGTTCATCCCACTGGCCGTGTTCAAATAAGAAAGACTCCATTTTGGCTCATTCTGAAGGGCATGCCATGCATGCTCAAATGTAAACCTCTTCCCCACATCTTTGAAATAGTTCTCATATGCCTTATGGATAACATCATCTTCCGACTCCCCACGTTTTTTTTCACTACATGCTTCCCGATATGCAGAAATAAACTTATTCACAGCAGCATTACATACATGCCATCTTTGTTTAACACTTTTCAGAGTTCGCTCACCTTGATTTGGTACTTTGTAAGTGTTCTAGTATGCTTGAACTCGCTTCCAAAATGAATCGGATGTTTGATTGGTATTTACCACGTGGTCAGTAGTGGTATCATCGGCATCACCACCACGAGCAGCACGACCATGATTACTATGCTGAGTTTCTTCGGGTGACTCATCAACATCTAGAGGTTGAGTGTTGAAGCTTGGGAAACCTTCAGTTGTGTTTTGAGTTTGAGGATTTTGAAGGATTTGTGTATAATACTTTGTATTATACGGATCATAAGGATCTAATGACAAATCTTGAAAGTTATTTGAGAAGTCACCTTGGTTTTGATCCATGATGAGAGGAATGAGAGATTAGAAGAGATAAATGAGAGATTGAGAAGAGAGGAATGAGTGAGAAAGGTGTGATTTTGGAGGTCACCAATACATCTTATTTATAGCCAAAAAAATACTTTTTTTAACTAAATCAATTGTCATTATCTATATCCTTTGTCATAATATCAATTGATATGATGTCATTTTTATAATCAATCCTACAATGACTCTCCCACCAAAGTTTAATTTCAGTAATTATTATAATTTAAATTATTCTAAATAATGATAATATGGTTTATTTGGACTAAATTATATAAAAAAGAATCAAAATTCATATATAAAATCTATAAAAATTTCTTTATGATGTCATTTTTATATGAAGAAATTTAATTGATACTTATTTTATTTTAAACCACCAAAAGTAATAATAAAATAATTTATTTTCACTTAATCATATCCAAAATACATAAAAAAAATAAATCTACCAAATATATCCAAAATGGATGTCTATAGATAGAGAAAAATGTAACTAGAATTATGGTATTTTTTTAATTTTTTTAACTTGTATTTTTTTCATAAATTAAAATTTTTTTTTAAATACCGAACGGCCAGGAATTAATCCTGGCCATCGGTTAAAGCGCCACACGTCGCGCGCGACGTGTGGCACTGAATAAAAAAAATTTAACGCCGCGTTTGGATATAGGAGCGAAACGACGTCGTTTTATACCGCGTTGGGGCAAAAAAAATTTAACCAGCCAAACGCGGCCTTATCTCTACTCTAAAAGCCCCATCAAAACTGGTCCCTTATTTCCCCCATTTTAAGAGACTCTCCTAGGGGCTTTTAGCACTTTTTACATTATTTTAATCAAAATAATTTAAAAGCCCCTCTAAGAGCCTATTGGTAAAGATGCTCTTACAATATATATATAGAAAAGACATCAGTCATCTTCAGCACTAGACTAATCCAATAGCCTTTCCTCCATTGTGGGGGTTTGAAATCTCTTGTGGATACTGTGGGGGTTGAAATTGATTGGGCCAAAGGCCCATTAAAAGGGTTAAGGCCTAAGTAGAAGAGAAGAGAAGGAATAGGGCAATTCGAATTAAAAAGGGGAACGAGACTTCAGCAGAAGAGGGCCGCAATCTGAAAGAAAGAGAGATGGAGCTCTCTGAAGCTCGGTGACGAGAATTGAGCAGAGGAAGCAAAGGGCTTCATAAAAGGCTTTCTCCACCCAAAATGGCTCGGGGCTTTCGGCTGTAAAACTCTCCAACCGAAGATGAAGTGGGTCGGTGCTTCGGTCCTTGGACTTCACCTCCATATGATGATCGGTGTCCCCCATACCTCGAACGGTGGTCACCGCTTCACCTCAGTGTAGTTCGCGAGTCCGGTCGCCGGAGGACCGAAGAGGGCATGTATGTTCTACGGTGTGGTACTAGCCCAGTCGATTAAACGCTCAGATGCCGGATACGACCGTCGATCCTCTAGTCCAAATTGGGTGCAGACGATCTTGTAAAGCGAGCACTTGCAGCACTGATCCGACGAGAATCAGCATTCCGGTCATCTCTCGCAGTCACGGTATCGATCTCGATCTCTCTCTCTCTCACTCGCTTGATCTGATGCTTCTCTGTGTGCAATGTGTGATGTGCAATGTCATTTTCTGCTCCTAATTGCTTCTCTATGCAATATTTGATGCGCGATCTGAACGAGTAGAAAGGCAATACTAAGGTTTTTAGATGACCTTTGGCCAAAGCCCCAACCATACGGCTCTCTAATGATGCAAATCTGCTCATAATTGCTTGATGACAGGATACCCTATGTTATGCTTACCTCACTTCTTCGAGATGTTTAATTGATGCTCCATGTATTATTTTACTTGAATCTCTCATAAATGATAGCTAGGGATGATTATTGCTATGTTGTGAATATCATGTTGCTCCTGATTTCTTAATATGTTGACATGAGCAATTTGATCATTTATTGCATGATATGTTTAGGCCATGGTTCATTAAGGTTTTATGATCATTGACATGAAGTGTCGGCTTAGGGCCATTTTATGCATAAGCGAATAATGCTTTATCTACAAGTTTGCTGAAATGGATCGATGGGTTCTTCGCTAAGGCAACTTTAGGCTCTCAATGAGAGCATTGAGATTCGTTAGTAGATGAACTGATACTCGTAAGCCTTATAGATGAGTCTTTGATGAAAGACTTAATGCTAGAACACTCGACTAATGGAATAAAGGGGGAGTATACTCGGTCAGGGTAATTCGACGGGTTAGTAAATCTCTTAACCTTAACTTTTCTATATTTATATACATGCTCTTCGTATAGAAAACTGACTTGAGCGTCGGAGAGTCCGCCCTCGGGGAAGCCATCTCCGGGGCGTTTTCAGGTGAATCTGGCATATGAGAAAGTTGTCGAAGCTTGAGAACAACCATATACAATCTGAAGAAGTATGAAGGAATAATATCGACATCAGAACTGAAGCATGGAGTCAGAGACCCTGTTCTACGCGAAGCCAGAGACTAGGAGGTTGCTGAGGACGTCCCCAAAACAAACAAATCTCCAAGTAAATCCGGGTCGAGGGTATGTTGACCCTCGACGTCTTCACGAATTGTTGAAACGGAATTCAACAGATACCTCACCCTTCACCATCTCAGGCAAGTCATAACTAACCTCGTCTTGCTTGTCTTTGAATGTATGAGTTGGCCTACCGTCTCCATTTATTCGTGAAGCTTTATGTTATTGTGCGTGCGTGTTCTGCTTGCTTCTCATTGTGCTTTTTTGCCTTTCATGTTCTCATTGCTTCTCAATGTCTTTGGATGTCTTTGCATGATCTTATAGAATGTTTGACCCTCAGTCTCCGTTTGAGGCTGTCCGCGTGCACACATTCCATATCCAACCAACATCGGTATATCCTGTCTTGCAAATGACCTGAAACCAATTTTTCATTTTCAGACTTGTATAAATTGTGTTGAAAACTTAAGAGGCTTTAATGTCTTTGTTATGATATACATTTGAAGTTCATTACAATTCGTGCCAAATACCTCCAATTTTGTCCTCTTATCTTACCAATTCCATTTCCAAATCAAAGATATATTATAGCTACTGTTGATGTAAAAAAATACATAAATTTAAATTAAACATGATTCTGCTTCTGTAAAACGAATAAAAGTTATCTTAAATCATGATGAACAAAATAAAGGAATATTACCTGCCCGGGAGAGAATAGAAGTGGTGCATCAGAAAGCATGGCTTTATCTGCTTATGAAATTGCCATCTTATGTAAAATTCTGTAATACATTGAAAAATGTTTTAGTGCATTCTCATGTACACATGTTAATATATGCAACAACAAAATCGGTATCTCGATTATCTATAGCACTAGGTTGACTGCTTGTTGCAATAATAATAGGTTAACAAGAAAAAACCACGTAGTGCTGATGTGCAAAAGCATAACTAATTAAATGATATACCTTTAACATCTCTGGCTGACCACTTGTTGTGTGACAAAAATCCTGAACATTGAACAATGCAGATTAAGATGCACAGACTTATGAAGAGTTAATGATGGTCATATTTCAGAAAAGATTAAGAGGTTTTAAGCATAAGCGGAAAATACCTCCATATCAAGAATAAACCCTTTGCTTGCACGATCTGGAGTGTAAACAATAAGATCAACTCCTAAACTCTGCAAAAGTAGTAGGTCATCCATACAAACGTACTTCAGAAGCAAAGCACGTGACAAGTTAAAATCAGTTATACCTGGAGAACTAGCATTTCATTGTTGAGAATCATCTGATGATCTTGTTTAATCCCCTTTCCAAGTTCCTCGGTGGACACATGCTTCTCCTCTATCTTACAGGCTACGTATACACATGTTAACCTGGACATATATGACACTCGAATGCGTCAAACTACTTTGTTACATATCAAGAATAAACCCTTCGATTCCACTCGGGTGGTGCTCCATGACCGACCATTCGAGATAGAACCTCTTAAAGTATGTAATTGTTGTACCCTAGCAATAAAAAAATCAGTTCAGAATGGATAACTCACATTCAGTATATTGACCTTCAATGTTTTATGAGTAATGATCACCATAGGAAGCAATATAAAAGGTTCATTGCACATTTTGAGTGACAAGGTGCTTAGTGCTTAAAGTTAAACTCTGGATCAATTTGGGAACTAGGAAACATGAATGACCCATCAGAATCTACCTCTATTCGGGCTGTTCCAAACTTCATAAAAAAATAAGAATTGTCAAATACTACTGAAAAACATAGATAATGCTATTCTAAGCCTCCTAGTGAAGTATTAGCATAAAATTGTATAATTCACAAGTTAATATCCTTAAAAGCTGACCTTAAATTATAAGAGGGTAAGTATTATTTTCCTCATTTTTAGTAGCTTACAAGTACACATACTAAAGGTAGAAACAAAGATAACCCAACTCAGCAAAGATAAAAGCATCATATACATACAACTCCCTAATATGACAATCCAACTACAATGATATAAACAAATTAAAATTGTTGTTTAAATCAGTCTACTCCATTGGAACAAACATAAATATTCATTCAAGATGGCAAAAACTGGAATTTTCAACTTTAAACCGGTCACACTCAAACCAGCATATAATATAGAATGATAAATATATTATTCTAAAGAGTTATTCTAAAGTTTGTCTTTTCTATATCAAAGTTCCTATGTTCCAAACTCATTCAATGATATGCTAAGGTACCATCCTAAACTCAATCTATTAAACCAAAACAATCAAATCATGCTCATGAATGGAAACAACATCCTTGAACAAATACTTGCTGAAAATCTTTTAGTGCATCTTTAAATGTACAAACAACATAAATTTCCATTTGCCAATTGCATAAATGTACAAGGGTTCACATACTTGGAGTATCCCCGAGCAGGGCAGTGAAAGGCTTCCAAAAGCCACAGGAGTTCTCAGCCTTGCTTTGAATTTGTCGCAACTTAGATGCTGCAACCATCTTCATAGCTTTTGTAATTTTCTGAATATTTTTAACACTCTTCATTCTATTCCTAACTATAAGCAACAACGTAGCATTTGATCAGAAACTTTTAGGACACTGCATAGTGCAGTTAACAGTTGGAAAACATCTCAGCCCAAATTGAGAGTATCCCTCACCAATTTGAGTAGAAATGTGACGAACACCCAATGTTTCCTCCCTGGACAACAAAGTACATAGTAATATGTCAGAGAAAAGGAACTGTAAGACATGGAATTAATTGATGTAAATGGTGTCCTATCTAAGCAGCTCCAAAAATAACATCTAACTGTAGTGATAAGCACTACTTTGTAGGGCTTAACTAAGAGTTATTAGAAGGTTTTATTGGTGTCATTCGGGTAGATTTAGACACATTCATGTGCATGGTGTTTGGGGGCAAAGATTGGTGTTTTGGTGGTGTTTTGAGCTTATTGGAGTACATTTGAAGATTCGGGATATGGAGCCACCAAGGAGTATGGAGTTAGAGAGGAGAAGTGTGGATTTTGTGGTCTGGAGAAGCAAATTGAAGATATCCAGAGGAAGAGAAGTTGACCACTGAGGAGACGAAGAAGAACCAAGGAGAGAGTCCACACGAGAGTAGAAGAACAATGTGCTGAATTCAATTGATTCGTTCTCTCTACTCAGATGTCCAAATGCAGTGATTCCAATTCGAGGAGTTATATCTTGAAGTCTACTACAAGTCCTCAAAATTTGAGCGCAATCCGAGTTGAGAATCAAAAGTTATGACGTTTTTACGAAAGTGTCGCAGATGCTGAAAATCGAGAAGTAGCCGCGATCGCGGGTACTGTTCACCCGCGATCGCGGGTCATCAGCGTCGAAAGCTGCGTCTTTTCCTGAGCTTATCTTTTCATATTTCTTTTTCCCCTTTTTCTCATTTTAATTTAGTTATTTTCTTAATGGGCTAGGTCATTTGTTAGAGCCCTATAAATACTTTCTTTTAGCATTAGGTTTAGGAGTCCACACTCTTATTCCACTTTAGTTGCAATTTTCATCGTTGTTTTATTTTCTTTTGAAGTTTCTACCATGACTATGAGGAGCTAAGCCTCTTTGGCTTAGTCTGGCAATGGAAGCTTAAGTTTTGATTATTGGTTGTGAGGTTATGTTCCCTTTCTTAATTCCTATTGGATTATATTATCTCTTCTAAGCTTATTCCATTGGATTTCATTGATTGCACTAGCCCGCGCAACTAGTTGTTATTGGTGATTTTCATATTGCTAGGATTAGGAAACTGTTGGGCTAACGTCCTATTCCGCTGTAGCAACTACAATTTACATGCTCTGGTTGAAATTGTTCTATTGTAGGGAGAGATAATTACATGGTAAATGCATCTGAGCGAGCGTTCTGTGTATCCTGGTTAATTCTTATTTGTATTGCTGTCTTTGGGTTGAACCTTTAGTGGTACTAGGGTTATTCATTGGTAAGGGTTCTTAGTGGAAGGTTTCCCTCTGAATCTACACAAGATCGAGACAGGAATAATCATAGGAAGGAATTGGAAGTAATCTAGGATCAACCAACCAAAACTTAAGTGGAAATTGCCTGGCTAAGTGTTTTCTCACATTTGATTGCATATTATTTATTCTGTTTTATTTCTTACTTGATTTAAACCTCACAAACCCCCCTTTTTACTGCTATTCGATTGGTATTCGATTTGTGATAAGAAAATAGACGCTTGTGATTCTCTTGGGATTTCGACCCTTGCTTGCTTACTATACTAGTTTGAAAGTTGAGGTTTACTTTGATTTGACATAACGACCTTAGGCCACGTCAAATTTGGCGCCGTTGCCGGGGAATCACTGTCTGTTTTCTTGTATATAAATTGAATATTGATCTTTCTAGGGAACCTATCTTACGGTTCTCTCTAACATTACTAACTTTTCATTGACGAAGTGTGACTCAGAGTAGATAATTCTGTTGGAGAACTCTAGCTATGGCGCAAGAGAGCATGATGATGGCTCTCACCCAGACGCTTCAAGCACTCACACAAGCGGTGATTCAGGCAAGTGCCAACAATGCACAAGTGATGAGAGAAGGATTCTCTCAGCTCTCTCAGCAAAATCTTGCTCAGCACCAATCATATCATCAAACTTTGTTGAGTTTGGGTGCATCAATGAAGCGGCTGACGCAAGGGATACCTGCTATAGCAGAACCTCAACCCAAGGGCAATGCTGCCCAGCGGCATGTTGAGAAGAAGGCAGAATTTGGAGAGCCCCCCGCAGAAGAGAAACCGCGACCGCGGGAGGAGTGCTGCAACCACGGTATGCTGGGTGAAATAGGGCATTGTGCTGAATTTGATGATGAGGTTGAGGAGGACCTTGAAGAGGAAGTCCAAAGCTTCAAGAATAGTATGCTACCTGACGTGGTACGTTTGCCTGAAATTGAAGAGGAGATGGACGAGGACTGGGACTATGAGCCTCAAAACTACACTCAACATGAATGTCCCCTGCTGGAGTCCCAGATTCCCATCGCACCTCCCCCTGAGGCTCTCAATGGAAGCAAGCCAGAAGCTTCTTTGGTCACACTGGCCAACATCATCCCCCGTTGTGCAGATTCTGTGAAGACGAGGCGGAAGATAGGAAAGAAGCCGAAGGTGAAGCAAAAGAGTGAGGTTACAGGCCAGGTGTCGGATTACCTCATACTGGACACGGGGCAGGATAGGTGTACAATCTCTGCAATGCTGGGAAGAGAGTTCTTAAAGATGACAAATGCGGTCATGGATACGAAGGGTGATCCACTCACAATAAAGACAGAAGAAAGGGGTTACAGTCGTACCTGAAGAGGCACCCCCCAAATTTGGAACCAAGAAGGGTGGTCACTGTAAGCGACCCGGGATGAATAGAGAGCATCATGTCGAGCCACGATAGTAACCAAGGCGCTGCTCGGGAGGCAACCCGAGGTAAGACTTAGTTTTTTTTTCCTTGTTTTTGAAGTTTTTGCTCTGTTTTTTCGACTAAACTACACAGGAAAGCCGAGAAGAAACCGCGACCGCGACATGAAACCCGCGATCGCGGTCGGAGAAAGTCGAGCAAAAACCGTGATCGCGGCACAACACCCGTGATCGCGGGTGCAAGGCACGCCGCGAATTAGGTTTTAGTCCGAAAAAGGAAGAAAAAAAAAAAAACGCGATCGCGGGATTACTGTTCATCAAAAAAAAAAGTTGTACGTTACCCGCGATCGCGGCCTTCACTACCGCGATCGCGGTTCCTCCACGGTGTTCCTTCCATGGCGATTCTTCCACGACGATTCCCTCCTTTATGGCGGTAATTTCCACGGCGGTTCATTCATGGCGGTTCTGAGGCGGTCTTTCTTCATCATGTTCGCGAGCAACAACCGGTGTACCCTTGATCCATCCATTGTTGTTGTTCCCTGTGGTACGTCTTCACATGTGCGTCACCACCTGTGCATACTGAGCTCGGAGTTCCAGCATTCCATGATCTATCTCTTGGGAAGTTCGACTGTTGAAGTGGTGATGAAGTTTATGGGGATTCCTACATCCTTGAGTACCTTCCTATTGACGAAGACTACCACCCCGGCGTACGCTCAGTGAGTTCTTTCTTTCTTCCCCTCATATTTTTCTTTGTCTTCCTTACATTGAGGACAATGCATGATTCAAGCATGGGGGAGTAGAAAGTACTTGCTATCTATCTTGTAACTTAGTTTCGATTTCAGCATTGTTATTTCCATTCAGCATTATCCATTGTTCGCATTCCCTTTTGAAAAAAAAAATAGAAAAAGTCAAAAAAGCAAAAAAGACATACATGAAAATCCTGGGACAAGTCGGAAACCCGAAAGGGCGGCTTGGGGAATAAGCAGGTGGCTAGGACCAGCGCTAGGCTGGGGTAAAAAGGTGTCTGAGTGACGTGAGCTTATGTGAGCACATCTATGAAAAAAATATGAGCGGCTAGGATGAAAACCCGAAAGGGCTCCTAGGCAAAATGCGTGAAAAGAAGAGGAGTGATTTTAGGATCTCATTTTACCTGGAGGGGCGACATAAGAAGAGGAGCCAAAGAAGGATTGTCGGGTAGGTCACTCTGGGAGGCATAAGGAGTCATAGATGGAGGCTAGGATTAGAGGTCACTTTACACCATTGGATGTCCGGGTTGAGCTTGGGGGAAGTACTCTGCTTGCCCTCAAGTTTATTGAATTGTGGATGTGTTGTAGATGAGATTGGTGCCAGGAGCTTGGGGGAAGTACTCTGCTTGCCCTCAAGTTTATTGAATTGTGCACGTCATAACAATGACGTGCAATCCATATTGGCCACAAAATACTGAATTGTTGAAAGCTGGAGAGAGTCACCATGACCGTCCTGATATTGTTACGCGCATTCTTCTATATAAATTGACGACGCTAAAAAATTGACTTTCAAAGAAACACGTTTTCGGTGTTGTCGTTGCAAGGGTTGATGTCGTCGAATTTCAGAAACGATGATTACCCCATGCTCATTTACTTGTCATTTTGGAATCTTCCAGTAAGATACTTAATCCAGATTTATATGATCAATACGTAAGTGTTGAACTTCCTTCAAAAGAAGACATACACCTGCGCTCACTTGTGATAAAGCACATGATGCAGTACACAACGTTCAGTGAACACACAAACATGGAATCCTTTGTTCGAGATGATGCTTCTAAGGTAATAATGCTAACGGGGTATTTCAAGGCGAATTTGCAACATTGGACTCTGCTACGCAGTACCTGTATTATGAGTTTCCAGAATGGTTTGTTTGGGATGACCGTGCCAAAGTATGGTTCAGGCGGAAACAACGCAGTTGTATTGGTAGAATGACATATGCCATTCCGTCTGAGGGCAAAAGGTATTACTTAAGATTACTTCTATGTAACATACGAGGTGCAACTTCTTTTGATGACTTGATGACAATCAATAGATACAAATACTCAACATTCAAGGAGGCTTGCGCACAACATGGATTCATTGAGCAAGACTACTACGATGATGCTTGCATGGAAGAAGCCGCGAGAGTACAGGTTGGGAAACGAATCCTTGTAAAATGAAGGATTTGCCATAGTACGAATACCAAGTGAAATTATTGGATGTCATACTCTAGATGATACTAATATGGACCCTATAATACGCACGCTATTTTCTGAGATGAACAGCCACTCATTTGACCCACATATTTTTAGTGAAAGAACTATATTAACTCCTACAAATGAAGGTGCAGATTCCATTAACACCCAAGTTATCGACAGATTCGACAGTTCATCGATAACATATGCAAGTATTGATAATCTGATTGATGATATATGTACTACGTGTACCTCCGAATTTCTCAATACCTTGTGTCCTCCCGATATGAGTCCATACAAGTTAGTGCTGAAGAAAAACTGTCCTGTTATTCCTCTACATAATCTTGATCCAGCTAATGGGCTATGTATTGGAACACACTTACTTTGCAGAGAATTTCATACGAATATTATAGTTTGTGAAATAGCGAGTGGTTATTACAAAGGAGAGCGTGTTTTTCTTCCCTGAATAACACTTAAGCTAGCTTTCAATGTCACGTATCCTTTCCAGTGTCAAGGCTTGCATTTCGTTTTAGAAATTGAATTACCCATACATCTTCTTTCCTACAACAATTTGTCACATAAATTACGTTTAAAAAAAAACTTACACTTAACTGCGTTTAAGCCCGTAAAAAATGACATGCTCTTCACTTAACCACATACACACCCTCGCGCCTCCTCTACTGGGCTTTATGATATGTTAGGATTCAACTATTGGGCATCCGAACCCGACAACATCATGATATCACTATGTTCTTCCACCTCCTCAAAACAAGGGAAATTTTACATGCTAAAAATTCAATATGGGCTCCCTACAACAATGTCATTCTACTGCAAAAACTTTGATGTTTTATAGTCACCGTCTTAACCAAATTAAATAATGGCGTTTCAGATAAGTGACGTTTACACGTTCCACTTCCATAGACAAAAACGAAAACATTATCAATCAATGTGTCCATTCTCATAACAATAATCTCCCACAAATATCAACGTCCACAAACCAACTATGACATCCCCGTGCGAAGCACGGGGGTACTAACCCTAGTGTAATGAAAAAGAAGAGTTATTGTTCATAAGCAAACTCCAATTTTTATAGATAGATAGACTAGTTGAATTGATTTTCGTTGTAACTGTTTTATAAACATAACGAGATATGATGATTTATGTTCATGTATTTAAAAGGGTAATTTAGTATTTTCCTATAAATAAAAATTAAATAAATCTAAATAATACTCCGAGATAGAAAAAGAAAGCCTAGAAGAAAATATTGAGACATGTCAGGTGATTCAAGAGTTAAGTTATTTTCTAGGCTGAGATGATCGTGATATCATGATATATATGCATGCCCATTATTATTATTAATTTTTTTTTATACACGCAAACAAAGGGTATCTTTACAAACCAGAAGGCATAACCAAATCATCACAATAAATGATTTTTACAAAGGATTTACAAGATGAAAAAGTACTAGAGCTCGAATCTAGATATCGACTTCGAGATCTTTGTAACTGTGTGTAATCTTGTTGAGGATGCAGGTAGTCCAAAATAGCATTTCGTAGGATAGTAGGGGAGATATTTGAATTTGCCAGGAAGTCAGCAACTTTATTGGATTCTCGATAACAATGATGAACCTGAAAATAATCCAAATCATATAACAATGTGCGAATTTCTCGGATTATTGTTGAAATTTCCCAAGGGATTTTCCAAATTGCACGAATAGAATTAATGACAGCGAGATTATCTCCTTCAAGAACTATCCGCCTATAGCCTTGCGAAATAGCCCTACGAAGGCATTCAAGAGCGGCAAGCGCTTCAGCTTTAATAGGTGAGGAGCAGAGGATCTGCCTATGGTCTAAGAAGATCACCTCACCGCAGTGGTTTCGAAAAACATATCCGATATGTGTAGAACCGTTTTGTTTAACGGATGCATCAAAATTTAATTTTATGCAGTTAGGAGGTGGTTTTCGCCATTGGGAAAATTAATTGGAGCGTTTCCTTTTAGTGGTAGTGGAATGATGCGCTTGTGACAAGCTTGCAATCTAGTCTTTGTAGGAGACGTATGTACGGTTTACGGTTTGCTGAATTTGAATAGGAACTTGTCAAAAAATTAAAGCATTTCAATCTTTCTAGATATGCCAACAAAGGAAAAGTATAGGTATTATATCTTTGTTTGTGGAGTGGAAGAATTCCATATTAGTATAGAAATCATCAGTGACATGAAAATTAAAAGTAAGACCGATAAGGTTTTTAAATAGTTGAACAAACGTAGAAGTGAAAGTACAACCAAAAAATAGATGGTTGGAGTCCTCAGTAAGAAAATTACAGAGGACGCAATGATATGGAACCCTTGAGTAGTGCCTATTAAGACGCTCCGTTGTGGGTAAGGAGTTAGAAAAGCATTTCCATAAAAAAAATTATTTATGGTGGAATTTCCAATTTCCAAAACCAAGTAGGAAAGCATGGGGAGGTAGGCGTACGAGTAAGTAAAGAACGAGCACTCTTAACTGTGAAGGTACCATCAGACGAGGGGAACCAAATAAGTTTGTCTGATGTGTAAGTCGTGGGTATGAAGATACCCAAAATTTTAGGGATAAAGTGATTCGGGATGATCTGTTGAAGAGCTCCCAGATTCCATTTCTTATCCGGAGTTATAAATTGAGAGACGGTGGTCCCACGGCCATGGTTGCCAGCAATCTCCGAAAGGGTGAAGTTCGGAATCCAATGGTCTTCCCAAAACTTAATATAAGTACCATCGCCAAGTTGCCAGAATAGCCCTTTTCGAAATTGTTCTCGTATTTGCAAAAGCCTGGAAAATTTCCAGGAATCTGAAGGTTTCTTTTTGTAGGAAAAAATGTCTGAGTTATGTAAATATTTTTCTGAGATAATTCAAACCCAAACCGATTGAGGATCCGTAATAAGTTTCCAGAGTAACTTCATTTGCATTGTTATATTGATGTTATAAGATAGTTCAATGTCAAGACCGCCACATCACTTAGGTTGACAAATAGAATCCCAACTAATGAGGGAATGGTGATTAGGATTAGCGTGATTCCAGAAAAACTTTTTGTGAATCTTATCAATTTCTTGGCAAATGCCCTTAGGAAGAAGGAAACTCTACATTAAGTAATTAAACTGAGACTGTAAGTTAGATTGAATGAGAATAGAACGACCTGCTTGAGACAACGAATTAGCTTTCCATTTTCCAAGCTGTTTTTGTACTTTCGAAATTGCATCAGTGAAAATTTCCTTTTTAACACGTCCTCGAATAATAGGTATGCCTAAGTATCTTTCCATAGATCGAGTCACCTGTAAATTAAGAATACTTGCAAGAGAGAGAGATTGTTGTCTCGAGATATTGCAAGAAGTTTGGAATGTGCTTTTGTTGTAATTAATGGAAAGTCCATACTTAAGAGAGAAGTCGTCAAGGAGAGATTTAATGAAAAGCATATTGTCACAACTTGTGTTTGCAAAAATTAATGTGTCATCAGCAAAGTTTAAGAAGGGGATGCAAGTTCCATGCTTCGTTATTTGAATTCCAATTTTTCTGTTAGAAGAGCCTGATTCATAAGTAAGTTTTCGTGTCAGGTATTCCATTACAAGAATGAAGATGAAAGGGGCTATGGGGTCACCTTGTCGTAATCCGCACTAATGGTGGAATACATATCTAGGTTCGTTGTTGACAAGAACTGAAGACGAGTTGCTCGTAATGCAAGTCATAACCCGTTGGATCCATAATTCACAAAATCCAAACTTGGTGAGGACGTGGGTAATAAAGGTCCAGTTCAATTTATCATATGCCTTTTCCATGTCTAGTTTGAGGGTCATCCATCCCTGTTTACCTTTTTTTTTCTTATGGAAGGAGTGGAAAATTTCGTGAGCAAATAAAATGTTGTCTTGGATAATTCGTCCAGGAACAAATGCTCCTTGAAGTGGACTAATTAGTTTATGGAGAAGTGGTGAAAGTCTATTAGACATAATTTTAGTTATGATTTTGTAAGAAGTATTACAGAGGGTAATAGGTCTGTAGTGGTTTATTGTGCAAGGGTTTTCTATTTTTGGAATTAAGGTGGTAAAAGACTAAGCAGTGTCACGAAGAAGCTGTCCTTAGTGAAAAAAAGATTGAATAGCAAAAATGAGTGAATTTCCAATGATATTCCAGTATTTTTGATAGAATTCAGCAGTGAAACCATCAGGACCCGGTGTTTTGTTCTCTGTCAAATTGAGAACAGTCTTTTTGATTTCCAATGATGTTGGAGGACAGCAGAGCTGATGGTTATCATATTCAGAAATTTGCGTAGGTATAATTGTGAAGTCCATGTATGTTAAAGGGGCAGAATGTGAGGGTTTAAAGCGAGTTGCTAGTTCGTCCGTGATTGTCTTTCTAATTAAAAACTCGTCAAACAAATGAGTTCCTTGTTGAGAAGTGAAAGAAGTTATTTTTTGTTTGTAACTTCTAATTTTTGAAATTGTCTGAAAGTAACGTGTATTCATATCTGCATTGAGGTTATGTTTTATTTTAGCACGTTGTTTCCAGTAATCATGTTGAAATTTTAACAGTTTATTATATCTAATGAGATAATTGTTGTATAGATGTTGAGTTCGAGAATTTGTAGGATCATGAAGAAGTTGAGTTTGCAAACCGGTTAATTTATCTTGTGTCATTTTTAGGTGATAAAGTGTATTAGCGCAATGATTTTGTTTCCAATATTTGGAATAAGATTTCAGTAACTTTTGTTTCATACAAACTTTGAACATGTAGGATCCTTTATGCTTGTAGTTCTAGACTTTGGATACTAATTTAGAGAAGGAAGGGTCATCTAACCATGCATTTTCTAGTCGAAAGGGTATATTTTTGAAAGACTGGACATTATCTAATGAAAATGTAATAAGGCAATGATCTGAAGTCGTGAAGGGATGATTTTGGACAATGAAATTATTATAGTGTTGAAAAATATACGGGTGAAGAAGCACTCTATCAAGTCTTTCAAATGTATTAGCAGTTGAAGTGGTTGATCGACGCCAGGTGAAAGGACATCCAGAGAAGGGGGTGTCTAGTAAGTCAAATTCAACAATGAACGTTAAAAGTCAGTGAAATCGATTGTATAAAGTAGTAGAACCGCCCCTTTTGTCTGAAGGTGATAAGATATCATTGAAATCCCCTATAAGTATGACTGGTAAATTGTAGTTAGTAATCAGCATGCGGATATTTTCCCAAAAGCAGAATTTATTTTCCTTACGGGACGGGGCGTAAATGAAAAAAAAGGAGAAAGTGAATATTTGGACGTTCATATTCTAAAATAATTGTATTGTCATTGTTGTAAAGGATTTTAGTATGTGGTAGGAAAGTAGAATTTGTGCAAAGCAAAGAAAGGCCGCCTTTCGTGTCAATCGAGGGGCACATAATGAGTGTTTTAAATCCTAATACGTGGTAGATGTTCGACGGTGGTATTATATTTGATTTAGTTTTAGACAGACATAGAAAATCAAGATGGTTAATATGTCTTATAAATCCAATTTCAGTCCAAAAGTTGGGTCGTCTGGTAGCCCGACAGTTCCTGTAATACCCCTCATTTTAGTAAAGAGTATTTTGGTAATTTTCCAAACTCTCGTACTGTAGTCGGATTATTTTCAGAGGAGTTCGGATTTTCTGTAAAATCCTTGATCTCCGTAATAATTCCTTGAGTGGTATAAAATACATTCGATGTATTTTCGGGGCTTAGAATACTCATTCGGGTGCAAAGATGTTAAGCGAGTACGAATATATTTAACCCGGGGTTAAGAACTCGTACCCGTACTTAACCCGGACAAAAGATGACAAAAGGGCCTAGATTTGGCCTTGACCGCACCTGCGGTCAAGTGGCCGCACCCCGCGGTGAAGTGGCCGCACCCCGCGGTGAAGGCCAATTCTGTAAGGCGGTCTGGGGAGGCTCACCGCACCCACGGTGAGGTCACCGCACCCCGCGGTGCCATGATGATTTTCTGCGACGCCAGACTTCAGTCGCTGCAACTTCACCCTCTTTGCCTCTGCAGCATCGGTGGACGTCCCATCCTGTCTGTAGGCGCCTACCATGACCAACCTACTTGCTTGAGCTCCTTGCTTGGGCCTATAAAAGGGAGGATCTGGAGAGGAGATTAATGCACACCTGAAGCAAGCTCTCTCCCTCTCAAATCTCTCATCTCCATTTTCGCCGAAATTTCTTCAAGCTCACCGGAGTTGTCACCGGAGCTTCCTTTGGTGTTATAAGTACTCTCAAAGTGGTGTTTAGAAGTCCAAAGGAATTGGAGATCGAAGCCCATCCAAATCGAAGCCAAACGCGTCGATCTAGGTGAGTTCTCGTCGTCGTCGTCTCGCCACTGTCATGCCACCGCACCCGCGGTCAAGGCCGGCGCACCCGCGGTGGGCTGGGCTCGTGGTGTGGCTTTCGGTCTTGTGGTCTTGAGCGAGGCTTTGTTCCTTCGATTCCTTTCGTCTCTTCTTAGATTCGTATATTTGGTTATCGAATCTAACTTAGGGTCTCGTTATGGGTCATTCCGTAGGGATTTGTTACCCAAGATCTGTCCCTGCTTCGGACCCAGAAACTCGTCATCTCTAAGCTTTGTTCAAGCCTTCGTCTGATCTAAGGCAAGTGGCGGTTCGCTCTTGCTTATCATTCCATATTTCTATTAATTATCAATTATTTAATTGTTAATTAAATTGGGATGAATTACTGGTTTCGTTGGGAACAGTTTTCAGAAAATGATACGATTAAAAATGAATATTATAATCGGTTGAATATATTGCTAGAAACAACGCTATTATATCTGTTATTACCGTGATGGTATTGTTGTGGATTTTTATGCAAACTTGAAATATAGTTAGCAGTGGATTTTATGTGCACTTGAGATATAGTTAGCACGAGTATTCGTAGGAGCGTTGCTTACCTTGAGAGGTAGCCGTTTCTTTATAACCCGGTGGATAGGATGTTCAAGCCCTAACACCGTTTATCTAGTCATGACTATCCCCTATCTGAGTATAGGGGAGGTGCGCTTAGCCGGCGTCAAACCTTTAGGGATTTATTCCCGACTATATATCTCTATATCTTGAGGGATGAGATGATTATGATAAAAGCTTATAATGTGAATATACGTTTTGGAATTAAATAAGATAAGTGTCGTTATGCACATAATTAATGAACCTTAGGGCGAGAAGTACAACTTGGAAACTCGTCCGGGACTTCGATTAGAGTAAGTCCACCTTCCAAATCTGAATTCGCATTGTGCAGTGAGGTTGGTCGTGGACCCCAAATAGTCAAGTCAGTTTTAAAACGCTGGTGTGAATTATAATGTTCCCAAACATTGTCATACTTTCCGATAAGACTCAATTCGTTGGAGTCTTCGCTTCATATGTGTCCTTAAGACTCAATCTTTCAGAGTCTTCTCTTGATCATACATTTTCGTATTTTTTTAGTAGGAGTATGGTGGTTGACTATCGTCATCGACTTTTATTCGATAAGCGATGAGTCTAACCTAATACGACTTCTTAGAACCTTTCTGTTTAACCCTTGCACAGTCTTTCATTAGACTAACCAACCGGTTATATATTCCCTTGCATGGTTGGCTGGTGTCATCCGTCTCATACGGCACATCAGATAAACTGCAGTTCCATGAAAGCTAGAAACGACGGTGAAGGCAGATGGAATTTTGAAGTGTTTTACCAAGGTTGAGATCCTAGGCATGTGATCGCTAGATCAAGACTTTTGTGTCATTTATTGTAAAAAGCACTTCCGCTGTATTAAACATGTCTTATGTTAAGACTACTCTGTATTTCTGTTGTTTTTGGATTATGGATGTAACTCCAAGACTTTGATTTAATACGAAATGTTATGATATTTCATATTATAAATGTTGTTTTATATTTTGTATAAACTGGTTAAGCCTTGGGTGGCTTCAGATGTGGAATCTGAGGTCACTGGCGGTAATGCTTTCAAGGAGATATTTGGGGTGTTACAGATTTGGTATCAGAGCCGATTTTTTTTTTAAATGGGTGGGTTTTAAAACATTTTCTTAGAACAATTTTTTTTATAAATCGTTTACTCGTTTGAAACTGAGAAATGTTTTCGAAGGCTCTGAATTTTCAAGTAAAATTTTTATTCTGCCAATCTAGTCGTGCCTTTTCTTTAGTCTGATATGGAAGCGAGCTTCTATATTTAGAAAGACTAACTCTCTTCTCGTCGCCCGTAGATATGGGTGCATTATGTTCTCTTCAAAGGAACTCGGAAGAAGCCGAGGTGGCTCCGCCATCTCTAGTGAGGCTTGAGTTCCCGGTTCCCCTACGATGTTTTAAGGTCGGGGAACCCAGTAGTCCACCTGAGGAGGTGAAGACCGTACTCCCTGAGTCGGTAGTGTTAGTGTCCGATAATACCGAGGTTCCTGTGGCAGAGCCCGAAGAGGAGCCAAGGGAGGACACTGAGGATGAAGAGGAGTTGTCAAGGTACGCAAGAGGGTACTACGACGATGACTTCATGATCGAGTCAGATCCCGAGGAAGATCCGGAGGAGGATCCGGAGGAGGAGGACCTCGAGGGTCAGGGCTACGAGTCCAATGGCCTAGAACACTTGCTGGTAGACTATGAGGACCCAAGGGTGCAGTTCGTTCCCCCTAGTCCGGAGTTGCCACCTGAGCGGGAGAATTTACCATTATCTCCTGCCACTTGGGAGGCGATTAGTACTGAAGTGCATCGCCAGGTAGATGAGACGATTGAACGTACTCGTTTGAGGGCAAGGCCATGGGAGTCGATGGGTACACCAGTTGTAGTCCCGACTCAACAGACCAGGCCAAGACCCCAATTGCAGGAGGGACGACTGGAGGAGTGGTTGAACGCCCTAAACGACATGGAGGAGAGGACCTTTGAGACTGAGGTCGGTCTCACCCGAATGATCAGGGACGACCGCAAACTCCAGGAGTACATCCGCCAAGCAAGATTGCTACTCGATCCTTTGTACGAGGTGATTAGGGCAGACTTCCAACCAGGATTTCTGGAGGAGTTTTGCCAATCATTGGGATCTGATGAGATTGGTCAGTGTTTTTCCGTGCCTAGAGTAAGGCCGAGGACACCAGGACCAAGGGATGAGCCGTGTGCTCCAGGACCGGGCAGGGTGAGAAGTCCATCGCCAGACTCCGATGGTAAACCCCGTTCGAAGAAACCGTGTATGAGGATTTGAGATTACAGGAAATGTTTCAGGGCGCCATGATTAGGGCCAATGTTGAATTAGCAGTTTCCTTCCTAGTATTTCAGTGTTCGTTTTGATGGAACGGTAATCTTCGAGCAATTTTGTCTTGTCGCTCGGGAGATCCCTTTTGTAGAACCTAGTAACTCAGTTCGAGTTCATCAATGAAAATTACCAAGTTTGATCAATTCTAAGTTGATTTTATTACATTGAGTATATTGGAATAATATTAATGTAATAAAATACTTGGAATTTGATCGGTAAACAGATGGTGAACACAAGGAACACCATTCGTGCTGGTGCTGGGCCAAGCAATGACCCCATACCAAATGTTAGAAATGTCGCGAACCCTGTGGAGGAACACGAGTCGGTTTCTCACAACAATCCTGGAGGCAGTGACCAAGCTCAGGTCAACGCTCCAGTGGTATTTGACGTCGCAGCAATAGAAGCTATTCGGGGAATCCTTATGCAAGCATTCACCGATATCATGCGACCAATTGAGCCTCAGGCACAAGGCATGCCAATTTCTCCAGCGGTTCCTAGATTCGAGGAGCCAGATATCCATGTACCCCGAGAAGATGCGGTCAGGAATAGAGGTGACTATGGCCGAGCACTGAAGGCCATAAGCTCTATGAGGCCTGATAGCTATGACGGGAAAGGAGAGCCAGTTAGGGTGGCATATTGGTTCTCACACATGGAAATATTATTCAGAAACGTTGAGTGCACTGAAGCTGAAAAGGTGCACATTGCTTCCCTTCAGCTGAAGGAAGTAGCCAGTGAATGGTGGGAAGGTACAAGTCTTGCTGGTCACCCTGGTTTGAACTGGGGGATGTTCAAGGCCAAGATGACTGATCGTTTCTTCTCCCGAGCTATGAGGGAAGAAAAACACAAGGAGTTCCTCTATCCAAAGACGGATGGATTGAAAGTGACTGAGCTTGCGGCCAAGTTCAATCACCTGCTACAGTATGCTGGGCCGGAGATGTCCAGCGAAGAGCAAAAGATCTGGCATTTCCATGAGTGGATGAATCTAGATATTAAGCCATTGATGATACGTCACGGATGCTCTACTTTGGAGCAGTACGTGGACGCTGCCTACAAACTGGAAGTGACTCTGGAGAAGTCAATGAAGAAGCGCAATCGCCAGAGGTCAATGCAGAACCAGTCTCAGGCGAGTGGATTCAAGCGTCCCGTGCCACCGTCTAATTTTGCCAAGTTTGGCAAAGCAAAAATGGATATGACTCATGGAGGGTCTACGCAACAGTCGGGTCAAGGCAAGAATCCGATCCAGTGCTACAATTGTGGTACACACGGGCACAAGAGCAATGCGTGTCCGAAGGAAAAGAAGATATGCTATGGATGTGGAAAGGAGGGCCATGTGCAGACGTTCTGTCCGCAGAGAAGGCAGAAAGGAGCTGAATCACAGCAAGGGTCTGTTAATCAGAACAATCGACCCAGGTTCAGACCAGTGAAAGCTCCTAGTCCTTCGATGCAGACAGCTGCACAGAACAAGGGGAAAGCCCCAGCTGCTTCTAGAAGTCAAGGTCAACGCCTTTACGAGATGCGTAAGGCGGATGGACCCAATGCTCCAATTGCTTAAGGTACTTTATACCTTCATTCTACTTCAGTATGTATATTGTTTGATTCGGGTGCTACCCATTCTTTTATTTCGGAGAATTGTGTTAGTAAGTTAGACTTAGTATGCAACGAGGTTGTGAACCTTTCATTACGAATCTTCCTAATGGTGAACATTTAGTGGGCACCAAGCGTCTGTCAGAATTTCCGATTACCATCCAGGGTAAGAAGTTCGAAGCAGATTTGATCTGTATAGCCATGGCTCCATACGACATTATTCTCGGTATGGATTGGCTGACGCGTCATGGGGCGGTAATCGATTTTAGTTCAAGGACTATGACGGTGTCATCTGGGGGCCAGTATGTATGCAAGTTCAAGGGTCGGAATGACGCTGATAACGGCAGGCTTATCAATGCGATGGCTGCATTTAAGCTACTTCGACAAGGATGTGTCGGGTACCTGTGCTATCTGGACAAGCCCAAGAAAGATGAACCTTCAATTCCTAATATTCCGGTCATCCGTGAGTTTCCGGATGGATCGTTTCGACTTTGTATCGACTATCGAGAGTTGAATAAAGTCACGATCAAGAATAAGTATTCGTTGCCGAGGATTGATGATCTGTTGGATCAACTGCAGGGAGCAAAGGTCTTTTCCAAAATTGATCTGAGGTCTGGTTACCATCAGCTCAGGATTCGTGAGGAGGATATTCTGAGGACTGCGTTCCGAATAATATATGGTCACTACGAGTTCGTAGTCATGCCATTTGGACTTACAAATGCTCCAGCAGTCTTCATGGATCTAATGCATCGATGTTTCCACCAATACTTGGATAAGTTTGTAGTGGTCTTCATCGACGATATTTTGATTTATTCCCCGAGTGAGGAAGCTCACGAGGAACATCTTCGGATCACTTTGTCAGTCCTTAGACAAAAGCAGTTGTATGCGAAATTGTCTAAGTGTGACTTCTGGATCAAAGAAGTGGCTTTTTTAGGCCATGTGATCAATGAAAATGGGGTTATGATAGATCCCCAGAAGATTAAAACGGTAGCAAATTGGAAGCGGCCTCAAAATGTGAAGGAGGTGCGCAGTTTTCTTAGACTTGCTCGATATTATAGACGGTTCGTGGAGAGATTTTCTAAAATCGCTCTACCTATGACCGGTTTACTCCGCAAAGTCCATAAGAAGTTTGTCTAGGATGACAAGTGCGAGGCCAGTTTTCAGAAATTGAAACAGTGTTTGACCTCTGTACCAGTGTTAGTACTACCGGAAGGAATGATGGTTATGTGGTCTATAGTGATGCTTCGAAGAGTGGGTTAGGATGCGTCTTGATGCAGAGAGGCAAGGTTATTATATATGCATCTAGACAATTGAAGACTTGTGAAGAAAACTATCCGACGCATGATCTGGAACTAGCAGTAGTAGTGTTTGCATTGAAGATTTGGAGACACTATCTATATAGTGTGAGATGCCAAGTCTTCACTGACCATAAAAGTCTCAAGTACGTGCTCACTCAGAAGGAGCTAAATATGAGACAACGTCGTTGGCTAGAGTTACTCAAAGTCAAACGGATGCTATAAGGGTAATCATTGACAGACTCACGAAGAGTACTCACTTCGTGGCTATCAAGTCAACTTGGGGAACCCAGAAGCTATCGGAAGTGTTCCTACACGAGATTATCCATTTGCATGGTACTCCAAAGACCATTGTATCGGATCGAGATGGCCGATTCATGTCACGATTCTGCAAAGAACTACATAAGGCCATGGGAACCGAGTTGAGATTCAGCACTGCGTTTCATCCTCAGACAGATCGACAGTCTGAGAGGACCATCCAGACCTTAGAAGATATGCTAAGAGCTTGTGTACTCGATCGTCCGACTAGCTGGGAGAACAGCCTGAGTCTGATTGAGTTCACATACAACAACAGTTGGCATGCTACCATTAAGATGGCTCCATTCGAGGCTTTGTACGGTCGAAGGTGCAGATCTCCGATTTGTTGGGATGAAAATGCCGACAAGGTTCTGCTCGGACCAGAGTTAGTCGAAAGGACTGCATCGGACATTGCTTTGATAAGACAAAGGATGTTGACAGCTCAGAGTCGACAGAAGTCTTACGCAAATCTGAAGCATAGGAATGTCGAGTTTGAGGTTGGTGACAAGGTGTTTGTCAGAGTGTCGCCATCCAAGGATGTTTTTAGGTTTGGTAAGCGTGGGAAGCTTAACCCTCGCTACGTGGGACCGTTTGAGATCCTTGATAGAGTGGGGTCTCTAGCGTATCGTTTGGCATTGCCACCATCGGCACATCCAGTGCATAACGTGTTCCACGTATCTTTATTGAGGAAGTACGTGCCAGAGGAGTCTCATGTGCTGAGTTATGACGACATCGAGATTCAGACAAATGGTACCTATGAGGAGATACCGGTGCGTATTCTCAAACGCCGTGAGAAGCAGTTACGGAACAAGGTGGTACCATTGGTACGAATTTTGTGGTCCAAGTCAGGAACTGAAGAAGTTACTTGGGAAACCTGGGAAATGGAGGCGGATATGCTTAGACGTTTTCCCGAGCTATTTTTTGCCTAGTTTCGGGGTCGAAACCTTTTTAAGGGGGTAGTGTTGTAACACCTCGCTTTTCTTTGGTTTATTTGGCCAAGTTTCGGGGTCGAAACTTTTTGTAAGGGGGAGGTGATGTAATACCCCTCATTTTAGTAAAGAGTATTTTGGTAATTTTCCAAACTCTCATACTGTAGTCGGATTATTTTCAAAGGAGTTCAAATTTTCTGTAAAATCCTTGATCTCCGTAATAATTCCTTGAGTGGTATAAAATACATTCGACGTATTTTTGGGGCTTAGAATACTCATTCGGGTGCAAAGATGTTAACCGAGTATGAATATATTTAACTCGGGGTTAAAAACTTGTACCCGTACTTAACCCGGACAAAAGAGGACAAAAGGGCCCAGATTTGGCCTTGACCGCACCCCGCGGTGAAGGCCAATTCTGTAAGGCGGTCTGGGGAGGCTCGTCGCACCCACGGTGAGGCCACCGCACCCCACGGTGCCATGATGATTTTCTACGACGCCAGACTTCAGTCGCTGCAACTTCACCCTCTTCGCCTCTGCAGCATCGATGGACGTCCCATCCTGTCTGTAGGCGCCTATCATGACCAACCTACTTGCTTGGGCCTATAAAAGGGAGGATCTGGAGAGGAGATTAATGCACAGCTGAAGCAAGCTCTCTCCCTCTCAAATCTCTCATCTCCATTTTCGCCGGAATTTCTTCAAGCTCGCCGGAGTTGTCACCGGAGCTTCCTTTGGTGTTATAAGTACTCTCAAAGTGGTGTTTAGAAGTCCAAAGGATTTGGAGATCGAAGCACATCCAAATCGAAGCCAAACGCGTCGATCTAGGTGAGTTCTCGTCGTCGTCGTCTCGCCACTGTCACGCCACCGCACCCGCGGTCAAGGCCGGCGCGCCCGCGGTGGGCTGGGCTCGTGGTGTGGCTTTGGGTCTTGTGGTCTTGAGCGAGGCTTTGTTCCTTCGATTCCTTTCGTCTCTTCTTAGATTCGTATATTTGGTTATCGAATCTAACTTAGGGTCTCGTTATGGGTCGTTCCGTAGGGATTTGTTACCCAAGATCTGTCCCTGCTTCGGACCCAGAAACTCGTCATCTCTAAGCTTTGTTCAAGCTTTTGTCTGATCTAAGGCAAGTGGCGGTTCGCTCTTGCTTATCATTCCATATTTCTATTAATTATCAATTGTTTAATTGTTAATTAAATTGGGATGAATTACTGGTTTCGTTGGGAACAGTTTTCTTAAAATGATACGATTAAAAATGAATATTATAATAGGTTGTATATATTGCTAGAAACAACGCTATTATATCTGTTATTACCGTGATGGTATTGTTGTGGATTTTTATGCAAATTTGAAATATAGTTAGCAGTGGATTTTATGTGCACTTGAGATATAGTTAGCACGAGTATTCGTAGGAGCGCTGCTTACCTTGAGAGGTAGCCGTTTCTTTATAATCCGGTGGATAGGATGTTCAAGCCCTAACACCGTTTCTCTAGTCATGACTATCCCCTATCCGAGTATAGGGGAGGTGCGCTTAGCCGGCGTCAAACCTTTAGGGATTTATTTCCGACTATATATCTCTATATCCTGAGGGATGAGATGATTATGATAAAAGCTTATAACGTGAATATATTTTTTGGAATTAAATAAGATAAGTGTCGTTATGCACATAATTAATGAACCTTAGGGCGAGAAGTACAACTTGGAAACTCGTCCGGGATTTCGATTAGAGTAAGTCCACCTTCCAAATCTGAATTCGCATTGTGCGGTGAGGTTGGTCGTGGACCCCAAATAGTCAAGTCAGTTTTAAAATGCTGGTGTGAATTATAATGTTCCCAAACATTGTCATACTTTCCGATAAGACTCAATTCGTTGGAGTCTTCGCTTCATATGTGTCCTTAAGACTCAATCTTTCAGAGTCTTCTCTTGATCATACCTTTTCGTATTTTTTTTAGTAGGAGTATGGTGGTTGACTATCGTCATCGACTTTTATTCGAGAAGCGATGAGTCTAACCTAATACGACTTCTTAGAACCTTTCTGTTTAACCCTTGCATAGTCTTTCATTAGACTAACCAACCGGTTATATTCTCTTGCATGGTTGGCTGGTGTTATCCGTCTCATACGACACATCAGATAAACTGTAGTTCCATGAAGGCTAGAAACGACGGTGAAGGCAGATGGAATTTTGAAGTGTTTTACCAAGGTTGAGATCCTAGGCATGTGATCGCTAGATCAAGACTTTTGTGTCCTTTATTTTAAAAAGGACTTCCGTTGTATTAAACATGTCTTATGTTAAGACTACTCTGTATTTCTGTTGTTTTTGGATTATGGATGTAACTCCAAGACTTTGATTTAATACGAAATGTTATGATATTTCGTATTATAAATGTTGTTTTATGTTTTGTATAAACTGGTTAAGCCTTGGGTGGCTTCAGATGTGGAATCTGAGGTCACTGGCGGTAATGCTTTCAAGGAGATATTTGGGGGTGTTACAGTTCCAATATCCGATTTTCATGAACCGTTGAATTTATAAGAATGGTAAAAAGAGTATTTGTGTTATACTTCCCAGTGGGTAAACGTAATAGCTTTGCCTGATAGTGAAATGTACACATGAAAGTAAAATGTTCAGATAGTGGTTCATATGGAGAGTTCATGATGGGTTCATATGGCAAACCAAAGAGGCTGCCTGGTTGAGAAAAAAAACGAGAATAGCATAAAATATAACATGAAACCATAACTAGCAGAAATCGAAAACAATTTTCCAAAAATAAAAAGGAAGCCAAATCCATGATAAATCTGACAATGAAAATGAAACTTTGCATAGATATTAATTGAAGTCCAGTACAAACATAATTTTGCAGAATTAGGAGTAAATGCAAAGGAATGAAAATTAATAAATATAAGAAACCAACCATTAATAGTAATGCAGTAAATAGGAAAGATTTTATTAGCATGATTGTGCATCTTGGAGACACAAAAAAATCCCTGAAACCAGAATTTTCAATGTTGAAGCTAAGAAACATGCAGGAGAATGCATAGTAAGGAAAATGAACATTAATATACCTTAAAGTAGCAGTAGTATTAATAATATATTGCAGAAGAGCAACCATTAAAGTACCATTCTGATCTGCATTCATAGTATCTTGAATCTTAGTACATAAGAGTTCGTGACAGTAATAAAATACCCAAAAGTTGTCACGGCTACAACGACAAGTACAGAAACGAGAGTACATATATTCATCTGACGAGTACACATATTCATCCGACGGGTACAGAGAGCAGTAGTTAACATAGTAAAGGAGATTATGCAGATCAGAAACTATCGAAATAGATATCCATGAAAGGTAAGTGTGACGATAGTTGTAACAAAAAAGATTATCCATAAGATAATATAGCATGCAAATCATTCAGTACTAGTTTTAGCCTTGACCCTAGATTTGTGTTTACGGGATGGAGTAACATCAGCATTGGAGTCAAGCGTTGGGGTGAGGCAGCAACAGTAACAGCAGGAGGATGAGTAGGTGAGTTGGAAGAGTCTTCAACAGACCTAATTTCAATACCACCCAATTGACGAACCAAAGAACTATTGGAATGGGAAGATTAATAAGGTGAATCAAGCATCCCCTCAGAGAAGTTATGCTGCATGTAAGGGTAGGAGGGTCCACCTGGAAAAGGCACCAGAGGGAAGGGCATGACAACGGGTTGAGCTTGAAGGGAAGGTGGAAAGCAGGGAGCATAGAGGGAAAATGATGTAAGCACGCAAGTGCTTTATCAAGGATCTGACTCGAACCCTCCATGGAAGTCTCCGGCACCACCCATGACTCGTGCCCAACATAGGGCCCAAGGTCGGAATCTAGGAGAAGAGATGCCAACAAGGGCATCGGGAGTCATTACAAGGAGCCGGGCTAGACAGGTGCTCATGGGTCTACAAGAAACATCATATATTGGAAGATCATCAAAGACGAGGAACATTGGAGGAGGATTGCTTGGTGGAGTTGTGTGAGGAGCCCAAGGACGACGCCGGCGTCAGGGAAGAATTAGAGCAGGACGGAATGTGCAGCTCGTTAATCCAATTGGGATGAAATTTGGACATTTTATGCTTCTTGGATCTATCGTGGCCGTGTCCAAAGTTGAGGCCCAACGGAGGCCCGAGGAGAGAGAGATGGCTGCTGCAAGGTCCGAAGTTAAAATTATTCGTGTGCGCTTTCCTTTTATCGGGATCGGCTCATTTTTTGGATATGTTTCACATATTGGGCTTATATTTCATGTGTCCAAATTTGAAGCCCATTGGAGATCGGACGCCAGCAGCCTGCTCGTTACAAGTTTCGGGATTTAGGGTTTTCTAGGGTTTTCCTTTCTTGAGAAGCAAGTATTTCGAGATTGACATTTGGAGACTATTTATATGCTTGTTTAGGGTTTTATTTGGCAGCTTTGATTAATTTTAGAAAAACACTTTGTTTCTTGATTCCTGGATTGGAATTGGATTGTTGTAAGTTTTGAGGATTCGACTTGTTTCAATTGCGAGTTTTGCTTGTTTTGGTGGACTCCGGATCTAGCAAATCTCAACCCGAGTTCAAGAGTGTTGGTGGACTCCATCATTCAAGGATTCAAACCTTGTTTGACTCTTGGTGGACTCTACGAGAAGAGCAAGTCGTTCAAGTCGTCTCGGTGAACTCCAAGACGACGTTGTTCGCTTATCCCGGTTTGTGTTCGTTCCACGCCTTCAAGATCTCAACATCCATCCCTCGTGCCTTCATTCGCGACCATTTCGAGAGCCTTCACTTCAGCCGTGCGTTCCTTGGTGTCTTGGCAAGCGGTTCGTGGCGTTTTACCTTCCCTGACGCGATCCTCCGAGGGCGAAAGCCATCAAAAAAGGTTGTTGAGCATGCATGGTCTCGCCCATTATTAAATTTTTTAAGATCGATCTCCTTCACTTTTAATAATAATGGCAATTTTTTAGGGTTAATTATTTATTCACGCGGGTGTTTTTTTGGATGATCCAATCCCACCTTATCTTTTCATTTTGTGTGTTAATGTGTTTTGCTTTGCTCTAAGTACGTAAAAGACGCCTATGTGGTATTCAAGTGTATGTACATGGTCCAACTCTTATACATCAATTTTTTCATGCTGCTAATATTGCTAGAATTTCCAATATTCCTCTTAGTAGACGATACCCTCGAGATTTACGCATTTGGTGGCCGAATCAGGATGGAAACTTTTCAGTTTGAAGTGCATATTGGTCGGGTCATTATAGTCATGTAGTTGATTAAGGCACAAGGTTGAATGGGTCCGTGCAGAATGTTTGGGCAATAGTCAAGAAATTTAAACTTTTTTCCAAAATTACTCTCATTTATTTACCAATTCGCTAAGTGTCAAACATAACTTATTTCATCCCCATGTTTTTTACTCTCCTATTTGTGATAGTTGTGGCCTAGAGGAAGAATTAATTTTTCGTGTTGTAGTGACATGTGCTATAATTTCAACAACATGGGAGGTTTTTTTGTCTTTTCCTTTTGTGCAACCCTTGCTATTATTACATCATTGCTATTATTACATCATGGGGATTTAGTTTGTCATTTACATACATTACATGGAATTGCGTGTAGTTGCCAGAGACTGATTTGTTTTTTCTTGGATTGCTTGGACTTGTCAAAATTAGTTTCTTTTTCAAGATTTACCCCCAAATATACCTTTTCTCAAAGATGGATTTCAAAGACTGGTTCAGGAATTCGATCAGGTCAATTACAATAGGAGATTAACAGGTGTAATTGTAGGTGGCTCACAATAGGAAGCTCCCCCAATGGGGGTCGTGAGGATTAATTCTGATGCCACAACAACAAGATATGGGGTCGATATTGAAATAGTGTTGTGGAATCATCAGGGGAAGGTATAAGGCGCAAAAGTTCTGCATTTTGTTTATGAGTGGTCGATTGGCATTGCAGATGTCTTGATAGTGAAGATAGGTGTGGCGGAGAGAAATTCATCAAGACTTCGATTGTGTTATAGAACATTCGTTCTCAAAAACTCGCAGTACAAAATTATGAACACGAAAAAAATAATGAACACATACATAGTACATCATTTATGCACATATAGTACAAAATTTATAAACATGCGTTTTTCAATAAATCGATGCACATTCAATGCAAAAGTTTATGCACACATAGCACAAAATTTATGAACAATATTGATGAACACACATTACAAGTTTTATACACACATAGTACAACATTTATGCACATGTACACCTCTTTTATATATAATACGTTTGTGTCGTTTCTTTCTTTTATATTCATAAAATTAATTGCGAGTTCGACGGTCAGAGAACAAGCGGTCGTTTTCATTTAATGTGTCATGTAATTAATTAAATTATTATATGTATTAATATTGAACGTCAACCAATTATCATGGAATAAAAATATTTTTATATATAATTGTACAATATAATCAGTGTATCACAATTACAAATATATATGTCATCACATATATTATAGGAAAAACTCAACGGAAAAGAGTTGAAGATGACCCCTTCGATTATAAATTTACATATTTGCAGATCTTTTATTTCAATCTACTATATATATACTAAAGCATAATCCTTACTACGCCACATTACGCCTCCAAAATAAACCAATCCTCTCCAATGCCACCTGGCATCACGCCATTAATTTTGCACGTGGTGTGCTATCCTTTTTTTTGTTATTATTTTGAAAATCAAATCAAATTTCTGCAATAATTAAGAGGATATGAATACCATACGAATATTTCTATAATTCATTCTTTCCAAAATGTAGCACAAAATATTCTTTGTCATATATTTCGTATGCACTTAAATAAATATGTAATATTGTTAACATAAAGTCTTTCCAAAATGGATAACTTAGATGGTTTGTGTTTAAAATTTTCATATTTTATGCAAAACTGAAAATAAATTTTAGAAATATCCATTATGAATTTGGTTGGAGTTTTGAAAATTAAGCGAATATTGGAAGTTTGGATACAGCTGAGATGAATATTAGGGTTTATTTTTGGAGAATGTTTATAAATTTACTCATAGATTAAAGAAACCTCCATAGAAAACATCACATTAAGATATAAATATTTTCAAACAACTAGTGTAATTCCCGTGCCAAGCACGGATTTTTACATCATATATATTGAATCAAAAATATTAATAATTATTAACACCAATCTATATATTAAAAAATAGATCTAGATAATATTGATATTAAAATCAATTTTGGATCAATAAGTATCTCAATCATCCATATAATTAGGAAATTTTGGATTTTTATATAATTAGAACATTTTGGATTTGTATATAATTAAGAAATTTTGGATTTGTAATCTTTGTGATTAACTTGTAATCTTTGTGCTTGATTTGTATTTAAATTAGGAAAAAATGAGTGATAAGTTTAGGATAATAATCTTTGATTTATAATTAGATTTATTTAAAAAAAGCAAAAAATGACATGTGGCGGTTTTAATGAGGGAGTGTCATGTGGCGGTTTTAATGAGGGGGTGTCATGTGGCGTAATTAGGTTCTAGTTTAGTAACATTAGGAAATTTTGAATTTGTATATAATTAGGAAATTTTGGATTTGTATATAATTAGGAAAATTTAGATTTGTAATCTTTGTGATTAACTTATAATCCTCGTGCTTGATTTGTATTTAAATTAGGAAAAATGAGTGATAAGTTTAGGATAATAATCTTTGATTTACAATTAGATTTATTTTAACAAATTGAAAAAGGAAAAAATGACATGTGGCGGTTTTAATGAGGGAGTGACATGTGGCAGTTTTAATGAGAGACTATCATGTGGCGTAATTAGGTTCTAGTTTAGTACATATATAGTAAATTAAGAAATTTCGGATTTGTACATAATTAGGAAATTTTTTATTTGTATATAATTAGGAAATTTTGGATTTGTAATCTTTGTGATTAACTTGTAATCTTTGTGCTTGATTTATATCTAAATTACGGGGGGAAATGAGTGATAGGTTTAGGATAATAATCTGTGATTTATAATTAGATTTATTTAAAATAATTGAATAAAGCAGAAAATGATATGTGGCGGTTTTAATGAGGGAGTGTCATGTGGCGTAATTAGGTTTTAGTTTGGTATATATATAGTAGATTAAAAAAATTAGATTTGTATATAATTAGGAAATTTTGGATTTCTAATCTTTGTGATTAACTTGTAATCTTTGTGCTTGATTTGTATTTAAATTAGGGGGGAAATGAGTGATATGTTTAGGATAATAATCTTTGATTTATAGATTTATTTTAAAAAATTGAAAAAAGCAAAAAATGACATGTGACAATTTTAATGAGGGAGTATCATGTGGCGTAATTAGGTTTTAGTTTAGTAGATATATAGTAGATTAGGAAATTTTGGATTTGTATATAATTAGGAAATTTTGGATTTGTAATCTTTGTGATTAACTTGTAATCTTTGTGCTTGATTTGTATTTAAATTAGGAAAAAATGAGTGATAGGTTTAGGATAATAATCTTTGATTTATAATTAGATTTATTTTAAAAAAATAAAATAGCAAAAAATGACATGTGACGGTTTTAATGAGGGAGTGTCGTGTGGTGGTTTAATGAGGGAGTGCCATGTGGCATAATTAGGTTCTAGTTTAGTAGATATATAGTAGATCATAAAATTTTGGATTTTATATAATTAGGAAATTTTGGATTTGTAATTTTTGTGCTTGATTTGTATTTAAATTAAGGAAAAAAAATGAGTGTTAGGTTTAGGATAATAATCTTTGATTTATAATTAGATTTATTTTAAAAAATTGAAAAAAGCAAAAAATGACATGTGGCGGTTTTAATGAGGGAGTGCCATGTGGCGGTTTTAATGAGTGAGTGTCATGTGACGGTTTTAATGAGTGTCATGTGACATAATTAGGTTCTAGTTTAGTACATATATAGTATATTAGGAAATTTTGGATTTTGATATAATTAGAAAATTTTGTAATTTTTGTGATTAACTTGTAATCTTTGTGCTTGATTTGTATTTAAATTAGGGAAAAAATGTGTGATGGTTTAGGATAATAATCTTTGATTTATGATTAGATTTATTTTGAAAAATTGAAAAAAGCAAAAAATGACATGTGGCGGTTTAATGAGGGAGTGTCATGTGGCGGTTTTAATGAGGGAGTGTCATGTGGCTGTTTTAATAAGGGAGTGTCATGTGGCATAATTAGGTTCTAGTTTAGTAGATATATAGTAGATTATGAAATTTTGGATTTTTATATAATTAGGAAATTTTGGATTTGTAATCTTTGTGCTTGATTTGTATTTAAATTAGAAAAAAATGAGTGATAGGTTTAGGATAATAATCTTTGATTTATAATTAGATTTATTTTAAAAAAGTAAAAAAATCAAAATGACATGTGACATTTTTAATGAGGGAGTGTCATGTGGCGATTTTAATGAGGAAGTGTCATCTGATGTAATTACGTTCTAGTTTAGTAGATTAAGAAATTTTGGATTCGTATACAATTAGGAAATTTTTTATTTGTAATCTTTGTGATTAACTTGTAATCTTTGTGCTTGATTTCTATTTAAATTCGAAAAAAATGAGTGATAGGATTAGGATAATAATCTTTGGTTTATAATTAGATTTATTTTAAAATTTTGAAAAAAGCAAAAAATGACATATGACAGTTTTAATGAGGGAGTGTCATGTTGCAATTGTAATGAGGGATTTTCATGTGGCATAATTAGGTTCTAGTTTAGTAGATATATAGTAGATTAGAAAATTTTAGATTTGTATATAATTAAGAAAATTTGGATTTGTAATCTTTGTGATTAATTTGTAATCTTTGTGCTTGATTTGTATTTAAATTAGGAAAAAAATAAGTGATAGGTTTAGGATAATAATCTTTAATTTGAAATTAGATTTATTTTTAAAAATAAAAAAAATAGAAAATGACATGTGGCGGTTTTAATGAGGAAGTGTCTTGTGACGATTTTAATGAGGGAGTGTCATGTGGCATAATTAGGTTATAGTTTAGTAGATATATAGTAGATTAATATCAAGTTCTCCTAACAAACACAATCCAATTTTTAATAATAATAAAAAAACAATCCCACTAAGTTACTAATGTACGGACGACGGACTATAACATTAGAATGATATACGTACGTTCCGGTAAAATTGATATTGTACGTACATGTCTCGAGTTATATATTTTTTTGATACAAGGCAAACATTAGGGCCCACCTAACTAGGTGGTTGTCCTAAATCATCTGAATGGATGATTTTTACAAGTTGAGTTTCAAAAGAATTAAAAGTGGACTTCAGCAGCAAGAACTCATATCTGTCTCCAGTGATGGATGGAGTATGGGTAGTGGAGTGACACAGAAGTCGTTGAAATTGTTGAACTGCATGTGACAGAAGAGGATGTGTCGCTAAGAAGTCAGTTGTGCGGTTGGCTTCACGAAAGCATTGAAAAACATGCAAAGAAGGAAAAGAAGAAAGAAGGCCACAAATATCCAAAATAATTGAGTGAATCTCCCAAGGGATTTTCCATGTACGGCGGATGGAATTAATGACAACCAAATTATCACCTTCGATAATTAGTTGTGAAATATGATGCCTAGCAGCACACTGGATATACCAAATAAAGTTGCTAGAGCCTCAGAACGCAGAATGGAGGTCGATGGGATTTTTTCCCAGTGGAAAAATAATGTGTTTGCATTGTGGTCCCTTAGAATGTATCCAATATGTGACGTGTTATCTCCCTTCTTCGACCCGTCAAAGTTTAATTTGATCCATGTCTTCGGTGGTTTCTTCCATATGCGATTGGTAGTGAGTTCACGGTTTCGTCTGATGGTAGTAGGTTTGACAGATGTATTGAACGATGTCCAATCTTGATAAGATAGCCAGGCTTGGTCAGAAGGGCTGGATGTCTGGATCTGTGGTAGGTGTTGGAAGAGCGGAAGATAATGTTATTCCGGTGATTCCAAATGCTCCACCATAGGAAAAGTAGCAGGGCCGTGTTTTGATTTGAGTGTCGGAAATATTCAAAGTTGGAATGAAAATCTGAGTTGGCTTGTAAAGAGAATGATGATTGAAGTTTTGATTCAAGGTTGGATATCATTAATTGAGTAAAAGGGCAGGTGAAGAAAAGATGATTGGTGTCCTCATTTGAAGTCTGGCATAGTTGGCATGTTGAGTAAACAGAGTGATAGTGCCAATTGAGACGTTCCGTAGTGGGGAGTCCATCACGAAGTGTTTTCCAAATAAAAGTCTTTATTTTTGGTGGAATAGTTAATTTCCATAGCTAGGAGTAAGGTTGTTGATTAAGATTAAATAAAGCTTTATGGTTGAGCTGATATGTAGATGAGACACTAAATTTGCCGTCAGTAGTAAATTTCCAAATAAGGCGGTCTTCCATAGGTGTGGCAGGGATGTGAATATTAAGTATTTGAGTGACGATGTGAGGGGGTAGTAACCTTTGTAGGCGAGGGACGTCCCATTGTCGTGCTGAGGTAATAAATTCAGAAACTTTGATATGAGGTGCGGTGTTGTTATGAAAATATGGGAAGGGGTCACAATATGGAATCCAAGAATCCGACCAGAAATTAATAGTATGTCCATTTCCTACTTCCCAAGCAATTCCTTTTTTGAAATCAACGGAGATGTAGCATATGTGAAAATTGCCAAGATTGCTTCTTCTTATGGCGGTAAGAGAAAAGGTTAGTGGACGTAAGGTATTTTTTAGTAATGATGCGAACCCATAAATTGTTGGCGTCAGTTAGTATTTTCCATAGTAATTTCATCTCGAAGGATTTATTTGTGGCGTGGGTGGAATGGATGCCAAGACCGCCGTTTGTTTTAGATTGGCAAATGGATTCCCACGAAATAAGGGGTCGGTGATTGGCGTGATATTTATTCCAAAAGAAATCTTTAATGATCCTGTCAAACTCATTGCAGATGGTTTTAGGAAGAAAAAAACTCTGCATCAGATAGTTAACTTTGGGACAGAGATTTGATTGGATAAGGACAGTCCGACCTGCTTGGGATAGGGAGTTGGCTTTCATTTTGATAATTGTTTCTTAAGGCTTTGTATGTAGTCAGCGAATATTTCACCTTTAATACGGCCTCTTACAATGGGAATGCCAAGATATTTTTCCATGGATTTAGTGATAGGGAGGTTAAGTATGGTTGCGAGAGAGGATGCTTGGTGATGCGTCCCGACCCCGAACCAAGCCGGCCCCTGGCGAGCCCGAGGCGCCCGAGACCATGGCGTCCACCTTGGCTCAAGACTTAGTCTAGTTTATTATATATTTCCCTATTTTTACTGATTTCCTATTTTAGTATGTTTCCCTTTTAAGTAGTTTCTATTTTATGCACTTTCTATTTCGGGCGTTGCTCCACTATTGCATAGTGGGCTAGCCCATAGGTGTGTCACGGCCCAAGCCCATTAGGGTTCTTAGCCGTGCCCACTCCCTTTAAATACTCTTCTTTGTACTTCATTTTAATTACGTTGAATTGAATAGCAAAGCTTAAGTTGAGTGTTGATCCTCCTTCCTTTGCTTCGACGTCACCCTTGATTTTGAATCCGTTTTGGTAGTTGCGTTAAACTCCAAACATATCCCTCTCATCTCCCTTCCTCCGCTGCAGACGCTACTGCACCCTATCCCAAACACAACCCCACGACTTGTTCGTGCTTATCCGTGACGTCCAGGTGAACATCTCGATCTAGATCCGGCGTAGAAGATTCGTTCCGACCCAGGGACACATCACTTGGTGAGTGGTAATATTGGATGATGTTTGTATAGAACTTGTATGAAAATTGATGGATAATCCAGAAATACGGGTAAAGGTGTTGAGGATATGTTGAAACATAATTCAAATTATGATGACTCGCGTCAGCGAAGATGAATGTGTTGTCAGTGAAGGTAAGAGACGGAATGCAGGTACCATGTCGAGTTAATTGGATTCCAACCTTTCGGTTTGGCTGTTGAGCTTCACGGGCTAGGGTAAGTGAGAGGTATTCCATTGCAATAATAAAGATGAATGGAGCAATGGGATCGCCTTGTCGAATCCCGCATTTTGGTTTGAACACGGGTCCGGGTTCGTTATTGACTAGTACTGAGAAGGAAGTTGAAATAATACAGGTCATAAGTTTGTTGACCCATATCGGTGAGAAACCAAATTTGAGCCAAATGGCTTCAATGAATTTCCAGTTGAGTTTATCGTAGGCCTTTTCCATATCTAAACTTAGAGCCATCCAACCTTTTTTACCTTTCTTTTTTGTGTGGAAGGAATGAAAGATCTCATGAGCTATAAGAATATTATCTTGAATTGACCGCCCTTCAACAAAAGCTCCTTGGAAAGAGCTAATGAGTTTGTGTAGTATTAATTTTAATCTATTTGCCATGATTTTAGTAATTATTTTGTACATAGTATTACAGAGACTAATAGGTCTTTAATGATTGATAGTCATCAGGTTATCAGTTTTTGGAATAAGAGCTATGAAGGATTGGGCACATTCAGATAACATTTGACCGGAATGAAAAAATGATTGAATAGCGGGAATGAGTGATTTGTTTATAACGGCCCATTAGTTTTGATAGAACTCATCGGGAAATCCGTCAGGTCCGGGTGTCTTATTGTACGACAGATCAAAGACCACCTTTTTAATATCAGCATAGGTTGGTAGGGTTAATAGTTGAAGATTGTCCTGTTGAGTAATAATGGGAGGGATGATATTGAGATCTTCGTCGGATAACATGTGGTGGGTATAGGGAGTGAAATGTTCTTATAGTTTGCATGAGATCGCTCGTTGAATGGAATAATGATCATGTACAAGACAACCATCCTTTGTTTGGAAAGTATTTATTTTTTGTCGATGCATACGTAGTTTAACAAGGGATTGATAATACTTAGTGTTTTTGTCAATGTTCTGAATATGGGCCGTTTTAGCTCGTTGTTTCCATAATGTGTGTTGGTATTCTAAGAGGCGGTTATATTTCAATAGGTGATTATGGTACTGAGTATAAGTTCGAGGAGAGTGTGATGATCTAAGTATGGTATCTTGTAATTCTTGTAATTTCTTGGATGTGGCTTTGAGCTGTTCAAAATTATTTTGGTGTTTTGTTTTAGTCCAGGATTTAGAGTAGCGTTTAAGGAGCTTTTGTTTCACATAGAACTTGAACATGTATGAACCAATGTTTTTGTATTTCCAAACATTTTGGACAAGCGGTTTATAGGAAGGGTAAGAAAGCCAGGCATTCTCAAATCGGAAAGGGTATTTACGAAACGAGTGATCCTGGTCCAATTTAATAGTGATTAAGCAGTGATCGGGAAGTAGTAAATGGGTGATATTGGACCATAATGGAGGAGTAAATATCAGTAAAAATAGGTTGAATGAGAACACGATCCAATCTCTCGTAAAATTGTGTCAGAATCCGTGGAGGATTTACGCCAAGTGAATGGAAAACCCATAAAATTTGTATTAATTAATCCAAATTCATGTAGTAAAGAGTTTAATCTAATGAATCTAGAGTGATTGGGAATAATTCCCCCAAGTTTATCCGAGGGAATCAATATGTCATTGAAATCACCAATTATAAGGATGGGTAATTGATAGTACATTATGAGTTCTCCAATTCTTTTCCAGTATTCGTTCTTAAGTTCCTCCCGGCTAGGTGCATATATAAAGAAGATGAGAAAATTGAAATTTTGAAGTTGGATTTGTAAGAGAATAATGTTAGATTGATTATATAAGATATTAGTGTGTTGTAAGTTAATTGTGTCATTAAGAAGTAGCCAAAGACCACCGCGTGATCCTTGTGCAGGCGAAATAGTAAGAGATTTGAAACCAATTTTGCGCATAAATGTCTAAGTGAGAGTGTCATTTGTTTTAGTTTCAGCTAGACATAACATGTCAAGTTGGTTCACTCTACGTAAAAAAGCAATTTCCGTTCAAAAATGGGGGCGACGGATACCTCTGGAGTTCCAATAGCCGATTTTCATATTACTTTGTGTGGTAAACGAGGAAGTTATATTTTATAGTGTGGATTAAGTGTTTAATTTTTTAACGAGATAGAGATGAAATTTAACATTGTCCCAATTGTACACGTGAGAAAGGCAAGGACATTCTATAACGTTGTCCCAATTTTTATAACGGGATAGATATAAATGGTGGCAGTCAAGGATGTATAACTGATGTAGTTTGGTGCCATATATATAGGTAATCAAAACACATTTGTCATAAAGTATGTCATGGATAATGTCATCGGTTTGTGTCATTGAAAAATATATGGGCCGAGGCCCAACAAAACAGTAAACCATAACCCAGAAATGGAGCCTACAAATGTAGGTCCAGAAGTGGGTTAAGCTACCAAGAAGAAGGAACCCAAAAGAAGTAAAAACAAAGGGTTTCGAAGGGAAAAACGTAAACATTTGTAGAACTTGAATCCAATTTTTTTGTAAATACGCTTGCAAAATGAAGCGTGGAGAGAGGAAAAGATTCCAAGTTTGAGAAAGTGGATGAGACCAGGAAAAATTCAAAACCTCGTTGGAGGGAAACAAGCAAGAAAACCAGTTAAAAGACAGATTGTAAATTTCAGAAATGACCAAGAATGAAGATGAGTGGAGGAACTAATTGTGTGGAGTGAAGTTGACACTGAGCGCATAATAAATAGGGTTGGGGAGGTTAACAGTAAAGATATTGGATGCATGGGAAGCTATGAGGGTGAAGGAAGAGTAATGGAAAAGGAAAAGTAAATATTGAGTGAGAAAGGCAAGATTTGGAGTATCTCCTAACAACGTAGGGGAAGGATTAGAGAGATACGGAGAGAGAATATTATTGTAATGAGAGTAAATGGGTAGATGCAGTATGAAATACTGACGGAGGCTAAAGTCGTATCGCCTTATCAAAGTAATCCTTAAAAACCTAAACTAGTAGAATAGGCAAGCAAGGGTCGAATCCCACAGGCAGGAGTTGTCTTTCTTAATGTAAGTTTGCATGCAATAGTAACAAAGGGGGGTTTTGGTTGGTTGTTTGTAAGTAAGTAAACAAAGGAAACAAAAGCAAAGTTTTGTAATCAAATTGGGAAAAACACTCAGCCAAACAAATATCCACCATTCATTTGATTGATTGGTCCTAGATTATCTCTATTCCTTTCTTTGATTATTCATGTCCCTATTTTGAAATAGTTACAAGTCCTACCAGTCCAGGTAACCCTAACTATTGAACGCACAAGAAACCATCAAGATTTAGAACAATAGCAGCAAGACGCATAGGAATAACCAGGATACATGCAACACCGATTTTTCACAGCATTTAACACATAATCAATTATCTTTCATAATAAACTAGTCCTACCAGTCCTAGAATATCATGGATGCTACAAAAGATAAGGAATCTCAACCCGAAACTTCCAAACCCTAGCAATAGACAATTACTAATATCAACTAGGTGATCAATCTAGTCAAATCAATAAGAATCAATAGGAATAAGCTCAAGAGAAAAGATATAATCCAAAGGAATAGGAATAGAATTATAACCTCACAATCATGAATCAAATGAAGGCTTCAATTGTCGGACTAAGCAAAGGGTGCTTAGTTCTTCATAGTCTTGAAACAAAAACTCAAAGGGAAAAGAATGTTGAATGTAAAACTGAATCTGAATAATCGATGCTAAAAACTGAATACCTAATGGCTGCTAGCAAAAGTCAAAATATAGAAAACCTAGTTTCCATAAGATAGGAAACATAATCTAAAAAAGAAATAACAATAACCGGAATAAAAGAAAAATAAATAAAATAAAATAGATCTTCGGAAAATCCTCGGACGTGCGCTGAAACAGATTTTCGCGACCGCGGAAGAATTACCGCGATCGCGGAAAATTCCTTTTTCTCCTCTCGCGCTCTCGACTTTTCCGCGACCACGGGTCTTGCTCGTCCGCGATCGCGGATCTTCGCGTTCTTCACTTCTCGCCTTTCGTTGATTCCCGCGGCCTCAGCCCCGCGATCGCGGTTTTGACTATGTGGCTCCACTTAGCTTCTTTCTCCAGCTCTTCCTTCGTCTTCTACGTGGTTTTCTTCTCATCTTCTTGATGTCTTCTTTTAAGCTCCTCCAAACCACCATATCTGCACATCTACTCCTCAACTCCGATCTCCATAATATGCTCTAAACATCTCCAAATGATACCCGAAACACCGATAACAATTCCTAGTTAAACCCTACAAAGTAGCGCTGATCAAATTCCCCCATGCTTAAACCTTGCTCGTCCTCGAGTAAGCTAATATAAACCCACTCTTCCAATCAAATCCCCAAGGTCTCAGGAAGCACAGAAAAACCATCTCCACTAAGAATTGCACCTAAACATGAACCTCCAAGGCACCAACACAATAAATACAACACACAACCAAGCTTAAAGGAAAGCAGAGTACTTCCCCCAAGCTTAACCCGAACACCATAGAGTGAAAGTAACCATCTAATCCTAGCCTCCATCTATCTTCTTATAACTCCCAAAGTGACCTACCCGAATCCTCCTTATATCACATCTTCTTATGTCACCACGCCAGGAAAAATGAGGAATCCTAATAATCACTCTTCTTCTTTTCACTCATTTTGCCAAGGCGCCCTTTCGGGTTTTCACCAAGTCACTCATTTCAATTTTCAATAGATGGGCTCACAAAAATTCACATCACTCTTGACCTCTTATTACCCCAGCCTAATGCTGGTCCAAGCCACCTGCTTATTTCCTAAGCCGCCCTTTCGGGTTTTCGACTTATCCCAGGATTTCTATTTTTGCCTTTTTTCAAATTTTTGGCCTTTTCATTTTCTTCATTTTTTTTCTTTCTCCTCAACGACTAGCAAGTATAGAACACTCCCCCATGCTTAAACATTGCATTGTCCTCAATGTAATGAAAGAAAAGAAACAAAATGGAAGCACATGGAAGAGCAAAAAATAACTCACAAACGCCGTTGAGTTGGCTTGGACTTGGAAAGTTGTTGCTGGCGGTATATCAATAAAAGCACATGTCTCTGGTGTCGCGCCGGTCTTCAAACTCAATCAAACTCCACCGTGCAACCAATAAGATCCACTGTAAGGTGTAGTGGTACATCAAAGACTCGGGGTTGCACGGCTTTCAACGAACACATGGTGGAGCCCAGATGTAATCGTGGTATGGGCTCTAGTGTTCCTCCTCCTCAGTTGTCGAATGTAGGGCCATCATCGGTGCCAAATACAAATGTGGGGCGAATGTCTCCTCCTTGGCAGCATGATGCTTACCATCTCTCAATGTAAACTCGGACAACTGGCCTTCGGTGGAACTTTTTTTTTTTGATTTTTTTTTCCAGCAGGGATAAGGAGACTTACAGTAACTTTTCCGCAGAAAAGACTCTGGTGCGTGGGTAACACCGTCTTCAATTTGGCTCCGGTCTCTTCTTGCAGGTTAGTCGAAATCAAAAACAAAAGCAAAACAAAATAACACAAATAACTAAAGACAAGGAATGACAAGACATGAAAAGAAATACATACATCGGGTTGCCTCCCGGACAGCGCCTTAGTTATTGTCGTGGCTCGACCTAGTACTCTCCCACTCAACTTGGGTTGCTCACATCAATTGAGCACTCGGGGTTCCCATCCGGAGGGTGTCGTTTTGTATCATCTATGCTGAATCCGACCCTCACCCCGTCGAATTCCATTGTGAGCGAACGGCTGCTCACATCAATTTTTGTCCCTATCGTGTTCATAAACTGCCTCCCTAGCATCACATGGGTTGCATCCTTATCCTTTCCCGTATCCATCACAAAGAAGTCCGCAGGGAAGATCAACTTGTCAACCTCGACCATCACGTCCTGCACCACTCCTTTGGGGTAGACATAGGAATTGTCCGCCAGTTGGATCACAATCCCCGTCTTCTCTAATGGTCCGACCTCCAGAGACTCGTATAGTGAGAGAGGCAACACATTAATGGAGGCACCCAAATCAAGCATGGCTTTGTCAAACAAGGTGCCCCCAATCTTGCAGGGAATAGTGAACATGCCCGGATCACTTGCTTTCTTCGGTAACCGTTTTTGCAACATAGCGAAAACATTCTCACTAACCTTGACTTTCTTTTTCTCCTTTACCACCTTCTTCCTCTTTATTGTGCACAGCTCCTTCAAGAATTTAGCATAACGAGGGATGCTATTAACCAGCTTGAGTAAAGGAATATTTACCTCGCAGTTGTTGAAGGTCTCGAACAGTTCCTTATCATTCGCCGGCCTTCTAGTGTCCTTTAGAGCCTCGGGAAAGGGAGTGGGAGGCTTCAATGTGCTGAGCGGAGGGAAGTTGGGATGCACATATTCATCGTGGGTGTCTTTGAGAGGATCTGGAGCTCCATGGATTTTTTTGCGATTGCGGTTTTCTGTCCGCGGTCGCGGAACGTCTTCGATCTTATCCTCGTCTCTAGTGGGTTTTCTGTGATCGCGGAATTCTGTCCGCGGTCGCGGATTATCATCAAACAGCTCCTCTTCAGAATAAATTTTTCCGCGATCGCGGAATTCTGTTCGCGGTCGCGGAAAAATGTCGATTTTCTCCTCCTCGTCAGTAGCCAATCCGCGATCACGGCTATCTTCACCGCAGTCGCGGAAAACTTTCTGTTGTGCTCGATTTTCCTCCACTTGGATTCCGCTCCTTAGCGTCATGGCGCATACATTCTCTCTCGGGTTGACTACCGTTTGAGATAGTAGTTTCCCCGATTCCCGAGCTTCCAGCTTGCTCACTGCTATGGAGATCTGCCCCACTTGCTTTTCTAGGTTCTGAATACTAGACTTCGTCTCTTGCTGATGCTGGATCATGCTCTGAGTGAGAGTCTCTTGATGCTTGACCACCGCTTGAAATTAGGATCCCATGGAGTTCACAGTGCCAGCCAACGTCGTGACACTCTGGGCAAGGGCCCTAATCTAGTCCTCACTGGACATAGATGAACTTGAACCTTGGCCTTGGGGTCTTTGGTCATATGGAGCTCGAAATTGTTGTTGTTGACCCCCAGGCTGCTGATATTGTTGTGGGCGGGGTAAAAATTATGGTGGCCTCGGTTGATACTCTTGATTCTTCTGGCCTTGAGGAGTACTCTGTTGGTTCCCATACCTTAGATAGGGTGATCTCTCCACCTTGGATTGTACGTGTTGGAGTACGGGTCATATCTTGGCCTTGAAGGACCGTAACCTCCAATGGCGTTCACCTCAGCAGTGGGCTCCTGCAGCGTGGCACATGCATCGGTTGGATGCATCGTGTCTTGGCATATCCCACATGACTTGACCTGCTGCTGGCCACCCTTCATCGTGTATCTCCTCGTCATCTCCTTCATCTCAGCCATCTCAGAGAGTAGAGTGGATTTTGGCTGAGAGTCTGCAGCTCTCACTGATTGGGCGCCCGCCCTCTTACTAAACTGTCTTGAGCCCTCAGATAGCTCAAAGAAAACCTCATATGTTGCAGTTGGAGTCTTGTTTAAGATGTTCCCTCCACAGGCAGCGTTCACCATCCGACGCTCGTCATCAAGAAGACTTTCATACAAATAAAGTACGAGGTCTTGGTCAGAATATCCATGGTTAGGGCTGAGCACGGGCTGAGAAAACTGAAAACCCGAACCCACATGACTTCGGTTCGGGTTTCGGTTTGATGTTATCAGTGTTTCGGGTTTCGGGTTTTGGTTCGGGTTCGGTTTAGGTTTCGGGTTTTAGCCCAGTTCAGTCTGATTTTTTATTTACGAGTGTTGTTTAGCCCGAACCCGACCCGAACCGAACCCAACCCAAACCGAACCACATGACTTCGGTTCGGACTTCGATTCGGTCTTCGGTCCCGTTTTTTTAGGTTTTTAGGTTTCGGGCTTTTCGGGTTCGGGTCGGGTTCTGGCCCGTGCTCAGCCCTCTCCATGGTAGAGGCAGCTAGAGATCAGCCTCTTGAACCTCTCGTAGTACTCATACAATGATTCAGCAGCCTGCTATTCAATATTACTGATGCTCCTCTTCAGGCTGTTGAGCTTAGTTGCAGGGAAGTACTTCTCCAGGAATGTCTTCTTCATCTTGGCCTACGTGTCAATGCTCCCTGGGGTCAAGTAGTAGAACCATTCATTGGCCAAATCCTTCAGAGAGAAAGGAAAGGCCCTCAGCTTGATCTGGTCCTCAATCACTCCTCTTGGTTTCATGCTGGTGCAAACGGAATGGAACTCCGACAGATGCTTATTGGGGTCTTCTCCACTCATCCCATGGAAGTGGGGAAGTAAGTGGATCAACCCTGACTTGAGCTCAAAGTTGACGCCATCGGCCAGCTCAGGGAACTGCACAACCAGCAGTTGCTGTTACAGGTTAGGGGCAGTCAGCTGCCTCAATGTGGGTGCTTCTTCGGCCATCTCAAAAGTTGGGTTATCAAAGACCAAAGATCTGTTTACTCTGCGGTTCAGGGAGAGTGTTCTCTCAATTTCTGTATCCAAAGCTAAAAGTGGAGAGTCAGTAGCACGGGTGTGGAACATAAGATAGGTCCACACAAAAATTGGCACACAAACACACACAAAGAAAAAATCAAAACTTGCCTCCCCGGCAACAGCGCCAATTTGACGGAGGCTAAAGTCGTATCGCCTTATCAAAGTAATCCTTGAAAACCTAAACTAGTAGAATAGGCAAGCAAGGGTCGAATCCTACAGGGAGGAGTTGTCTTTCTTAATGTAAGTTTGCATGCAATAGTAACAAAGGGGGGTTTTGGTGGTTGTTTGTAAGTAAGTAAACAAAGGAAACAAAAGCAAAGGTTTGTAATCAAATTGGGAAAAACACTTAGCCAAACAAATATCCACCATTCATTTGATTGATTGGTCCTAGATTATCTCTATTTCTTCCTTTGATTATTCATGTCCCTATTCTGAAATAGTTATCAGTCCTACCAATCCAGGTAACCCTAACTATCGAACGCACAAGAAACCATCAAGATTTAGAACAATAGCAGCAAGACGCATAGGAATTAACCAGGATACATGCAACACCGATTTTTCACAGCATTTAACACATAATCAATTCTCTTTCATAATAAACTAGTCCTACCAGTCCTAGAATATCATGGATGCTACAAAAGATAAGGAATCGCAACCCGAAATTTCCAAATCCTAGCAATAGACAATTACTAATATCAACTATGTGATCAATCTAGTCAAATCAATAAGAATCAATAGGAATAAGCTCAAGAGAAAAGATATAATCCAAAGGAATAGGAATAGAATTCGAACCTCACAATCATGAATCAAATGAAGGCTTTAATTGTCGGACTAAGCAAAGGGTGCTTAGTTCTTCATAGTCTTGAAACAAAAACTCAAAGGGAAAAGAATGCTGAATGTAAAATTGAATCTGAATAATCGATGATAAAAACTGAATACCTAATGGCTGCTAGCAAAACTCAAAATATAGAAAACCTAGTTTCCATAAGATAGGAAACATAATCTAAAAAGGAAATAACAATAACCGGAATAAAAGAAATAAATAAAATAAAACAGATCTTCGGAAAATCCTCGGACGCGCGCTGAAATAGATTTTCGTGACCGCGGAAGAATTACCGCGATCGCGGAAAATTCCTTTTTCTCCTCTCGCGCTCGACCACGGGTCTTGCTCGTCCGCGATCGCGGATCTTCGCATTCTTCACTTCTCGCCTTTCGTTGATTCCCGCGACCGCGGCCTCAGCCCCGCGATCGCGGTTTTGACTCTGTGGCTCCACTTAGCTTCTTTCTCCAACTCTTCCTTCATCTTCTACATGGTTTTCTTCTCATCTTCTTGATGTCTTCTTTTAAGCTCCTCCAAACCACCATATTTGCACATCTACTCCTCAACTCCGATCTCCATAATATGCTCTAAATATCTCCAAATGGTACACAAAACACCGGTAACAACTCCTAGTTAAACCCTACAAAGTAGCGCTGATCAAATACACAGAGGGGAAGAGAAAGTTAGAGAGGAGTAGGAAAGAGAAATATAACGTGGACGAGGTTGAGAAACGCAAGTCTGCAGAGAGGGAGGGAGGAAGATATAGTTTAAATTCAAAATCCAAAGATTGAGAGGGGACATGGAAGATTTATTAGGTGGAGGTGAGAGCAGTAAGCGGATGGAAAAGCAGGGAGGTGGAGGGAGAGAGGCATAATTTTTTTTTAATTTTTTTTTGAAGGAAAAAGCAAATATTATTAAAAACTGGAGGAAAAGGTTACATGCCTAACAAGAGGCATCAAATTTGCTGAGAACATGAATACCATTGCCAAACAGAGGCAAGGACGACCAAAGGAGACACCAGGAAAGATAGCAAAATCCGCAAAAACATTCGAGATCTTCGATGGGGAAGCAACGACACCCGAACAGTCGGGACATACCTCCAGATCAAAAACCCCAAAACACCTTGCAAACTGAAAGCCACGAATCAGAGCCACTGCATCCAATCGATTCACCACAATACCTAGTTTTAAAAATTTACTCCCAAGGACTGCAACAAATCCATCAAACAGAGGCAGTGGAAACCCCTGACCAACAGAGCCAACACAACACAAACAAACATGAAGAACAAAACAACAAGGACCCGAAAGACCAACAGACCCAACCCACAAACTGAAGACAACTAAAAGCAAAACACACATAGACAAAAATACACAAAGGAAAAATAACAAAAGAGCCGTCCCTGAATGAAGGCAAGAAGCAGAACCCCAAAATTGCCTCAGTTCACCGTTTGCAGAGAAGATGGAGACCATGATCTGCAGTACCAGTCCACATGCAATAGCAAAAAGAATCCCAAAATTGCCCCAACCAGCAGTAACGAAACAAAGCAAGGAGCAAGGCTTCGAAACAAAGCAAGGAGCAAGGCTTCGAAACAAAGCAAGGAGCAGCTACAAGCGCAGAGAACCGTGGAGGAGGAGCGGCGACGGTGACGTTGACGGGGAAGATAAACCTGTACAGCGAAGGAGGCTCGGAAACAGCCCACACGGAAACAGAGGAAGAGGTTGGATCAAAGAGGTGGAGAGGAGTGGCGTCGGGAAACAGAGCAGAACCTTCACAGAGGAGGAGGAGGAGCGACGGCGGAACAGAACAGCCCTCACGGAGGAGGGAGAACCCTCACAGAGGAGGGAAAGGGAGTTTCCCTCATCAGGAGGGTAACCCGAACAAACGCCTGCATTATTACGATTCGGAGATAGGCATAATTGATTTGCAGAGGGAAAAGAAAGTTGGGACAAGTGTTATGTGTGGAGATAAGAGTATTGATGGAGGGGTAAGTAATAGCAGGACATGTCTCGAGTTATATTGTCTGAGATTCATAGACTACATATATAAGTTATTTGTATATAATATATTGTAAGAAAGAAAATGAAGCTTATACTATGCATCATATATAATATAAGTCGGTCGTCACACATGCAAGTTTTTTTTTTTTGATAAGGTAAGAATTCGAGTTACCGACATAAAATGTCGGACAACTCGAGAGGCCGATAAATCGGCGATTGGAAAAACCAGTACAGAACAACACAGACAAGCAAATGAAAATACAACAAAGCAAAAACGAGCTATAAGACTAGGGAGATAAGTGAGTCCAGCACAAACGAAACAATGCCACCAGATGACGGGTCAAACAGGAAAAACAATCCTGGGAAGTGTTGAATGGACAACCATGACGTTGCCCCCACCTAAATGAGGGAGTCTCGACCACCCTGACGTTGCCTTCTGGATCTTCAGGAGCCTCAACACAACCACGACCATAACTGGAACAACTCGATCTCCACCCTAAATCAGCTCAACAGAAGCAACGAAGTACCACACACAAGCTTGCACACAAAACACGAAACCAAAAAAAGACAGAACTCAAAAAGAAAAGAAGCGGCATCCAAGAAAAACTTCAGCAGATCCGGGAGCGTTTGAGCGGGGCCTCGGAAGGGGGTTCGGCCTCGGCGGGGGCTCGGTCGGAGCAGGGGCTTAGTGCGGAGCGGGGCTCGGTCGGAGCGGGAGGTCATGGTTCGGACCATGGCGGGATCTGGGCATGGTGCTCTCGGACCATGCTGTCTTTGATGGCGTCCGGGGGCGGTGCGGATCGGGGGCTCAGTCGGAGCGGCGGGGTAGGATTTCCCCAAAGTTGCAGCCAAGGGCTCGGTCGGAGCTGCATCCGTTGAAGCCGGTGGTCTGGAGGGTAGATGGGTCGGCAGCGGTCTAGTGGGACGCTAGACTGGTGGGGAGACGCCAACAGATCTGGGCACGGCGAGGTGAGGTGTGGTCGAGTTTGGTTGGTTCGGTGGATCTGGTGTGGGCTCGGTTGGGTGAGGTCGCGAGGGGTGCGGGACTGGTTGGAGCCGATGAAGAGCAGCAACTCCGGCGATATCATGGTTGGAGCCGATGGTTGGCTTTCTAGGGTCGGCTCCCAAAGGGAGCTTTTCTGTTTTCTGGAATTTGTACTGGCATTAATAATATCTCTTTCATTTGACACTCATATTTGAAAACAAACGGAATCGCAACAGATAAATAAGGATGAAAATTGATGTGAAAAAAGAAATATTAATTAATCTTGATAGTTGATATTGCAAAATTTTAAAGATATTATGAATTATTTTCCCAAATGACTTGTTAATGGGGTAGAAATATGGATTGTTAACAAATAGAGTCAACTCACTCAAGGCCCAGACAAAAATATTGGGTTACCTGATCAAGTAGGTTTGTATAACCAAAATAATTGATTTTGCAGTTTACGAAATTTAAAAGGAAAATATATCACACTATTTTTATTTTCCTTGTTTATGTTTTCCAAAGTTGACTTTTCCTATTGTTATTTGTCTTTGCCAGTAAAGCGTCACAAAGACGCTGCTTCTTTTTGATTTTTTCTTGTTTTTTGTTCTTATTTGTTTTAGATATGGAAATCGGCCGGCTCGATGGAATCGAAGCCGGCACTAAAGGGATCTAGCAGGAACGGGATGAAGGGTTTCGAAGGAGCGAGTCAGAAGGTGAAATCGGTAGAGATCGATCGAGAGCAAATTCGTTAAAAGGTTTGGATGCAAATCGATGCGGTTGAGGTCCGGATCCAGGGGATGGGCGTGTTTGGAGAAGGGTGAATTGCAGATCTATTGAGAGACCTACAGATCTTGAAACTGTTGGAGGAAATAATTCCGACTGGTGCTTGAGGGTGGTATGAAGGGTTGGCACACATTATTGTGATCACGTGAAATATCTACTGATATCCCCTCTTTGTTTTTCCTTTTTTAATTACAGCGTACAGAGTACGCTAGATTTTTTTTTACATCCTTTTTGTTCCAGCTTGCACTACAAGCTTCAAAGGTCCAACAAAGGAAGATTTTAGATCTTACAAACTACAAGCCACTCTACAAGAGGCAAGAAAAATAAGATCTGGGTTCAAGAGGAAAAAGACAAGTTAAAAAAGAGTTTTGGTGTGATTTTGTTACTGTGTTGACTCGTTGAAGGCGAGGATCTCGTTGCCGACGACGACGGTGGTGTTCTTGGTGGAGGGGAGGTAGGATTGTACGATTTGTTTGATCCAATCCTGAGCTTGTTTGGGATCTCTCATCTTTGAGAGCACACTCGTTTCCAAGGCATACCATGAATTTCATGACGGTATTGGCGAAGGCTTTGAGCACGACAGGGTCGGCGTCGTAGAGCTTGAGCTTGGTGGTTGATTGGGATAAAGACCCCAATTAGTTTGGTCGATGAGATGTTGGGGGTTATTAGAGAGGGTAAATCCTTACTAAGTCCCAAGAAAATTTGTTTATTTCTCCTTTTGAAAAGGGTTTATTTTGGGGTTATTAGAGAGAAATGAATCTCTTTAAATCCCTTGAGGATCTGATTATTTTCTTTTAATAACGGAACTTTTTGGTGTTCATGAATCTTAGAAAGTCATTCGAATTTGGTGAGTGGGTGCATGGTGCTTGCCTGAAATGTGTTGACATATTGTTATTGGTTATTGTCGTTAGATGGGATATTCAATTCTTTAATTTTTGGGATATTTTTCTATTTGATTTTTGAGGGTTTTTCAGAGAGAGGGACTCTAGAGTCCCAAAATAATGATATCACACATAGCATGTTTTTGATAAGAAAGGCATCAATTTCTTAATTTCCATTTGAAAAGAAATAATATTACGAGATCGACAAAACCCCGCGTTAGGCTATTAGCCTAGCTTAGCCGACTATATATATATATGTTGCAATAATTTATAGTTTCAGATTTATTTATGTATAAAAAATATATGATTGTAAAATATTGTTTGTTATGTTTTTGAAAAGAATAGATTATATAAAATATTCATATTATATGTATATTTGGTTAATATGGATAAAGATTTTATATTTTTTATATTTTATTTGATTTTCAAAAAATTAATGAAAAAAATGAGAGCTTGACATATGGCAAATTCAATATTGTAATGTCACATGACAGCAAAAATTTTTGGTTCATTTTAGTAGCGACACGTAACGTAGTAGGTATTTTACTTTAATAAATATATAGTAGATTATATTCGCAATTACATGAAAAAAAAATAACAATTTTAAACTAATAAGGAAAACTTTAAGATGGCTATTTAAATGCGAAAGTATCAAAAAAAATTATTATTCCCATCTTATGAGTAATGAAATTAAATCCCTCAATGATAGTTTCATTCACTAAAGTATTAAATTATATTATCAACATTCATTTAACTATTACGGCACATAGTTTCTCTAAACTTAAACTAAAAATTAAACACCATGAAACAATGAAACTTGAATCCTTTTTTTTCGGATTTAAACCTCTCTTTAATTTACATAATATATTATTTACTATATATATACTAAAGCAGAATCTCTACTACGCCACGTGGCGCACCCAAAATAAATCAACCCTCTGTAATGCTATGTGGCATCACGCCATTATTTTTGTCACGTGGCGAGCTATCCTTTTTTCGTATTTATTTTGAAAATAAAATAAAATCTCTTCCCTAATTAACAAGCTATGCATACCATACGAATATTTTTATAATTCATTCTTTCCAAAACATAGCACAAAATATTCTCTGCCATATATTTTGTATGCACTTAAATAAATCTGTAATATTATTAACATAAATTCTTTCCAAAATGGACCAAAGAATATTCAATAAATCTGCATTGCAATAACAAATGATTTGTTTCTAAAAACTGAACCTGCAAATCTACTATATATCTACTAAAGTATAAATTTCTTATGTCACATGTCACGCCATAAATAAATCATGCCATTATATGTCACTTGTCATCTTCTTAATTTTTCAAATAATAAATTTTTATGTTAACAATCAATATATATTCTGAGTCTTTCCAATTATATTTGTAATCTCTAAGATTACTAAAATAAAATTTAATATCAATAAGAAAATTTGTAATCTTAACAATAATCCACCTAATCTTATACATCTTTCCATCAAGTCCAAGTGTATTTGGTTATATAAGATTAGCTTATGATGGAAAATTTCTTGGACCAAAAAAAATAAAAAAAATAGTAGATTTGCATAAATTTCCATATATATATAAATCATTTGTTTCCATAATTATATAAATATAAATTTTTTTGGTCCAAGTCTTAGACCAAAAAAATAAAAAATAAAAATTTCCATAATTATATAACATTGTTGTCCTTTTTAATAATTTATATCTCGATCTTCTTAGGACCTTAATTTGTACATTCATTTTCTAAACGTTCATAAATATGTAGTGCATAAGTGATTAATTAGTAGCTTATAATATGACAATTATGTGAACTTTTTATTTGCATTGTAAAACTGTAAATATTTGCAATAAAAAAATATTATATAGAATCTTAAAAATAAATGTTTTGTAAGGATACATTATTACATATTCTATACTTAAATGAAATAAGATATAAATTATTACTTAGTAATGCAAAATTTCTAATTATTAGTTTAGTAGGAAAATAAATTATTAAAGGTAGTTTTCAATGTTGAGCTATAAGTGTACTAACATTAATTTCATAAACCTATTTTTGAAAAATCTTATTTATTGTATCTATTTTATACAGTCGTGGTCTTGGAAGGACACATAGAAATATATATATATATATAATTTATTTAATGGATATAATCATAAGATACAATTACAATTTTTTGGTCAAAGTATTATATTATAAATAATCTACTATATATCTACTAAAATAAAACTTCAATATGACACATGACACCCTCACAATAAAAATGTCACATGCTATTTTTTGAGAATTTCATTTTTTTGTAAATCTTAATTTATATAGAAAAATATATGTATTATAAACCTAAACTAATTCATAATTTAGATACAAATCAATCAAAATAATCACTTTCTAATTTACATATAATTTCCTAATTTAGATACAAATCAATCACATAAAAAAACTAATCACTTTCTAATTTACACACAAACGAATCATACAAATCAATAACAAAGATTACCAATACAAAACTTCCACAAAAATCTACTATATATACGCTAAACTAAAACCTAACTAAACCACATGACTCCCCCTAATCAAATCACCTCATCATTTGTCATGTTTCATTCTCTCATTTTTCACTTTATTTTAATATATTTAATCTACTATATATCTACTAAACTAGAACCTCTCTAAGCCACATGACATCTCCCTATTAAGCATACCCTCTCTTTATGCCACATGACATCCTCTTATTCTTTCTTCTACATGAAATTTTATCAATTTTTTTTGTTTTTCTTCAAATTCAATATAATAAATATTTATCAGATTTTCTTATTTCCTAAACTAAACATATCAATCACAATAATTATATATAAGATTATTCTATTTGCAAATTTAAACATGTCAATAAAAAGCATAATGCTTATCAAGATTTATTCCTAAACCTAACCTATTCTCTTCCTAATTTACATACAAATCAATGACATAGATTTTTAAATCAATTTCATATCTTCTTTATTTCCAATTTCAACAATAAGAATATTATGAAAATATTCTCAACATATTTCTGTATATTTCTAAAATACTATTTTATAATTTGATTTAATAATTATAAATAAAAGTAAAAAAATCTACTATCTATCTATATTCTCTCTCTCTATATATGTATATATACTAAAGGAGAGACCTAAATCCTACGTGTCGGCACCACGTTCAATTCGCATATGTGTCGTCACCATGGTCTATTCGCCTACATGTCGGCCTTTGATATATACCACATCGTTCGAGCTTTTAACAAAAGTTAAAATAGTGCGTCGCGTCTTAAATATAGATTATACAATATAATTAAACAAAATTGGTTTAAGAAATTAATATCAATAAAATTACCAATTAATCTAATTTTTGTATGTACGTGTTAGTCAATTTAGAAAAAATATTTTTATATTTTCAAATAGAATCAATTTGAAAAATATTTCCTATATGTATCAATTATTGCATAAAATTTCAAATCTAAACAAGTAAACAATCAACTATCGCAATCCAAGATAATCGGCCTTTTAGTTACTTTATTATAACTTTGTAGTTATTATATTATTTATCATGAAATTACCTATTAATATAATTAATATAATAATTTATAATTATATAAATTGTAACCGATAGCTTTCACATTTGAAATTTATATAAACATACGTTTTTATAGTTTTTCATTTTTAATATTTTAGATTATTTTGAATCTCATATACGGTCTTTTAAACACAATTTTTTAAAAGTTGTTTGATAATGATTAGTCGTTACTAAATGATCTAAATTAATTAATTAAGCTATATATATTTTCATTTCTGTTTTAGGATTAATTTTGTTAGTAGAATTTTGAACCCATCAAATTTAATTTCTTAATATCTTTTCACAAAGACAATATATGGTTGATACGCTTATTTTTTTTAAATATCTTTTAAAATGTTATATTTAGTAGTTGATTGTTATTAGTTGTTATTGTGTCCTAATGATTTGTATGGGGTTTATATAAATTATTATATTTGTTACTAATTAATAAAAAAATATTCAATTTTCTTAAATGTAATATAATTTTGGTGTCATCATAATTCAACCATCTTCCATCACATAATCCAGCCTTTATAAAAAATTACAACAGTAGGTCCGTTTTAGATGTATATTAAATTGTTTAATTAATAATTTGATAATAACACATTTATTTAATTTAAAAAAGATATCAATTAGAAAAAAAAACTAAAATAAGTCTTATCAAATCTAAATTCTTTTTATTCCTATTATTATTTTTACTTAACAAATTAATAATAGGTAATTATGTTGATTAGAAAAAAAATTCCCGTCTAAATTATAAATTTGATAATATTCAATTTTTTTTAATTAAATATAGTACTTGAATAATAAAATCTATCCCATAACAAATATTACCCAAACTTAACATTTTAATTAAATTACAAATTAATCAAATTGAAATGCATATCCTTGAAGATTCTAAAACATTTTTTTTTCTTTCTGAGTATGAATATTTTTTATCCATGATTTATATTTAATCATATTTTAGAGAAAAAGTTACAAAGTAATAATTTAAAAGTATTCCAATAAATTAAAAAAACATTCAAGAAATTATATAAAACTCATATGAATAAATTTTGTTTCTTTTCAAAAAAGATTTAAAAGTATTCCACTAAATTTAAAAAACCTCCATGAAATTATATAAAACTCATATGTATAATTTTTTCTTCAAAAAAGTTTTTCAACTTTCAAAAACTGTACATTCAATATATTTTATATTGTATGGAGATCAATATGCAGTTTTGAAATGATGTTGATATGTATTTTTTTATTAAAATTGTAATGAAAGAAGGAATAATGACTATATAATATAAGTGACTTGGGCAAATAAAAGGAAAGAACTGAACAAAATATTTTTATAACATGTAATTAAGAACAAATTCCACTAAAAATCAAATAAACACTTGAGCGAAGAAATAGATTATTCAAACTTCTAAATAAAAACAAATTCCTATAATAAAAACTCTTTGGAACCAAGATGTGAAGAGTTCAAAAAATTAAAATATATAAGAACATATATTGAAAATCAAATCAACTTAATAAAACCATGAATATATAAGATGTTATATGCTAAGGATTAGAGCTTGAATTTGAATATTTGTATTTAAAATAGAACAATTACTTCTTCTGATTTCATGATATCTCTAATATTTTGTTTATTTATTATCTAATTTATCAAATAAATTTTATGTGACTACACTTTTCAGTAATATTATCAATACTAATTTGAATTTATATTTGATTTAAACAATCATCATTAATGTATATTGTTATTGTCAAGACCGAAATTCATATCTTATATATAGTCGTGTCAATAATTTGTTTAGGTGTATACATATATATTATAAATCATGGATAGTACATTAGTTCTATTAGACTATTAAATAGTTGTATGCATAAACAATAAAACATAAAAAAATAGAGTAAACTATATAGGAGAAAATCAAGAAAATTCGGTGGTTAGTCAAATTTGTTTCAATTTTTATCCTATTATAAACATAAACAATTAATCATTTAAAATATGTTATAATATTTTTGCATGTAAATCACAAAGAGACTATATCTACATACTCATACTCATTTATTCATTTAATAATTGATTTTGTAAATATTTTCATAATATGATATCTAAATTCTATATATATATACTAAAGGAGAACCCTACAACTTGAGTGTCATCACCACATTTATTTTTTCTATGTGTCATTACAATATTTATATATAGGAGATTTTTACCTCACATTTAAAAACAATCACCACAGACATTACAAAATATAGTGTAATTTTTTCCCTAATTTAGATACAAATAAATCAAACTAATCACTTCCTAATTTACATACAATTTTCCATTTTAGATACAAATCAATTACATAAATAAACTAATCACTTCCTAATTTACACACAAATGAATCACACAAATCAATAACAATGATTACCAATACAAGACTTTCACAACAATCTACTGTATATACGCTAAGCTAAAACCTAACTAAACCACATGACACCCCCTAATCAAGTCACCTAATCATTTGTCATGTGTCATTCTCTCGTTTTTTATTTTGTTTTAATATATTTAATTACAAACTAAAAATCTACTATATATGTACTAAACCAAAACCCATCTATGCCACATGATATCCCCCTATTAAGCCCACCCCTCCTTATACCACATGACATCCTCTTATTCTTTTTGCCATATGACATTTTCTCAATTTTTTTTTAAAATTCAACATAATAAATATATATATCAGATTCTCATATTTCCTAATCTAAACATGCTAATCATAAGACGATCTTTAATTTTTTTTTCAAACTTTAATATAATAATTATATATAAGATTATTCTATTTCCAAAACTAAACATGTCAATCAAAAGCATATAACTTATATATATTATTCTAATTCCATAATTAATAACACTAAACAATAAGGCAGAAGTCAAATTCTAAGCACCACCAATAAGTAGTTTAATGATGGATTATCAATTACATTTGGAAATATGCAATGGATAATATTACAATTTAGTTACCATGAAAATATGTTTCTATGAATGTATTCTAACATTCCGGAAAGATAAGACTGGGATCCGGAAGTTACACTCGCTAAAAGTAAACTTTATACAAAACAAAGGTAAGAACATGCTATAAGTATAATGGTTTATGACCATGTCAATATATTTTAGGAAACATATTACTGGTATGCATAATTTTTTTTAAAGACGTTCAAAGCGCGGAGTGTAATCTACTAAACTAAAACCATATGTGTCGTCACCACGTTTAATTTATCTATGTGTCATCACTCATCTATCCATCATCCACTACATCATCCAACTTTTTTTCAAAAAGGATTATCAACTACAAGAGCTGCCAAAAGTTTCAAAAATATATGAAAAAAAATAAAAATTTATTTTCCCACGTATACAATAAGATAAGTTTAGATTATAGTAAGTAATTACAATCAATAATATAAGTTTTTATTATAGAATCTCAATTTGTATGCGTAGGGATTTTTAACCATTTATTTTCCTAACTAATCTTGAACACATAGAAAACTCTATTTTTCATATATCTTATTTGACGGTGTAAGTAAATATATATCAACTAATCTTGTCAGATCATGTTAAAACACTTATTGTTTTTACAAATTTTCTCTATAATTTTTCAACACATTGAAGCTACATAATATTTTTTATATTAATATAAATTTATCAATTTTGTTAAATCCAATGTTTATGTTGTAGTAGTTTACGATCAAGTCCACAAATTACTTGAAACCGTAGATTTGTATCAAGAATATATTAAATATTATTGAAGAGATTCGCTCGAAGTCGATTAAGATAAATCCAGTGTTTATGGTGTAGTAGTTTACTTACCAATTTCCATAATTAATGTATTTCGTACAGTCTATTGAACGTCATTTGAATCCAAATTTTATGAACTAAAGAGCATATAGTATGTTGTATTTATCAAATGCATTGTTTATATATGTATTATATTAGATTATGATATATATATATATATATGTTCTTTCATAATGTATATTTATCCTAAAATGACAAATCTATAAAATAAATAACCCATTCTAATACAATTGTAAACCAAGTTTCATATGGGCCTAATCCTCACAACGTATTTGTTAAATGTAACTTATCATTATTAATATTATTTTTTAAACTAGTTATTGGTCGTAATTAATATGGTTTGATCATCTCCACAAGTTAAGGTTTTGTTAACTTTACAACTTAAGTTCAGGTACAAAACTATCTGAATTGATTTGTGCTGCCAAACTTATTATCTGGGATGAAGCTCCGATGACGAATAGATTCTGTTTTGAAGCATTAGACAGGACTTTAAGAGATATTTTACTGGCTATAAATCCACTTACTTTAGTATAACCTTTTGGAGGGAAAGTCATAGTATTTGGTGGAGACTTTAGGCAAATTCTATCCGTTATCACAAAAGGAAGCATCCAAGATATTGTTTTTGTCACCATTAATTTCTCTTATTTGTGGGAATATCGCAAATTTCTTAATTTGAAAAGAAACCTGATGGTTCAACAAGGTACATCTGATTATGATATCCAAGAAGTAAAATAATTTTTTGAATAGGTATGAAGCATCGGAGATGGTACTGTAGGTGATGATAATGATGGAGAAGCACAAATACAAATTCATGATGAACTATTAGTGAATGATTATGACTTAGATCTGATTCCAACAATTATTAAGTCTGTTTATCCCTCTCTTTTTGACAATCAGTTGTCTCCGAAATACTTTGAAGAACGAGCAATTCTTCCACCAACACATGAAGAGGTAAATAGAGTTAATGACTATATATTGTCTTTGTTACCTGATAATGAGAAAGTCTATCTCATGCAGTTCAAATAGCCTTTGCAAGACAAGTTTTATTACAGACAACGATGCAAGTGTTTATACGTTTGACTACTTGAACAATATTAGATGTTCTAGTGTCCCAAATCATGTACTGAAACTTAAGGTTGGGGTCCCTATTATGCTACTTCAAAATATTGATCAATCTTTAGGTTTATGCAATGTGATAAGATTGATAACCACGCAGCTCGGCAATCATGTCATACAAGAAGAATTATTTCAGCAATAATATTGGACATACAATTTTGATTCATCGCATGCTCATGTCATCATCAGACACTTCTTACCCGTTCAAGTTTCAACGAAGACATTTTTCCTTGAGTGTCTGTTTTGCTATGACAATAAACAATAGCTAGGGTCAATCTCTTACAAATGTCGGTTTGTATCTTCCATGCTCTGTTTTCACTCATAGTCAGTTTTATGTTGCATCATTAAAAGTTACTAGCAAAAAAGGTTTGGAGATTTTGATATGCGACAAAAACAAAAAAAAATCTAATACTACAACCAATGTAGTATACAAAGAAGTTTTTTATAATTTATAGCAATTTTGAACATCTTACGAGATTTTATGTTTAGAGTTTCATTTTCATATATTAGATGAGCATTTTGATTATGCTTTAGGATGTGACTATCCCTGTTTTGAAACTAATTAGACAATTTTTACTATTAATAAAGTTATGGAGAGTTCCGCCTCTCTTTCGATAATGTATTTTGTTAATCTCTTAAATATTTTGTATTCAATTAGTCATTTTTTATATTAACATTCATCTATTTTTATAACAGTCACTACCTATATATTTCTATATCAATTAAATATATAATTTTATATACTATTTTCTTAAATATAAGAAAAATTAAACAAATCTCGTGCAAGACACGAGTACGCTAAATTTCCATTTCTTTTTTGAACAATAATTGTGTGTGTCAACATTGAAAATGACCAGCGCGCTGAAATCATCACTGGGTTAACCATTTGAAACCCGCAATTGACAATACATAAAATTGATTCTGTAATCTCAAAAGATTTGTCCTAGCGTTGATAATGATATTTGAAATGCTTGCATCTTCTGCAACCTTTTTCCAAGTTCCAAACCAATCCATGGATGCACAAATTTTAAGCTCCGAAACCCTGAAATTAGCATGCCCACTTGCAGTAGTCCTTCTCTTCTTCCTAGCCTATAAACTACTCGTCACAAACAAGAAACGAGCATTTGAAAGAGAAGGGAAGAAGAACAAGTATCATCCAATTGCAGGCACAGTTTTGCACTTTCTCTTCAACTTCAAGAGAATCCACCATTACATGACTCATCTCTCAGCCAAATACACTACCTTCAGGATTCTCTCTCCCTTGATGAATGAGATTTACACTTGTCATCCTGCCAATGTTGAGTACATTCTCAAGTCCAACTTTGGCAAGGTCACATTTCAAAGCAACTATTTTCTTGATTTACAACTGTATACTTGGAATACAAGTTGTAGGGAAATTACAACTACAGAAATCTAAGTGACCTCTTAGGTGATGACATTTTTGTGGTTGATGGTGAGAAATGGAGACAGCAAAGAAAGGTGTCCAGCTATGAGTTCTCTATGAAAGCCTTGAGCAGCCAAATATTTCAACTGGCAGAGGCCGCTAGCACCAATCAAATAGTTGATATCCAAGTAAGCTGATGCCATTTGATGCTCTATGAATCATTATTGGTTTATGTCCGGCTAAGAAGTGGCATACTAAGTGCGCACTTGATGCTTTATGTTGCAGGATCTGTTTCTGAAATCTACATTAATTAGACTCCGTTTCTAAAGTGGCATTTGGTGTTGATCTTGATACTATGTGTGGTTCAAGTGAAGAAGGCACCACATGCATGTACCCGTGCTTTCAATGAAGCCAACGCCTTGTCATTGTGGCGGTTATGTTGATTTGTTATGGCCAATCAAGAAGTACCTGAACGCTGGTACGGAAGCCAAGTTGAAGGAAAACATAGAAATCGTTGATAGTTTTGTGTACAAACCGGCGCAGATGCAAAAGAAGGGGATTCGTTCTTCAGTAAGCAAACATAGAAATCTTCTGAATACCCTCTTTGCTTCCTAATACAGATCCCGATCCCAAATACTTGAGAGATATCATACTGAACTTGGAAAGGACACGACAGGCGGTACGCTTTCATGGTTCGTCTACATGCTTTGCAAGCACCCTGACATACAAGAGATACTGCAGAACGCAACCAAAGCCGAGAAGGGCTCAAGCCATGTTTGAATGTAGCTATTGCAGTGGTATTGTTGTGCAATAAAGTATTTTCGACACATTATTGAAGATGAGATCCTCTGATGTTTCACATGCTTATTGGCACAGGATGCAAAGAGGATGATACTCTACCCGATGGATTCAGTGTGAATAAAGGAGACGTGGTGTATGAAATTCATTTAGAGTGCTAAGTGCTTTCGCCCCTTCAAATTTGTGCAGTGAAAAGTATAGTGGTTGATTTGAATGCATCGAGTTGTTGGCTTTGACAGGCTGGTCCAAGGATTTGCTTGGGGAAGGACTGGAGTTTGCATATATATAGGCAGATGAAGATCTTCTCGGCTGTTTTACTCAGCAGCTTCAGATTCAGGCTCGGCCACCATGTTAAATCTTCACAGTGATGGAGGGCTCCACGTCCAAGTCCTCTACAGAACGTAAGTATCGTCTTAGGAAGATTGTTTCAAGTTTTGGGTTGAATTATCAATCAGAGAGATTATGAAGTACAATGTATTAAAGTAGATTGTAATATTATGATGTTCATATACAGCAACAAAGTATTTTACATTGCAAATTCTCATGAACAATACACTAAATGTAACAAAATGCATCAATACAATACTATCACATACCTCCTTGTCAAGGTTAAAGCAGCTCCAGCCATGTATCAAGTTTTAGAGATAGGGCCAGATGAACCGAAGATCATGTTTGATTGACATAGTAACAAATGGACCATTGTAAGAAGAATCTCACTTTGAGGATAACCATTTGTTATATGACTTGTGCTTGGCAGTAATATTGTGTTTAGAATACTATCTGTAGAGGACTTCAACGTGGAGGCCGCTATCAATGTGAAGATTTATCATCGTCTTGTAATTCACAGGCTTGTTCTGATCACGGAGCTTGAATCTAAAGCTGCTGAGTAAAACAGCTGAGAAGATCTTCATCTGCCTATATGCAAATTCCTTACCCAAGCAAATTCGTGGACCAGCCTGTCAAACCCAACAACTTGATTCATTTACATTTGTTCTAAGAAATCATCAAAGTATGAGTCAATACCAATTACTTCCATTTACTACCTGGAATGCTGTAAATTTGAAGGGGCTCTCTTGCTGGAAGAGACCGTCTTCACTAAGCCACCTTTCTGGACGGAAGCTCCCAGCATCGTCTCCCCAAATGGATTTCATCCTTCCCATTGCATATGGTTGGTAGTACACCATATCCCCTTTATTTACACTGAATCCATCAGGGAGAGTGTCATCCGAGAAGCTTTCCTTTGGATCCTATACCGATTGACATGTAAAAGAGGGGATATTTGAGTTTCTATTATAGTATATATTAAGAAAGTTTATTTTGATGCAATGGGCGAAAAGAACGTTACCACAGGAACAGCTGGATACAGCCTGAGAGTCTCGGTTAGAGCAGCATGAAGGTATTGCATCTTTTCTAGAGAATCTTCGTGTAAATTGGTCACAAATTCAGCATAATTTGAGACCTTGTCCACCTTGGTTGCATTCTTGATCTCTTGGGAAAGCTTCTCTTGTATGTCAGGGTGCTTGCAAAGCATGGAGATAAACCATGAAAGGGTACCGGCGGTTGTGTCCTTGCCAGCAATTATGAAATTCAGTATGATATCTCTCAGGTATTTGGGATCCATGTCCCCCAGTTTAATAAAGCGCGACAGTATATCATCTTTCTTCATCTGTATTATTCACATAGAAAGTAAATAAGAGACAAAAAGGGCAACAAAGAGTTATAGACAACTTCAAATCCGTTATATTACGAAAGGCAATGATCTGTCTTACTTACGGAAGCATTGCCCAGCTTTTGCGTTTGGTCGACCTTGTTCTGTATCAGCTTGTACACAAAATTGTCGACAATTTCTACATTTTTCTTCAACTTGGCTTCCGCACCAATATTTAGATATTTCTTGATTGGCCATAACACGTCAACAAATCGCAGTGAAGTAAAGCTGCTAGCTTCATCAAAAGCATGAGTAAATTTGGCACCTTCTTCATTTGAGCCACACATGCTATCAAGATTAACCCCAAAGGCCACTCTAAATATGGAGTCTAATGTAGATTTCATGAACAGATCCTGCAACATGAAAATCAAACGCTCCATATGAACATATACTAGCTAAAATTTTCATGTAAATAGAAAAACAAATCCTTGATCATTAAATGCCAACAACTCACTTGGACATCAACTATCTGACTGTTAGTTGCAGCCTCTGCCAGTACATTTGCTAGTTTCGCTGCATTTTGCTGAAATATTTGGCTGCTGAATTCCCTCAAGTTTCTTGTAGAAAACTCGTGACTCGAGATCTTCCTTTGTTCTTTCCATTTATCACCATCAACAGTAAAAATTCCATCACCGAGAAGATCACTAAGGTTTCTGTAGTTTTGCAATCCCTGAATTGTATTGTTTTATAATCAAAGAGAACAGAAGCAGCTCTTCAGTTTACCAATCTACCACCTAAATTTTCCTCATACTAGCTTGTGCAATAACTGATGTAACGAAGTGCTGGATAAATTGGATTTGGTAAATTTATTGATCAATTCCCTTCTCAAATCTCTACAGATTACTATCAAATTCCAAATGAAAGTAAACCATATCGGCAGAAGTCTACATACAGGCAATTAGGGCTAACCGATTGTTCTTATTTCCCCCAATCTGCCATGGCTAAAGTCAATTAAACTGAAATCGAATAACAAGAAGTAGGGGAAGATATTACAACATAACCTTGCCGTAATTATCGAAGTTGGTCTTGAGGATGTACTCCACAACGGCGGGATCAGAAGTGAAAACCTCGCTCCTGAAGAGAGAGATGATCCTGAAAGTGGTGTGTTTGGCTGAGAGATGAGTCAAATAATCATGGAGCCTCTGGAAGTTGAAGAGAAGGTGGAGACTGGTGCCGGCTACTCGGTGATACTTCTTTTCCTTGTCTACTGGGTGGCGTTTCTTGCTTGAGAGGAATTTTACGGCGACGAGGAGAAGCAATGCTACTCCGAATACTGATTTTAGGGCTTTGGAACTCAAAAGTGCATCCATGGCGGGCTCGATCAGTTTTTTGTCTCTCTTTGAAATTGAAAAAGTTCACAGGCTACTTGTATCATGCGTTAGTCAACACTTGAATCCTAAAGACCCAGTCTAAGAGTAGATAAAAGGAATGGTAAGTGGGCAGGTCAATGGGAGCGGGTTTGGGATGAAAAGTGGTATCGCCGTTCCTATCTCTAACTAGTCAAGTATTTTTTGTCTCTTTCCCCGTCTAGAAAAGCATTTCTGTCTCCGTTTTCCCATCCTCATGCCGCCGAGAGCTAAAGTTTTCCTCGTTTCCATCCCCACTGAATCGGGGATTCCTCGTCTCGTTTCCATCCCCACTGAATCGGGGATTCCTCGTTCCCATGATTTCGGGTAGTTTCGTGAAAATTCATGTGAGATTCCCACTTATAGTCAGCAAGTTTTCCAAAAATATCATCAATTAACCCTCATGGATTTTTCTCACTCGTTTTCTTGTTATGTTTTTCCATTAATCTACATTGTCAAACAAAAATATAACAACATAATACGTGATTTGAATTTAATAAAAAACAAGTCACTAAAATTTCTAAACCAAAGTTGACTAGCATTATAATAAGCTCAACATAGTTAATTTGTGCCCTTATGGTGGTGGCTCCCGAGGCTCCGTTTTCAATTGTTGGTTAATTCTGAAAAATAAAGTGAAACTACAATTAGAAAGAATTCTAAGCATAATAATTACTAAGTAGTAAGTTGTATTTATAGTGAGATTTTTCCATAAATTTAGAAATGATTATTTTTTATAGGTTAAGAATATAATTGTACATTACATAGTACATGCATACTAATATTTATAAAGGTTTGTTACACAATTTTTTCAGATAAAATATCTAATATACCAACTATAAATTATAAATATGAAAAAAATACCGCATGAGCTCCCGACTTCATCCATGAAAAATTCTCCTAGGAAATCTCATCGAGTTTCCAAATGGGGTTATTGAATGGGTAATCCCATGGAGAAACCTAATGGGCGATACCACGTGGATTACCAATGGAGATACTCGTGGAGATCCCCGACGGGGGCGACGACGGGGCGGGGAGTGAGGTGGGGGGCTCTATCCCTATCCTCATCCCTACGCGGGGATGTGTTTTTTGCCCCAATCCCATTTAAAATCCCCATCCCCGCCTCCGTAGCGAGGAATCCCCATGGTTAATGGGGAATCCTCGTCCCATTGACATCCCTAATGGTACCCAATATCCTTATTTTAGTCGAAGCAACGATGAATTTAGCGCATTATATTATAATCTTCCTTGAAGGTTTCTCAATTAAGACCGGGCTAATGATAAATATATTATCTTGACCAAAAAATATGATAAATGTATTATATATATATATTAAAGCAAAACCTCATTATGCCACATGCATCCCCACAATGAAAATGTCACATGTTATTTTCTTAAAATTTCAATTTTTTTAAATCTAAATTTATATAGAAAATATTTATATCACAAACCTAAAGTAAATTCCTAATTTAAATACAAATGAACTAATTACTTCATAATTTACATATAATTTCCTAATTTAGATACAAATCAATCAATAAATAAACTAATTACTTTCTAATTTATAAATGAATCACACAAATAAATAACAAAGTTACCAATACAAAACTTCCACAACAAGTTACTATATATATACACTAAACTAGAATCTAACTAAGCCACATGACACCTCCTAACTAAGTCACCTCATCATTTATCATGTGTCATTCTCTCATTTTTCACTTTGTTTTAAAATATTTAATTTAAAAAGAAAAAAAATTATATCCTAAACCTAGCACTAATTTCTTCCTAATTTAACCCTAAATCTATCCTTAATATCTTCATCGTTTAATTTTATATAAAAAACAAATTTATATTGCTATCTACGTGTATACGTCACTCGAAACCTTGTACCCCTAAGCACTTCCAAATCTGAATTAGGATGTCATCTGGTCCAACTGCTCTCATATCCTCATTTTGTAGACTACCTCCTTTACATTCTCCTTAGAGATGCGCCTAAAATAATTGTACGAAGTTCGACATTCTGAAACTCGTGCGCCCTCCAATGGCATGTGTCCTTCACTTCCCTCTTTTAGTTGGTTGAAAAAAATAATGTTGCCACCTCTGCTTGATCTGGTTGTCATCTACTAATACTCGCCCTTCTTCATCCTTAATACACATTACTCTGTCTAAGTCTCTACTCTCCCTCGCCCGCGCTACACAGTATAACAGTCTTTCCCCGCCCTTGTCGTCCAAAGCCTTGTATAGTCTCTTAAAGGCTTTATCTTTGGCCTTAGCAACTGCTTTCTTGGCCTCTTTTTTCGCAATATTGTATTCTGATAGACGACGAGCCTTATCATCATTGATTCTGCTACTCGCCAGCTTCTTGTATACCATATGCTAGACGACATGCCCTATCACAATATTACTGATCAAATCTACAATTCCATCTAAAGTATTTTGTATTGCAAATTATAGTAGCCATGAAATCTGTCGTTGGATTGCCTTCTTTGTATCAATATTGGATTTGGAGATCATCAAAATACCGAAGAAAATGCCTCATGTCTTCAATGATCATCGAGATTTCTCATGTTATGTCCCATATTCACTATCATTTTTATGCCTAATCTAAACACCTCTACAACACCTGAGCATAGGGCATTGGCCTATTCCTGTAGGACATAGGTGTTTAAATTTTTTCCTTATCTAAAAAGATAGTATTTCCTTAATTGGTCTTTGATCACAAATCCAGTATGGCTTGATAGGTCTCTTCATGGATGCATCAAAAATCAATTTTAAAAAGATCCTAGGTGGTTTCTTCCATCTCATCAATATGTTTTTCACATTTATCTTGTCCTGCACTCTTCCATAGTTTATACTCCGCGATTATTTCCTATGTCGTATTTGTGGTTATACTATCAAAACTGAATATTAGTCTATTTTTGTAGCTCTGTGTATGCCACCATGCAAAACACAATAGTTCGAAGTTCCTATACATCACTCTAAGATTATTAAAATGTCAATTATCGGAAACCACTCATTCAATAAGCCATTTTGTCTAAAATCATTTTTTTAATTCGATATTATCGGAATTCACCAGTATATTACATGTCGTTAAACACTCGTCATCCACCCTTGACTTCCGTTTAAGCTCGGGCCCATATCCCAATTTCTGGTTTCTTTTTAAAGTAAAATAGAAAAGAAAAAAGAAAGAAAATTAAACTAAACCCTTCCCCAAAAATCACTATTCATCTTATTTCCCAAAATCATCATCTTGCTCAACCTAATCATAAAAAACCCCGTTTTCTACCCCACCCAAATAAAAAAAACTAAGAAAAAATAGTATTTAGGCGTCCTCGTTTCCCATTTGATTCCTCTGTTTCTACCCTTTGTTCTTCAGTCCCATGTTTCTACTTCAACCGAATCCCAAACTCTTCTTCACCACCGCCTTCCATGGCGGCTTCTTCTCTTCCTCCTCCACCCACTACTCTCACGCTCAAACCGCCTCCATTTCCCCTCGCCAAAAGCGATCAGAAGCGTCCTTCGCCAACCAGCGTCCGCCATTGCTGGACCTTCGAGCCGCCGCTCGCGTCGACACTGCAAACTACGGCAACCCAAAACGAGAAGCAAAGGCCGATTCGCATTCGAAGCTTTATTCGAGAGGGCATTGGAGACCCCCTGAAGATGCACAACTTAAAGAGCTCGTTTCTGCTGAAGACGGGCATTGGAGACCCGCCATTGCTGGACCTTCCAGCCACCACATTTTTTGGTGAAGGGTTTAATTTAATTTTCCTTTTTTTCCTTTTAATATTTTTTTTCTATTTTAATTTATAAAGAAACCAGAAATAGGAATATGAGCCCAGTCTTAAACTAATTTTAAATGGAAGTTGTAAACGAATTTTAAATGGAAGTGGACGAGCGTTTAACGGCGTATGTGATACACGAGTGGTTCCGATAATATCGAATTAAAGATGTGATTTTGGATAATATAACCTATTGAATGGATAATTTTCGGTAATTGACCAATTATTAAAATATGTATTAAAGACTTCACACTTTATTAATTATGATACGATTTTCGCCTGATATCCCTAAAATAAGGCAAAATTCACGAGATGTACCAAAGTTTTATCTATTTTACTCGGTATTTCCGAGTTTTTTTTTTACTCCAAATGTCCATTTATTAAAATTTTAATTAAAAATTTAAAAAAAAATTGAGAAAAGCATACTATATTATTTTTAAACCCCTCTCAAAAATTGACAAGTCTCGTTGGATTCACCCACCTTCCCTCCTCCTCTCCGCCTGCAGAACCGGAAATTGCTCCCGCTTCATCTCCTCCGGCGAAGGCTCCGCGGCTCTGGTGAACTCGACCGCTCCCGTCGAGGCTCCCACTTCGTCTCCGCCGGCTCCTGTGGCCGCCCCAAAGGCAGCGCCGGTGAGCTCCCCGCCGGCTCCCAAGATTTTTGACGGAATCAAAGTCGTCTCTACTGTTCTACAAAAATCCCTCACTTCCAGGGGAGAAGAAGGTACCTGATATACTTTTTTAGAAGTAGAAAGAGATTTCAAATCGCATATATTCATGGAAAAGTCAATATTACATGATAACGTGTGAGATTAATTTATAAACTGTGAAATTATCCCATTGAAAGCTAATCCAAATGATCGACCATGTCTAATTTCACTACAGCTCTTCATACAAGCATAAAGGGGCAATTATTCACAACATGCATTGGATATTGACTTCGTCTTGAGCTATCATGATTCAATTTAATCAACCTTCTTCTCCCCTGGATGGACCCACAACTCCATTTTCAATAAGCCAGCCAACTGTGATTATTAACAATCTTGGGAGTCGGCGGGGAGCTCACCGGCGCTGCCTTCGGGGTGGCAACAGGAGCCGGCGGAGACGAAGTGGGAGCCTTGACGGGAGAGGTCGACTTCATCGGAGCCGCGACGGGGGACTTCGACATCGAAGGAGCCTTCGCCGGAGGAGATGAAGCGGGAGCAATTTCCGGTTCTACAGGCGGAGAGGAGGCGGGAAGGTGGGTGAGTCCAATGAGACTTGTCAATTTTTTTAGAGGGGTTTAAAAATAAAAGAGTAGACTTTTTTTCATTTTTTAATTAAAAATTTAATAAATGGATATTTGGTAGGAAAAAAAATTTGAAGATATCGCGCAAAATAGGTAAAGCTTTAATACACTTTGCGAATTTTAACTTATTTCAAAATTATCAGGCGAAAAAACCGATTATGATATCAATCTCGACTTGACTGTATCATGTGCTTGCTTGTTGATCGGGACGTCTAGAAACCATATCGAAAGTAGTACAAATCTTCTATATCACCATAATATTTCGCTGGAATAAATGTATTTTCACAACGTGTAAACATGCAATCTTACACCGCTTTGCTATGTGTGAAACTGTGAATTACCATAGGAATATATGTAATTAATGTAATTCTCTTATACTTTTATTTTTTTAAATACAATTTATTACTAAATTCATATAAAAAATACAACAAGCATCAATATCAAGATATCTAATTATTATTGTATTTTTAGGGTTTGTTTTGTTAAGGTATTTATACAAACTTTTTTTATGAATAAAGTTTTATATATTTGATATATATAACAATGTTTAGTGAAAGTAGTTATAAATGACTTTATCAATAAAAATTGTGAAAGACTAAGTATATATATAGTTATTCCAATGCATTCAAAATATTTCCTTTTCTGGAAATATCTATGTTAACAAAAAAAAAACTCTATATAAATACATTCATCAAACAAGCACTTAGCCACTTCGGTGGTGGCCTGGTGGTAAGGGCACGGAGGGAGTATGGGCAGGTCCCGGGTTCGAAACTGTTATTCCTAATTTCAGAATTTTACAATGGTGGAAAGACAATAAAAAAAGATATCCAATTATGTCTAAGATGGCTCGAGATATCTTAGCAATTCCGGTTTCCACGGTTGCTTCTGAATTTGCTTTTAGTACCGGAGGGCGAGTTTTAGATTCATTCCGTACTTCTTTATCTCCAAACATGGTGGAAGCTCTTATTTGTACACAAGATTGGAAGCGCACCTCTAACACTCCTATTTTTGTTGAGGAAACCTTGCTTGGAATGCAACAAATCGAAGAAGGTTATTTGTCTATATTCATCTTCAATTCAGTCTACTTTTACTGTATACGATTCATTGTTTAAAGTTACTTATATCTTGTTATTCTGTTTTGAATGAAATTTATTAGGATTGAAGGAAATGTATTTGGAACATCCAAACCATGTAATTGATGAAGTGATCAACCAACCTTGAGCATTCACAAAGGTTACTTATATCTTGTTATTTTGTTATTATGTTTTGAATGAAGTTTAAAGTTACTAATTTCAGTATTTGAATCTGTTTTGCAGCAGCCAACAGCTAGTCATCTTCATCTATGGAGTTTCTTTTTTACACCAGTTGGTTATTTGTTTTTGTTTTGTTTTTGCGGCTTTCAAAGGTTATATGTATGTGTTTTGGCAGCAACTAGACTAATTATTCTGTTTTGGCAGCAACTTAAGATTTGTAATATATGATTTGTAATATGAAGTGGATTAAACAGGTATTGTGTATTATGAATGATGTTGAATTAGTTGTTTTAGAAGTGGATTAAACATGTATTTGGTTTAATTTCACTCACAGGATCACAATTAAATGGTTAATTAATCTAGAATTGTACAATCCGGATATTTTTGATATCCGGTATAATAATCCGATCCGATCCGAAATAGCCGGATATCCGGCTTGTGACGGGTCGGATATGGATCGCTGTTTCACTAAAAAAAATAACCGGATATCCGGTATAACTGTAATACCCCTCATTTTTAGTAAGGATATTTGAGTAATTTTTCCAACATTCGTTCAATAATTATTTCGCTTTCAGAGGAGTTCGGATTTTCTGTAACATCCTTGATCTCCGAAATAATTCCTTGAGTGGTATAAAATACATTCGATGTATTTTCGGGACTTAGAATATTTATTTGGATACAAACATATAATTTCCGGGGTTAAAACCATGCCCATATTTTTTTTCAGAATTTAGACGCGGTCGTGTGCTGTTCGAGCAAGCCGGCATGTGTGCCGCGTGCCCTTCGTCATGGCGGCCGCCTGCTCCTCCGTGTCGAGGCTGGGGCTTCCTCCTTGGGCTATTTAATGGAGGTGAGGCTGGAGAGTTGATGGGCACCGAGAGTTGACCAAGTCTCTCACGTCCCCTCTCGATTGTTCTTCCCGCCGATGAGATTAATCCGGCAACAAGGCGAGGCGTCGCGAGGCCTCTGCTGTTCGTGGGTGTTGCTGACTTGCTGCTGCTCTTCCGGTGTCGCGAAGCCCATCCCGACGACCCAGCTCCGTCGTCGTTGAAGCTGCCTGCCGTCGCTGCTCCCCAGCTCCGTCGTTGCTGCGTGAAGCCGCCGCTGCTGTGTGGTGCTGCTGCTGGGAGCTGCCGTCGTTCTACTGGTGTTCGCCGCCGCTGCTGGTGGTCGCTACTCTCCGGTGACGAAGCTCCTCCTCGGCGAAGCCCCGCGCCGAGTTGCTGTGTTGAAGTTGTTGTTGCTGTTGATCATGGGAGGTTGAAGAAGAAGATGAAGTAGTGGGCCTCCTCTTATTAATTAGCTCTCTGTTGGGCCGTAAAGCCCAATTAGCCTTCAGTCCAAATTTCACCCGAGATCAATCAAGCGTTATAACGTTAATTGCTGGATCGCGTGTGGACTCGTAATCTTGCTGGAGCTATCCGAAGCATAGGCCATATCCCCAGAAATGATATCATCAATAGTCGTCTCTTCTAGATTCATCGTCGAATCTACTTAAGGCAAGTGGCGATTCGCTCTTGCTTAATCATTCCATGTTCTATTAATTATCAATTGTTTTTAATTGTTAATTAAATTGGATTGAACTGTTGTTTTCGTTTGGAAACAAATTTTATAAATAACGTGATTAAAATATGATACTATGATAGGTTTTATATATTGCTAGAAACAATGCTATTATACTTGTTAATGACCGTAATGGTTTTATTGTGGATTTAAATGTGAACTTTAATGCTAGAATAGCACGAGTATTCATAGGAACGATATTCCTTGTAAGGATAGTCGTTTCGTTATAATTCTGTTAAGATCGTGACCCATTGCTTCTTATCCATCTATAAGGATCTGAAGTGTTAAAGCACCTTGCTAGTGCTATTTGGGTGAACATAATGTCACCTTGTGTATTAAAGGTTCGTAGTCACTCGAAATTATAAAGGTTTGTAGTCACTCGAAATCATAAAGTCATAGTTACTCGAGATAATATTAAAAGCCTTAACATTAATATACGTTTTGTAATTAAATAAGATAAGTGCGGTTAGGCACATAATTAATGAACCTTGGACGAGAAGTACAACATGGAAACTCGTCCGAGCTTCGGTTAGAGTAAGTCCTCTTTCCAATCTAGATTTGCACTAAGCGGTGAGGTTGGTCGTGGACCCAAATAGCCAAGTCGCTTTTAAACTCTTGTGTGAAATTATAAGGTTCCCAAACACTTGTCATACTTTTCGATAAGACTCAATCTCTTGGAGTCTTTCCTTCGTATGTTTCCCATAAGACTCATTTCCTTTGGGAGTCTTCTCTTCAGTGCATATCTAAAATATTAATGATTCCCTGAAAGTTCCGGGTTATATATCGTTCCTTCAGTTATCATTCGATGGACAATGATAGTAAACGGTTACGATCACTAGAACCATTCTTTTTTCACCCTTGCATAGTCTTTCATTAGACTAATCAATCGGGTTTTTATTCCTTGCATGGTTGGCTGGTGTCATCCGTCCTATACGGCACATCAGTGGTTGGTTCACGAAGTTAAAGTAACCAGTTAAAGAAGAAGAGGCTTGCAGACGAAGATTTAAGTGTCAGTGTCAGTGTTTTAAGTTGTTAAGTATTACTTTAATATATCTTTATAACCTAGCCATGTTATAGGTTGATTCTTAAAAGTCTTCCGCTGTGTAAATTATAAAGTCTTCCGCTGTATTATCATCCCTGTTGTAAAATCATCTCCTCGTTTGATGAGAGATCTTTAATATAAATGATTGAGTTCCATATACAAATGTCTTTCGCTGTTTAATCTTTCATTTAATATGTTTACGTATTTAAGTTTAATTGTTTCGATTAAAGCCTGGGGTGGCTTTAGACAGTAATGTCTGAGGTCACTGGCGTGTGGCACAATCGATATAAATCGGGGGTGTTACAAATATGGTATCAGAGCAATGGTTTTAAAATTCTTGGCCTATTGTTAGGTTTGAGAATTTTCGAAAAATTAATTTTGAAACTATTTTCAACCTATTTTATATTAAAAAAAACTTTGAAGATTTAACTGTTGGATTTAAAAGTTTTCTTTAGTCCTTGGAATTTAAAATAATGATTTAGCTTTTTGAACTTCAAAAGCTATTTATAATTGGTTTATAAAATGTCGTGTTATAAGCGATTAAATTAAGTTTATGATTGTAACTTTAAAAGTGTGATTTTGATCTTGGTACGAGTTTTGCGAAAATCGTATCACTAGTTTGCGAAACTATTTTTTCTTAAATAATTATTTTATTAAGGTTAATATATAAAGTTTAAAAGTATAAAGTTTAAAGGTATAAGGTTTATTAATGAGTGGTTTTCAAACTTCTGCAAGCTTCGAGTGTTACTTATTCCTTAGATCCATTCCTAAGATTCTTTCTTCATTTCTGGAGTAATGTCACATCTATATGACATGGATTGCTTTCTGAGTTGACGGGCGTTATCTCGTAAGTAGAGTTTCTCCAAAATTCCTTAGGGTGTAGGAACAATGATGTGTGGTTAATGCTCTATGAGATTAAGAGTTATCTCTCATATGTGTACCATGAACATTCGTTCTGATAAAAGTATATAAGGGTGGATTAATGCAAAGTCCAGAACACTCAGTTGTGAGTCCATGCTGTATGCATAGATGTGCATAGATTAAGAAGGATAGTCCATCAGGAACTCGTTTCCCCTATTGCGATCTTGAGTAAGACGGTGGAACCAAGAGTTATGGTTACGGGATTTATAAGTAAGTATGGCCAGTGTAGGACCAGTAGTTATAGCTTATGGAGCAACTAAGTGTACGAAATCATAGGTATCATTTTCGAAGATCTATTTGAGGTTCGTTTGAGGTAATATAAGGAAATGATATGAATAATTCTTGGATGGATAGTAAATTGTGTGAGGAATATAAGGATCTTAAGTTAGAAATAAGTTATTTGAGACAATTAAACAAACCTTTGGGATGTAAGTTAGGAAATGGGCGAATGGGCCAAACCTAATTGGGCCAAGTGATTGAATTTGGTAAGTTGTACTTTCAGGGAATAAGGAGTTGATACTTTGTAAGGTTGCAAGGTTCGATATTTAGACTTTATGTGAGTGTGTCATCTATAAGGCTTATGGTACAACTCTTTTTGGAAGAGATTAAGCTATGAAGCTATTGTGTTGGGAGTAGGCTACTTAAATGGAAAGATTACAGTTTAAGGATAGGTTATGTTGATGATTTCGATAAACTAAAGGATTTAGTAAATAAATTTGTCCTATGTGTGTTTAAGGAGTAAGGTAACAATTGTTACTCGTGTATATCTATTGAAGGATTAGGACATAAGTGATTGATTTTGTTGGTAATGAATCAGTTAGCAATATGATACTTTGAGGAAATAGGAGTAATGTCTCTTGTGATTCGCTTTGAGGAACATAAGAATAAAGGTGTTGTGATTATTTTTGGAGAAGGTTAAGGAATCTTAAAGGTTTAAGTTATAGAATAATTAAAGGAATAGGCTAAATCGCTACCGAAAGGACACCAAGTTAGAATTGGCATAAGGGTCAAACCCGATGATGATGAGCAATGGAATTGTGGGGTATACACTTAAAGGAATTAAGAAATGCGATGTCTCAAGAACCACTAAGTTCCGGTAATGGATTATGAGAAAGATAAGGTACGTACTCTGAGAGAAGTTATAAATGGAAAAGTAAAAGGAGTAATGTGTATTCTCATGCTTAAGGTATAGCAAATCGGTTGCAATGCTTTTTTTGGATACTATCATAAGATTATTATGACTTTGTGGTTGTAGTTACGAGTTGCTACAGGTGAAACATATGGAGATATGTGGGATAATGGTGTAATTGAAGAGACATATCGATTTCCTAGGAACAATGTCAGTGATAAGGTTACTAAGGATATTAAGTTTAGGTAGTAAGGTTGGTAGTGAGACCATTTCCTCGTTAACAATGCTAGTCTCGGGGTCGAAACTATGTTTAAGGGGATAGTAATGTAATAACCCTCATATTACCATAGGAATAGCCTGGTGGAATAGATGTTTGTGTAAGTAGATGATAGAATTTTCTTAAGCTGTGAAGGGTGATAAGTTTTAACCTAGAAATGTTTGAACCAATTTACAAAGTGTTAAATGGGTCAAGCATGGTTAAACCTATAAGTATTGGATAGCTTAGAGTAGAGGTCGCTCTCTAAGCTGTTATCGGCCAAGTTTCGGGGTCGAAACTTTTCTTAAGGGGGTAGTGATGTAATACCCCTCATTTTTAGTAAGGATATTTGGGTAATTTTCCCAACCTTCGTTCAATAATTATTTCGCTTTCAGAGGAGTTCGGATTTTCTATAACATCCTTGATCTCCGAAATGATTCCTTGAGTGGTATAAAATACATTCGATGTATTTTCGGGACTTAGAATATTTGTTTGGATACAAAAATATAATTTCCGGGGTTAAAACCATGCCCATATATTTTTTTTTCGGGCAAAAAGACGTGGTAGTGTGGTGTTCGAGCAAGCCGACATGTGTGCCGCGTGCCCTTCTTCGTGGCGGCCGCCTGCTCCTCCGTGTCGAGGTTGGGGCTTCCTCCTTGGGCTATTTAATGGAGGTGAGGCTGGAGAGTTGATGGGCACCGAGAGCTGACCAAGTCTCTCCCGTCCTCTCTCGATTGTTCTTCCCGCCGGCGAGATTAATCCAGCGACAAGGTGAGGCACCGTGAGGCCTCTGCTGTTCGTGGGTGTTGCTGCTGCCATTCCGGCATCGCGAAGCCCATCCCGGCGACCTAGCTCCATCGTCGTTGAAGCTGCCTGCCGTCGCTGCTCCCCAGCTCCGTCATTGTTGCGTGAAGCCGCCGCTGCTGCGTGGTGCTGGGAGCTGCCGTCGTTCTACTGGTGTTTGCCGCCGCTGCTGGCTGCTGCTGGTGGTCGCTACTCTCCGGTGATGAAGCTCATCCTCGCCGAAGCCCCGCACCGAGTTGCTGTGTTAAAGTTGTTGTTGCTGTTGATCGTGGGAGGTTGAAGAAGAAGATGAAGTAGTGGGCTCCCTCTTATTAATTAGCTCTCTGTTGGGCCGTAAAGCCCAATTAGCCTTCAGTCCAAATTTTACCCGAGATCAATCAAGCATTATAACGTTAAATGCTGGATCGCGTGTGGACCCGTAATCTTGGTGGAGCTATCCGAAGCATAGGCCATATCCCCGGAAAGGATATCATCAATAACCGTCTCGTCTAGATTCATCGCCGAATCTACTTAAGGCAAGTGGCGGTTCGCTCTTGCTTAATCATTCCATTTTCTATTAATTATCAATTGTTTTTAATTGTTAATTAAATTGGATTGAACTGTTGTTTTCGTTTGGGAACAGATTTTATAAATAACGTGATTAAAGTATGATACTATGATAGGTTGTATATATTGCTAGAAACAACGCTATTATACTTGTTAATGACCGTAATGGTTTTATTGTGGATTTAAATGTGAACTTTAATGCTAGAATAGCACGAGTATTCATAGGAACGATATTTCTTGTAAGGATAGTCGTTTCTTTATAATTCTCTTAAGATCGTGACCCATTGCTTCTTATCCATCTATAAGGATCTGAAGTGTTAAAGCACCTTGCTAGTGCTATTTGGGTGAACATAATGTCACCCTGTGTATTAAAGGTTCGTAGTCACTCGAAATTATAAAGGTTCGTAGTCACTCGAAATCATAAAGGTTCGTAGTTACTCGAGATAATATTAAAAGCCTTAACATTAATATACATTTTGTAATTAAATAAGATAAGTGCGGTTAGGCACATAATTAATGAACCTTGGGCGAGAAGTACAACGTGGAAACTCGTCTGGGCTTCAGTTAGAGTAAGTCCTCTTTCCAATCTGGATTTGCACTAAGCGGTGAGGTTGGTCGTGGACCCAAATAGCAAGTCGCTTTTAAACTCTTGTGTGAAATTATAAGGTTCCCAAACACTTGTCATACTTTCCGATAAGACTCAATCTCTTGGAGTCTTTCCTTCGTATGTTTCCCATAAGACTCATTTCCTTTGGGAGTCTTCTCTTCAGTACATATCTAAAATATTAATCATTCCGTGAAAGTTCTCGGTTATATATCGTTCCTTCTGTTATCATTCGAGGGACAATGATAGTAAACGGTTACGATCACTAGAACCATTCTGTTTTCACCATTGCATAGTCTTTCATTAGACTAACCAACCGGGTTTTTATTCCTTGCATGGTTGGCTGGTGTCATCCGTCCTATATGGCACATCAGTGGTTGGTTCCCAAAGTTAAAGTAACCAGTTGAAGAAGAAGAGGCTTGCAGACGAAGATTTAAGTGTCAGTGTCAGTGTTTTAAGTTGTTAAGTATTACGTTAATATATCTTTATAACCTAGCCATGTTATAGGTTGATTCTTAAAAGTCTTCCGCTGTGTAAATTATAAAGTCTTCCGCTGTATTATCATCCCTGTTGTAAAATCATCTCCTCGTTTGACGAGAGATATTTAATATAAATGATTGAGTTCCATATACAAATGTCTTCCGCTGTTTAATCTTTCATTTAATATGTTTACGTATTTAAGTTTAATTGTTCCGATTAAAGCCTGGGGTGACTTTGGACAGTAATGTCTGAGGTCACTGGCGTGTGGCACAACCCATATAAATCGGGGGTGTTACAATAACGGATCGGATCGGATCAGATCGATCTGAATGCTCACCCCTACTTATATAGGCTTACACGGCCAAAGGCCAAACCGAGCCCTCATGGCATTAAATGCCTCAACATGATAAAAATAAAACCAAGTTCTAAAACATAATAATGTCATAAAAAATTACACAAACATTAAGGAATAAATGTCATCCCCAAAATGCATGTGTAAAGTCTCTCGGTGCCCACGTGCGCAACAGCTAGACATCCAGGCAAGCCATGAGTAGCGTCACCGGCTCCAATGGAACTTGGCTCGGCGCTCCAAGGAAAAATAGACCCTTCTACAGCTGTTGGTTGAGTTCCTTGGCTTGTGCGCGGGTGATCGCCCTTGGTGGTGGCTTAGGAGGCGCCAACGAAGGAGTTGGCGACATGGTAAGAGGGGCGCGACGCTCGACAGGCTCGGGCCCACTTTCCTCGGCACTCACGGGCTGGACGGCCTCAACTTGGTCAGATGGATGTGTGGGGGCCTTGGTGTGCGGGGAACTCGGAGAAGGGCCCGGCGGAATAGCCTCCATCTCGGTGGGCGCTGACGCGGCATCTGTGGCGGCAACGCTTGTCGATGGCACTTGATGGAGCATAGCCATATCACTTTGTCTCTAACTGTCCTACCTGTCACCCTTTAGGATAATTTATTACCCCAACCTGACTTGCTTATACATGTGTCCCTCTTTGTCAATTGCCCTGTGGTGGCACCTTTTCCTAGTACTTCTTTTATTAATGATAAGAAGAGTACCCGAAAAAGAAAAAAATAAGGAGTTGGGTCCCCTATGCAGGATATTCAATATCTTAAGTGTAAAAGAGGCAAGCATTCCTCTCCCTCAGCTTCTAGAAATTCTAAAAGGGCAAAGTTGATTGAGATTCCAATAACTGAAGATCAGTCTTTTAACACAACCAAGATATCAACAGAAGAGGAGACATCCATTTTCTATCGGAAGCAATGAAAGTACTGAGCTTCAACTGCAAGGGATTGGGATAGCCCCGTGCAGTTAATCGCCTCATCAAGTTGATCAGGGATGAATATCCTCAAGTTCTTTCTCTTATGGAAACCAAATCCTCTAGAAATCATATGAATAGAATTGCACAAAAGCTGGGTTTTGATGGTTGCTTTGCCATTAATAGTCATGGTAGATGTGAGGGTCTTGCTCTGTTTTGGGACTTGTCAGTACAACTGTAAGTTATTTCTTCAACTAATCATCATATCGATGCTAGTTTTGGTAATCTTCTTTGGAAGGCTATTTTCTTATATGGCTGGCTAGAGGCTGATAAGAAACATCTTTCCTGTGATATTTGATCCGATCTTTCTCTTGATGATGGCATTAATTGGCTTTGTTTAGGCAATTTTAATCAAATCCTTTATTCATAAGATATATCAGGTGGCTCTCTTGCTAATCTGCCTGCTATGCTCTCCTTCCAAACTGCGCTTGACATTTATGGTTTGAAAATTTTGAGATGTGTGGGTGGGCCTTTTACTTGGACCAATGGTAGGTGTGGCTCTCATCTGATTCAGGAAAGGCTTGATAGGGCTTTTGCCTCTGATGGTTGGCTTCAAATTTTTTTCTAATTCTTTGCTCAGTAATCTTGGCTATCAGGGCTCTGATCACACTATAATTTCTATTGTGTTAGACCGTGGTGCTTACCAGGCTGCTAGATTGAAAAGAGGTAGGCCTTTTAATTTTGAAGCCATGTGGATGGAAGATCTTGGTTTTGTTCCTCTACTTCGTGAAACATGGTCTTCTTCTTGTGCCTCCTCCTTTATTGATAAATTGAACCTTACTCAGTAGACTCTTCAGAACTGGAATCTTGTGGATTTTGGAAATGTCAACAGAAAACTCAAAGTTCTGCAATAAAAAAATTCATCTACTATGTCCTTTCCTTCGCTGAACTCTCATGTTGATTCTATCTCTCAACTAAAAGCAGATGAAGAGGTCCTTCTTAGGCAACGAGAAATTATGTGGCACCAAAGATCTGGTGCTAATGAATTACACTGTGGAGATAGAAACACTAAGTATTTTCTCAAGAAGGATAATAACAAGAGGAGGCGAAATTCTATTAAGAAGATCAGGTTGCCTAATGGTTCCTTTACCTCCTCTTGGGACCAAATGCAGGTTATGGATACTTCCTATTTCAAGGACATCTTCAAGTCAGAGGTTCAGTCTATTCCTTATGCTTTATTAGTTGGCATTAGTAGAAGAATTATTGATCATGAGAATGCTTTCTTAACTGCTCCTTTCTCTGAGTTAGAGGTCATTGTTTCTCTCAAGCATATGCATCATACGAAGTCCCATGGACCTGATGGCATGCCTACTATCTGTTAAAAACATCATTGGGACCTTGTTGGTAAGGATGTCTTTTCATGTGTCCTGAAAGTACTGAATGGTGCTACCATGCCCGGTCAAATTAATCATACTTTCTTGTCCTTAATTCCCAAAGTTGATAACCCTTCCAATATGCAAGATTTAAGGCCTATTAGCTTGTGTAATATTGTGTACAAACTGATCTCTATATGTATTGCTAATATAATGAAAGTTATCTTGGGTGACTCAATAAGTCAGAACCAGAGTGCTTTTATTAAGGGAAAAGCTATTACTAATAATGCCATTGCTGCTGTTGTATGTTTCCATTACTTGAAGAATGAGAAGACTGGGAAACGTGGCTTCATGGCAATTAAACTTGATATGTCCAAAGCTTTCGATAGAGTGGAGTGGTGTTTCTTAGAGGCAATCATGCAGCTTATGGGTTTTCATCCAAACTGGATTGCTTTGGTTCTAAAATGTGTCAGCGATGTTTCCTTCCCTATTCTCCTCAATGGCACTCCTACTTGTTCCTTTGTTCCCTCTAGAGGTCTTATACAAGGGGACTCACTGTCCCCCTATCTTTTTCTTCTTATCATGAAAGGTTTTTCTAGCCTCCTCAATGCTTCCACTTAGAATGGCAAGGTTCATGGTTTGAAAGTGGCTTCATCATCTCCTCATATCTCTCATTTGCTATTTGTTGATGACTGCATTATTTTTGCTAGAGCTAATCTCATTAAGGCTGGAAATTTGAAGAGATTTTTCATCTCTTTGAATTGGGGACTGGTCAGAAAGTCAATTTTGTTAAATCTGAAGCTTCTTTCAGTCCTAATATAAGCAGGACTTCAAAAGATTCTATTTTGTATCTTGTTGCCTTTCGTGAGGTGGTCTCCCACAACAAATATCTTGGTCTCCCAACTGTCTTTGGTAGGTCCAAGAAAGACATCTTTCAGAATGTTGTTGACATGGTTAGGAAAAAAGCTATGGATTGAATGTTAGTAGTCTTTCCCAAGCAGCTCGTGAGGTGATCATCAAAGTTATCCTTCAAGCCATTCATTCTTATGTTATGAGCTGCTTCAAATTGTCTTTGTCTATTTGTCATGAGCTGGACACTATTCTTGCTAAATTTTGGTGGGGTTCAAATGATCAGAAGAAAATCCATTGGAACAAATGGAGCCTTCTTTGTGCCTCTAAAGATAAGGAAAGCGTGGGATTCAGAAGCTTTGAGGCTTTCAATCTTGCCCTCCTTGCAAAAAAAATCTGAAGGCTCCTTAATAACAACTCGTCTTTTGCTGGTCTCATCCTGAAAGCAAGATATTTCAAGAACTCAGATGTTCTTCATGCCAATTTGGGATCTTCCCCAAGCTTTATCTATAAGAGTCTATATCAAGCTATCTGGGTTGTGAAGCTGGGCTTCTTCTGGGAACTTGGCAATGTAATAACCCCTAAAAGTCCCGAACTGTCAATTTTGTAAGAAGGACATAATGGGCAATTTATGTAATCCCTATGATCTCTGTAATAATCCTTTTGAACGTTATAATATACGTTAATGCATTTTTAGGTCTTAGGATATTTTTAAAAATGTTAAAAATACATTCTAGCAAAAGACCGCGAGTGAAACCGCGACCAAAAGCCAAACGACGCGCTCGCGGCATTTCTGCGACCGCGAAAGTGTTTTCGCGACTGCGGAAACATTGTTCATCATCCCCTTCGTCTCTTTCAGCGTTTCGCCGATTCGATTTTCCCCACGTTTCGTAACTCCGCTGTTGAGGGAGGTTGAATCGATTCGTGTGGCCGGCGTTAAGCTCCTTCCTACCCTATAAATAGGGGTCTTCAGCGGAGGAGAGTAGCATCCACAACCCTCGATCTCTCTCTTTCTCTCATTCGTGCCTTCGTCGGAGTTCGTGCATTAGTCGGAGTTTTCGCCGGAGTTTTTGTGGTCGCTGTAGTGCCTTGGAAGCTTGGAGTGGTAGCATTGCAAGGAGGAGAAGAAAGCATCGTCGTCTTCGTCGTCGGTGAGCCTCAAAGCTGGATGGGAGTCGCGTCGGAATGAGGGATCCGCGATCGCGGGGATGAATTCCGTGACCGCGGCTTGTCTTAGCAAGCGCGACCGCAGCTTGAACAACCACGGTCACGACTCAGGCTTTGTTTCCTTTCGATTCATATCGTTTCGTCCGTATTGTGTCTAACCTAGGGTTCCGTCGTTGTTTCGTCGTTGTCGTAGGAATCCGTAACCAGATTCCAGTCTCCAGATCCCGGAACCCGACATCATGAATTCGGCTAGATTAAGGCAAGTGGTGGTTCGCTCTTGCTTATCATTCCATATTTACGTTGGCTATCAATTACTTCTGATTGTTAATTAAATTGGAATGAAGTGTTGTTTTCGTTTGGGAACAGATTTTTATAAAATGATGTGATTAAAATATGGTATTATAATAGGTTGTATATATTGCTAGAAACAACGCTATTATACCTGTTATTACCGTGATGGTATTGGTGTGGATTATTGTGTGAATTTAACTATATAGTTAGAACGAGTATTTGTAGGAACGCTATGTACCTTGCGAGGTCTAGTCATTTTTTTATAACTGGTATTAGGAGGATTTTACCCTAGTACTATCTGGTCATGACTGTACCCTTACACAGGGTAGGTGCACATAGCTGGTGTCGACAAATCGGGATTTATTCCCCAGATATCTCTCGTGATGAGATGATATACTATAAAAGCTTTAACGTAAATGTACGTTTTGTCATTAAATAAGATAAGTGTGGTTATGCACATAATTAATGAACCATCGGGCGAGAAGTACAACTTGGAACCCGCTTGGACTTCGGTTAGAGTAAGTCCTCTTTCCAATCTGGATTCGCATTGCGCGGTGAGGTTGGTCGTGGACCCAAATGACCAAGTCGTTTTAAAAGCTTGTGTGAAACTATAACGTTCCCAAACACTTGTCATACTTTCCGAGAGACTCATCTTATTTTGGAGTCTTCTCTTCATACGTTTCTCATAAGACTCAATCTTTTGGAGTCTTCTCTTGTTCATACCATTTCGTATCTTTCCGTAGAAGTGTTGAGGTTCACTATCGTCATCGGCTTTTATTCGAGAAGCGATGGGTGTAACCTAACACGACTACTTAGAACCTTTTCTATTTTACTCTTGCATAGTCTTTCATTATACTAACCAACCGGTTATTTTCCTTTTCATGGTTGGCTGGTGTCATCCGTCTCATACGACACATCAGGTAAACTCCCCTTTCCGTGAAGGCTAGTATGCGATGATGAAGGCAGATACTGATTTAAAGAGTTTTCCAAGTTTGAAGATCCTAGGCGTGAGATCGCTCAGATCAAGACCCTTCGTGATGTTTATTTATTTCAAAGACTTCCGCTGTATTGAAACAATTCTGTATTTGGTTGTATGTGGTGTTAACAGTTGTAAAACCGTGACTTTGGTTTAAATAACATTTAGAAATTTTCATGATATTTAATATAGTCTGTGTTATTATAAATGATTTAGCCTTGGGTGACCCCAGATGTGTAATCTGAGGTCACTGGCGGTAATACTTTCAAGGAATTATTTGGGGGTGTTACAGATTTGGTATCAGAGCCAAAAGTTTTAAAACGGGTTTGGGTTTTTAAAACGTTTTACCTAAAACAAAAATTTGATAAGCCGTGTTTTACTTGTGTTGAGAAAATTGATTGGTTAATTCCTAAAGTTGAAAATTTTGAACGAAACTATACTTCGAGTAAAATATGATATTTTAAAATCTCTGACATTCAAGTCGTGCCTTCTTTCCAGTCTGATATAGTAAGTTCGCTTCTATATTTAGAAAGACTAATCCTTTCTCGTCGCCTCACAGGATATGGGCGCATTCGTATCAGAACTCAGGAGTAGGAAGGAAGCTGAGGTGGTCCCGCCATCTCCAGTTAGGCTTGAGTTTCTGGTTCCCCTTAGATGCATTGAGATCGGGGAGCCAAGTTGTCCACCCGAGGTGGTGAAGACCGTACTCGAGGAGTCGGTAGTGCTAGTGTCCGATGGGGCAAGGGATCCCGAGGTGGAGCCCGAAGCTGACCCGAGAGAGGACACAGAGGAGGAGGAGTATCATGGAGGGTACTTCGAAGACGACTTCGAGGAGGATCCAGAGGAAGACCCGGAAGAAGAAAAAGATCAGGAGGAAGAGGACCCCGAAGAGGACCTCGAGGAGTTCGGCTATGAGTCAGATGGCCTGGAGTAGCTGCTTGAGGACAGTGAGGACCCGGGAATGCAATTCATTTTCCCGAGTCCAGAGTTTCCGCCTGATGAGGAGTACACACCGTTGTCCCTTGCTGCTTGGGAGGCGCTTGGGATTTCGGGTATCAATAGGAGGAGGTATGGGCCGCTTGATGCACCAGTGAACCCACAACTTATCCTCACACCGAGAGGGCTGGTGATGAACCCTGCTTCTCGGCACGTGCTTCATCAGAGTGGGATGGCTTCCTACGAGGCTCGTTACCATGTGGAGATGATGGTTGAGTGTGCTCGTAGGAGGGCAAGGCCTTGGGAGTCGATGGGTGCCCCGAGGGTAGTCCCGACCCAACAGGCCAGGCCGAGACCTCGTGTGCTTGAGGAGCGCATGGAGGAGTGGACGAATGCCTTGTATGATATGGAGGAGAGGACTTACGAGACTGAACTCGGTCTCTCCCATATTCTAAAGGACGTCCGCGAGCTCCAGAAGAACATCAGGCAGGCGAAGCTGCTACTCAACCCTCAGTACGAGGTGAACCAGACGGATTTCCACCCGGGATTTCTTGAAGAATTTTGCTACCCACCGATACCTGAGGAGGGGCCGAGTGTTCCTGTGACCAAGGATGGACCAAGTATACCGAGGCCTAGGGAAGAGCCATGCGCTCCGGGTCCTAGTAGGTCGATGAGTCCGACACCGGAACCCGAGGATGGTCCACCTCCGAAGAGAAGATGTCAGAGGTCCAGTGGGTATAGGAAACTCTTCATGGCACCGTGAAGGAGGGCAGTGTTGGGCCTTAGTGATTTTTTCTCATTGTTTTGTTTCGTTTTTGTTAGAGCTGTAGCCTCCTAACAATTTTGTCTTTTCGCTTAGGAGGGTTTTTTTGTAAAAACTCATCAGCTTGGTTTCAGTTCACTCCATCAATAAAAGTTTACCAGTTTGATCTATTCCGAGTCAATTTTATGTGTTGTACATTTTAAAAGTGTGATTTTAATGTTGTGAAATACTTGGGAAATTGATCGGTAAACATATGGTGAACACAAGAAACACTATTCGTGCTGGTGCTGGGCCGGGCAACAACCCCAGACTGAATATGAGGAATGCCGCAAATCAAGGGGTGAGAGCGAGTCGGTCTCTCACAACAACCCCGTGGGCAGTGGCCAAGTTCCGGCTAATCCTCAAGTGGTATTCGACGCTGCGGCTATAGAGGCTATTCGGGGGATTGTGATGCAAGCGGTCACCGATATAATACGGCCAATTGCACCACAGGCACAAGGTGTGCCGGTTCCTCAGGTTATCCCTGAATTTGAGGAGCAAGTTATTCATGTACCTCAGGATGATGCCGTCAGGAACAGAGGGAACTATGGTCGAGCGTTGAAGGCCATTAGCTCTATGAGGCCTGATAGCTATGCCGGCAAGGGGGAACCAGTCAAAGTGGCGTATTGGAAAGGTTGTTTAGAAACGTCGAGTGCACTAAGGCTGAAAAAGTGCACATTGCTTCCCTTCAACTAAAGGAGGTGGCTAGCGAATGGTGGGAAAGCACTGGTCTAGCTGATCATCCTGGTTTGAACTAGGGAATGTTTAAGACAAAGATGACCGACCGTTTCTTTTCCCGTGCTATGAGGGAGGAGAAACATAAGGAGTTCCTTTATCCGAAGACGGATGGGTTGAAGGTGACTGAGCTTGCGGCCAAGTTTAATCACCTGTTGCAGTATGCTGGGTCAGAAGTGTCCAGTGAGGAGCAGAAGATTTGGTATTTCCACGAGTGGATGAACCCAGACATCAAGCCATTGATGGTGCGCCACGGGTGCTCTACTATAGAGCAGTACGTGGATGCCGCTTATAAGTTGGAGGTGACTCTGGAGGAGTCGGCGAAGAAGTGCAATCGCCAGAGACCGGCACAGAGCCAACCTCAGGCTAGTGGGTTTAAGCGACCCGCGCCACCGTCATATTTTGCCAAGTCTGGCCGGGATAGAACGGAGGCCACACAGGTAGGTTCTACTCAATTCTCGGGTCAGGGCAAGAACCCGATCTAGTGTTATAATTGTGGCACGCCGGGGCACAAGAGCAATGAATGTCCGAAGGATAAGAGGACGTGTTTTGCCTGCGGAAAGGAGAGGCACTTGCATACGTTTTGTCCGCAAAGGAGGCAGAAGGGAGCTGAGTCAAAGCAAGGGTCTGTTAGTCATAACAACCGACCCCGATTCAAGCCGGTGGAGACTCCTAGCCCTTCAACGCAGACAAATTCCTAGAATAAGGGGAAAGCCCCAGCTGCTTCTGGAGGTCAACGTCAACGGCTTTATGAGATGCGTGAGGCTGACGGACCGAATGCTCCGATTGCTCAAGGTACTGTATACCTCCATTCTACTTCTATGTGTATATTGTTTGATTCGGGTGCCACTCATTCTTTCATTTCGGAGAACTGTGTGAGTAAGCTAGGCTTAGTGTGCAATGAGGCTTGTGAGCCATTTGTGGTAAATCTTCCCAATAGTGAACAGCTAGTAGGGACCAAGCGTCTGTCTGAATTTCCGATTACCATTCAAGGTCGAAAGTTCGAAGCGGATTTGATCTGTATAGTCATGGCTCCATACGACATTATTCTCGGGATGGATTGGCTGACGCATCATGGGGCGGTAATCGATTTTAGCTCAAGGACTGTGACAGTTTCATCTGGGGGCCAATTTGTATACAAGTTCAAGGGTTGTAATGACGCTGATAACGGAAACCTCATCAATGCGATGGCTACGTGTAAGCTACTTCGACAAGGTTGGGTCGTGTACTTGTGCTATCTGGATACACCCAAGAGGGATGAGACTTCAGTTCTTGATATTCCTATCATATGCGAGTACCCGGATAACTTTCCTGATGAGATTCCCGGTTTACCCCCGAATCGTGACGTGGAGTTCACTATTGATCTCGAGCTTGGAACCACACCGATTTCGAAAGCACCTTATCGGATGGCTCCAGTGGAGATGCAAGAGTTGAAGAAGCAACTCGAGGACCTTCTTGAGAAAGGGTATATAAGGCCGAGTGCATCGCCTTGGGGCGCTCTGGTCTTGTTTGTCAAAAAGAAGGATGGTTCGTTTTGTCTTTTTATCGACTATCGAGAGTTGAACAAGGTCACGATCAAGAATAAATATCCGTTGCCTAGGATAGATGATCTGTTGGATCAACTGTAGGGAGAAAAAGTCTTTTCCAAGATTGATCTGAGATCTGGTTACCATCAGCTCAGGATTCGTGAGGAAGATATTCCGAGGACTGCATTCCGGACGAGGTATGGACACTACGAGTTCATAGTCATGCCATTTGGGCTTACTAATGCTCCGGCAGTCTTCATGGATCTGATGCATATATGTTTACACCAATATTTGGACAAGTTCGTGGTGGTCTTCATCGACGATATTCTAATCTATTTCCCGAGCGAAGAGGCTCACGAGGAACACCTTCGAATCACCTTGTCAGTCCTTAGACAAAATCAGCTATATGCAAAGTTGTATAAGTGTGACTTCTGGATCAAGGAAGTGGCCTTCTTAGGCCATGTGATCAATGAGGATGGGGTTATGGTCGACCCCCAGAAGATTGAAGCGGTAGCCAACTGGAAGCGACCTCAGAACGTGAAGGAGGTGCGCAACTTCTTGGGACTTGTAGGATATTACAAACGGTTCATGAATGGATTTTCAAAGATCGCTCTACCTATGACCGGGTTTCTCCGCATAGTCCATAAGAAGTTTATATGGGACGACAAGTGCGAGGCAAGCTTTCAAAAGTTGAAAGAGTGCCTAACGTCCGTACTAGTTTTGGTGCTACCAGAAGGAACTGATGGTTATGTGGTCTATAGTGATGCTTCAAAGCATGGGTTAAGATGTGTATTGATACAAAAAGGCAAGGTTATTGCATACGCATCTCGGCAGTTGAAGACCTATGAAGCAAACTATCCGACGCATGATCTGGAGTTAGCGGCTGTGGTGTTCGCATTGAAGATTTGGAGGCACTATCTCTATGGTGTTAGGTGCCAGGTCTTTACCGACCATAAGAGTCTCAAGTATGTGTTCACTCAGAAGGAGTTGAATATGAGACAACGTCGCTGGTTGGAGCTAATCAAGGACTACGACATCGAGTTGCTATATCATCCGGGCAAGGCTAACGTGGTAGCCGATTCTTTGAGCCGAAAGACGCCGCACGAGACCGTAGTAGCTCTACTCACTGCGCAGACCAAACTGAACCAAGGATTGTGCGAGATTGACGTCTTGTACGATCAACGTCGAGGATGCCTAAGTATGTTGGAGATTCAGGCTACGCTACTTGATCAGATCAAGGAGAGGCAGGTTGATGATGTGGTCTTGGTGAAGTTAAGCAGTGAAGTGATGGATGTGAAAGCTCACGGATTCATGGTTCAAGATGATGGATCACTCTGGTTTCAGGACCGGATTTGTGTGCCTGACATAGATGGCCTTCGCCAGTTGGTGATGAAGGAGGCCCATTCGTCAGCTTATTTTGTACATCCAGGATCCAACAAGGTGTACAAGGACCTCAGAAAGAAATTCTGGTGGCCCAACATGAAGTGGGACATAGCAGAATTTGTGGCGAAATGCTTGACTTGTCAGAAGGTCAAGATGGAACACCGTAGACCAGGTGGTGAATTGCTACCTCTCCCAGTGCTAGAATGGAAGTGAGAGGATATTGCTATGGACTTCGTCACGGGGTTGTCGAAGACTCAGAACCAGAAAGATGCCATATGGGTGATCATTGACAGGCTCACGAAGAATGCTCATTTAGTGGCCATTAAGTCAACTTGGGGAACCCAGAGGCTATCAGAAGTTTTCCTACACGAGGTTGTCCGTTTGCATGGTACGCCAAAAACCATTGTATCGGATCGTGACGGCCGATTCATGTCGAGATTCTGGAAGTAACTCCATAAGGCCATGGGAACTGAGTTGAGGTTTAGTACTGCGTTTCATCTTCAGACGGATGGACAGTCTGAGAGGACCATCCAGAAACTGGAAGACATGCTGAGAGCTTGCGTACTAGATCGTCCGACCAGCTGGGAGAACAACTTAAGTCGGATTGAATTCACGTACAACAATAGCTGGCATTCGACCATCAAGATGGCTCCATTCGAGGCTTTGTACGGTCAGAAGTGCAGATCTCTAATTTGTTGGGATGAGAATGCCGATAAGATTCTGCTCGGACCGGAGTTAGTCGAAAGGACTGCCTCGGACATTGCTTTGATAAGACATAGGATGCTGACAGCTCAGAGTCGACAGAAGTCTTATGCAGATCTGAAGCGCAGGAATGTCGAGTTTGAGGTTGGTGACAAGGTGTTTGTCAGAGTGTCGCCATCCAAGGGAGTGTTCAGGTTCGGCAAGCATGGGAAGCTTAACCCTCGTTATGTGGGACCGTTTGATATTCTTGACAAAGTAGTGTCTGTAGCGTATCGTTTAGCATTGCCACCATCGGTGCATCCAGTGCATAACGTGTTCCACATGTCTCTTCTAAGGAAGTACGTGCCAGATGTGTCTCATGTGATGAGTTACGAGGACATCGAGATTCAGACAAATGGTACCTACGAGGAGATACCTGTGCGTATTCTCGAACACCGCGAGAAGCACTTGAGGAACAAGGTGGTACCAATAGTGCGGATCCTCTGGTTCAAGTCGGAATCTGAGGAGGTAACTTGGGAAACCTGGGAGACTGAGGCTGATATGCTTAGTCGTTTCCCCGAGCTATTTTCGGCCTAGTTTCGGGGTTGAAACTTTTTTTAAGGGGGGGGGGGTAATGTAATAACCCCTAAAAGTCCCGAATTGTCAATTTTGTAAGAAGGACATAATGGGCAATTTATGTAATCCCTATGATCTCTGTAATAATCTTTTTGAACGTTATAATATACGTTAATGCATTTTTGGGTCTTAGGATATTTTTAAAAAGTGTTAAAAATACATTCTAGCAAAAGACCGCGAGTGAAACTGCGACCAAAAGCCAAACGACGCACTCGCAACATTTCCGTGACCGCGGAAGTGTTTCCGCGACCGCGGAAACGCTGTTCATCGTCCCCTTCGTCTCTTTCAGCGTTTCACCGATTCGATTTTCCCCACGTTTCGTAACTCCGCCATTGAGGGAGGTTGAATCGATTCGTGTGGCCGGCGTTAAGCTCATTCCTACCCTATAATAAGGGGTCTTCAGCGGAGGAGAGTAGCATCCACAGCCCTCGATCTCTCTCTTTCTCTCATTCGTGCCTTCGTCGGAGTTCGTGCATTCGTCGGAATTTTCGCCGGAGTTTTTGTGGTCGCCGTAGTGCCTTGGAAGCTTGGAGTGGTGGCATTACAAGGAGGAGAAGAAAGCATCGTCGTCTTCGTCGTCGGTGAGCCTCGAAGCCGGATGGGAGTCGCGTCGGAAGGAGGGATCCACGATCGCGGGGATGAATTTCGCGACCGCGGCTTGCCCAAAATTCCACGACCGTGGCTTGTCTTAGCAAGCGCAATCGTGTCTTGAACAACCACGGTCATGACTCAGGCTTTGTTTCCTTTCGATTCATATTGTTTCGTCCGTATTGTGTCTAACCTAGGGTTCCGTCGTTGTTTCGTCGTTGTCGTAGGAATCCGTAACCAGATTCCAGTCTCCAGATCCCAAAACCCGACATCGTCAATTCAGCTAGATTAAGGCAAGTGGCGGTTCGTTGTTGCTTATCATTCCATATTTCCGTTCGTTATCAGTTACTTCTGATTGTTAATTAAATTGGAATGAAGTGTTGTTTTCGTTTGGGAATAGATTTTTATAAAATGATGTGATTAAAATATGATATTATAATAGGTTGTATATATTGCTAGAAACAACGCTATTATACATGTTATTACCGTGATGGTATTGGTGTGGATTATTGTGTGAATTTAACTGTATAGTTAGAACGAGTATTCATAGGAACGCTATGTACCTTGTGAGGTCTAGTCGTTTTTTATAACTCGTATTAGGAGGATTTTGCCCTAGTACTATATGGTCATGACTGTACCCTTACTCAGGGTAGGTGCACACAGCTGGTGTTGACAAATCGGGATTTATTCCCCAGATATCTCTCGTGATGAGATGATATACCTTAAAAGCTTAAACGTAAATGTACGTTTTGTCATTAAATAAGATAAGTGCGGTTATGCACATAATTAATGAAACTTTGGGCGAGAAGTACAACTTGGAACCCGTCTGGACTTCGGTTAGAGTAAGTCCTCTTTCCAATATGGATTCGCATTGCTCGGTGAGGTTGGTCGTGGACCCAAATGACGAAGTCGTTTTAAAAGCTTGTGTGAAACTATAACGTTCCCAAACACTTGTCATACTTTCCGAGAGACTCATCTTCTTTTGGAGTCTTCTCTTCATATGTTTCCCATAAGACTCAATCTTTTGGAGTATTCTCTTGTTCATACCGTTTCGTATCTTTCCGTAGAAGTGTTGAGGTTCACTATCGTCATCGGCTTTTATTCGAGAAGCGATGGGTGTAACCTAACACGACTACTTAGAACGTTTTCTATTTTACCCTTGCATAGTCTTTCATTAGACTAACCAACCGGTTATTTTCCTTTGTATGATTGGCTGGTGTCATCCGTCTCATACGGCACATCAAGTAAACTCCCATTTCCATGAAGGCTAGTATGCGATGATGAAGGAAGATACTGATTTAAAGAGTTTTCCAAGGTTGAAGATCCTAGGCGTAAGATCGCTCAGATCAAGACCCTTCGTGATGTTTATTTATTTCAAAGACTTTCGATGTATTGAAATAATTCTGTATTTGGTTGTATGTGGTGTTAACAGTTGTAAAACCATGACTTTGGTTTAAATAATATTTAGAAATTTTCATGATATTTAATATAGTCTGTGTTATTATAAATGATTTAGCCTTAGGTGACCCCAAATGTGTAATCTAAGGTCACTGGCGGTAATACTTTCAAGGAATTATTTGGGGGTGTTACAGGCAATGTGATGTGTTCCGGTCTCCCAAAACACAAGTCAGAGCGGATCTAGGTAGAAAGGCGGACGAAGTTCTCTTGCTCGCTGAAGATCGGATCGTCGCGAAGGACAAAAGCTATCGCGGGGCAAATCCGCGGGCGCGGCTAGGCTTTCCGCGGTCGCGGAAATCGTCGTTGTGGCTGCGTCTGCGAGTCGAGTCGTGGTTCGACGAGGGGGATCTCGGATAGGGCCGAGAGCCACGTTTGGTGAGTGGGGTTCATATTCAATGAAGTTGGGTTCGGTGGACTCGATCGCGGATTAGGGGGGGCGGTTAGGGTGGTTTGGTGATGGCTTAGTTGAAGGAGCTAGACCTAGGGGGCGGGAGCTTGGCTCAACGGTAGCGCTAGGCTTTAACTCTCAATTCAACTAAGCCATCACCGAACTCTCAATTTCGTCCAAAAAATTTTAGCCCTTTCCGCAATTTTCTTCCATATTCCAGTAGAGCATCTCGATACGAGTCCGGGCATATACAATTCTCCCAAAACGGACATCGTTTGACCCCTCAAAAGGCCAAAATACGAACCGACACGCCGCACCCACGACCGGTACCACGACATCGCCCACTACCGAGACACGCGACCCGGCCCGCGTCACGCGAACCTCGATTGCGGTCCCCACCGCGACTTGGCCCGCGATCGCGGCCTTCCTTGTGACCTGTCCCGCGATCGCGGCTCCCGCCGCGAGTCCCTCATCCATTCCGCGATCGCAGTTGTTCCTGGTGTCGAGTCTCTCACTCCTTCCGCAGCTTCATCGCCCCGCCATGTCATAGAAGAGGCCCATGCCCGAGAGATGGCGGAAATGCGTTCACAGCTCGATGAGTTCCGGAGGGAACTTGCCTCCTACAAAGCAGCCTCTGTTGCCGCGATTGCGACCACGGGCAACACCGCGACCGCGGCCGCTACAGCAGCAACCGCGCCCGCGGCCAGAGAAACTGCGCCCGCGGCCAGAGAAACCGAGCCCACGGCCAGAGAAACCGCGACCAGCGAAACCGCGCCCGCGGCCCACCCTGTCGTTGTCAAGGCCGCAGACACCGTGCCCCTTCTGCCGCCCACAACCGTGCCCAGTGCTCCCATGCCCGCGTGCAAGCCCGACGTATCCATTACGCCTACTCCAGACCCGGGCTTCCGCGCGATACTCTCTAAGGCACCCGACGCTATGACCGCTCTTGGACCCGAGCCATACCTTCTCATCTTTGAGGTTCCAAGAGTCGGTCTCGAGCCCGATGCCGCTTTACCACTGACCGTTGAGCGACTACTCTCCCTGGCCCCACCCAGTTCGAAGCGAGGACGCTTCGATTCTAAGGGAGGGAGAATGATGCATCCCGGGCTCGACTCAAGCCGGGCAACGACGAGCCCAAGACGACCAAGACCGTGGCGACCTCCTTGGTTCAAGACTTAATCTAGTTTAGCATATTTTATGTTATTTCCCAATTTAGCATGTTTCCCTTTTTTGCATTTCCATTTCCGTACTTTCTATTTTAGGCGTATGCCTTTCTCTTGCTAGAGAAGGCTAGCCCATTAGTGTGTTTTCGGCCCAAGCCCATTAGGGTTCTTGGTCGAGCCTTATGGATTTAAATAGCCTTCATTGTATTCATTATTCCCCACATTGAAATTAAAGCTTAAGCCTTGCAGTTGAGATCATCTCCTCCCTTAAGCCTCGACGTCACAAAACTGGTTAGACCCGATTGAACCACGTCACGGTTCACAAACACAACCTATCTTTCCATCGCTAGCTTCCGCCTGCGAGATCCTCTCGCCCCAACTCGGCCCCGCCGAGAGCAAGAGAGCCGGTAACCGAGCCCACGCTTGGTTGCTACCTATCCCGGTTACTAAGGAGAAGGATTGAGGCCGCTTCCTGCCTAGATCCGGCGTCAAACGTGGTCTGAGCCCATCAGAACACATCTCAATGGTCTTGATACAAATTTTGGTATGACAGATGGCTTCCTCGTCCTAACCTTTTTCTATTACTAGCCCTCCTATATAGTCTGAAGCTCATCTCTTAGTGGCTGATTTCTTTGATTGGAATACTAATGATTGGAAATGGCTAGAACTCCATCACATGCTTTTATCTTTTGACATTGAGTTTCTTCACTCTATTTAGTTGGTTTCCCCTCACATCCATGATGTCAGAAGATGGATTTTTACTCGTGATGGAAACTTCACTGTTAATTCAGCTTATAAAGCTATCCTTAAGGCTTGGGAACCTGCTTGTTCTTCCAATTGCAATTCTAATGTTGAATCTGTTGCTCTTTGGAGGCTTGTCTGGAAATTGAATGTGATTCCCACGGTGTTTAAATTTCTTATGGACGGCCTTGAAGTAGTTCTTACCTTGTCTTTAGATTTTAAAATATAGGAAATTGATCATCACTGATATATGTTCTCTTTGTCCTGCAAAATCTGAGTCTATCCTTCATTTCCTCCATGGTTGCTCTTTTGCTAAAGAGTATTTGTCTTGTTCCCACATTTTCGTGATGCTTTTAAAATCAAGCCTTCTTGTTTCTAGAGCTGGTATGACTTTGTACTTTATTCCGTTGATTCTCCAAACCGAGTTGTGGGCTATCTCCATTTGGACTCTCTGGAACAAAAGGAATTGCAATTGTTTTGAAGGTGCTGGGAATAATCCTTCGGATCTTTTGCATTCTGTGTTGAATGCTCTTCTCCCTTCTCCTCAGCATGCTTCTATGATTCCCTCTCTCGGTTCTCATATTATGTCTTCTGCACATATGTCTTCTCCATGTCTTCTTTTCTGTGATGCTAGCTACTCCCCTGATGGCTTGTCTACTATTGGTTTTTGCTTATGTCGTTCTAATGGTTCTATGCTTGTGTTAGGGAATAAATTTTTAAAACCTTCCATCGACATTCAATCATTAGAAGCTTTTGTTGTCATCTGGGGCTTAAATATGGCTTTTGATTATGGCATCTCTCATCTCCAACTACATTCTGATTGCAAATGTTTGGTTGACTGCTGCAGTGCTTCTGTGATACCAAAAACTCACTTTGGTCAGCTTGTTGCCTTAATTAATTTGTTATCTTCTAATTTCTTGTCTTCTAATTTTATGTTTCTCCCTAGGAATTTTAATTTTGTTGCTCATACTGCTGCCTAGTATGGGCTTTCCTTGCCTCCTTTGGCTAAGGTATCTTTTGCTCATGCTTTTCAATTTCCGACTGGTTTGGCTTGTAAACTGCACCCCTTTATATATTAATAATACTAGTGTAATACACGTGCCTTGCACGGGATTTTTCTATTTTATTTTACATTTGTAAAAATCGTATATTTTAATTATCAAATAATCATTGTTTCAATATAATTTGATTAGTTATTTAAATTAAAAATGACAAATTGACTAAACAAATTAAAGATATAAAAAATTACATTATATAAAGAGAGACGAAACTCTCCATAACTTTATTAATCATAAAAATTGGGTAAGTAGTCTTACAAACAGGCATAGCCACACTCTTTTACATCAATACTTGTAAAACGATCAAACATAATAAAAATGTTCATTTAACTCTAATACATGAAAATGATACGCTAAACATAAAATATGGCACGGTGTTCAAAATTGCTATAAATTATCAAAACTTCCTTGTATACTACATTGGTTGTAGTATTATATATCTTCTTGTCTTTGTCGCAAATCAAGATCTTCAAACCTTTCTTGCTAGTCACCCTTGATGAAGCAACATAAAACTGACCATGACTGAAAACAGGACGTGGAAGATACAAACCGACATTGGCAAGAGATTGGCATTGGCTCTTGTTTATGGTCATAGCAAAACAGACACTCAAGGGAAATTGTCTTCGTTGAAACTTAAAAGGAAATGAAGTGTCTGACGGTGACATTATCATGCGAGGAATCAAAACCGTATGACCAATATTGTTTCCTGAAATAATTCTCCCTTGTATGACATGACTACCAAGCTGTGTGGTTATCAATCTCGTCCCGTTGCATAAACCTGAAGTCTGATCAATATTTCGAAGCAGCATAATAGGGATCCCAACCTTAAGTTTCAGTACATGATTCGGCAGACCAGAACATCTAATATTGTTCAAGTAGTCAGACGTATAAATACTGGCATCACTATCTTTAACAGATTCTGTCTTGCACAAACTATCGGAACTGAGATAGACCTTTTCATCACCAGACAACGAAAACAATATATACTCATTAACTTTATCTACCTCTTCGTGTGTTGGAGCAATAATTGCTCGTTCTTCAAAGTATGCCAGAGCCAACTGATCTTCCATAAGAGAGGGATAAACAGATTAGCAAACTTGAAAGCTATATCATAAAGAGCGACTCCGAAGTTTGACAAAGAAAATGCACCTCCTTCCTTAATTATTGATAAATTCACCATAAAGGCTTTTTTTATGACTGCATGTATTTTATCACATTCGAATTACTCGAACCTTTAATTTATAATTTCCTCGACTACCCGTAATATCCTGAATTTCTTGTACTTGTTTTGACATAGCTAAAAAACAATATAAAAAACAATTAAAAATTAAATAAAGCATACAATTATAATCGGGCCTAAATGAACACAACTAAGGACTAATATAAACTTTGCCAGTTAAGTTTAATTTACAGTTTTTTGATTTAGGGTTCAGTTTTTTTATTGCTAGTTAAGTTTAATTATACGTGATTATGAATGAAATAAAAATCTGAAATCAGTAATTGTGATTATGAATGAAAGAAAAAAAACTGAGATTGCATTATATGAATGAAAGAAAAAAACTGAGATTGCATATTAAAGTTCAGTAGTGAAAGAAAAAAAACTGAGATCTGCAGTGTACGAAACCAGTAATTATGAATGAAATAAAAAAATTGAGATTGCATATTAAAGTTTAGTAATGAAATAAAAAAACTGAAATCTGCAGTATACGAAACCAGTAATTATGAATGAAAGAAAAAACTGAAAATGCATATTAAAGTTCATTATTGAAAGAAAAAAAATTTAAATCTGCAGTATACGTACCTGATGAATGTCGAAATGCTCTCTAATTTGTTCTTCAATTGTGAAAGACTCTAGTTTTATAGGTGATTGTAGATTTTATATGTGAATATTATACGTGATGATTGCATATAATTCAGATTACAGAATATTTTAGATTCTCAAATCAATACAATGGCAAGTCATTAATATTTCAGAAGCTCAATTTGGATATAATTGTGATTGCATAATATTACGTGAATATTTGATTATGCAGGTTTTATTCTGCATATAATTCACATTGCAGAATATATGTAAAGATTTTATTATGCAGGTTTGATTCTCAAATCAATACAATGGAAAGTGATTAATATTTCAGCAGCTCAATTTGGACATAATCGTGATTCCATAAAGTTTCGTGAATATTTGCTTATGCAGGTTTTATTATGCATATAATTCAGATTGCAGAATATATGTGAATATTTGATTATGCATGTTTGATTATGCAGGTTTTAAATACCAAACACAACATTCTGCCTCTTTTTAGTTGTCATATAATTCTGCATATTACGTGAATAATTAAACACAAAATTAATGCATCTTGTTTGGAAGTTATCAATTAAGATTGCAAGAAGCATATTATGTGAATATTTGATTATGCAGGTTTTAAATACCACACACAACATTCTGCCTCTTTTTAGTTGTCATATAATTCTACATATTGCATGAATATATGTGAATATTATACGTGATTGCATATAATTCAGATTGCAGAATATTTTAGATTCCCAAATCAATACAATGGAACCTGATTAATATTACGTGAATATTTAATTATGCAGGTTTTATTCTACAGGTGATGAAAGTGGAAGCAAATCTGAATTGCACGAATAATCCAAAAGCTGAAAGAGCATAAAATCGAAAATTAAATACTAATTCAGACACAACATTTCATTTTATTTGTTTATGCAAGTTTATTATTGCATGTAAATTCGCAATTGAAGTGCAGATTTAATCTTGCATGTATTATTGTTTATTTGTCATAGCAGTGCACGTTGCCTTTATTTTTTTGGTTTTAGAATGTGTGGTAATTAAAAAAGACATTTATTAATGTTTTTTCTAATCGATTTACAATCAAATATACCAATGTAAACTACATATTAGGGATAGATATAAATCACTGATAAATATTTGCACTATTTTTGGTTCATAAATTCAAAGTTGAAATTATTTTTGGTTGACTTGAAAGTTGAATTATTTTTTTATCTATTAGTAAAAGTTGAGATTATTTTTGATAGTTTTTCCAAGTATTTTGTTAAAAAATCACAAAGTTTTAACTCGGTTGTACTTTATAACACAAAAATCATCAATAACATAATTTTTCTTTAGATTTTCATGACATGATTTTTCATTTAACTATTTATGCGTAATGTAACGAAATTGTCTATATAATAAAACTTAAATTAACTTATTTTAACAATTAGGAATGTGTTTAGATTTCTCCATTTAATACATCAAGTTGTATTAAGTTCATAATTAATATATTTTAATTAATGGAGTATAACTTAATGAACAACTTTAGATCGGTGCCATAAGATCATGGAATCTGACCAAAAGTTTTTGAACGTATTTGCGACAACTTTAAAGTTTGTGCCATTATCTAACAAATACTAAAGTTTGTGGTACATTTTGGAAAACTTGCTCGGAGTGTTTTCCCCTCGCAACACCCCATCAGAAAACCCTAAACCTTGCTTTATTCTTTCTCACACTATTGCCTGCTGTTTGTGTGTGCAAATGGAGTCTCAGGTGGGGCAGAAAAGCAAGCGATTAACGTTCACTATCGCCTACGCTTCTCCGCTCTCGTCGGAGAATGATTCGGAGACGCCGGAGCCGTCACCGGTAACCGTTGCGCGGTTTACCGATGATTCTGGAACCGTGGAGCTTTGCTTTGACCGGGACGAAGTTGCAGTCATTGCCGAGTCTTTGTGCATTACTCTTCCGTCGGCGCAGGTTAGTGCTTCGCACTGTTAGAGCCTTTGATTTGTGATCTTCATTGATTAAGTTGATTTATAAGGAAAAAGACTGAAGCCTTAACGATTCTTTAATTTTCTTGATCAGTTGTTTAAATTGAGTCCAGTTAAGTCAGTGTGTGTATCAGAAGGTTCAGAATCCAGTGGAGATTGAGTCCTTTTCATCACCAGGCAACGAAGACATTTATTAATGTATTTTCTAATCGATTTACAATCAAATATACCAATGTAAACTACATATTAGGGATAGATATAAATCTATAGTTTTAATTTGTGGCTATCCAAATCTTTTATCATATGAAATTAGTATAAATAAATATTCACGTTTAGGGAAACTGTATCTGATAAATATTCATGTTATCAATTATGCAAATATACTGGCATATCTTCGATTTAAGGAAAAAAATCACTGATTCGAAAATTACAGATTGATTGACACGTGTCCAAATTGCTAATATAGTGCCATGTGGCAAAAAAGAAATGATGCATTCTTGGAGTGCCATGTGGCTCAGTAGGGCTTTGCATTTAGTAGTTATATAGTAGATTATATATAATCTGTAAAGAACATGTAAAAAAAAAATCATCTTCTTATAATATTTTTGAAATTGTACTTTCTATAATTAGAACTGCAATTTTTAATAAATTTATCAATGCAATCAATTCATTTCCGTTAAAATATTTGTATATATCTTTATCATCAATGGAATCAAATTATCCATTTCGCTTTCTTTTATCAATGTTGAATATATATGTGTATTTTGTGTCAAAATTGATGAAAGCAGTAAATGGGGCAAAATCAATCTTATGTACATCTAGAAGATATAACATGACTGATAATATTTTACATATATTTAAATCTTGTGTACAATATGCTCAAAATAAGATGCTTGATCGTTTATGCCTATGTATGCTACACTTATATACCTCTAAAACCACTCATAAATACATAAAATAGATGACCGGTTAAATTTGATTAGAAATACTATGACTTCAAATTTCTTTGATCTTGATATACACATATCCAAAATTTCCTAATTAAGATACGATATTTAGTATAAATTAGGAAACATGTAATTTGTTTCTATCTTACTTAGAAAATATGTGATTTGTGATTGATTTATGTGTTATAATAGGAAATTATCAAATATATGCTATGTATTTTGATATTTAAAAAAATGTGAAATTGTAAAAAATGACATGTGGAGAAATAATTATAAAAGCGCCATGTGGCGAAATTAATGTGCAAGTGCCATGTGGCATAGTGGGTATTCGACTTTAGTATTATCGTGATGGTATTGGTGTGGATTATTGTGTGAATTTAACTGTATAGTTAGAACGAGTATTCGTAGGAACGCTATGTACCTTGTGAGGTCTAGTCGTTTTTTTATAACTGGTATAAGGAGGATTTTGCCCTAGTACTATCTGGTCATGACTGTACCCTTACTCAGGATTTTGCCCTAGTACTATCTGGTCATGTGTTATAATAGGAAATTATCTGGAATGTTTTGTATAGAAAATGGATCCATGATTATTTTGGAGGAGATATTTTATATATTGCTTATTGAATATAGCTCTTTTGATTAAATTGTTACAGCATAAAAATAGCTAGAAAAAACAGAGCTAGTAGGTACACTTGGGTAAGCTATGCACTTATATATTGTAACCAATAGGATATACTAAATGAATAATCAGTTTCTTTTTTGGCTGGATATACTAAATGAATTAACAAAAATAATCAGTTTCTTTTGTGACTAAAAAACTGATTTACTTTTAATTACTGATGTTGTGATCATCTAAGCTAGAATACAACCATAGCCTTACAAAAAAAAGGACTATACGCTTTATGTGAATGATGGTCTTCATGTGGAGAAGGACTGAGGAGTTCATAATGTCATATATGTAAAAGGTATGGGCATACAAGAAAAGGAAAATTATCCCACCTTTTGGCTGCTGCATTTTTTTATTTGTTGCTGAATTTTGGTATTGCAAAAGAGTTGTGATGTTTCCCAGCAAAAAAAAAGAGTTGTGATGTTTGCTGTTGAATTTGTGTTGATCCTTTTTTTTTTATGTTTGTTGTTGGAAAAGGTATGGGTCTTTGATATGTGCTGCTGCTTTTTTTTGTTGCTTGCTGCTGAATCCTTTTTTTCATGTTTGTTGCTTGTTGTTTTTTTTCTCCTGTTTGTTACTTTTCAATGATGATCCGTTGTTAGTCCATATAGTATGGCTTTCCAGAGAAGTCATTACTTGCATAGGCTATGAAGCTTTTGGGCATGTTTTCAAGTATTACTTGAGGTTGTATGTAGCTATATTTAGAATATGTTTCCATATTGCTCTTCTGTGTTTGCTTGAGGGATTGTTGAGCGAAATTTAGTTTCACGTGGAGCTGGATGTCAAGATGCATTAGTGTCTAAGAATATGTAATGATTTAAAGGGGGAAAACAATAGTCTGAAGTGGTTTTAGCAAAAAAATAACATTTCAGTTTTCTTTTGAATTGCACTTATCAATTGTTGGTGTTATTGATTGAAATATATATGTTTTTAGATTCATTCATATAGTTAGTATATTGTTGTTGAGTAGAATTAATTTACCTTAGGAGGGATTAATCTTATATTGGTTATTTTACTTTTTTTGCAGGTTTTTGATTTTATTGGACAAGCAAGAAAACATGGATATTAACGGTATAGGATTAACATGTCTACTTTTTAGGGTAATGATATGATTTTGGTCCATAATTTTGGTATATTAGCACATCTAGCTAACTTACACTTGGTGTGTTAATTAGCACAAGCCAACTCTATATATTTATTGACTTGATTTTTTGAATAGTAGGTAGTAGGTACACTTGGGTAAGGTATGCACTTATATATTGTAACCAATAGGTTTTTTATCTAATGAATGAAATTTTAGTATAATATTGCATTTTTTAAGCAGGGAAAATATGTATATATATATCAACAAAAAATATTATGGATATATGTATATATAATTAGTGCAGCAATAGGATAAACCAGCGAGAAAAAAATTGAAAAGTGCTTCATTAGATCAACACCCGCTGCAAAAGAGAATCAAATCACTACAATAGGTAAGCAAAACCGCTACAATAGGTAAGCACTACGGTTGCAATAGGTAATCACAACCGCTACATTAGGTAATCATAACCGCTGCAATAGATAAAAGCAACCGCTGCAATAGGTGCTAAACCGCTGCAAGTAGGTTTTAAAAAGTGTTTCAAACAAAAAGAACCGCTGCAAAAGATAAAATAATCGCTGCAATAGTTCCATCAACCGCTACAACCCAACCGCTGCATTAGATACTTTAGCAGCGGTTTTTGGTCTTTTGAAGCGGTTTTTTTTACCTTCATTAAGATCCGCTGCATTAAATTATAAAACCGCTGCATTTGACCTAATGCAGCGCAAGCAGATGAAACGGTTGAAAACCGCTGCATTAGATCTAATGCAGCGGTTGTCTTACATATTGCAGCGGTTGTTGACCGCTTCATTAGGCCTTCATTGTAGTAGTGATTGGTCTTGTTCCCACATTTTCGTGATGCTTTTAAAATCAAGCCTTCTTGTTTCTAGAGTTGGTATGACTTTGTACTTTATTCCGTTGATTCTCCAAACCGAGTTGTGGGCTGTCTCCATTTGGACTCTCTAGAACAAAAGGAACTGCAATTTTTTTGAAGGTGCTGGGAATAATCCTCCGGATCTTTTGCATTCTGTGTTGAATGCTCTTCTCCCTTCTCCTTAGCATGCTTCTATGATTCCCTCTCTCGGTTCTCATATTATGTCTTCTGCACATATGTCTTCTCCATGTCTTCTTTTCTGTGATGCTAGCTACTCCCCTGATGGCTTGTCTACTATTGGTTTTTGCTTATGTCGTTCTAATGGTTCTATGCTTGTGTTAGGGAATAAACTTTTAAAACCTTCCATCGACATTCAATCATTAGAAGCTTTTGTTGTCATCTGGGGCTTAAATATGGCTTTTGATTATGGCATCTCTCATCTCCAACTGCATTCTGATTGCAAATGTTTGGTTGACTGCTGCAGTGCTTCTGTGATACCAAAAACTCACTTTGGTCAGCTTGTTGCCTTAATTAGTTTGTTATCTTCTAATTTCTTGTCTTCTAATTTTATGTTTCTCCCTAGGAATTTTAATTTTATTGCTCATACTGCTGCCTAGTATGGGCTTTCCTTGCCTCCTTTGGCTAAGGTAGCTTTTGCTCATGCTTTTCAATTTCCAACTGGTTTGGCTTGTAAACTGCACCCCTTTATATATTAATAATACTAGTGTAATACCCGTGCCTTGTGATAGGTGTCATTTCATACACCTTAACTAGCAATTATTAATATTATTTAGAGGAGTTTATGACTAGATTTGAGGTTAAGTCAGTAATCCAAAAGATGTGGAGAGAATTGAAGATATCCAGGGATTTACAGCTTATTTGGAGAAGATGAAGATGGATGAGGATCTGCTGGAAATTAATTAGAGAAGACTACCAACACTTGGTAGTAATGAAGAGCAGAAGAGAAAGGAGTGGGCGAATTTCTACCGCCCCGCGCCAGAGCCACCGCGACCCGACGGTGGGTCTCAGAGAAAGTCACCGCCCCGCAGTGAGAAGCACCGCCCCGCGGTGGGAGAGGGCGCCCTGCGGCCATCACACGAGGCAAACCAAGCTTAAATTAATACAAGCCCGCGTGGTGATTGCTGGAATTGGAAGGGAGTTAGGCCCACGTAAAGAAGAAAGGCCCAAAAGGAAGGCCTCGGTCCAATTGAATTGAAGGAAAGAAACCGCGTGTTGAAGCGGGAATTGAAGAAGCGTGAGCTGAAATGGAGAAATGTGGCAATGACGTCATGATGAAGTCAGCGCTGATGCTTGCCTTTGAATTGGGCCGAGCGAGATGTTGTAGCTGTTGTTGGGCCGGGCCGAGAGCAGCTGCCTTGGAATTTGGCCAAATTGTGGAGGCTTTGCTGTTCGTTTGCCGACCGAGATGGAGAAGCCGAGCAAGAACTACGGGATTAATTCCCAAATTTGGATTGTTTATTTTGCTATTATTTTATTATTTTATTTTACACCTTTTAGAATTAGGTTAAAAACCATTTAGTTAACCTAGTTGCCACAATCTATAATCTAGATCGAGAGACTCGTTCTCTTACCACCTCTAGGGTTTTAACCCATGGAGGGCTAAACACCTTTGTTTCGCTAGACGATTGAAGCATTGCAATGGATTGGTTGTGAGATTTCTATTCCTTGTTCTATATCTTATTAAGTTGGTTTAATTCTCTTGAGCATATTGTCTATTGGTTCATGTTGATTCTTCTAGCGTAGCTAACTAGGTTTTTTTGACATCTATCAATTGCTAGGATTTGCATATAGGGGTTCCGAGTGCATATCTAGTAGCATACACGATTGTTGCGTATAGGGGTTCCGAGCGTGCAATCGTGAGTGAGAATCATTTGCATGTTAAGTAGTAAGAAAGCACCTTCTATTTGCATGTATCCTATATCCTTGTGTGCATTGCTATTGCTGTGTTAGTGGTAAAGTACACCGACAACTGTGAGAATCGGAGGTACTTTCCCATTGACGTAGTAATAAGTCAATCGACAACTGTGAGAATCGATAGTAATTAAGATCAGGGTGGGAACAACTATAAAATTGTGAAAAGAACTTGGAAAAATAGTTATCAGTGATCAACCTGTTTCCTTTGCAGTGTGGATATTTGTCTAGTGGAATATTTCCACCCATCATATTTATTTTCCTTCTAAAGCTTGCATCCTTGTTACTTTGCTTGATAACCAAAAACCCCCTTGTTACTTTGCATGCTTATTATAAACACTTAGAAAGATCACTTCCTCCATGTGGATTCGACCCTTACTTGTCCAGACTACTTGTTTAGGTTTGTTAGGATTATTTTGTTTAGGTGTCACGACATCGCCTATCAAATTGGCGCCGTTGCCGGGGAGGCAAGTTTTGATTTTTCCGTGTGTTTGTTTGTGTGTGTGTTACCTTGGTGTGGACCTATCTTACGGTCCACACCCGTGCTACTGACTTTTGTTTTTCCTTTTTGATTCTTGTTACAGATATGGATTTCTGGGGAGAATCGCGCGATAACCCACACCCCTACTCACTTTTGCCAGAGAAGGGATACTACCCAACTTCCAGTGCAGAAAGACCAGTTAGAGCCTGCATACTCTGTTATGATCCGCTGCATTCCACTGACAATTGCCCAAGACTTCCTGAATATGCAACTGCAGTAAACGCTGCAAGAGATTTTGATCCACAGAGGCCGAGATGTGTCCCATACTCCTACACATACAACTCAGGGTGGAGGAATCACCCCAATTCGAGTTATGGGAGCCATCAATACTCTCCATATGGCCTTGACTGCCAGGAGTTCTACCCAGAGCCATAGTCATTCTATCAGCAGGGTACTCTGCACCAGTACTATCCGGCATATGAGCATAGCCCACCAGTGTCCAATCCAAGTTCTGCCATGTCAACTGAAGAGATGCTCAAGACCTTGACTCAGCACTTCGCCACTCATACTCAAACTACGGAGTCAAGCATCAAGAATATAAAAAGGCAGGTGGACCAGATGGTGGAATCAATTATACGGATCGATGCAAGGATTTCGGGGAATCTACCATCTCAAACGGTAGTAAACCCGAGGGAAAACGTTCCTCCTAGTGCTGAAGAGGAGGACGAATATGAGATGGAGAAAATCGCCGACCGCCCCGTGTCACCTCTCATCGCGACCCGACGGTATGTTGAAACTGAGACCAGAGAAGAAGAGAGTAGGCCACCGCCCCGCGGCGCCCCTGACCGCGACCCGGCGGCAAGTCTCAGTAAGTCACTGCCCCGCGGTGATGACCACCGCCCCGCGGTGGACGGAGTGCCTCCTAGCGAGATTTCGCCGTGCCCCGTGGTGAGACCAGCGCGACCTTCTGCTGATGAGGTTTGGGTTGATACTTATGTTCATATGCTTTCGGAAGAGGAGTACTTTTTGAGTCTGGATGATTTCAGCGACGATGAGGAGGAGTGCCGCGATCGCGGAAATACTCCAAAGACAACCGTTTCTTTCGAAAATGCCCCGGCAGTCCCCGACCCTCTGGAGGCTGCCTATGATGAGTTTGTGCGTCTCAACTCCTTCCCGCTCGTCGCGCTACAACCCGTCGCACCTTTCCTTGAGGCTTCCCGAGTTACTCAAAGGCTAAAGAACAACGAGAACATCTATGAGACCTTCAGTGACTGCACAAAAACCGTTCCCTTGGTCACATTGGCAGACATCACCCCTCGCTGCAAGGAAATGTTAAAGGTGCTGGGCATGATCAAGAAGAAACCAAAAGGGAAGCACAAGAAGGAGGACTTGATGCAGGTGGCAATTTTTTACATACTGGATATGGGGCAGGACATACATGTAGCCCCTGAGATGTTGGGTAGACCATTTCTGAAGATGGCAAGTGCGTTCATGGGTATGCACAACGGTCCACCTACAAAGAAGTGCAGGAGACTGGGGGTCACGCTCAACACAGAGCATACAAAGAGGCACCCCCAAATCCAGATCCCAGGTGTTCAATTGCTATGAGCAACCCAAGTTGAGACTGAGTAGGATGTCAAGCCATGACAATAACTAAGGCACTGTCCGGGAGGCAACCCGAGGTATGTTTTTCTTTCTTTGCTTTTCATTCTTTGTTTTTGCATTTTCTTTAGTATGTTTTTGCTTTGTTTTTGTTTTGGTTTTTGTTTCCGACTAACCTGCAGGGAAGAGACCCATGCCTATTGAAGAAGGTGTTTCCACACCAATGTAAGTCTCTTCCTTCCCTGTACTAAGTCACCCCCCCGAAAAAACCTTAAACGGGAAAAAAAAAAAGTTCTACCGAAGTCCAGCTGTCCAGAGTTCCCCATGGAGACGGTGCGCATCATGTTGTCAAGGAGGATATATTGCCCTACACTTGATTTGACAACGATGATGGCCCTACAATTGACAGTTGAGGAGGAGGAACACTAGAGCCCCCACCACGTTTACATTTGGGCTCCACCATGTATTCCTAGAAGGCCGTGCAATCCTAATATCATTGTTTTACCACTACTCAACAAAGTGGTTCCCTTTGATTGTACGGTAGGAGAAGATTTTGGAATTGATGAAGACACCCGCCCAACACGTTTACAATTGACAGTTGAGGAGGAGGAACACTAGAGCCCCCACCACGTTTACATTTGGGCTCCACCATGTATTCCTAGAAGGCCGTGCAATCCTAATATCATTGTTTTACCACTACTCAACAAAGTGGTTCCCTTTGATTGTACGGTAGGAGAAGATTTTGGAATTGATGAAGACACCTGCCCAACACCAGAGACCTGGGCATTTATTGAGAAGATCGCCAACGACACCTACAGTGTCCAAGCAGCTTGGCGACGTTTGTGAGTTATTTTTTGCTTTTCCCTATGCTTTTATTCTTTTGTCTTTCATTACATTGAGGACAATGCAATGTTTAAGCATGGGGGAGAGTTATATACTTGCTACGTTGTTGAGAAAAATGAATAAAAAAGAGAAAAAGCCAAAAATTTGAAAAAAGGCAAAAATAAAAATCCTGGGATAGGTCGAAAACCCGAAAGGGCGGCCTAGGTAATAAGCAGGTGGCTTGGACCAGCATTAGGCTGGGGTAATATGTGGTCAAGAGTGACGTGAGCATATGTGAGTACATCTATTGGAAAATGAAATGAGTGGCTTGGTGAAAACCCGAAAGGGCGCCTTGGCAAAATGAGCGAAAAAGAAGAAGAGTGATTTTAGGATTTCTCATTATTCTTGGCGAGGCGTCATAAGAAGAGGAGATATAAGGAGGTTTCGGGTAGGTCACTCTGGAGAGATAAGAAGATAGATGGAGGCTAGGATTAGTATTGTCACTCTATGGTGTTGTGTTGTATTGTGTTGTTGTGCTGTGCGTATTATTTTGGTACTCTGGAGCTGATTGTTGAGTTGTTGTAGTTGCTGGTGTCATTTTTCCTTGTACTTCCTGAGACCTTGGTGTTTGATTGAGAGAGTAGGTTTATCTTTAGCTTACTCGGGACGAGTAAAGGTCTAAGCATGGAGGAATTTGATAGGTGTCATTTCATGCACCTTAACTAGCAATTATTAACATTATTTAGAGGAGTTTATGACTAGATTTAGGGTTAAGTCTGTAATCCAGAAGATGTGGAGAGAATTGAAGATATCCAGGGATTTACAGCTTATTTGGAGAAGATGGATGAGATTCCGCTTGAAGACTAATTGGAGAAGGCTACCAACACTTGGCAGTAATGAAGAGATGAAGAAAGGAGTGGGCGAGTTTCACCGCCCCGCGCCAGAGCCACCGCGACCCGGCGGTGGGTCTCAGAGAAGGATGCCGCCCCACGGTGAGAAGCACCGCCCTGCGGTGAGAACTGGCGCCCCGCGGCCAACTGTTGGGCGAAGTAATTGAATTGAAGCCACGCGTGCTGCTGGAATTTGGAAGAAATTAGACCCAAATTGGAGGAAAAGCCCAAACAAATGAAGAAGAAGCCCGTGAAGGCTGGGGCCCGCGTGAAAGAGATGCCGCGTGAAATTGAAGCAGAAAGCTGGAGAAATACAGGTGATGATGTCACCATCCATCAGCTAGTGCAACAACTACTTTGGAGAATTTGGAATTGAATTGGGCCGCTGCGTGTGTTGGGCCGCCGAGCTGATGATGGAGAGATGGGCCGCTGTTGCTTGCAAGAGGAGATCAGGCCGAGCTGCTGAACGAGAGAGAAGCGAGATTTCGGGATTAATTCCCCCAATTTCGCTTGGTTATTTTTATGGTTATTTTATTATTGTTATTATTTTATTATACTCTTTTAGAATTAGGTTAAAAACCCTTTAGTTAACCTAGTTGCCACAATCTACAATTTAGTTTTAGAAGTTCGTTTTTCATTCTGCCTCCAGGGTTTCAACCCATGGAGAGCTAAACACCTTTGTTCTACTAGACGATTGAAGCATTGCAATGGATTGGTTGTGAGATTTCTATTCCTTGTTCTATATCTTATTAAGTTGGTTTAATTCTCTTGATAATATTGTCTATTGGTTTGTGTTGATTCTTCTAGCGTAGCTAACTAGGTTTTTCGACATCTATCAATTGCTAGGATTTGCATATAGGGGTTCCGAGTGCATATCTAGTAGCATACACAATTGTTACATATAGTGGAATACGAGTGTGTAATCGTGAGTGAGAATCATTTGCATGTTAAGTAGTAAGGAAGCACCTTCTATTTGCATGTATCCTATATCCTTGTGTGCATTGCTATTGCTGTGTTAGTGGTAAAGTACACCGACAACTGTGAGAATCGGAGGTATTTTCCCATTGACGTAGTAATAAGTCTATTGACAACTGTGAGAATTGGTAGTATTTAAGATCAGGATGGGAATAACTATAAGATTGTGAAAAGAACTTGGAAAAATAGTTATCAGTGATCAACCTGTTTCCTTTACAATGTGGATATTTGTCTAGTGGAATATTTCCACCCGTCATATTTATTTTCACTCTAAAGCTTGCATCCTTGTTACTTTGCTTGATAATCAAAACCTCTTTCTTGTTACTTTGCATGCTTATAAACACTTAGAAAGATCACTTCCTCCCTGTGGATTCGACCCTTACTTGCCCAGACTACTTGTTTAGGTTTGTTAGGATTATTTTGTTTAGGTGTCACGACAACGCCTATCACCTTGCACGAGATTTTTCTATTTTATTTTACATTTGTAAAAATCGTATATTTTAATTATCAAATAATCATTGTTTCAATATATATTTGATTAGTTATTTAAATTAAAAATGGCAAATTGACTAAACAAATTAAATATATAAAAAATTACATTATATAAAGAGAGACGAAACTCTCCATAACTTTATTAATCATAAAAATTGGTTAAGTAGTCTTACAAACAGGCATAGCCACACTCTTTTACATCAATACTTGTAAAACGATCAAACATAATAAAATTGTTCATTTAACTCTAATACATGAAAATGACACGCTAAACATAAAAGATGGCACGATGTTCAAAATTGCTATAAATTATCAAAACTTCCTTGTATACTACATTGGTTGTAGTATTATATCTCTTCTTGTCTTTGTCGCAAATCAAGATCTTCAAACCTTTCTTGCTAGTCACCCTTGATGAAGCAACATAAAACTGACCATGATTGAAAACAGGACGTGGAAGATACAAACCGACATTGGCAAGAGATTGGCATTGGCTCTTGTTTATGGTCATAGCAAAACAGACACTCAAGGGAAATTGTCTTCGTTGAAACTTAAAAGGAAATGAAGTGTCTGACGGTGACATTATCATGCGAGGAATCAAAACCGTATGTCCAATATTGTTTCTTGAAATAATTCTCCCTTGTATGACATGACTGCCAAGGTGCGTGGTTATCAATCTCGTCCCGTTGCATAAACCTGAAGTCTGATCAATATTTCGAAGCAGCATAATAGGGATCCCAACCTTAAGTTTCAGTACATGATTCGGCAGACCAGAACATCTAATATTGTTCAAGTTGTCAGACGTATAAATATTGGCATCACTATCTTTAACAGAATTTGTCTTCCACAAACTATCGGAACTGAGATAGACCTTTTCATCACCAGGCAACGAAAACAATATATACTCATTAACTTTATCTATCTCTTCGTGTGTTGGAGAAAGAATTGCTCGTTCTTCAAAGTATGCCGGAGCCAACTGATCTTCCATAAGAGAGGGATAAACAGATTAGCAAACTTGAAAGCTATATCATAAAGAGCGACTCCGAAGTTTGACAAAGAAAATGCACCTCCTTCCTTAATTATTGATAAATTCACCATAAAGGCTTCTTTTATTACTGCATGTATTTTATCACATTCGAATTACCCGAACCTTTAATTTATAATTTCCTCGGCTACCCGTAATATCGTGAATTTCTTGTACTTGTTTTGACATAGCTACAAAACAATATAAAAAACAATTAAAAATTAAATAAAGCATACAATTATAATCGGGCCTAAATGAACACAACTAAGGACTAATATAAACTTTGCCAGTTAAGTTTAATTTACAGTTTTTTGATTTAGGGTTCAGGTTTTTAATTGCTAGTTAAGTTTAATTATACGTGATTATGAATGAAATAATTATAAAAGCGACATGTGGCGAAATTAATGTGCAAGTGCCATGTGACATAGTGGGTATTAGACTTTACTAATTATATAGTAGATTGTTCCTTCTTCCTAAAAAAATTTAATTCTCAATATCGGAATCAAGTCGGATAAGTTCGATCAAAATCAGTTCTATAAAAGACATTGATGGTTTAATTTATCATTTTTATTCAATTCTTGATTTGACTTGTTGAAATTTTCAAATTACGTAGGTGTTATTTCAATCCATGCCCTGGTTATGAACGAGAAGCCCTAATTTAACGAGTCCGGTAATGGTGGCTGAAGGGGGTGAAATTATGGGAGAAGAAAGCGGCGGAGTACTACCAAGACGAACAGTTCACCACACATAAAGAACACGTTCTCTAGAATGGGGGTCGTCGACTATAGAGGAGCACGAGGTAGTAGATCTCTTCCTCGATCGCCAGCAACACAAAAAAGGACCGTTGACAACACTAACAACTAACAAATGAGGACTGCCGTCGACTGCCAAAATCGTCAATTTCAGAGGAGAACTATATTTTTTTCATGTTCTATGCGGGTTGAGAACTATGCATCGTCTTCAACGAGAACGAACTGTTCGTGCCTTTTGCTTTATTTTTTAATATTTGATTAATGGAGTTAGTGTTTTTTGGTTAATTTTAACGGTTTGGGTATGGGGTGAAATTTATACTAAACTCAACGCGATATATGTCAAACTTTAGTATACTGCACAAATTAGGTCAAATCTTAGGATTATCAGGCGAAATGTTCGTATTTTATATTATGTGTATATGTTTTCTCAATATATGTTTATATTCTTTGTATTATGTGTTCATATATGTATCCATATATTCCTAAGTGGCTTCTAATTGTACATATGCTTCTCTTATTAAGTGTACACATGCATTATATGAGTTTGTATGTTTTCTTGTTAAGTGTGCATATGCTCCCTACGTATGCATACATTTTCCTTTGTAAGTACTAAGTATGCATATGTTTCATAAGTGTGCATACATTTTCTTACTAAATCTGTATGTAAACACTCGTTCTCAGGTCCACACCTAAACAATTGTTCTCACCTAATATTCAACCTTAACAAAAACAAACATTAAGGTCTTATTTCCAAAATACATATATCCAAAATTACTTTAATTGTCATTTATCAAATATATAAAAAAAACACAAAATATTGATGGGGATTAAGAAAAAAATACAAAAACGGTTCTTCGTATTAATGTATGTTTTTCTATATACTGTAAAAAGATAATGATATACTGGAGTCACTACTTGCACCCTTGCAGAGTTCTGCAGACATCACTGTAGAACCGCAGGGAAACGGTTTTCAAAATCGACTTTTTTTATTATCAACGATTTCAAAATTGTTGATATTTTATTTTAAAAAAATCAAATTGTATTTGTATTTAGGTCATTTACAAAATTATACGGTTGTTTACGCGAATTTTGATGAAACATATAAACATTATTACATTTGAATAAACCTTCGGTTATATATTTTATCAGTAAATTAATTTTTAATTTTATAAAATTATACTTGGCCAATAAGTAGATTAAATAACAAAGATATATTATATAAAATAAGTATATACAATCGAAAATACTTACTTGCTTATATTATAATATCTTATTAAGTCGAAAGTATAATATTCGGATACTATGGTATATGAAACCACTTACCAGTATTAAATCATGTTCCATATAATACTAAATAACTTTGACAGTATTACAATAAAAAAAATTAGTATGTGTCTCTAAGTAATTGAACAAACTATAAGTTATAAGGTATAATTTACCAATATATTAATTTACATATTCATAATTTTTCATATCCTAAACCTTTCTGGTATTTCATTAAACTCACACAAACCCATTAATTTTATTTTAACGACATAATTTATATTTAACAAAAACATTTATCCAAACATATTAATTTTTATGTGTTATATACAAAAATCACATAAACGCTCCGTATAGTTTTGTAAATTAGCCAACGACAAATACGATTCAATTTTTTTTTAAAATTAAATATCAACGGTTTCCAAAACCATTCATACTATGTTTATACAATTTATAATGTGACACATGGCAGTGCAATATCGGTGTAACTATACATTTCTTCAATTTGTTCAGATATTAAAACGCAGCAAAGACATCTATCTGACCTGCGCTAAATTCCGCTAATTCAAGTGTAGGCATACGTCACTGCTGACGTAATTTCCCCTTCCCAATTCCCATCCATTCATAAATCGGAGCTTCATCCGGACCCTGATCAACCCACCCATTTCCTCTCTCAAATCAATTATGGATCCCTACCGCTTTCTCAAGCTGTCCCCCAACCCAGACGGCTCCATCACCCGGCTCGAGCAGCTCCCCTCGGCTCCTGCTTCTGAAGCCGGCGGCTCCAAAGACATCCCCTCAACCCTGCCAAATCCACCTTCCTCCGGCTCTTCAGGCCTCCAGCCGGCTTCGCCCCCGGCGCGGCTAAGCTGCACGGGGAGTTCCACCTCCTGCCCCGATCGTGCTAAATGCGGCGACCATTGGGCAGATAGTGGGGCTAGTGGTCGAAGTATTAACGGCCCAGGTGATACCGCAAGCCCAAGCGGCCCCCTTACCTCAAGTCGCAGCTAGTGTGGAGGCACAGATTAAGGCAAGGAGTGGGCAATAGAACCGCAGGGCTGGCTCGTTCAAGCGGCCGGCGTCGCCCACCAAGTTCGAGAAGTCTGGTCGTACTAAGACCAAGACGACTCAGTCTGGCTCCGCCAAAGGCTCAGGCTGGAGTAACGGCGTGATTTAATGCCACAACTGTGGTAAAGCTGGGCACAAGAGTCCTAGTTGCCAAAAGGAGAGGAGGGCATGTTTTAGTTGTGGGAAGGCAGGCCACATGAAGGCATACTGTAGGCAAAAGGGGATAAGGCCAACACAACTATATCAGGCCTCAAAAGCTGGTTGTGGGCAGAACCCAAGGGCAGAAGTGTCTGCTCCGGAGCAATCTGTTACTCGTGATAAAGGCAAGGCGCCTATAGAATCTTCGGGTCAAGAGCAACGACTCTTTGTGATATGTCACCCCGACGGGAAGGAAACCCTGTACGAGTGGTAGTATTTTATAAGGCTTTTTAGAATAAGGAGCGATGACTTGTGTCGATAGTCTCCATAGTTTAGTAATCTGTCTATTCGACTTTCTATCAGTTGTTTTATGTAATGTTTCGAATAATAAAGAAGTGTTTCCTTGTTTCGGAAATTACTAAATTCGTTACTATTGCCAAAAACAGTTATGTCACGTATGGATAAGGGCTGTCAGGACTCATAAAGGAGGGGTAACGTATGGAGCCGAGGTGTTCGTTCCCTACATGGTTAACACCAGGGGTGACTCTATTACTGAATTCCTAGATCTATTCTTATGAATCTCTCTTTATTCTTGGAGTACTGTCACATCGGTATGACATTAATTACTCCCTTCGTTGAGCTGACGAGCGTTATCTAGTGAGTTGAGTTTTACCAAAATTCCTTAATGAAAAGGAAACAAATGTATGTGGTTAATGCTCTATGGGATGAAGAATTTTTCTTCTCATATGTGTACCCTAAACATTTGTTATGGTAAAAGTACACTGGAATGAACTATATGAAGTTCAGAATGCCTCGTTGTGAGGTCATACTGGAGTCGTCTATGTGGATAGATTGATGAGAAAGGAATAAATGTATATCTGAGGTAGTTCATAGGGAGTCAGTTTCTCTAAAAGGATCGTACTCTATTACGACCCGGAGTAAAACCTTAGGACCCAAGGGTGTGAAGTCATAAGTATTATATGAGGTTTTGTTATGAGGCTTTCTTAAGAGAAACGACATAAGGATTGGATGGAGAGTGATCGACGTCTGTTAAGGCGATTTGATGTCACATTTAGGGAGAATAAAGTGATTGGACGCAATTGTGCTAATTGATTTATCACGATCTTGTTTTGAGGAAACTAAAGATTTTGAGTTGGAAGTGAGCTTTAGGACCAAATCTAATTAGGCCAAGGAACTGAAACAGTGAATTGTACCTTCAAGGGATATGGAGTTGTGATACCGGGAGATTTGCAAGGTCTGATATGTGGATTTTGAAGAGAGTGTGACGTCTATAAGGCCGATGATGTAGCACTTTTGGAAGAATTAAGTCGTGAGACGATTGTTTTGGGAGAAAGCCCACTTGAAATTTAAGGGTTATGGTGTATGGCCTAGTTATTCGGAGGATATCAATACCAAAGAATGTAGTATGGGAAATTGTCTCATGTGCGTTTAAGGAGTAAAGTAACAAATGTTACTCGTGTATACCCATTGAAGGATTAGGACGTGAAGTGATTGATTTTGATGGCAAGGCATCATCCATCGATATGGTATTTTTGAGTAAATAGAATTGAGGAACCTTAAGGGTTTAAGTTAGAGATTGAATAATGGAATACGTTAGGTTAATCTTGGATAAATGGTAAATATCAGTAAAGCAAAATGGTGCTTGATTTGGGATAGTAAATCGTATGAGGACAACTGGTTGCTTAAGGATTTTTGGGTGAATATCAAACTCGACCGGTGAAAGTTGATACGGTTTTGAAGGTCAAATAGTGTGGCATAAAGTAAGTATGATGATGATATCAAGTGGACTTGAGGAAAAGGTGACCCACGTCTATTAAGGTGATCGTATGGCACGTTTGGGTAAAACGGGAGTATAATCTTGTGGAATGGATTATTAGATCATGTTGAGATAATCGGACATAGGTTATGGTGTGATTAATTGTGGGATCACATGCGTAAATATTTTGAGTAAAGATGGCACAAGGGCCAAATGTGATTAAGGTAACCAATGAAATAGGTTAGCCGTGTATGTAGGGAGTAAGGCCTATATGGCAAGTGGAGGTGCTAAGTTGAGGTATAGTTGAATTATATGTTTGTACTTTGAGAATGTGATCGTCGAAGGAAAGTTAGTAGAAAAATGTTGTATTATTCTGTTCGAGGACATCAAGGTCTTAATGAGGAATAGGGCATAATAGAGAGATGGTATTAGAGGTTATAATGGATACTCTGATTAAGGCAATGGTAATCTTGTGGATGATCATATCCGTTCTAGCGAGTGTAAGGAATGTAGGCAGTGTAGTAAGTGGAATAACGACTGAAGAAATAGTTCGATTTTGGTCATATAGGTTATGAAGACCAAATTTATTTAAGGATATCAACTTAAGGAAAATAAGATATGTCCTCTTAGAGAGGTTTATAAAGAGAAAGGTAAAAGAGAAATGTGTGTTCTCATGCTTAAGGCTTAGCGAGTCTATTGCGATGATTTTGGGAGACTATTATCCTAAGATAATTATGACCTTGTGGATATAGTCACGCGTTGATACAAGTGTAGAACGTGGAAATAAGATATGCGAAGTAATTGTATGGTCGAGGAAATAGATCGTTTCCTAGGAGCAAGTACAAGGATGAGATGGTTAAGGATACTAAGATCAGGTAGTGAGATTATGGTGAAATCGGTCCCTTTAGCTTAGCGATGCTAGTTTCGGGGTCGAAACTATTTGAAGGGGGTAGTAATGTAATAATCCTCATGTTACCATAGGGATAATATGATAGAATGTGTGTCTAGTGAAAACAAGTTATAGAACTCTCTTAGATTGTGAAGGGTCTAAGTTATGGTTAACCTTATGTTAACTGTAGATTGAACCAACTTATAGATCTTAACCTAGAAATGCCTGAACCAATTTACAATGTGTGAAATGGGTTAGGCATGGTTAAACTTATACAGTTGGGTGAATTAGTATAAGGTCGCATCTCTGAGTTGTTATCAGCCAAGTTTCGGGGTCGAAACTTCTTTTAAGGGGATAGTGATATAATACCCCTCATTTTTAGTAAGGGTAATTGGGTAATTTCCCAAACCCTCGTCAATTATTCGGGACACGATAGGCGAAATTCGGAATTTCTGTAACTCGTATAATCTCTGTAATAATTATTTGAGCATTATAATATACATTCGATATATTTTTTAGGCTTAGAATATTTTTTTGGATACAAGTATTCATCTGAGGGGTTGAATCCACGTGTAAAGCCTTTCCCAGGGGTCACGGATGCGCGAGTGTCATTTCCGCGACCGCGGAAGATTTTCCGCGATTGCGGAAACCTGTTCGTCGTCTTCTTCTAGAAGTTCGTCATTCCGGTTGTCGCCATTATGCCGGGGGGAGGCCGATCGCTTCGTCTGGCCAGGCGTTGGGGCTCTATAAAAGGAGGCCTCCAGCTCCCGAATTCTTCATCCTCAGATTTCCGATCTCTCTCTCGCTCTCTTTCTCTCGTTTTGCTCTCGCCGGAGTTCGTGTCTCGCCGGAGCAGCGCCGGAGTCCTTCATGGTTTGTGTGGTGGTGCTTTTGGTGGTCTGGAGTGATAGCAGCCTCGGTCGAAGCCAGGAGAGCCCTCGTTCGTCGTCATCGGTGAGCTCGAATCGGTTCTAGAGTTTGTCTGAGAGGGATCCGCGATCGTGGATATGAACACCGCGACCGCGGATGGTGCCCAGAAATCCACCACCGCGGAATCCAAAACCGCGACCGCGGTTTGCCTTAGCAAACACGATCGTGGCTTTGGACGAGCCGGTCACGAATGGGACCTTCGTTTCCTTTCGTTTCTTTAGATTCGTATTATTATTCGTATCGAATCTAACTTAGGGTTCCGTCGTTGTTCTGTCATCGTCGGAGGAATCCGTATTCAGATTCCAGTTTCCAGATCCTAGGAACCCGACATCTTGTTCGTCTAATTCAGGCAAGTGGCGGTTCGCTCTTGCTTATCATTCCATGTTTCCGTTAATTATCAATTATTTCGGATTGTTAATTAAATTGGGATGAGTTGTTGTTTTCGTTTGGGAACATATTTTATAAATGTATGATTAAAATGTGACATTATGATAGGTTGTATATATTGCTAGAAACAAAGCTATTATATCTGTTATTATCATGATGATATTGGTGTGGATTTTATGTGTGAACTTATACATATGTAGTTAGAACGAGTATTCGTAGGAACGCTATGTACCTTGCGAGGTCTACCCGTTTCTTTATAACCGTGGTGTGTAGGATGTTCAGGCCCTAACACCCTTTCCCCTGGTCATGACTATCCCCAATTCGAATATAGGGGAGGTGCACACAGCTGGTGCCAACAATCGGGATTTATTCCCAAGATATCTCTCGTATCGAGATGATATATTTATATGATAAAAGCTTTAACGTAAATATGCGTTTTGGAATTAAACAAGATAAGTGTGATTATGCACATAATTAATATACCCTCGGGCGAGGAGTACAACGTGGAAACCGCCCGGACTTCGGTTAGAGTAAGTCTTCTTTCCAATTTGGATTCGCATTGTGCGGTGAGGTTGGTCGTTGACCCAAATGATCAAGTCATTTTTAAACGCTTGTATGAAAACTATAACGTTCCCAAACATTTGTCATACTTTCCCATAAGACTCAATCTTTTGGAGTCTTCTCTTCATACGTTTCCCATAAGACTCAATTCCTTTGGAGTCTTCTTTTTCAGTGCATGCCTAAATTCTAATCATTCCATGAAAGTTCCGGGTTATGTATCGTTCATTCGGTTATTATTCGAGGGACAATGATAGTAAACAGTTACGATCACTAGAACCATTCTGTTTTCACCCTTGTATAGTCTTTCATTAGACTAACTGATAGGTGTTATTTCTTACACCTTTACTAGCAATTATTAGCATGATTTGGAGAGGTTTTAGATGAGTTTTGGTGCTAAGTCTGCAATCCAGATGTTATGGAGAGAAGTGAAGAAATTCAAGGATTTGCAGCTTAGATGAAGCATGAGGATGGATGGAGCTGCTGGAGCATTCATGGAGAAGACTACCAACACTTGGTAGGATTAAAGGGCAGCAGGAGCAGAGAAGAAGAGAGCTGGAGAATTGAGCTCACCGCCCCGCGTCAGAAGTACCGCGGCCCGGCGGTGACTCTCAGTGAAGATGGAGCACGCTCCAGAGGATGCCACCGCCCCGCGGTGGAAGTTCGATGCCTCGCGGTGGAATTCACCGCCCCGCGGTGGCTGTGCTTAATGACCTCGCGCCAGAGACGATTTTCTTTCCTTTTATGTTTGAGACTTTATTTTATTGTTATTTTGTTTCCTTTAAATTCCGCTTTAGTTTAACCTAGTTTGTTAAGACTATTTAATCCCTCTTTCTAGGTTAAGAGGAGGACACACTACGACAGAAACACTATTACGGAGAGTTGGATTATTTGTTATCATCGTTTTTACTTTTCTTAGTTTTTCATCCCCTTTGATGGAGAACTAACTTCACCTTTGTTCTGCTAGACGATTGAAGCAGTACAGTTGATGTGTTTGTGAGATTTCTATTCCTTGTTCTTATCCTTATTTGTATCGGATTGATTCTCTTGGTTATATTGATCTTGATTTCTTGTTTTTCTTCTTAGTCTGATCAACTAGGTTGAATACGTTTTATCAATTGCTAGGATTGCATATAGGGGTTTCGAGTGCATATCTAGTGGTAAACACAATTGTGCATGTAGGGGTTCCGAGCGTACAATTGTGAGTGAGAATCAGTTGCATGTTAAGTAGGGGAGTGAGTACTTGTACGTCTTTCTACTTGCATGTATCCTATATCTTTGTGTGAATTGCTATTGCTGTGTTGGTGCTAAAGTACGCTGATAATTGTGAGAATCAGTGGTACTTTATCATTGGCATAGTAATAAGTCTATTGACAACTGTGAGAATCAATAGTACTCAAGATCAGGGTGGGAACGACTATCAGGATAATTAAAAGAACTTGGACGAAATAGATTTCAGTGATCAAACTCTATCTCTGTATTGTGGATCTCGCTCTAGTGGAACTACTTTCCCTCATTATATTTTCTTCCTACATAAATCATACTTGTTTGCTTTACTTGTTTACTTTCTTGATAACTAAACCCCCGTTTGTGTTACTTGTCATTCACGGCTGCATACTACATCCACGGGCTGAGTGGAGAGGATCCGATCTCTCACCTGGGCAAGTTCCACAATGTCTGTATGACGATGAAGCCCATGAATGTGACGGAAGACCAGATCAAGATGAGAGCTTTTGGTTTTTCCCTGCTCGACTCTGTGAGCGACTGGTATTACCACCTGCCACCAAGGACCATAGATACATGGATTCAACTGCATAAAGCATTCCTGGACAAGTATTTTCCCACGAAGAAGGCGAATGCTTTGAAAAAAGCAATTGCCAACATTGAGCAGGCTGGTGATGAGACGCTGTATGATTATTTGGAGAGGTACAAGAGGCTCTGTTCCAGCTGCCCATTCCACGAGTATGCCAAGCAGGATCTTGTTCTTTATCTACACAACGGTCTGCTGGACCAAGAGAGGAGAATGGTTGATGCCGCATGCGGTGGAAGTATTCTAAACCTGACACCGGATGCAACCATGGAGAGATTCCAGGAGATGAGTGAGAGTACCAGGAGCTTTGGGAAGACGTACCAGAGAAAAGCAGTCAATTTCGTGACCCCTACAGGACCAAGCCCGGTCTTGACCGAGTTGGCCGAGCTGAAAGAGTTGGTGCTGAGGATGGCGAATCAAAATGCCCCTCAACAAGTTAAAGCGTGTGGACTTTGCTCTAACCAGTCCCACCATACCGACACCTGTCCCCAGCTGCAAGAGGAAAGTGTTGCTAAAGTAAACGCTGTAGGAGGTTACGGACCCCCTAGACCACAATATGGTGGACAACCCAATTACAATCAGAGAGGGCGTGACCACCCAAACTTTAGATGGAGTGACCCTCAAGGTGGTCAACAGCCAGTGTAGCAACAACAGTACCAGCCGGTGCAACAACAGCACCAGCAGAGAGCCCCTTATCAACAGAGACCCTAGGGCCAAACATCTGGAGCTTCTACTAAGGACATGCTAAAGACTCTGACTCAGCACTTTGCCACACATGTGCAGGCTACTGAGTCGAGTATCAAGAATATGGAGAGGCAGATTGGTCAGTCAGCCGATGAGATGACCAAGATTAACCAAAGGGCATCAAATTCCCTACCATCCCAGACCACGGTGAACCCCAGAGAGAACGTGAGTGCTATCATGCTCAGAAGTGGTAAGAAGTTGATCGTTGCTCCCAATGCTGAAGTGGAGAACGAGTTCGAAGAAGAAGAAATCATCGACCGCCCCGCGGCAGACCCCACCGCGACCCGGCCAGAAATGAGGGAAGGAGCCAGTAAAGGAATGTCATTGACACCGCCCCGCGGCAGACTCCACCGCGACCCCGCGCCTGAACCCAGTAAAGCCACCGCGACCCCACCGCCCCGCGGCGTTGACTCACGCCCCGCGGTGGGCTTGCCACCACCTGGCCCACAAAAAATTGTCTCCGCTGAAGAGACTTATGATGATTACATTCGCCCCGCGTTCCCGCCTCTCGGTTCGGAGAAACCCCCAACACCTTTTCCCGAGGCGCTGAAGGCAAAGAGAGTTGTCGACGACAGTGACCTGTTCGAGACATTTCAGAACTGTGAGGTGAACATTCCCCTGCTCAAGCTTATAAAGGCTATCTCGAGATATGCCAAGTTCTTAAAGGAGCTATGCACGGTGAAGAGGACTCAAAAGCAGAAGACCCAGAAGAAGAGTCCAGTGGGTGCACAAGTTTCAGCGGTAGTTCAGAAGCGTCTGCCCGCAAAATGCAAGGATCCATGTACTTTTACGATTCCTATCACCATAGGTGGGCAACTTTTTGAGAAAGCACTGCTAGACTTGGGTGCCTTAATTAACGTTCTACCCTATTCATTGATTGAAAAATTGGAATTAGGACCCTTGCATGATTCTAATATTGTCATACAACTTGTTGATGGATCATGTGTGCCCCCTAAGGGTATAGTGGAAGATGTTCTTGTCAGGATAGGTTCTTTGATTTTTCCTGCTGATTTCTTTGTTATGGACATGGATTATGATGAACAAGTTGCCCCTGTTATGCTCGGACGACCTTTTATGAAGACTTCCATGACAAAGATTGATGTAGATAATGGAACTTTGACTATGGAATTTGATGGAATTATATTTGAACATAATATTCATACAGCCAACTCCATTGAATTGACCACTCCTCTCTGCCTTAGTGATGTTGATAATTCTGTGCATGAAAATGTTAAAACTGATGCAGTTGAGACCGTAGTTGAGTGTTCCGCTAATAAAGGACCTATTGAGTTGTACGAAGTGCGTGTTGGTGATATCCTGCTAGAAGATGTAGGAAGTTCTATTTCCTCTACTATGGGCGCTAGCCCCCCTGCACTAACTGTACAAGGCTGTAAGCCTCTATCTAGTGACATGCAGCATATTCAGGTCAAGCCATATCAGCCCCCACATCGTTCTAAGTATGGGGGAGACACTCCAAAGGAAGCACAGATAGAGTCAATGGCAAAGAGGGAACATGGTCTAAGGTTTAAACCTTTCCATGAGAGGTCTCCACAGGAAGAGATGAGTAGGAGGATTCCAATGAGACTCTACTCTAAATGGTGAAGGATCTGCACTACGTCGAGCCAACGACGATAACCAAGGCGCTGTCCGGGAGGCAACCCGTGTTAGTCCTTCTTTGATTTCTTTCCTTTAATTAGATTATTTTCATAGTTTATTTTCCTTTGTTTCGTTCGCTTGTTACTCACATTACAGGTGCGAAAGTAAACTCCAGAAGAGATGTGGTACCCAGCCAGTCTCACCGCCCCGCGGCGTCCTTTACCGCCCCGCGGTGGAGTTCACCGCCCCGCGGTGGAGGTCAGGTATAACCTCTCGACTCTTTAAAAAAAAAAAAGCAAGAATAATGGGCCCCGAACAAACCTTAAACGGGTGAGTAAAAGCTTATTTCTTAAGTGGTAACTAAGGTTTTGACGGATTGAGTTCCCTCTGGTGGGCCAAGATTTCTCTTTTGGGCCATGGTGTATGACCGGCCCATCATCCCTTTTTCCTTTCTCTTTCCCTGACCTAACCCCACTATCTAACCTCCCCCATTCCAACGCCTCCCTCAAGCTCCCACTTCTATCCCCCTCTATCTCCCCCAAGTCCCTGTCGACCTTGAGCCAAATCTAGCCCCAAGTCCCCAATTTGGAGTCTAGCCTCACAAACAAGCCCAAACACAACCCCACCGCGTCGCGTTAATCCCGCCTCGCCGTCGCTCCGCCTCGCGCTGCCCCCGCTTCGCGTCGCTGCTGCTACCGCCCCGCGCCGACTTCGCCGCGACCCGACCATAGCTCACAGTTTCTCACCGCGACCTCACCGCCCCGCGCTGAGACTCTCCAGGCTGCGTGTCTGCTTGTTTGTAAGTTCTCTAGTTTGCCTTGCTTTGAGCACCTCAATTTCCTACTTATGGCATCTAGAGGCAAGAAGAAAGTGTCGACTAGGGATGGGAGTGAGGTTTATAATGTGGTAAAGGAGAGGAAGGTGTTGGCTTCGAAGTTTTTCCATAAGCCGACTTTGGAGCAATTGGGACTGTTGGCATGTGTGTCCATGTGCTTGACACAGTGTGGGTTAGGAAATTTTCTGGACAAGGCTGCCCCTGCATATCCAGAGCTGTGCTACCAGTTTATTGCCTCTTTCAAGAGGTTCACCAATGACTCGGACGATAGGCATCTGCGCAATATCATGTTCACCTACAATGGGCGTGACTACTCCTTATCTCTAAAGTTGGTGCATGAAGCCTTGGGTATCACGAAGAACCCAACCGATGGGTGGTCTGGTGGTATTCACGAGTCCGAGATGATGGAGTTCTGGCGGGCTGCTATGGGCAGAAGTTTCAGGAAGGGTCAGGAAGTGAATTCCAAGTTGGTGAACCCGTGTCTGCGGTTGATCCACAAGGTGATGATGAGAGATTTCTTTGGCCATGCAGACGATGGAAAGGTCCCTCTGAAGGACTTCCAGTGGTTTATGAGCATCTTGGGGACTGTCGAGTATACGCCGTGTTGGGCTACCCTTTTCTTGGGTTCCTTGAAGAGGATCCGTGATGGCGAGCCACGTGATATTTGTGGGGGTGGTCTGATTACACTCCTTTGTGCTAACGTGATTGCTTGCGATCAGATTTCTCGGCCTGTTGCCTACGCGGTGTATGATTTAGCACACATGAAGGTGTGCTCCATGATGAAACCACTGGGACATGATGGCGATTTGGTCTGGTCGTCCGATGAGGGCCACATTTTGATTGTTCCACGGGATTTTGCCTACTCGCCTTCATACGCGGGTTGGTGGATCCCCAGTGATAGCCGGATGCCGACCGATGATGCCCCTGCTGTCGCTCCTTCGGGTCCGTTTGGGGAGGGCCCTAGTGGTGGTTGTGATGCTGTTGCCGCTGATTCCGTGGGTGGAGACGACCCCATGTCTACCCAGTTTGAGGCGCCTTCGTCTTCATACAGTCCTGTCGCACCCTGGCAGGAGTTGTATTCTAGATGGGATGCGTTCTCAATGCGCCAGGATCAGTGGAACTCCCAGATAGAGACCAGTCTGCACACTTGGCAGACCCAATTCCGTGCTGATGTAGATGAGCGTCCGGACACCATGGACGCCAATATGAGAGACTATTTTGTGATGTACCCACCACCACCCTCAGATCCACGGTGAGTTTATTTTTTTTTCTTCTTCCCCTATTTCATTTGATGTTCTCTTTTCTACATTGAGGACAATGTTCGGTTTAAGTATGGGGGAGGGATATAGACTTGCTATCTTTCTTTCCATCTAGCTAGTGTAAATAATTTTGTTACTGCATTTGTCGTTGTTTGTTTCTGCATTTCAAAAAAAAAAAAAAAAAAACGAATAAGCCAAAAAGAGGTAAAAAGGCAACCAAAATCCTGTGATGGACTGAAAACCCGAAAGGGCGGTCCAGGTAAAAAGCAGGTAGTCCGGCTGGTATAGACCAGGGCAAAATTGGACTGGAGTGATGCAAGTATATGTGAGATATCTAGCAAAATGAAATGAGTGGCTAGGTGAAAACCCGAAAGGACGCCTAGGCAAGATGAGCGTAAAAGAAGAAGAGTGATTCTAGTATTTCTCTATATTTCTTTGCGAGGCATCATAAGAAGGGGAGCCATAAGGAGGACTCGGGTAGGCCACTTTGGAGCGATAAGGAGCTAGATTGGAGTTAGGATTAGTTTATCTTTGCATCACCTGTTTTGGTTGTCTAGAGCTTATTGTTGATATGCTGTAATTGCTAGTGTCATATTGTCTTATACTTCCTGAGGCCTTGGTGTTGATTTAGAGAGTGAACTTTTCTTTAGTTTACTCGGGACGAGTAAAGGTCTAAGTATGGGGGAATTTGATAGGTGTTATTTCATACACCTTTACTAGCAATTATTAGCATGATTTGGAGAGGTTTTAGATGAGTTTTGGTGCTAAGTCTGCAATCCAGATGTTATGGAGAGAAGTGAAGAAATTCAAGGATTTGCAGCTTAGATGAAGCATGAAGATGGATGGAGCTGCTGGAGCATTCATGGAGAAGGCTACCAACACTTGGTAGGATTGAAGGGCAGTAGGAGCAGAGAAGAAGAGAGCTGGAGAATTGAGCTCACCGCCCCGCGTCAGAAGTATCGCGGCCCGGCGTTGACTCTCAGTGAAGATGGAGCCCGCGCCAGAGGATGCCACCGCCCCGCGGTGGAAGTTCGACGCCTCGCGGTGGAATTCACCACCCCGCAGTGGCTGTGCTTAATGACCTCGCGCCAGAGACGATTTTCTTTCCTTTTATGTTTGAGACTTTATTTTATTGTTATTCTGTTTCCTTTAAATCCCGCTTTAGTTTAACCTAGTTTGTTAAGACTATTTAAGCCCTCTTTCTAGGTTAAGAGGAGGACACACTACGACAGACACACTATTACGGAGACTTGGATTATTTGTTATCATCGTTTTTACTTTTCTTAGTTTTTCATCCCCTTTGATGGAGAACTAACTTCACCTTTGTTCTGCTAGATGATTGAAGCAGTACAGTTGATGTGTTTGTGAGATTTATATTCTTTGTTCTTATCCTTATTTGTATCGGATTGATTCTCTTGGTTATATTGATCTTGATTTCTTGTTATTCTTCTTAGTCTGATCAACTAGGTTGAATACGTTTTATCAATTGCTAGGATTGCATATAGGGGTTCCGAGTGCATATCTAGTGGTAAACACAATTGTGCGTGTAGGGGTTCCGAGCGTACAATTGTGAGTGAGAATCAGTTGCATGTTAAGTAGGGGAGTGAGTACTTGTACGTCTTTCTACTTGCATGTATCCTATATCTTTGTGTGCATTGCTATTGCTGTGTTGGTGCTAAAGTACGCTGACAACTGTGAGAATCAGTGGTACTTTATCATTGGCATAGTAATAAGTCTATTGACAACTGTGAGAATCAATAGTACTCAAGATCAGGGTGGGAACGACTATCAGGATAATTAAAAGAACTTGGACGAAATATATTTCAGTGATCAAACTCTATCTCTGTATTGTGGATCTCGCTCTAGTGGAACTACTTTCCCTCATTATATTTTCTTCCTACATAAATCAGACTTGTTTGCTTTACTTGTTTACTTTCTTGATAACTAAACCCCCGTTTGTGTTACTTGTCATTCACGGCTGCATACTACATCAAACCTTCTCTGTGGGATCGACCCTTACTTGTCTACTATACTTCTGTTTAGTGGTTTGTTAGGATAATTTACTTTGATAAGGCTAATTAACGACATTTGCTTGTGCATCTTTTAGCCACGTCACTAACCAACCGGGTTTTATTCCTTGCATGGTTGGCTGGTGTCATCCGTCCTATACGGCACATCAGTGGTTGGTCCCCGAAGACTCGAAGTAACCAATTGAATAAGAGGCTTGCAGTTGCAGATTTAAGTGTTGGTATTTCAAGGTCGTTAAGTATTACTTTAATATGTATTTTTATAACCTAGTCATGTAATAGGTTTATTCTTAAAGTCTTTCGCTGTGTAATTTAAAGTCTTTCGCTGTAATTTCACTCTGTTGTAAATTGTTCTTGAAAAATCTTTTAATAAAAATGGTTGAGTTCCATTTAAAAGTGTCTTCCGTTGTTTAAACCTTTCGTTTGTTATTATGTTTATTTAAGATTAATTGTTCCGATTAAAGCCTAGGGTGACATCGGACAATAACGTCTGAGGTCACTGACGTGTGGCACTACCAACGTAAGTCGGGGGTGTTACAATGGCAATCCATTATCAACGTTAAGGATGATCTTCTCAAGCTCCGTAACGTCACAACTCTGAACAGCTCCATAACCAGCAACATAGGGAAATACTCAATCAACAATGTCTACTCTCTCTTCAAAGAACCAACATGTATTCCTTCTCCCTCAAACAACATCTGGGGTGGGCTGCACATCCCTCGCTGCAGCTTTATCACTTGGCTATGCTTCCATCATAGACTACCTACACTCACAAGACTCCATTCCTGGAACATTGTTAACACTTCTTTGTGTCGGCTCTGCAACAATGCCCCTGAAACCGAACAACACATCTGGTTTCGTTGTTCTTTCTCCAATTTTGTCCAGAATACAGTTCTCAACTGGCTTGGCATCACCAGGAAGTTTCCCTCACTCCAAGACTGGCTCACTTGGATCTCTGCAGGAGCTAAGCGAAGCTCTTTTTGTCACCACTTTCGAGCTAGTTGTATCTCCACAATGGTCTACTACATCTGGACTGCCAGGAATGCAATCATCTACCAAAACAAGAGTGCTATACCCTCGGAATGCGCCAGTCGGATCATCCAAGTCATGAAAACAAATGCCCACGCAAATTGGACAAAGAACAAAGACCTTGTTCTCTGGAGAAATGTTCTTAGATAACATCATTTGTCTCCTTTTTGGGTTGTAGTGGTGAAACTTGCAAGCTTTTTGTTTCTGCTTGCTTTAATGTATATCCCCCTCTTATTTCTAACGCGTAACAAAATTCCAAAAAAAATAAATATTATATGAACATTTTATAATATATCTAACAGAAAACTGATAAGACACTAGGTCATTATAATTTTTATAATATGTCATTCTTGATTAACAACTTATCAATAACTATTATGAATGTAGGTGTTCGATCAATGTATCTTGATCTGTCACCTGGAATGAAGATAGTAGGGCTGATAATGAACGAGCCGTACTTGGGTGGGGTTGAGCGGACGAACTCGGAGATCCAGATGATGAACGACCCAATTTGTCCATTGGCGGCGAGCGATCTGATGTGGTCCTTAGCACTTCCACTTGCCGCCGGCGGGGTCCGGGATCACGAGTATAGCAACCCGTCGGTTGGCGGGTTGGATCAGAGGGTCGGACGACTGCTAAGGTGTGAGGTGATCGCGTACGGAGAAGATCCGCTGGTGGACATGCAAAGGGAGTTTGTGAAGTGGCTGGAGTCGTGTGGGGTGTACGTGGTGTCCATTTTCCACGAGGGTGGGTCCCACGCTATTGAGTTGTTCCAACCCGAGGCGGCCCTTGCTTTGATCAACTGCGTTCGTGATTTTATCAACTCCTTCTTTTCAAAATGCACCCTTTAATATCGATATCATATTAGAGAGTACTAAAATTAATAAAACCAAGTTTATATCCGAATGCTTAAAATCGAGACTCTTGTTGCAGTGTCTAGTTACTTCAAAATGAAATCATAATCCCCTGCTAACTAACTCACTTTACAACAACTAATTAACTCACTAATGACCATCTCCAAAGATCGGGGGAGGGGGAATTTGACGATGTGATAATTACGATCCGTCAAGGCTCTTCCGTTTCCCTTCATGGTCCGTGACGACATCAATAATTGATTTCATAATTTATTGAATTCATACGGCGTCAATGGTATCTTTGCTACATCTCATAGCATGTGTCCTAAAGATCTCAGACTTTCTTGACGACAATGGTGGCATCTCGTCACACATCTATTTTCCATTACGCTCCATCATCTTGTAGTTGCATGGAGGACGATAATGGCGTTCATGATGTACGTTGCATGTCTACTTGTCTTTATGCTTTAGCACCTTTAGGTTTCATCGACGATGATGCTGAATTTCATTATTTGTTCCCATACGCTTCAACGTTCATTGGGTTCATGGATGATGATGGTGATCTTCATGATCTACGCCCATTTATTCCAGCTCGTCCTAGTGTTGTGTGTAGAGATCTTGTAATCGGTAGGGCCCTAGGGGGGATGCAAGATGATGTGTTACGTCTCTTTGACTCTTCTTTTCGCTTCTAGATACTTTTCCTCGATACAGACTCGACCCTGGACAGGTATAAGGTGAGCACATGCACAAGGCCCCAAAAATTATGGGCCTCATTTATAAGCCCAATCCACAAATATTTTTTACCAAAAAAGTATATAAGGAGGGAGAAAACTACACTCTTTAAGTTCTTCCTTCATTCTCTCCCGCTTTATTACTTTTAGTTGGGCCCCACAATCCCTTTTCTAATTCTTTTTTTTTTGGTCGAAACCCTTTTCTAATTCTAGCCTTACGTATTAATCCGTAATTAGCTAACTTTTACTTTTTATTATGGAAAATGATGGAAATTAGCATTTAACTAGTCTTTGTTTGATATTTAATTAGTTTGGTTTTATATAAGGAACATAAGCAAGAAAATATGCATGAGTTATGGGACGGGTGACACCAACCAATTATGCAAAGAAAAAGAGCGGTTGGTTAGTCTAATGAAAGACTAAATAAGAGCATTTATGAATGGTTCTATGTAGTCATATCTATCCACTACCATCATTTCTCGAATAAAAGTCGATAGACGATAGGTAATCATGATACTTCTAGAGAAACATAAAAAGAGATATGAACCAAGAGAAGACTCCAATGGAATTGAGTCTTTTCGAAGTTATATGTATTTGTTTGGGAACGTTTATGGTTATTACACCTCATAATTTCGAAATTGATCCTTTGACTAATTGGGTCCCTAAGCAACCTCACCGCATGCGTGATGTGCAAATTCAGATTGGAAAGATGACTTATTTAGACACGAGGAAGAGCGGTTTTCACATTGTACATCTCGTCCTGGTTCATTAATTATGTGCATGAAAGCACTTATCTTCTTTAATTCCAAAACGTGCATTTACGTTAAAGCTTTTAATCCACATCATCTCGATACTAGAATTATCATGGAACGAATCCCGAATAATGGAACTAGCTAAGTGCACCACCCCTTATATTCGAATAAGGGAACGGTCATGACCAAAAATACTAGGGCAAAATCCTCCTAATATCATTATATAGAAACAACTAATCCTCTCAAGGTATATAGTGTTCCAACGAATACTCGTGTTAAGTACACATATAAGTCCACACCAAATTCATAACAGTGTCGAAGTATCACCCTACAAAAATAATACACTCACAAGCGTAGTTTCACTAGTACAATCCGGACCACATTTTTTTGTGAACCGGACCGCGGAAATGAAAACGTGGTTGTTCTCAGCGCGGTAAGACATTTGGACCGTGTATTTTTGAAACAGTGGTGAAACACTCGGACCGCGGTTATTTCTTAAAATCGTAGTCTGTTTTATTTTATTTTTTTATTTTGAAAATACGAGACTGCGATTTTTTAAGAACTGCGGTCCAAATAAAAAATGAAACTGCGTGTACCCATAAAACCGCAGTCTGTGTACGTATTTAAAAAAAAAATGGAAGTCACACCGCGGTTTTGTGATAGAACAACGGTAAATATATTTTTTTAATTAAAAAATATGGATTTCATTTGACGTTTTACCCCTAGTTTTAATCAAACAATTTGACCATAATAATATCAAATTCATATCAATATGCCCGCAGTGAATCAACTCATACTATATTTTCACAACACAAACTCATAGTAGAATGATTATTAAAATGGATTTCAACCATGTTTGCACGTACAAAAAAAAGTAATAGTCTTTGTCCTTGCTATTGTCTACAAGAAATTCCTAGTATGTACCAAATAACAATAAAAGTGCGAAGGAATTCTGTATATTGATCATATAACAGATTGATAATTTAGAGATGTGTTCAAGATCAGCAAAGATGGCCTCAGAAGTCAGAATCTACAATATATATAGAATCTTTTGAAGTCATGAAGCTTAAGAAGACGTAAATTTAAAAAGTTAAACAAATGATAAATTTCATATAAGAAAAAAGAAAGAAGATTAAAGGTGCAAAGTAACCATTTCAATGGAGTCTTCTCATGTTCCACTATGTGTCATAGCCCTTGAACAAGAGCACGTCATTAAAAGGCCACCTCTTTTTGTTAGTTTCATTGCCAAGGCATTCACATTCCTATACATGCCAGATGCATTATGCAGATCCTGGGTTAGATAACAACATTCCGTAGCAGAAAAGTAGGAGGGAGATCCAATAGAAAGATCTTTAAGAATCAAAATATTATCTTGACAACAACATCGATTATTTCCTAGGATAAGATCTAGCTATGTAATAGGCAATTATACCCACCAACTTTTAGAAGCTGTAGACAACATATATAACAACATAGTTGGACACGTGACACCAATATTAGGTGGGATATGATATGCCATAACGTTTTGTTCTAGATATTAACATATCGTAGAGAACAAAAATGCATACATATTTTCCTAAGCCATTTGTTTCTCATGTACAACCACCTTCTGTTCCTAGTAACAATTAATTGTCAAAATGCATAAATTGTCTTGCATAGGACTGTTTAACAACAGCCTTCTGTTCTTAGGAACAATTAATTGTTAATTAATTTTATGATGTCTCCACTTCACTCTTCTTTTCTCAAAACTACCATCCTGTAATGGCAACCTAATAATCTCTATTTTACACTACTCAAAGCCATCTTCAGGATCTTTTACAACTAGCATTAAATAACACGGAGCTTCAAGATATATTTCATTAAAGTGACTCTTGTAATGCGATTAATGTATAATGATGTGAGATCACTTGGTTGCCACGTTCTTGGATGGAAAGAACTCGCCTTGGCGCGCAAGAGATCTCGGTTGGGTGTCCCATCTTTGACGAAGTATAAATTTTGCTCCGTAACTCCGAATCCATTGATTCCAAAGCCTGATTAAATATCAGGAAGTCAACAAGAACTCTTTCAAATTTCACGTCAATTGGACAAGTAAAACTCCATAATGACCGGTGCTGCACGCTGAAAACAGAAAATCTGCGTGATTGTTGTGGATCCGAATTGATTGATTGATGAACACGAATGTTTTGGTTGTTTGAATGATTAATATCTGGAAAAGATGAAGTTTTGGACTGAATAATTTTGAAAGTAACTTAGCCAAGTTACTCTCAAATCCAATCTATCTTTCTATTGGATTAAACAAGAGTTAAATAGAAAACACAAGATAGAAAAGCAAGAGATGACACGCTCCTTATAGGGTCGGCCCTAGCTTTCCTAAAACTAGTCCTACGTCTAAAAATAGATTAAAGGAAATACTAAATATAGCGTAGCTAGGAAATATCAAAAATAGCAAGGCAAAAACATTCAGTCTCACAGACTGCCACTAATAGAAAGTCTATGGATAACCATGCAACATCCCTTGCATGTGAGTGAGCCGAGATGTGGTTAAGGTGGCTCGTGGGGTCCAAGATGATGCGTGATCAAGGTCACCAACCTTGGCTCGGGTGACTCCTCAATAGTGGCTGCAAGGCGTTGTAGTAAAGCACACGCCCCTTCCTTGATCTTTTTAGCCCATGACCTGGTTATAGGACCATCAAAAGGAACTGGAATCAACTCCTCAATGTCCTTGGTCATCATGGCACCCCGGAAGTCATCATTCTCCCCCACTTGGCCTCGAATCGTCCTCGTTTTGTCAAGCTCACCAAGGTCATCGGCCACATAAGGAGATAAATCAACCACATTGAATGAGGAATGGACACCATACTCTCCTAGAAGATCAAGGCGATAAGCGTTATCTGCCATAAGCTTCACCACACAAAATGGTCCATCTCCGCGGGCATCGAGCTTGCTCTTCATCAGTTGAGAAAACCTTTCTTTCCTCAAGTGCAACCACACCAAGTCTCCTACCTTAGAAATGAGCTTCTTGCGGCCCTTATTAGCTTGGGCCTCATATTGGTGTGCACGCCTCACCAACTGCAGGCGTGTCCTCTCATGTAGCTTCCTCACGAGCTCAGCCCACTCCGTAGCTTCAAAGCTTTCCTATTCCTTCAATAGAAGTGGAGTCAAGTCCATGGGAGTGTGTGCTTTGCGTCCATACACCACTTCAAATGGCGTCATCTTGGTGGCGCTATGCTTAGACCTGTTATAAGCAAACTCTACAAAAGGCAAACAATCTTCCCATTGGTTGAGGTTAGACTTAAGCATAGTACAAAGTAAAACACCTAAAGTCCTATTAGTCACCTCAGTTTGGCCATCTTTCTGGGGGTGACAAGAAGTAGAAAACAATAATTTTGTCCCCAACTTAGACGAAAGGGTCTTCCAAAAGTAGCTCAAGAACTTAGTATCACGATCACTAATCATTGTGCAAGGAATACCATGTAATCTAACATTTTCCCTAAAGAACAAGTCAACCACATGTATAGCATCATCCATTTTGTGACAAGCAATGAAATGAGCCATTTTAGAGAACATATCAATAACCACAAAAATAAAGTCTCTCCCCCTCTTAGTCCTAGTTAATCCCACTATAAAATCCATAGAAATGTCCTCCCAAGGGGCTGTGGAATAGGTAAAGGAGTGTAGAGGCCGTGGGGATTAAGTCTACTCTTGGCCTTAGCACAAGTCACACAACTATTGCAAAATTTCAGCACAAATTTAGTCATATTAGGCCAATAAAAGTGTTCTTTAAGTGCATATAAGGTCTTATCTACACCCATATGACCCCTCCCTTCGTGAGCTTCTTGAGTTAACAACCTACGTATAAATGAAGTTAGTAAACATAATTTTCCAGCCTTGAACAAATACCCATCATCTATAAAGTAATGGATAAATCACCCTTAGTCAAGCATTGATTAAACATATCCCTAAAGAAATCATCATGTCAATAAAGTTATTTAATCATAACAAAACCAAGGATCTTAGCATCACACTGGGTCAAGAGAGCGTACCCACATGATAGTGCATCAACCACCACGTTATCCATCCCTTTCTTGTGCTTCACGATGTAGGGAAACGTCTCCATAAACTCCACCCATCTAACATGCCTTTGGTTGAGCTTTGGCTGCGCTTTAGGTACTTGAGTGCCTCATCGTCGGTGTGCACCATAAATTCCTGAGGCCATAGGTAGTGTTGCCAAGTCTTAAACACCTTGATCAAAGCGTAGAGCTCCTTGTCATATGTAGGGTAGTTCAATTTAGCCCCACTAAGCTTCTCACTCAAGTATGCAATGGGCTTCCTTTCTTGCAACAACACTCCCCCTATACCAATGCCAGATGTGTCACACTCCGCCTCAAATGTCCTAGAGAAGTCTGGGAGTTGCAGAAGTGGTGCATGACAAAGGCAAGGGTCCAATGGCCGCTTAGTGCTTATCCTTCCACTTAAAGGGGTTGTTCTTCGTCAACTCATGCAAGGGTCCAACAATGACACTAAAATCACGCATAAATCTCCTATAAAATCCAGCCAGGCCGAGAAAGGAATGCACCAGGGGGGGGGGGATGTCGGCTGTGGCCATTCCACAATTTCCTTAACTTTCTCCTCGTCTACCATCAAACCACCCTTAGAAACAACAAATCCAAGAAAAATAGTAGAGGAAGAGCAACAAGTACACTTTTTAAGGTTAGCATAAAGTTTCTCAAGTCTAAAACACTCTAAGACAGCCCTAAGATGTTCTACATGCTCCTTCAAAGATTTGCTACAAATAAGGATGTCATCAAAGTAAACCACAATAAATTTTTCTAAGAAGGATCTAAGTACATGGTTCATTATTCTCATGAATGTGCTAGGGGCATTAGTGAGTCCAAAAGACATAACTAACCATTCGTATAAGCCGCACTTAGTCTTAAATGCAGTTTTCCACTCATCTCCCTCTTTCATCCTAATTTGATGGTAACCACTCTTAAGATCAATCTTAGAAAACAAAGTAGCACCATGCAATTCATCAAGCATATCATCAAGACGAGGGATTGGGTGGCGATACTTAACCATAATCTGGTTGATGGAGCGACAATCCACACACATACGCCACAAGCCGTCCTTCTTTGGCACCAAAATCACCGGTAGCGCGCAAGGGCTAAGAGACTCACGTACATAGCCGATGCCCATGAGTTCTTGTACTTGCCGTTGCAGCTCCTTAGTCTCCTCGGGAGAAGCTCTATACACAGTCCTGTTGGGCAATGAAGCACCGAGGAAAAATTCAATCTGGTGCTCGATTCCGCGAATTGGTGGAAGGCCCTGTGGTAGCTCGCCCGACATCACGTCCTTGAATTCTTGCAAAACACTACGGATACTAGGGGGAACGTGAGCAATATCAAGATCAATATTTGAAAACTCCTTATAGACAAGAATAATGCATAAATTACCCCCTTTGAATGCCTTGGACACGTCCTTCCCACGAGCAAACAAAGTCATCTTTTCGGGGGTCCCCTGGAGTGCATCCTCTGCCGGTTGCAAGGGCTCAACGTCATTGTCCCTCACACCATTTTGGGGGCTATATGGGGTGTCTTGAGCTGCACACAATGGGCTGCAGGGGCGGTCTCCTTCTTGCTCGCCAAGGGCGTCTGAGATGGTGCCCGTTGTGTGGCTTCCGCCTCGGCCTCTTGTGCGGCCTTCATGACCAAGGCCTTCACAAGCGTCTCTTAGTCCGCCTTCACCTCTTGGGGCGTCAGTGGAATGAGGGCACATCGCTTCCCGTTGTGCACAAAGAAGTACCTATTGCGGAAACAATCATGGCTCGCCCGATGGTCAAACTGCCAAGGTCGACCAAGTAGCATGTGTGTGTAATCCATGTCAACAATGTCACAAAATACCTCGTCATTGTAGTCCCCAAGGCTGAACTTGATCACGCATTGAGTTGTGACCAATTTGTCGCCAATGCCATCCGAGAGCCATTAAAGAGAGTAAGGACTCGGGTGAGGTGTCGTAGGAAGCTTGAGATGGTCAACGACCCGTGTTCTCACCAAATTAGCACAACTGCCTCCGTTAATAACAAAGCCAATAGTAACATCCTCCACGACACACCGAGAGTGGAACAAGTGGCGAGACACAAAAAGAGACTTGCGAGTGGCCATGTGGACTGCACAAAATCAGTCAAGAATGTACCAAAAGAATGCCTCAAGTATCAACAAGGGCCTTGTGAGCTTATTCAACCCCCGAAAATTCCAGCTACGGTGAGGTAGGATTATCAAGAAAATTAATGGTAATTAGGGAAGCTAAGATAGAAAGAAAATTGATGCAAAGAAATCAAGTTCAAGAAACAAGAAGAACTATGCAAGAACTCCTTACCAAAGGGCAACTCTGCAAACAAGGAAAGAATTACCCTAATCAAGAACAATCAGGCATGTAACACCCCCAAAACTTAACCCTTTTGGAAAGGTATTACCGCCAGTGACCCCAGTGTTCCTTACCGAGATCACCCAAGGCTTTACCGTTTAAATACAATTTATGAAATACAAATGATACATAATGATCAAAGCATTCAATTCCAAAACATAACATTGTCAAGGAACAAGAGTTACGGGATTACAACCCAATCCTGAATGGGCCAACACAGAGTTTAAACCAAAAACAACGGAAGTCTTAGAAAGTACATTACAACCAAAGTCATTCTCCAAAAGATCTCAACCAGATTAAAGAAATAATTAAGACGTTCAAAAACCACCGCCGACTCCATAGTCCTTCTAATCTTCTGAGCTACTTTCTATCTGATGTGCCGAATCGAACGGATGACACCAACCCACATGCAGAGAACAAAGTTCGTGGGTTAGTCTACTTGAATAGACTAGCAAGGGTACAAAGCAGAATGGTTCAAAGCAGTCGTATTGGGTTAGACTCATCGCTTCTCGAATAATAATCGATGACGATAGTCAACCATCATACTCCTACTGGAATAGACAAGAGGTATGCACAAGAGAAGATTCTGGAAGACTGAACCTTCACAGAAATCGACTCGAAAAGAAGACTCCAACGGAAATGAGTCTTTAAGGAAGTATGACAAATCTGGAATGTTTACAGAATCATACAACAATGATTTAAAAGTTGACTGAGATGCTTCGGTTCACGACCAACCTCATCGCAAACAGCGAATCCAGATTGGAAAGAGAACGTACTATAATCAAAGTCGAGACGAGTTTTCCTAGCTGCACTACTCGCCAAAGGTTTATTAATTATGTGCGTCAGAGTAGCACTTATCTGATTTATGTTTCAGAAACACACATCACGTTATTAGACTTTTACATGTGTACCCCACCAATGGGACGACACATCTTAGTATACGTTTCATCGAGAGTGACGTATACCGGAAGGTTTGTGACACCAGCTAAGTGTCCTGTCTCTACACACTTGTGAAAGAGACCGATCATGATCTTAGAATAGTACCAGATGGAGACGAGCCACTCCGATACCAGATTATAAAGAAACGACTGGACAGAGTCCGAGTAACGTTCCTATCTAACAGTGCTAACTAAACAGTTACAGCACAGTAACAGTTATAGGATAAATCCACATAAAGGCCCGAAAGGTGATCACAGATAATAGCGTTGTTCTAACAGATATACAACCTATTATATGATTTTCAAAACAGTTTAACAAAAACGTTTCCAGACAAACAGAGTATTCATTCCAAATTAATTACTCAGATAAACTACTGATAATTAATGTAAATATGGAACGAACGAGCAAGAGCGAACCGCCACTTGCCTTAATCCGCAGAATAGCCTAATGACGACAATTGGATTCCGGGCTCGACACAGGTATAGCTCCGACAACACAACAACCTTCAAGTCGACCCATAAAAGGAACCCTAAGTTAGATCCGACATAACCACAGTACGAATCTAAAAACGACGAAAGAGAATGAAAGGAAAGACGCCACGACCACAACCAACCAAGCCAAAGCCACGAAGGCATTCTAGGCACTGGCGGCAGTCGCTGTTCTTGGCGGCGGTCACCGCAGTTCATCACGGCGGGCGCCGTGAAGAACACGGCGGTCACCGTGAAGAACTCAGACAACAGAATGGCGAGAAAACTCACCCCAAATCACGATCGACTCGGCCTCCTTCGACTTGTTTGGGTTCTGACCTCCAAAGGCAACCACAAGCTTCTCGAAGGGCTACTGGAACAACACTAAAGGCCACCGTCGAAAGCTTCAGAATTCCGGCGAGAGGCACAAACTCCGGCGAGATGAAGATTTGAGGATTTCAGCTTGATTTGTGCATGAATCTGATCCCAATCCTCTTCCTTTTATAGCCACAGATCATGTGGACACCGCGATGGTCTAAACGAGACGTGGCGAGGCTAAATCGGCGCCTTGTCAGACATCTCCGGCGACCAACGGATAATGACCCCTGGGTAATCACGACGGGCGCCGCAATTTTGCCTACGGCGGGCACGCGGCGGGCGCCGTAATTACGGCGGTCGCCGTTCTTCGGGTGTTTGCGCCCAGCTGGAAGGCGAGGGCACTGTTGCCTCGAGCCTTTCGCGGCGGTTGCCGCCTTACCTACGGCGGTCGCTGCCTTACCTACGGCGGTCGCCGCCACTGTGGCGTTGCCCTTCTCAGCTTTTGGATGACAATAACTTTAACACGGGATAAAAGTTATCGTACGCGAACGAATATTAAAATCCAAGGCATGTTGTCTGTATATTATTTCACTGAGAAAAATATTACAGATACAGAGCACATTACAGAATGTCTCAAACTCTCTGTATTAAATCCGACGTACACAACGGGTACTCGGGAAAATTCCAAAATTCCCAAAATAACCTTACAAAAATATGGGGTATCACATCTCCTCCCCCTTAAAAGAAGTTTCGACCCCGAAACTTAGGTCGAAAATAACTCGGGAAAACGCCTGAGCATATCTGATTCGGTTTCCCACGTCTCCCAAGTAACCTCTTCGGTCCCTGACTTGGACCACAGCACTCGTACCAATGGCACGATCTTGTTGCGCAAACGCTTCTCCCGACACTCCAAAATGCACACGGGCAACTCTTCATAAGTACCATTAGCTTGAATCTCGATGTCCTCATAACTAAGCACATGAGACTCATCTGGCACATACTTTCTGAGCAAAGATACGTGGAACACATTATGCACTGGATGAGCCGATGGCGGCAACGCCAAGCGGTAAGCTAGAGATCCTACTTTATCCAGAATCTCGAATGGTCCCACGTAGCGAGGGTTAAGCTTCCCACGCTTACCAAATCTGAAAAGTCCTTTGGATGGCGATACCTTGACAAAAACCTTGTCACCGACCTTGAACTCGACAGTCCTGCGCTTCCGATCTGCGTAGGACTTCTGTCGACTCTGAGCGGTCAACATCCTTTGTCTGATCAAAGCAATGTCTGAGGCCATCCTTTCGATCAACTCTGGTCCAAGCAAAATTTTGTCGGCATTATCATCCCAACAAATCGGAGATCTGCATCTGCGACCATACAAAGCTTCAAACGGAGCCATCTTGATTGTAGCATGCCAGCTATTGTTGTACGTGAACTCAATCAGACTCAAGCTGTCCTCCCAGCTAGTCGGACGATCGAGTACACAAGCTCTAAGCATATCCTCCAGGGTCTGGATGGTTCTTTCAGACTGGCCATCTGTCTGAGGATGAAACGCGGTGCTGAACCTCAACTTGGTTCCCATAGCCTTATGAAGTTCCTGCCAGAACCTTGACATGAAACGGCCATCTCGGTTCGATACAATGGTCTTAGGAATGCCATATAAACGGACAATCTCCTTCTGGTAGACTTCTGCTAACTTCTGGGTTTCCCATGTGGTCTTGATGGCTATGAAATGAGCACTCTTCGTAAGCCTATCCATAATTACCCAGATAGCATCCCTCTGACTTCGAGTCTTTGGTAGCCCAGTGACGAAGTCCATGGCGATGTCCTCCCATTTCCATTCTGGCACTGGGAGAGGTAGCAACTCATCACCTGGCCTGCGGTGTTCGATCTTGACCTTCTAGTAAGTTAAACACTTTGCCACAAAGTCTGCTATGTCCCACTTCATGTTTGGCCACCAAAACTTCTTCCTGAGGTCCTTGTACATCTTGCTAGAGCCATGATGCATAGAATAAGCAGATGAATGAGCTTCTCTCATCACCAACTGACGAAGACCTTCTGTGTCAGGCACACAGATCCGGTCCTGAAACCAAAGTGATCCATCATCCTGAACCACAAAACTGGGAGCTTTCCCATCCATCACTTCACTGCTTAACTTTACCAAGATGATGTCATCGACTTGATTTTCTTTGATCTGATCCAGCAGTGTAGCCTGAATTTCCATCATAGTCATGTACCCTCTACGCTGGTCATACAAGACTTCAATGTCGCATGACTCTTGGTTTAGCTTGGTTTGAGCAGTAAGTAGAGCAACTACAGTCTCGTGCGTTGTCTTCCGGCTTAGTGCATCAGCTACTACATTAGCCTTGCCCGGATGATATAGCAACTCCATGTTGTAGTCTTTGAGCAACTCTAGCCAGCGGCGTTGTCTCATATTTAGCTCCTTTTGAGTAAATATATACTTGAGACTTTTGTGGTCAGTGAAGACTTGGCATCTTATACCGTAGAGGTAATGCCTCCAAATCTTTAGCGCAAAGACAACCGCTGCTAACTCAAGATCATGGGTCGGATAGTTTTCTTCGTAAGTCTTGAGTTGTCTAGATGCGTAAGCAATAACTCTGCCTCTCTGCATCAGTACACAACCCAGACCACACTTTGAAGCATCACTATAGACCACATACTCGTCATTCCCTTCTGGGAGTGCTAACACGGGTGCCGAGGTCAGCCGTCGCTTTAACTCCTGGAAACTGGCATCGCACTTGTCATTCCAGACAAACTTCTTGTGAACCTTGCGGAGTAGATTGGTCATAGGTAGAGCGATCTTTGAAAATCCTTCTACGAACCTTCTATAATACCCGGCAAGTCCAAGAAAAATGCGCACCTCCTTCACGTTCTGGGGCTGTGTCCAATTAGCCACCGCTTCAATCTTTTGGGGATCAACCATAACCCCATTTTTATTGATTACGTGGCCTAAGAAAGCCACTTCCTTCATCCAGAATTCACATTTAGACAATTTAGCAAAAAGCTGATGTTGTCTAAGGATTGACAAGGTAATCCGCAGATGTTCCTCGTGGACTTCTTCATCCGGAGAATAGATCAGAATGTCGTCGATGAACACCACCACGAACTTATCCAAGTACTGGTGAAAACATCGGTTCATCAAATCCATAAAGACAGCTGGAGCATTTGTAAGCCCAAAAGACATCACTACGAACTCGTAATGACCATATCTGGTCCTGAACGCAGTTCTAGGAATGTCCTGCTCACGAATTCTGAGCTGGTGATATCCAGATCTCAAGTCGATCTTGGAGAAAACCTTTGCTCACTGCAACTGGTCCAACAAGTCATCAATCCTAGGCAAATGATACTTGTTCTTGATCATCACCTTGTTCAACTCTCGGTAGTCGATACAAAGTCGGAACGATCCGTCCTTCTTTTTGACGAATAATACCAGAGCACCCCACGGCGATGCACTCGGCCTGACATAACCTTTGTCAAGAAGATCTTCAAGTTGATTCTTCAATTCTTGCATCTCAGCTGGAGCCATCCGATACGGTGATTTGGAAATCGGCGCCGTACCAGGCTCAAGATCAATTGAAAACTCTACGTCACAGTTCGGGGGTAATCCAAAAATTTCTTCCGGAAAGACATCCGAAAACTCCCTAACTACAGGAATATCAAGAACCCCAGGTTCATCCTTCGCAGGCGAATCCAAGTAGCAAAGGTACCCGACACATCCTTGTCGTAGTAGCTTAAACACAGCCATCGCATTGATCAGCTTGCCGTTATCAGCGTCATTTCGACCTTTGAACTTGCACACGAACTGGCCCCCAGATGACACCGTCACCGTTCTTGAACTGAAGTCGATCACCGCCTTGTGACGCGTCAGCCAATCCATACCGAGAATAATGTCGTATGGAGCCATGGCTATGCAGATTAAATCTGCCTCGAATTCCTTACCCTGAATGTTAATCGGAAAGTCGGACAAATGTTTGGTTCCCACCAAACGTTCTCCATTAAGAAGATTAAAGACGAAAGGGTCGCACGAATCGTTGCACACTAAATCTAACTTGCTAACACAGTTATCCGAAATAAAGGAATGCATAGCACCAGAATCAAACAGAATGCACACTGAAGTAGAGTGAAGGTATAGAGTACCTTGAGCAATTGGAGCGTTGGGTCCATCTGCTTCACGCATCTCGTATAAGCGTTGGCCCTGACTTCCAGAAACAGCTGGGGCCTTTCCCCTGTTCTGAGCAGTCGTCTGCACTAAAGGGCTAGGAGTCTCGGCATGCTTAAACCTAGGTCGGTTGCTCTGATGAACTGACCCTTGCTGCGACTCTACTCCCTTCTGCTTCCCCTGCTTGCAGAACTTTTGCAGATGACCATCACGTCCACACCCAAAGCACAACCTCTTCTCCTTCTGACACTCATTGCTCTTGTGCCCAGCCGTACCACAGTTATAACACTGAACTGAACTCCTGGTCTGCCCTGACTGCTGAGTCGATCCTCCATGCGTCATCTCTGTCTTAGCTCGGCCGGACTTGGCAAAGTTAGACGGTGGCGCAGGGCGCTTAAAACCACCTCCCTGGTTCTGGTTCTGCATCGACTTCTGTCGGTTGCGCCTCTTGGTCGACTCCTCTAGAGTTATCTCCAACTTATAGGCACAATCCACATACTGCTCCAAGGTAGAGCATGTGTGGTGCACCATTAACGGCTTGATATCCGGGCTCATCCACTCGTGGAAGTACCAGATCTTTTGGGCCTCGCTGGTGATCTTGGCAGTGGCGTACTGTAAAAGATGATAGAACTTAGACGCCAACTCGGTCACTTTCAGACCATCCGTCTTTGGGTACAAAAACTCTTTATGCTTCTCCTCTCTCATAGCACGAGAGAAAAAGTGATCAACCATCTTGGTCTTGAACATCGACCAAGTCAACACTGGGCTCTCAGCCAAACCTGTGTTCTCCCACCACTCGCTAGCCTCCTCCTTCAGCTGAAGGGAAGCGATATGGACCTTCTCGGCCTCAGTACACTCCACATTCCGAAACAACCTCTCCATATGGGAGAACCAATGAGTCACTGCTACTGGCTCCCCTTTCCCGTTATAGCAATCGGGCCTCATGGAAGTGATGGTCTTAAGAGCGCGACCATAGCTGTCTCTAGCCCTGACGGCATTCTCCTGAACCACAGGGTTTCTGGGTTCCACAACATCAGGAACCGCTGGGTGAGTAGGCACTTCTTGCGCTTGAGGCGCACTGGGTCTCAATACGTCTGCAATTGCCTGTATCACAATCCCGCGAATCGCCTCAACAGCTGCGGCATCAAACAGTGCCGACGCTTGGGTCTGATCTTGACCTTCACGCCTTTGCTGGACGCGAGACTCTGACTCGTGCTCATCCTGAACACCTCTTCCTGCTGGCCTGGGATCTTGACTAGTCCCAGCACCGGCTCGAATCGAGTTTCTCGTGCTTCTTGGGTTCACCATCTGTTTACCGATCCAATTCCAAGCATTCAATACATTAATATTATGCAATATACTTATGCAATATACCAACGTAAAGGAATTACTCAGAATAGATCAACTTGGCATTTTATAGATGAACCTTCGAACTGTTACACAAGCTACACATAAGTCTATCATCCGAGCGCTAGGACAACATTGCTCGAAGATAAAAGTGTTTCTCAGAGTACTTGCCGCAATACTGAAATATTACACATAGTACAACTTGGAATACTTAGAAATGAAACTACTGCGATAGGCAATGCCAATCCTTATCAAGGCATTCCAAAACGTCTCCCATAAGACTGGCTACTCGTGTATGGTCTCTTCGGACTAGGCTCACCATCGAGCCTTGTCGATGGGTTTCGCACCCGGCTTGACCCTGAAGCACATGGTCCTATCTCAGTCATGGTAAGGTATGGGCCGTCCATGACTGGCCCTTCTATCCCAGTCCTCCTCTGAGTACTGGCGATCAGCTCATCCCTCCGACGCTGCTGTTCTGCAGAGATTACCTCGCTCTGGCGGAGGATCTCCTGCAGCTCGGATTCTGACCTCCTTCTTCTTGGAGTAGGGATAGGCTGAGATTCCCTGTCACTTCTCCTAATACCGTACTCGGTATACAGTGCCTCCCAATCAGCTTCTGACATGGGTGCGTACTCTGGCACTGGTGGCAACTCTTGCATAGGTGGTAACTCTGTACTGGGGTGAATAAATTGCATCCCCGTTTCCTGACTAACCACCAGCAAGTGCCTCAAGTCATCGGACTCCTGGTTTTGTCCGCTGAGGTCCATCTCGGTATCCTCCTCAGGATCATCCTCAATGGGGTCCTCTTCCTCTTCGGGGTCATCCTCTATGGGGTCCTCTTCTTCATCTTCCTCCTCACTCCCTTCAATAATCACATCCATCAGGTAATCGTCATTGTAGTACCCACTCGCGTACCTAGACGATTCACCATCTTGCATTGCTTCCTCCCTTGGTGGCTCCACTGGTGCTGTCACAGGAACTACAGCATTCCTTGACACCAGGACTACCGACTCAGGAAGCACATGCTTGATCTCTTCAGATGGGCTGCTCGGGCCTCCAACCTCGAAGCACCTCTGGGGTATAGGGAAGTCTAGCCTCTCGGTAGATGGTGAATCCATCTCGGCATCTTCCGACCCCTTCTTCAGAGAGAGACATGCACCCATCTCCTATAGGATAACGATGAAGGAATTAGTCTTTCTAGACATAGAAGCAAGCTTACTATATCAGACTATCCAGAAGACATGACTATGAACGGTGTTTTTTTAAATTCTTATTACTTTGATAATTCAGAGCCCTTTTTAAAGCATTTTCGAAAATGGATAAATGGTATTACCGCCAGTGATACCACAACTGTAACACAACTGTAACACCCCCAAAAATCCCAAACCCGTTTTAAAACCTTTGGCTCTGATACCACAACTGTAACACCCCCAAAACTTAACCCTTTTGGAAATGTATTACCGCCAGTGACCCCATTGTTTCTTATCGAGATCACCCAAGGCTTTACCGTTTAAATACAATTTATGAAATACAAATGATATATAATGATCAAAGCATTCAATTCCAAAACATAACATTGTCAAGGAACAAGAGTTACGGGATTACAACCCAATCCCGAATGGGCCAACACAGAGTTTAAACCAAAAATAGTGAAAGTCTTAGAAAGTACATTACAACCAAAGTCATTGTCCAAAAGATCTCAACCAGATTAAAGAAATAATTAAGACGTTCAAAAACCACTGCCGACTCCATAGTCCTTCTAATCTTCTGAGCTACTTTCTATCTGATGTGCCGAATCGAACGGATGACACCAGCCCACATGCAGAGAACAAAGTTTGTGGGTTAGTCTACTTGAATAGACTAGCAAGGGTACAAAGTAGAATGGTTCGAAGCAGTCGTATTGGGTTAGACTCATCGCTTCTCGAATAATAATCGATGACGATAGTCAACCATCATACTCCTACTGGAATAGACAAGAGGTATGCACAAGAGAAGATTCTGGAAGACTGAACCTTCACAGAAATCGACTCAAAAAGAAGACTCCAACGGAAATGAGTCTTTAAGGAAGTATGACAAATCTGGAATGTTACGGAATCATACAACAATGATTTAAAAGTTGACTGAGATGCTTCGGTTCACGACCAACCTCATCGCATACAGCGAATCCAGATTGGAAAGAGAACGTACTATGATCAAAGTCGAGACGGGTTTTCCTAGCTGCACTACTCGCCGAACGTTTATTAATTATGTGCGTCAGAGTAGCACTTATCTGATTTATGTTTCAAAAACACACATCACGTTATTAGACTTTTACATGTGTACCCCACCAATGGGACGACACATCTTAGTATACGTTTCATCGAGAGTGACGTATACCGGAAGGTTTGTGACACCAGCTAAGTGTCCTGTCTCTATACACTTGTGAAAGAGACCGATCATGATCTTAGAATAGTACCAGATGGAGACGAGCCACCCCGATACCAGATTATAAAGAAATGACTGGACAGAGTCCGAGTAACGTTCCTATCTAACAGTGCTAACTAAATAGTTACAGCACAATAACAGCTACATGATAAATCCACATAAAGGCCCGAAAGGCGATCACAGATAATAACGTTGTTCTAACAGATATACAACCTATTATATGATTTTCAAAACAGTTTAACAAAACCGTTTCCAGACAAACAGAGTATTCATTCCAAATTAATTACTCAGATAAGCTACTGATAATTAATGTAAATATGGAATGAACGAGCAAGAGCGAACCGCGACTTGCCTTAATCCGCAGAATAGCCTAATGACGACAACTGGATTCCGGGCTCGACACAGGTATAGCTCCGACAGCACAACAGCCTTCGAGTCGACCCATAAAAGGAACCCTAAGTTAGATCCGACATAACCACAGTACGAATCTAAAAACGACGAAAGAGAATGAAAGGAAAGACGCCACGACCACAACCAACCAAGCCAAAGCCACGAAGGCATTCTGGGCACTGGCGGCGGTCGCTGTTCTTGGCGGCGGTCACCGCAGTTCATCAAGGCGGTCGCCGTGAAGAATACGGCGGTCGCCGTGAAGAACTCAGACGACAGAATGGCGAGAAAACTCACCCCAAATCACGATCGACTCGGCCTCCTTTGAATTGTTTGGGTTCTGACCTCCAAAGGCAACCACAAGCTTCTCGAAGGGCTACTGGAACAACACCAAAGGCCACCATCGAAAGCTTCAGAATTCCGGCGAGAGGCACAAACTCCGGCGAGATGAAGATTTGAGGATTTCAGCTTGATTTGTGCATGAATCTGATCCCAATCCTCTTCCTTTTATAGCCACAAATCATATGGACACCACGATGGTCTAAACGAGACGTGGCGAGGCTAAATCGACGCCTTGTCAGACGTCTCCGGCGACCAACGGATAATGACCCCTGGGTAATCACGACGGGCGCCGCAATTTTGCCTACGGCGGGCACGCGGAGGGCGCCGTAATTACGGCGGTCGCCGTTCTTCGGGTCTTCGCGCCCAGCTGGAAGGCGAGGGCACTGTTGCCTCGAGCCTTTCGCGGCGGTCGCCGCCTTACCTACGGCGGTCGCCGCTAAGGATGGGCAAAACTAGACCGGACCGTAAGACCGGACCGGACCGGAAATTTACGGTCCGGTCCACGGTCCGGGGATTTTACGTTTCCGGTCTTACGGTCTGGTCCGGTCCGGACCGTAAAAATAATAAAAAAAAGGTTAAAAATATTTTTAGGGGTAATTTTTACGATCCGGTCCGGTCCGGTCCATAATATTTACAATCCGGTCCGGTCCGGACCGTAACTTTTACGGTCCGGACCGTAATCAAACCCTTTAAAAGCCAAAAAATTTAAAATCCGGTCTTACCGGTCTGGACCGTGGACCGGACCGTAAAGGACCGGACCGTAACGTTCCGGTCCGGTCCGCGGTCCATACTTTAAAAAGTTTACGGTCCGCCGGTCCGGACCGGACCGTAAATGTCCGGTCCGGTCCGGTCCGGACCGGATGCCCATCCTTAGTCGCCGCCACTGTGGCGTTGCCCTTCTCAGCTTTTGGATGACAACAACTTTAACCCGGGATATAAATTATCGTACGCGAACGAATATTAAAATCCAAGGCATGTTGTCTGTATATTATTTCACTGAGAAAAATATTACTGATACAGAGCACATTACAGAATGTCTCAAACTCTCTGTATTAAATCCGACGTACACAACGGGTATTCGGGAAAATTCCAAAATTCCCAAAATAACCTTACAAAAATACGGGGTATCACAAGGCAAACCAACCTATATGCAAGGCTATCGATAGAGAACAATGCGACTTAATTCAGCAAGTCTTCACGTAGGGCATCAATGTGCAATTGAGAATCATATCTTGAAGCAAGAAACCAATATGCACGACTAGATCAAGAAAGGTTTGGTGTGGAAGTTCAAGTCTTTGCCTTGCTTGCAATTCACACAATCAATGGACAAGGTATTTGCAAGAAAGTACTCAATCACCTAGATAAATTCATGTAAGAAGTCTTTTCTTGATGTTTCTTGGCCTTTGGCCGTGTTCTTGATGGATCTTGCTATTGTCTTTTTGTTGATTGTTGTGCAAGAAAGTGATCAAGCATGTAGTCTGATTTTTTTTTTACTTTAAGCTACGAATTAGGTGAATCTAAGAGTAACTATCAAGCAAATAACAAGAAAGGTGCACGACTGCAAAGAGAAGAAAGAAATAGGGTTGAAAATGCAAGTCGTTATGCAAGAAAGATCAAGAACAAGAAATTCTAGACTTAGCATGCAAGGCAACAACTTGATTGTCAAACAAGAAAAACAAAGCAACAAAATCCCAACTAACTACTAAAGGTGAAGACTTGGGAAGCAAGACAACCTAAGGCAAATTCTAGGGCACGACGGCAAGCTAGGGTTTGGCACGACAAGGGTTGTCCTAGGGGTTGTGATGCGGTGATGGGGTGGCTCAATGGTGTGGTGGTGGTGGTAACATGGTGGTCCAAGGGGTAGTTGAGTGGTGGTGGTAGGATAGGTGCAAGAAACGCAAGGAAATATCAAGAAAATCAAGATCTTGGTGCGGTTGATGGTGGATCGGTCAAGAAGAGGGGTTGAAGCTGAAAACTTTGAAGAATTGAAAGAGCATAAACAAGAAATACTTGCCTTAACCTAGGAATCTGATACCACTTGGTGTGAAATCACTTGGTTGCCATGTTCTTGGATGGAAAGAACTCGCTTGGCACGCAAGAGATCTCGGTTGGGGGTCCCGTCTTTGGTGAAGTATAACTTTTGCTCTGTAACTCCGAATCCAGTGACTCCAAATCCGGATTAAAGATCAAGAAGTCAACAAGAACTCCTCCAATTTCACATCAATTTCATGGAAAATCTGTATGAGTGTTGTGGATCCGAATCGATTGATCGATGAACACAAAAGTTTTGGTTATTTGAATGATTTATCTATGGAAAAGATGAAATTTTGGACTTAACAATCTTGAAAGTAAATTAGCCAAGCTACTCTCAAATTCAATATATTTTTCTATTAGATAAAACAAGAGTTTAAATAGCAAGGCAGAAACATTCAATCTCACAGACTGCCACTAATAGAAAGTCTTAAATGAGAAACTATGGATAAGCATGCAACATCTCCTGCATGTGAGTGAGCCAAGATGTGGTTAAGGTGGCTTGTGGGGTCCAAGATAATGCGTGAGCCAAGGTCACCGACCTTGGCTCGGGTGACTCCTCAATAGTGGCTGCAAGACGTTGTAGTAAAGCACACACCCCTTCCTTGATCTTTTTAGCCCTTGACCTGGTTATAGGACCATCAAAACGAACTCGAATCAACTCATCAATGTCCTTGGTCGTCATGGCACCCCGGGAGTCATCATATAATCTGGTATGTCTAATTAAATGACATTGTTTATGAAGGGATGTTACATATTTAATTATTTTACAGAAAATAGACTTGTCGTCTTATATTATCTTCTGGACATCAAATAGAGGTTAGCGGGCCTTAAGAACACATTAATTAAGCCGCAAATTTGAACTGAATTTTTGTTAAGAAACCAACAAAGGGTTCTTTAGAATAGTGAGGTTTACCCTAGCAATGGTACATACATCAAAATAACCATCTACTCCCCAGCCATGGACAGTTAAACCCAGAGACAGAAAACTACTATCTGACTGTTATTTGGAGCAAAGACGAGCAATAATGTAACTTTGAAACTTACAAAATGCTCTGTGGTATGTTACTAGAAGAAGAGGCAAAAAAATGTGTCCACCATGATGCATAAACAACTACAACTCACAATGAATTGGATGATAGAATGACAAACTATAGAGTCTCTACTTTAAAGTAAGAAGAATACCTTAGGCTTAGGTTAACTACAATTCGGTCCAGTAAATGTTCACAAACTGCACCCTCTTCAGGATTATAGGTTGCGATTAGAAGGGGCTTACATGGGTGCCGAAAACTAATCCCTTCCCTTTCAACAATATTAACACCCTCAGTGAGAACATTGAGAAGAATATTACTAATGCCCTCATCCATAAGATTAATCTCATCTACATATAAAACACCGTACCCCTGTGAGCTTCAATAAGAAGTCCAAGTTGAAAAACTCTAGTCCCTGCTTTTATAGATTCTTCAACGTCAACGAAACCAATAAGTTTGTCCTCTGTAACACCAAGAGGAATCTGCAACAAATTGATATAAGCAACTAAATACTCAAGAAAGACTATGATAGCAAGTAGAACAGATCCGCAAATTGAAAGCTACCTGAACAAAAGGTGATTTTATTATCTTGGTCATGATATTACCAGAGGAGTCATAATCAGCTTGACCAGCTAATTCATCTTCACACCTTCAGAAACCATGATTAACAACTGTATAGAAAGATAGTAAAAAAAAATAAAAAGAATTTTGACATTGATGAAGATGTTGTTTATACAATTGAATGCCTATCAAATATTAATCTTGTACCTTTAGGAAAGAAGGGAGAGGTTCTTGAGCCATGATGCTTGAGCGGAGAGTGCCAAAGCTGTCATCGAGGCCCAACAAAAATTGGTGAAGTCGCTCCACTTCACGCTCAAGACGTACCTTGCTTGTGAGATCACACTTGCAGTTCCCACAATTGCACGCCTGTGGTGGAACATAAGTCAGCAACTCATCCCACAACTTCTTCAGAGAGCCGTAATAGGCTGCAACATATTGCCCTCCCTCGCGTCAATTAGCAATATCTAAACGAATCTGCAAGATCCTTGGTCCATTACCGACCAAGAATCGCTGACGCAAATCATCCCATAATTCAAGGACTATCTCTGGATAGGAGATGGAGGATCGCAGAGGCAGATCGATGGAGTGAAAAATCCATCCAATAAGCATGGAGTTAACACTCCAACAATCGTCAATGGCACTGGAGTTGACGTCAGGTTGAAGAATTTGCCCGTCAATGAAACCAAGTTTCCGCTTTGCTTTGAATGCGTTTCTCATTGCAATGGTCCAATCGTGATAGTTGTCACCCTTCAGAACAACATGGCAAATTTGCAAACCCGGATGATTCGAAGGATGAAGATAGAACGGAGAGGTGTGGTCGAGGGGTCACTTCATGGACGCCTGACGATCGGTGTTTAGCGGGGAGGTGGGATTGAGTGTCACTGTGTCCGAATCGCTCATTACAGGAAGAGGCATAGAATGATCGGAATAAAGAGGAGGGAGGACCAAACAATTGAGGGAAGAAAAAAAAATTGGCTTTTGACAAAACCTGCTCCGATACCATGAAATATATAGAATTGGGGAACTTTCCTCTGCTTGATTATGCCTCGAAGGGCTACACTTTATACATGTTAACAAGATCTTATCAATAGAAAATATAAGATAAGGATATGAAGCATTCAGACAATTCAAACTGCCAACCTCTTTAGAAAAAAATCAGCTCTTCTATTAACTAGAAAATTCACACGTCTATAATGAGCATTGGGTTAGCATCACTATATTCATCACATGAGATTGAAAATTCTAAGTCCAACACATCAGATCACATGCAATCTTGTGAAACATTACTATTTCCAATAGATTTAAAACACAAGTTACAAAAGGATATTATTCGCCAAAGTCATGACTCAGACTTCGGTGCTCCCTCTTTTACCCTGTTGCTTTGTCAAGTTTCAACTGTTTCCCCCCTTCTTACTGGATTAGAACATGCAAATAACTCCTATTGACTGATAGTGCGCGTCATAATTTTATAATTCTAGCCGCTTGAAATCAATGTGTTACACTTTTACCGCGTTAGTTGAGCACTCGCTCACTAAAGCAAATGTGTGAATCCCCCAACTCTAATGTCATAAACTGTCGCGTCGTTGTTTAACGCATTCTTCCAAGCATCTTATAAAACAAAGGAAACCAATCAAGGAAGGACAGCAATGCGTGTCGCCTCTCTTCGACACGTGTTGCGCCGCGAAGTTAATCCAATCAGCATCTAGCACACCTCTGCCGACCTCAATCACATGACCAATCATCAACCACCACGCGTCCCTCAAGTACCACTAAGCCAAAGCAATACTCCTTCCCCATAAATAGGCCCCTGCATCCCAGCTGAGAAAGGATTTTGGCCGGAAATTCATTTCTTTTAAGAGTGTTTTGTCCATTCAAAATTATGTGTATGGTTCCCGTGTGTTTGTAAGAAAAGTGTAAAGTGTTTCATGATCAATAAGAAAGGAGTGTTTCACATATATCGCGTTCTTTCTTGTGTTTGTTTGTTCTCCTTGTTTGTCGCGTTCTTTGGATAGTTAAAGTCTATTAGAAACGACTTTCCCTTCACTCACTTAATAGCGCGGGAGCCATCACTGGCGCCGACCGTGGGGACATGTCCTCACACTAGGGCGACTTGACTATCTTTGTGATCGCGGTAAAAGACGATGTCTAGCCTTGATGAGTTCGACTGTTTAGAGTTTGAAGTAGAAGATCCCGTCCATGGCTGGCCTCCCTTGCCACATCCAGAGGTTTGGTGGCCTCATTATCTTCCACTGCTCCAAGGGTACCCTCCTCCGCCTTGGGCTGGTGTGCCATATGTAGCTCCAACACCGGTGTTTCATCAATTCATGCCCATCCAGACTATATGCCATGTCTGCCAACACCTCCGACGTTTGTCTATGACAGTGGCCATCAAGGGTGCCAAGCTTTCCACGGCGGTCACCTTCCACCAAGTCATTCCTTAAGTTCACCGTACCCTCATGGTTGAAAAGCAAGATGTTGGGCTTGAGATAGGAGACCGCATGCCGAGTGAAGCCTAGAGATTCGAGAAAGTCACATTTGATGCGAACAACCCCTGAGAGTATCATTGCAATCGCAGGATCTTTGTTTCCTCAAGATTGTAGTCGAATCTCCTCTTGCATAGCCAAAGAGATGGCTTTCCTATGGCTAAAGAGATAACCTTTAAAGGTCTTGAAGGTGCGTGAAACATGCCAAATTGATGGCCAAAACTCGTCCAAAGAGATGGACATAGGGATCAACGTGATGATCGCAAGATACCGAAGAGACGGTGTTTGATTGCTCGAAGCGACGAGCTACGGGATAGTTAGATCTGGGGATCGTATGGAGGGATGCAAGGGATTTTGGAAAGGAGTATGACTCAACTTAATTCTCAAAATTTGCATAACATAAGAAACTAGGATTTTCTAGCTTAAATAACTACTAGAAATAATAATAAAATAACTATAAGTTTAGAAAAAAAACGTCAAAATCGTTGAAGCCCGGTCCAGTTTCCGCGGGCGCGGAAAAACTTCCGTAGTCGCGGAAAACCTTCTGTAAAAGACGCGATCGTCAGTAACAATTCCGCGGTCGCGGAAAACCTTTTGTAGAGCCATCCGCCAGTGTGGTATTCCGCGGTCGCGGGAATGGTTTCTGCGGTCGCGGAAAAGCTTATGTACTCCTACTATGCGTTTGGCTCTCCTCGGCGGGGGCGGCTAAGGAGGGACCTCACCCAACCCTTCATAGGTCAAGAGAAGGACCCATTTAGGACTAGATGAACCCGAGTCACTTGCGTAAGCTCGAGAGACTAATGATTGAGTCGTGCGTTGCATTGCCCTTGCGTAAGCTCTTGTTATCGGGCCATTCGAGCGCACCCTCATTGCTTCCGCTTGGTCCTTCGTCGTCATTGAGGGGGTCATGGAGCTATCAATCTCCCCTTCTTGGCAGCGAAGCGTCCCTGCTTCGTCCTCGTCGTCAAAAGCAGAAGGCGTATAAGGAGAAAGATCAGCGACGTTGAAAGTAGAATACGCACCATAGTCATCGGGTAAATCCAAGCGGTAGGCGTTGGCCCCAAGGCGTTGTAGCACCTGGAAAGGACCATCACCTCGTGCATCCAGCTTGTGGTGTCGCTTCAATGGAAAGTGTTCCTTGTGCAAGTACAACCAAACCAAGTCGCATGGCTCATAGACAATCGGTCGTCGGTTTTTGTTGCATTGCGCTGCTATCTGCTCGGACCTCCGCTCCAGCTGCTATCTTGTCCTCTCATATAGGGCCTTGACCTGGTCCGCATGCTCCACTCCCTTGATGCTTTCCTTTTCCTTCATTGGCCGTGGTACGAGATCCAAGGGGTGAGCGGATTGAGGCCGTAGACCACCTGGAAGGGAGTCTGTTGCGTAGCCGAGTGCATGGACCTGTTATATGCAAATTCAACAAAAGGCAAGCACTCTTCCCACTTGCGGAGGTTAGATTTTAACATAGTATACAATAAAGCACCTAGAGTCCTATTAGTAACCTCCGTCTGGCCGTCCGTCTGGGGGTGATAGCTAGTAGAAAACAACAACTTAGTCCCCAGCTTGTCCCATAAAGATTTCCAAAAATAACTCACAAACTTAGCATCACGATCCGACACTATACTCCTAGGAATACCATGCAATCTAACAACATGCTCAAAAAATAAAGAAGCAATCTCGGAAGCATTATTAGTAGTCTTGCATGTAATGAAGTGAGCCATCTTAGAAAACCTATCAACTACCACAAATATCGAGTCCCTCCCCTTCTTGGACATGGGCAAACCAGTGATAAAGTCTATACTAATATCTTCCCATGGGATGTCCGGGATAGGCAAAGGGGTAAACAATCCTTGGGGACTCGACCTAGACTTAGCATGCACACAAGTAACACAAGCCTTGCAAAACTGTGTAACATGATGCAATATTTTAGGCCAATAGAAATGTTCCTTTAATGCAGCCAAAGTATTAGGAATGCCAAAATGTCCTCTACCTTCATGAGCTTCTTGAATTAGCAACCTACGTATAGACGTTTTTGGGATACATAGTTTCCTGGCCTTAAATAGGTAGCTATTATCAACATAGAATTCATTAGACTCTCCTTTTTCCATGCATGTTGTAAAAATTACAGCAAAATCATCATCATGCATATACACATCTTTAATCAAGGAGAAACCTAAGATAGAAGCATCAAGATGAGTAAGTAACACATACCTGCGAGAAAGGGCATCAGTAACCACATTCTCCTTACCTTTCTTGTACTTGACCACATAGGGGAAAGTCTCCATGAACTCCACCCATCGGGCATGGCGTCGGCTGAGGTTGTATTGGATCTTCAAGTACTTAAACGCCTCATGGTCCAAGTGAATGACAAACTCCATAGGCCATAGATAGTGCTGCCAAGTCTTCAACACCCGAATAAGAGCATAGAGCTCCTTGTCATAAGTTGGGTAGTTGAGTTGGGCACTTGTGAGCTTCTCGCTAAAGTAAGCAATGGGACGCCTATCTTGTAGGAAGACCCCTCCAATTCCATGATGAGAGGCATCACACTCTACCTCAAAAGTCTTAGAGAAGTCCAGTAATTTTAGCAAAGGAGCGTTGCACAACCAGTCCTTCAAGGTGGTGAATGCAGCCTCGTGTGCGTCCGTCCACTCAATTGATGCAGCCTTCTTTGTAAGCTCATGTAACGGGGCTGCAATGGTGGAGAAATCACGCACAAACCTGCGGTAGAAGCCAGCCAAGCCAAGGAATGACCGAACCATGGTTGGAGTTGTGGGACGTGGCCATTCTTCTATGGCGTGGACCTTCTCTTGGTCGACTTTCAGTGCATCCTTGCTTACAACAAAACCAAAAAAATAGTAGATTCCGAGCAAAAAGAACATTTACCAAGGTTAGCATAAAGTTTCTCATGCCTAAGACACTCTAATACCTTCCTAAGATGCTCAACATGCTCATCTAACGACCGACTGTAAACAAGGATATCATCGAAGTAGACAACTACAAATTTTCCTAAGTAAGCCCTTAAAACATGATTCATCAATCTCATAAAAGTGCTAGGAGCATTGGTCAAACCAAAAGGCATAACCAACCACTCATAAAGGCCATACTTAGTCTTAAAAGCAGTTTTCCACTCATCACCCTCATGCATCATAATTTGATGATAACCACTCTTAAGATCAATTTTAGAAAATAAAGTAGCACCATGCAATTCATCAAGCATATCATCAAGTCTAGGAATAGGGTGTCGATACTTCACCGTAATTTGGTTGATTGCCCGACAATCAACGCACATGCGCTAACTACCGTCCTTCTTAGGCACTAGAATGACCGATACTGCGCATGGGCTTAAGCTCTCTCAAACGTGGCCCTTATCCATCAACTCTTGCACTTGACGCTGCAATTCCTTGGTTTCTTCCGGGCTCACGCGGTATGCAGCCCGGTTAGGAAGAGATGCGCCGGGCACAAAGTCGATTTGATGCTCAATTCCACGTTTAGGTGGCAATCCTTCGAGCAACTATTCGGGCATCACATCCTCAAATTCATGGAAAAGAGAAGTCACTGCAGGGGGTAAATCAACAAGATCTTTAACATTTAAAAGACACGTGAAAGGAACAAGTAAAAAGCAAGGAAGACGTCCCTGAATGATTGGGGAGACATCCCGAGACCTAGCCAATAAAAGCCGGTTTTCACAAGATCCTTGAATTCCGTGTTGAGCTGGCTTAGGGGGCTGTTTTGTTGGTGATTTTTGTGGTTTCTCATGGCCAGCTGAGGGCAGTGTATGTCCCTTGGCTTCGAGTGCAGTAGAGGCATTCACCTTGGCTTGTTCAAGTGCCTTGACTCGGTTCCTTTCAACTTGATCTTGCATAATCTCCTTAGGGCTCATAGGAAGCAATGTTACCTTTCTTCCATTGTGCATAAAGACGTAGTTGTTGAGGAATCCATCATGAAGAGCTTTCTTGTCAAATTGCCAAGGTCGCCCTAAGAGAAGATGAGTTGCATCCATGGGCACTATGTCACAAAGCACCGAATTCTTGTAATGACCAATGCTGAAATTTATTGTGCATTGTTGCTTCACAACATTGGAATCATTACCCTCGAAGTTCCATTGTAGACTATAGGGTTGTGGGTGCAGAGTTGTATCGAACTTGAAGTGCCTGATCACCTTTTCATTGATGATATTGCAACAACTTACACCATTTATAATGACACTTAAAGAAGCACCCTGGACCGCACACTTAGTATGAAACAAATTTTCATGTTGGTCAAGTAAGATACCTTCTTTGGCGGTAAGAACGCGACGTGTAACCAAGCTAAGAGGCACGTTGCCTTGCTCATCCATAGGGCTGCATATGTCCTCGTCAAAAGACTCGTAGCCGGAGGTGTTCGAGAAGAGGAATAGCTTGTTGTTGGGGAAGTCCCGCTGCATGTGGCCATGCCCTTGGCACTTAAAACATACCTTGTCCCTTGCCCTATCATCGGGAGGAGGTACTCGACGCTGCGGTGGCTCATTGACGCATGTCGGTGTATTGCTCGGCCGAGTGGCTGGCACCGGCGTTGTAATCGCGGGAGCGGACTGTGAAGAGGAGTGCACATTAGAATTAAACGAACCTGAATTAGGGGAAGGAGCATACCTTGTATTAGAGCAAGACCAAGACGCTCTTTTAGCCGCTTGAGCTTGCGACCATATCTCTTGTGCCGTATGTGCGCACTTTTGGAGGTCTCGTATGTTAAGCACCCTAAGTTGATTTCTAATAGGCTCATGCAGGCTAGGAAGGAACATACTCCGAAAGTCCTCGTCAGTGTGATAGATACCTGCCTTATGGGACAACTCTTCAAGTTCAGCATAAAAATCAAGGGGAGAACGGTTACCTTGGGCCGCTAGTTGTATCTTGAGGCGCATTTCGGAAGTAAAGTCCTCAGGGACATACTTCTTTCTCATGATCCGCATAAGATGGCGCCACGAAGTGACTGGACACTCATGGCGACGCTCAAGGTCAGCTCGGAAACGATGCCACCAAGCCTTGGCGGCGCCGTCGAAGTGCAAGGCGGTGGTTTCAACCCTGTCTTCTTTCGGGTAGCGATAATGATCCAAAATATACTCCGTGGACTGCTGCCAATCAAGGAACTTAATGGGATCAAATTCACCAAAAAAGTTTGGAATTTTTACTTTAATGTCGGGGCGACGTGGTCCATGGCGCCCGGGGCTCGGTCGACGCCGTTCCGGTGTGTGTCGGCGGTTGCTGCGGCGCACGGGGTGCAATTCCTCCTGGCGTTCCAACTCATACGCCTCATAGTCATCAAAATTGTCCTGAGAGTAGTCCGAGGTGCGGTCATCGTCATCAGCAAGCTCGGATTCGGGATCGTCATACCGCGTATGTTGTCGGCCTCTTTCCCGACGATCATTGGTATTGAAATATGGGAGAGGATCCTTGGATACGCGAACACGACGACGGGAGCGATCCGAGGAGTAATCCTCATCTCTAGGAGCAAATGTAGGATTATACCTGACGTTGGGGTCGACACGCTTAGGAGGGTAGCCTTCGATTTGAGAGTGAAGACGATCATGAGGAGTAGACAAGGCTCCCTTACCCTTGCGGTCCAATGGCCGGCTGGTTGTGGCCGTAGGGTTCAACATTGGGTCAGTTGTGGGCAACCTCATGTCACTCATGGCCCGACAACATTGCGCAAGCTCGGCATCCTTCGCGACCAATTGGCGGTCTTTATCTTCATTCGAGGCATGAAGTGCGTCTATTTGCTCATAGGCGGAGTCCATGTGTCCGGGGCTGCGGTTGCCCGTAGAAGGAGAGTAGCTTGTCGTAGGAACCTCCCTAGTACCTATATGAAGCATACAACACAAGGGGGTAAGTTGCACCAAGCAAAAGAACAAGTCCAAGCCAAGTCTTTGTCTCAAAAGTGAACCAAGAAATTATCCGCTAGGCGTACTAATTTTGGTTGCTCGTGAGGAGGGAGAGGCTTGAACGGAAGGCAACAAAGCAAGAACTAGCAAATCAAGTCCCAAACAACACACAAAATTCTCAAGTTCAAGCATATCAAATCAAGTTTCTTAGAATTAATCACAAGAGAGTTGAAAATATAGCCCTTTTCAAGGAGAGTTGCGTATAGACATGAAAGGAGTGAAGATGGAGTATGGCCGTATGGTGCGTTCTCTTGCCTATTTTAAGGCTTCCGCCTTCCCAAACCTTTTTTTTGTTTGATGGAAGGTGAGAAGCACACAAGCAAGTACAGGAGAAAGAAGGAATAGACATATGCAACTATGAGGGAATACGATCTAACAACTAGTCTAGCAATTAATCCAACGATGAAGCAAGAATTAATCAAACAAATAAACAAGGAAATCAACGTATGCAAATAAGGGAACAAGATAGGGCTAGAAGGAGAGATTTAAGGAAAGTTGAAAAGTCAAAGATTACTCTTACTTGAGAATAACCAAAACCTAAAGGAAGTAGGGTATGCAGACCGTGAGGGAGAGGGTGGCGGACGGTGGTGGTGGTGGCGGAATGATGGTGATGGTGTGGTGGTGTTCACGGCGGTAGGGGATTCCGGCGAGTGGTAATGGAGAAGGGGAAAAAAATTGGGCTTGTAAGCGGAAAATTGTCTAGGAATCACAATAAAAGAGAAGAAACAAACTTAGCTTGGATAGGCTCTGATGCCAGTTGATGCGAACAACCCCTGAGAGTGTCGTTGCAATCGCAGGATCTTCGTTTCCTCAAGCTTGTAGTCGAATCTCCTCTTGCGTAGCCAAAGAGATGACTTTTCTATGGCTAAAGATATAGCCTTTAAAGGTCTTGAAGGTGCGTGAAACATGCCAAAGTGATGGCCAAAACTCGTCCAAAGAGATGGACGTAGGGATCAACGTGATGATCGTGAGATACAGAAGAGACGGTGTTTGATTGCTCGGAGCGACGAACTACGGGATAGTTAGATTCGGGGATCGTAGGGAGGGATGCAAGGGATTTTGGAAAGGAGTATGACTCAACTTAATTCACAAAATCTGCATAACATAACAAACTATGGTTTTCTAGCTTAAATAACTACTAGAAATAATAATAAAATAACTATAAGTTTAGAAAAAAACGTCTAAATCGCTGAAGCCCGGTCCAGTTTCCGCGGGCGTGGAAAAACTTCAGCGGGCGTGGAAAACCTTCTGTAAAAGACGCGATCGTCAGTAACAATTCCGCGGTCGCGGCTATGTCTTCCGCGGTCGCGGAAAACCTTCTGTAGAGCCATCCGCCAGTGTGGTATTCCGCGGTCGCAGGAATGGTTTCCGCGGTCGCAGAAAAGCTTCTGTACTCCTACTCTGCGTTTGGCTCTCCTCGGCGGGGGCGGCTAAGGCGGGACCTCACCCAACCCTTCATAGGTCAAGAGAAGGACCCATTTAGGACTAGATGAACCCGAGTCACTTGCATAAGCCCGAGAGACTAATGATTGAGTCGCGCGTTCCATTGCCCTTGCGCGAGCTCTTGTTATCGGGCCATTTGAGCGCACCCCCATTGCTTCCGCTTCGTCCTTCGCCGTCATCGAGGGGGTCATGGAGCTATCAACATTGACCCCATTCGAAAACAAGGGAAATAAGCTTTATGTCGGGGGGTGCATGACCGGCCTCCCGGCGTATAAGCTAGAAAATTTGCTCTCTACTTTGCGTGATGTGTTCACCTGGGCTATTGAGGATTTGAAGGGGGTGCCCGAGGCAGTGGCCCTCCACTCCCTTGATGTCAATCACGCTGCTCGTACTGTAGTCCAAAGGAAGAGGAAGATGAACGAAGAACGCGCCAATGCAGTTAACGCCGAGGTTGATAGGTTGTAGCGTGCTGGGTTTGTCTGTGAAGTCAAAGTACGCCAAGTGGCTGTCAAATATGGTGCTGGTAAAAAAGGCCAATGGAAAGTGGAGAATGTGTGTAGACTTCAAGGATTTGAACAATTCCTGCCCTAAGGACATCTATCCAGTGCCCTATATAGATGATCTTGTCGAGTTCACCGCGGGAAATTCAGCGCTAAGTTTCTTGGATGCCTATTCCAGATATAATCAAATTCAGATGGACCCGCGTGATGATGAGAGTACATCTTTCATTACCAATCAGGGCACCTTTTGCTACAAAGTTATGCCCTTTGGCATAAAGAACGCGAGAGCTACATTCCAACGACTGATAGACCGCGTATTCAAGAGTCAGCTAGGAAAAGTGTATCAGCATATTTTGACGACATTGTGGTCAAGAGCACAACCAACGAACAACATCTGATAGATTTACAAGAGGTGTTTGAGACCTTGAGAAAGTTCAGGCTTAGCTTGACACCCGGAGAAGTGCGTGTTCAGGGTAGATTAGGGCAAGTTTCTCGGCTTTATGAGCAGTTCTTGTGGAATCGATGTTAACCCCGAAAGGATTGCAGCTATCACCGCGATGAGATCCCCCAAATGAAGAAATGAGATCCAAAAACTCAACGGCGCGGTCACCTATCTAAGTCGCTTCTACTCTCGTTTGGCTGATTGTGCCCTTCCCTTCTTCTTCGCCTTGAAATAGAAGGAAAGTTTTTTGTGGACTGAAGATCTTGAGCGGTCTTTTTGAGACCTCAAAGATTACCTCAACTTGCTGCCCAACCATTCACCACCTCACCGTGGCAAGGACCTCTAGTTTTACCTCGTTGTTAGCCCTATGACTATCAGCGCGGTGTTAACTAGAGAATCTTGCTATCTTGTGTACTTCATCAGTAGAGTTTTGCAACCAGTTGAGCAAAGATACTCCACTGCTGAGAAGGTGGCATTGGTAGTAGTTCGGCCGCGCGACGTCTGGGGCCGTACTTCCAGGCTCACTCCATCCAGGTTTATCCGATTTTGCTCTGCGACAAATATTGCACCAACCTATGCTGTTTGGAAGAATAACCAAATGGGCTGTCGAGTTGTCAGAATCCGACATCTCTTATTTGCCGTCCTGAATGGCGCGGGATACCTTTGACAGTTGAACAAGTCCTCCGAAGAGCCCTTCACTAAAAACCACCTACCCTCCATTTCCCCACATTAGAAGGCTTGCTGGTCACTTTCAAGGTCAGGAGGCCAAAGTTACACATTCCCTTCTCGTATTTCATAGTAAAGAGACAATGCACGAGCTGCGCGTCAGGCGTTATCCCCTCCTTGTAGCATTGCATAGTATAGCCACTAAAATATCTCCAAGCATTGGTTGGGGTATAACTGTGCGGGGCTCAAACCGGACATGGCTAGAAACTTGCGGTAATGATTGGCTAGAGGCAAGCAAAACGCCCATTCCAAGCTAAACATGTTAACCACCAAACAATTTTCATAACGCGCCAAGGAGGTACCTTTACTCTCAAGCAAGCATAACTCAACACCCCTAGGCCAGGGAACCTCTCTCGCTAACCTCTCTAAAGTCTGAAGGGAAAATGTAGTATGTGCTCCCAGATCGCGCATGTCCTCACCCCCTGTGCACGGCATCATAGGTATTTCCTGTGGATTCACCGCGGCAGGAGGCAGAGGTTCAATGTCTAACCTATGGCTTGGAAAGTTAGTTAAACTCTCCTCCCGTGCTTCCTTATGAGAAGATTCAACGTCAGGATTCACTACGAGAGAATGAGAAACCGCGGCCTCTCTCGGAGTTGCCCTCGCAATTATTACTCGACCCTCTCCTGGCATCACGGCCTCTGGTGTCTCTTTAGAGTCCGAGGAAATCATTTCAACACCTCCATGGATCACCGCGCCACCCCTTGTGGCAGTTGGTCGTGAAAGACCAAGGAGGAGCTCAAAGATGTCATGCACACTCACTTAAAACTCTTTGAAACATCAAGAAACAAAATGAGACTTAGCATGATAGGCAAGAACGTAGGGTGCGCACAATGAAAGAGAAATGGAGAAGACCAAATAGAAAACAGGCTCCACAAAATATCATACCGTAGGAGGCCAAAAGAGAGAAAAATAAATAATTGGCCTCGAACCGGGTTCGTCAAAACAGGAGAGACGGAAAAAGAAGGAGAAGAAAGGAAGCTCCGAGCCAGGAATGAATCGAGTTCAAGACGGCAGAGCAGCGGCGTCGCCTCCCTGGCCTTGCTTGTTGACAATCCTCCTCCTTTACCTTAAACCTAGAAAACCCACTAAACCCAGATAACTACTCCATAAAACAATTGTGCCCCCAGCCCCAAACCCACAGAATCATCTAAATATTCCCCTTTGTTAACCTAAGAACCCCAAAACCCCAGCCTGTAACCCCCATTTCCGCCATGGAAGCTACCGACCCGCAGAAGTTCAGAAAGAGAGAGAAAGGAAAAAAAAAAGCCATAACCCTCCCTCACGCCGAAAGATTCCAAGCATGCAACAAATTACCACAAAAATCGCTGAAAAGGGAAGGAGAAAATGTGCTTACCTGGGTAATCTGCGAAGAGTATCGGCGGAGGAGACGATGCGTCACACAGTAATTGCTCGAAACTGCAAGCGTCAGTGAAGAGAGATAGAGAGAGAGAAGAAAGGTGCAGATGGAGAGAGAGTGAAAAGCGGAAATGATAATCCACCCCCTCTGGACAAGCCCATATATAATACTCTTAGTGGGCCACCACCAACTGGGCCCAAAATGAAAAAGACAGGCCCACCAGGAAAAAACTCGCAAAGGAGCCCATCATCATTCCGATAGCACGCGTGGATTTCAAGCGCCTACTATTTTTTGTTATTTTGTCTAAATTGCAAAGCGACTCACCAAAACAAGGGGATGTGATAGTGCGCCTCATAATTTTATAACGCTAGCCGCTTGAAATTAACGCGTTATACTTTTACCGCGTTAGTTGAGCACTCACTCATCAAAGCAAATGTGTGAAACCCCCAACTCTAATGCCATAAACTGCCACGTCGTTGTTTAATGCGTTCTTCCAAGCATCTTATAAAGCAAAGGAAACCAATAAAGGAAGGACAGCAATGCATGTCGCCTCCCCTCGACACGTGTCACGCCGTGAAGTTAATTCAATCAGCATCCAACACACCTCTGTTGGCCTCAATCGCATGACCAATCATCAACCACCACGCATCCCTCAAGTGCCACTAAGCGAAAGCAACACTTCTTCCCTATACATATAGGCCCTTGCATCCCAGCTAAGAATGGATTTTGGCGAGAGATTCATTTCTTTTAAGAGTGTTTTGTCCCTTCAATATTCTATGTATGGTTCCCGTGTGTTTGTGAGAAAAGTGTAAAGAGTTTCATGATCAATAAGAAAGGAGTGTTTCACATACATTGCGTTCTTTCTTGTGTTTGTTTGTTCTCCTTATTTGTCGCGTTTTTTGGATAGTTAAAGTCTTTTAGAAACGACTTTCCCTTCGCTCACTCAATAGCATGGGAACCATCATTGACAACTAGAACAAGGCTTTGAATAAAGCAACAGATAATTGTCCTTAGATGATTCACTCAATTTCTACAGCATAACAAGGCTAATTTCACCAGATCAAAAGCACAAATTTACAAGACCAAAACAAACCAAGAACTGTCGGGTATAATCTTGTTACCCATAAAATTGGAACAAAAGAGCAAATTTACAACAGCAAGTATATATGCGTTGTCATCAAAATGAATCTTCAAACTCTTGTTATCCATCAAATTGGAGGTCCAATTTGCAAGACCAAAACAAAGCAAGAACAGTCCGGTAAAATTTACAAAATCAAGTACGTACTGCACATAGAACAAAAGAACAATTTAATTGCTAAAAGATTTACCGGCGAGGGAGAAGCACAACAAGGTAGAAGCGCCAACGGGGGAACGACCGACCACCAACGAAAAATGCCACCAGTGAAATTGAGGGGGAGTGGAGACAAAGAAGGAGGGGGAGTGACGAGGGGTTTCGACGGATGGATTGGAGAGGGTTTCGGCGGCCGGTGGAGCGACTTGGCATGTGAAGGAGAAAGCTAGCGGCCGGCCTGCGAAATTAAAACCTAAATATATATAACAAAAAGCACGGTCCATATACAGCCTTGGTGTTGTATTTTTAATTTTTTTTTTAACTTTATCTCGGTCATAACTAACTGTGGTCCGATTATTTTTTAACCACAATTCTAATAGAAAACCACGGTGCGAATTTACTTATTAAAAAACTTGGTGTTTGACCCGAGGCCTTAGAAGCGCTATTCCATGTCAACCCGGGAACTTTCCAGGAGGTCACCCATCCTGGTACTACTCCCGCCCTAGCAAACTTAACTTTAGAGTTCTCTGTCCTTACTTAAACCCTAAAAAAGAAGAGCTCTTGTTGACATGGATAGTACTATAATCCTTATAAAGGATTATAAATCTAGTGTGTTACAATCAAAGTCGCGACCATGACGCCTATCACACCCACGATCGCAACCCCGTTCGCCCAACAGAGCGCTCCCCAGTGCCCCACAAAGCACGCTTCAGTGACCACCATCGTGCTCGCTCCAACGACCATGATAGTGCACACTCTAGCGAACACCGCTACGCTCACTCAAGTTCACTCAAGTCTGCAATGCAGTGCTCGCCACAAATTGGAAAAAGGTTACATTAATATAGTATGAAAGTTGATTAATAAATGGAGTGATGGATATAAAATAATGTTCGGTAAACTTTATATGGTTATTGTAAGTAAATAAGGATGGATTTGCCACAAATTGGATAGTCGGGGCAAAAATTACAAATAACCTAAAAGAGGGGGAGGTTGTGTATAAATGCTAAAAAAATTGGGTTGAATTCAATAGATTTTCCCCTTGTTCTACTTCGGTTAGGGTTTATCGCAAATCTATCAAAGTAAGCGCTTATCCTCCAAATCTATTTGTTGCGGCGAATCCGAGAGTTTAGTCATGAAGTTAACTTACAAAGCCCTCCATTTACCGTGGTGATTAGTCCAAGTTCTGTTCGAATTTATCCAAATAAACAAACTACGCTATGTTTTTCTATCCATTGAGGAATCCAGAGATTTTATGCTAATCTAATCAAATTAAGATTACGAATATGTTGTATGAGTATCCCACCCTCTCCTATTATCGATCTTCATCTCCCTTACAAATTCCTCTCCAATTTCTCATCCCAAGCCACAAAAACCTCTGTTACTCGATTTTTTCCCGCAGCCACGGTTAAACAGTTCTCCCACCATAGGTGGTCTTCCTCTGCCGCCATCAGTCATCCACAAGTCCATAGCCACTGGTCCTGTCCATTTTGGTTCCCGTACGTGCCCTTTAAACTCAATATGCGCAACCTCTATTTTTGGGTTGCTTGGTTCTGCATACCGAGAGTCGTGACGCCACACCTCCAGCCCGCCACCGCAGATCAACATCGCCATTAGCCCCAACACCATGCTGCTACATTGAGCCGCCACCAGCAACCGCCGAGCCGCTCCGAGCCACCTTCGTGGGCCATTGTAAGCTAGTGTGTGTAGTAGTATTACCAGATTGGATTTTTACGTACTGTTGAAGTATGGAAGCCATTAGGAGGAAATCTAATTCCTTGATTTGTGTGGTTTAGGGTTAATTTAATTACGAAAAGACTATATACACACGAAAAATCGCCTAAATGAACACGAATTGGCGCGCTTAGTGTAAGAGCACAGTTCCTATGCACTTAATTTAAGTGCATAAGGGCATAATCGACAATAAAATAAAAAAGGACTATCAGATCTATGCGCTTACACTGTGCTGGGCTAAAAAAAACAAAAAATCGTTAAGCTGTGCGCTTAACTTAAGCGCACAAAATAAAAATAAAAATAAAAATTGCGTTAACATTAGCAGTACAACTATATGATATAATCAAATTGGATATAACTATTATATAATATGGTTATATCATATATTATATTTTATAGTTATATACTATTGTTATATCCTATAGTTATATTCTATAGTTACATACTATGGTTATATCATATCGTTATATCCTATAGTTGTATATTATGATTATATCCTATATTATATAACCATAGTTATACTATGGTTATATCCATAGTATAACTATATGATATAACCATAATATATAACTATAGGATGTAATATAGGATATAACCATAGTATATAACTATATGATATAACCATAGTATAAAACTATAGGATGTAATATAGGATATAACCATAGTATATAACGATATGATATAACCAAATTGGATATAACCATAGTATATAACTATAGTATATAACTATAGAATATAATATAGGATATAAACATAGTATATAACTATAGAATATAACCATAAGATATAACCAAATTGGACATAACTATAAGATATAATCATAGTATATACTATGGTTATATCCTATATTATATTCTATAGTTATAAAATATGGTTATATCATATAGTATATATATACTATTGTTATATCATATAGTTATATACTATGGTTATAACCATAGTATATAACTATAAATTATAATATATGATATAACCAAATTCGATATAACTATAAGGATATATATAACTAAATTGGATATAACTATAAGATATAATCATAGTATATAACTATAGAATATAACTATACGATATAACTATACTATGTAACGATAGTATATAACTATAGTATATAACGATATGATATAACCAAATTGGATATAACCATAGTATATAACTATAGAATAGAATATAAGATATAAACATAGTATATAACTATAGAATATAACCATAAGATATAACCAAATTGGATATAACTATAAGATGTAATCATAGTATATACTATGATTATATCCTATATTATATTCTATAGTTATAGAATATGGTTATATCATATACTATATATATACTATTGTTATATCATATAGTTAAATATTATGGTTATAACCATAGTATATAACTATAAATTATAATATATGATATAACCAAATTGGATATAACTATAAGGATATATATAATCAAATTGGATATAACTATAAAATATAATCATAGTATATAACTATAGAATATAACTATAAGATATAACTATAGTATATAACCATAGTATATAACTATAATATATAATGATATGATATAACCAAATTGGATCAAACCATAGTATATAACTATAGAATATAACTATAGGATATAACTATAGAATATAATATAGGATATAAACATATTATATAACTATAGAATATAACCATAAGATATAACCAAATTGGATATAACTATAAGATATAATCATAGTATATACTATGGTTATATCCTATATTATATTCTATAGTTATAGAATATGGTTATATCATATAGTATATATATTATTGTTATATCATATAGTTATATACTATGGTTATAACCATATATAATATATAACTATAAATTATAATATATGATATAACCAAATTGGATATAACTATAAAGATACATATAACCAAATTGGATATAACTATAAGATATAATCATAGTATATAACTATATGATATAACCATAGTATATAACTATATGATGTAATATAGGATATAACCATAGTATATAACGATATGATATAACCAAATTGGATATAACCATAGTATATAACTATAGAATATAACTATAAGATATAAATATAGTATATAACTATAGAATATAACTATAGGATATAAACATATTATATAACTATAGAATATAACCATAAGATATAACCAAATTGGATATAACTATAAGATATAATCATAGTATATACTATGGTTATATCCTATATTATATTCTATAGTTATAGAATATGGTTATATCATATAGTATACATACTATTGTTATATCATATAGTTATTATTGGGCCTCGATTTTCAGCCCATCAGAACGGCCCACTGGATCAGCCCAAAGCTGCCTTCTAGAAGATCTGGTCAGCAACAACCCCCAGAAATCTCGGTCCGGTCAACTGAGCCTCCAGAGATTTCGGGCGACCAGTAGTCGAAGCGACGACCTCCGTGGATTTCAGAGCGACCAATACACATCTGAACGTCTCCCGCAGATCTCGGACAATCTCAACCGACCTACAACAACTTCCATGAATCTCGGCGGATCTGCCAACCGATTGAAGACTAGAAGTAGTATAAATTGTAGAGAAAACTCTCTTGTAAGGGCCCGGATCAATTTTGTAACGACACACAACCACACATGCTCATTATTACTCAATTTAAGCAGCTTTCTATCATTGTTCTACTGTTGTTCTACTCGCATACGAGATCATTCTTGTACTCAGTCCATTACTCCAACATTGAAGCGACCGACGACTAAATTTCTGTACTCAATTAGTCTCTCATTCAAGGGAGATAAGTTTATATTACATTCGTTCACTCTCATTCTCTTGATTGATTAGTTGATTTGGATTTATTAGATATATTCGTCTAAAAAATTGTCTAGTTGCCCTCTCAAAGGCGATTAGGATCGGTAAGGTCTTTTCGCCCCAAAGCAATTTGGCGCCCACCGTGGGGCATCTAGCCAATCAACGATCCGATCGACGATCCAATCTACATTCAATCATGGCCAGTGCTGGAATCCCCATGATCGTTGCTGAAGAACAGGTTCAAGCCAACCTCCCGATCGTAGGTCAAACCGAAGATCTCGCCAACCAACCAATCCTGAACGTCCAGATCCAAAAGCTCGCAAAAGCAATGAGCTTCCTCCAAGAGGAACTGGCTCAGCAACGCCTAAGAACCGAAACCCTAAGCATCCAATATGGAGTTGGAATTACAAGACTAATTCGTGAAAATGAATTTTTGAAATCGCAGGTGAATTCAGCTGCATCGGTCCCAGGCGGATCAAGACGAATAGTCAACACCGAAGGACTACAAACACGTTTCAACATGAATGGGGCAATCCCGACGCCCATGGATCTGGTCACTCAGAGCGTCGTTCAACCCATTGGTATTTTTCAAACTCCTCAAGTTAATACTTTCATGACTAACGCTTCAATTCCCATGACCGAGCCCACAAAAGCTCGAGTAGTCCCTCCACAGGTCACCCCGCCGATGGACCTACAAGTCCTCATACAACAAGCTATCAACAAACATATGAAAGTCTTAGCCGATCGCATCGCTCGGATTCCAAGAGTCCCACAGCCGATCGAAAAGGAAGCAATGGACGGATACCAAGACTCGCCGTTCGTAGAATCAATCGCGCACGTCGAGATCCCGAAGAAGTTCCATGTCCCCAACATGCCCAACTACGATGGGACCGGGGACCCCGACGATCATATCTCTATTTACAAACAAAAACTATTGACTATCTCTATTCCAAGAGGGAATCGTGAAGCGGTCATGTGCAAAATCTTTGGCACGACCCTCACGGGACCCGCACTAAATTGGTTCATGCATCTGTCGCAGGGTTCAGTCGCTTCGTTTGCCGATCTGGTCAATTCATTCAAAATCTAGTTCGCCAGCAGTCGAAGACTGGAAAAACAATCAAGCGACCTATACAAGATCGTGCAAGGGTACGATGAGCCCTTAAGGGATTATCTTAAAAGGTATAACAAAGAGAAGGTCGCGATCCCACATTGCGACGTCCCAAGGTCTATTGAAGCCTTCCGTCGAGGCTTGGTCAGGGGCAACGAACTTTATCGCGACCTGACCAAATATCCCTGCCGAAGCTTCGAAGATGTCCAAGCCAAGGCGATGGCACATGTCAGATTGGAAGAAGACGAAGAGTCCATAACAGATGACCAACCAAACTGGGGCACGACCTATTGGGAGTCGTCTTAATTTTGAACACTTATACTTTGTACTTCATTTAGATTCAGTCAATTATACTTATCCAACTGTTTAATAAATTCAAGCATCGGAGGACCATTGGGCTCATACCTAACGATCACCCTTTGATCTTTTCTATACTTGTCAAGTGTCTTCAACAGGAACATAACGATAGGCCTCCAAGACGAAACTCAACGTTCAAACGGATATCCTTATCACATACAAAATAGCGCTTATAATACACATTACACGATCGATCGATACACGGGGAGTAGAGGACACGACATACTACAAACTACTTACAAAGACTTGTCCTACCCAGGGCGTTCATCTTTTCATACATACAACTCCTCCCCCGACACACAAAGCATGCTACACTACAGGTCTACACGACCGACTACAGGTCTACACGACCGACTACACGTCTACACGACCGACTACAGGTCTACACGACCAACGTCACACGACTTGACCAGGAAACGACCGACGAGTCCACCTGCAAAACAAAACGAACAACAAACAAGGAGCGGTCTCTTGACCCTTCGTCGTCACAAGAGACGCCCTCAGCCGTCTTCACACGGTCATTGGCTGTATTAAGCTGATTCTCAGCTTGAGCAACATATACGTTGGCCTTGTCGCCAGAACACCTGCAACGAAGTCGAAGTTATAAAATCAAACCGTCTCATCACTTGACACTCCGACCCGGTTTAATTTTGGGGCAATTGTTGGGCCTCGATTTTCAGCCCATTAGAACGGCCCACTGGATCAGCCCAAAGCTGCCTTCTAGAAGATCTGGTCAGCAACAACCCCCAGAAATCTCGGTCCGGTCAACTGATCCTCCAGAGATTTCGAGCGACCAGTAGTCGAAGCGACGACCTCCGTGGATTTCGGAGCGACCAGTACACATCTGAACGTCTCCCGCAGATCTCGGACAATCTCAACCGACCTACAACAACTTCCATGAATCTCGGCGGATCTGCCAACCGATTGAAGACTAGAAGTAGTATAAATTGTAGAGAAAACTCTCTTGTAAGGGCCCAGATCAATTCTGTAACAACACACAACCACACATGCTCATTATTACTCAATTTAAGCAGCTTTCTATCATTGTTCTACTATTGTTCTACTCGCATACGAGATCATTCTTGTACTCAGTCCATTACTCCAACATTGAAGCGACCGACGACTAAATTTCTGTACTCAATTAGTCTCTCATTCAAGGGAGATAAGTTTATATTACATTCGTTCATTCTCATTCTCTTGATTGATTAGTTGATTTGGATTTATTAGATATATTCGTCTAACAAATTGTCTAGTTGCCCTCTCAAAGGCGATTAGGATCGGTAAGGTCTTTTCGCCCCAAAACAGTTATATACTATGGTTATAACCATATATAGTATATAACTATAAATTATAATATATGATATAACCAAATTGGATATAACTATAAGGATATATATAACTAAATTGGATATAACTATAAAATATAATCATAGTATATAACTATATGATATAACCATAGTATATAACTATAGGATGTAATATAGGATATAACCATAGTATATTATAACGATATGATATAACCCAACTGGATATAACCATTGAAATACCCCAATATATATATTATAAGGGTATAATTGTCATAATTATAAAGTGGAGCAAAAATCAGAAATTTGGGGCATAAATTCCCCTTCGGTCTTCTTGTTCAAGGGTCGCCTCTGCCTCCTCGCATCTTCCTCTCGTCATCCAGCTATTCACTCCCACCGGCGAGCACGACCTCCAGACTCCGCCATCATCACCACCTTCCCTCCTTGGTTCGGGTCGCGCGCGAACTGTTGGTGCGAACTCGCGAGTTGCTGCTGTCCGAGCGACGAGCTGCTGGTGTGGAGTCTTCGTTGATGTCTCCAGCTTCTGCTATACCTCCGGCATTAGGGAGCCAAATCCGACGATGTGAGCTCGGCAACCGCCCGACCTCCGTTGAGCTCGATTCTATTGAGAGCCGTTGACTTCTGTTCTCCCCCGCTGCTACTGTACTGCCGGCGACGAGAAGCCCAGCTCCGGCGTCACGGGCTCGACCGCCACCAAGGTATTGTGGGTGTTCCTTGAAACTGACTTGGATGCAGACCAATTCCTTTTGATTTCACTGTTGTTGACAAATTGGGGGTTTTGGGCTGAATTGCTTGTTGACAGATTGGAGGTTGGACAATTTGGGAAAGTGATGGCTCGGTTGGCAATTGCAAGGTTTTGGGTCCACCAAAATTTGTTTGCTAAGGGTTGGTACGTAAGTGTTGGGTATTGAATTCGATTTTGGAAGTTTTAGGGTTTGAAATTGGGGGTTTGTTCGTAGTGGATTTGTATGGGTTAATTAATGCCTGGGATTTGCTCGGATTGATTTCACAGGTTCGTTCGAGTTGGTTAGAGATCTCTGAGGTCGTGGTTGTCGAGTTTGAGGCAAGATGATTCTTGCTAACCCTTCGTATATTTTTATAAAATTACCTTTGCATCTTATCTTGTTCAGTAATTGATTTTATCCTTGTCTGAGTATGTTAATTTGGATTATCGATTGTGGAGTTACTTGGTTGAATGTGTGTGTTAGTATTTGTCTCGTGTTGTGTTTGATTAAATGTTGACGTGGTAGTCAATCGTGAGTAATGGTGATTAATTGTGATTGTTTGAAAGAGTGTGAAAATGTGTGTGCATGTGTGTGTGCGTGTGTTAGTACTTGTCTCGGGTTGTGTCTGATTAAATGTTGACGTGGTAGTCAATTGTGACTAAGTATGATTGATTGTTGATAGATATTGGTTTTGTTATTTGAACCTGGTTGAATGTGTTGGTTGTTGTTGTCTTGTGTTATGATTGATTGGATGTTGGTATAGTAGTTGATTGTAGCTAGTTGTGGACGATTGGTTGTGTTGACAGATGGAGGTGGTGGGTTGTTGGTGGATTGGTAATGGTTGGTTGTGGAGCCGGGGTGAGGGTGTGACCTCATCCGACCGCGTGAGGGTGTGACCTCCGTTGGTTAAGGCTAGGTTAGATGGTTGAAAGTCCCATCCGGTGGTGGGTTGGATTGGAGGTAGGATCGGAGTTTGGATCGGGTGTTGGATTGTATGTGTTGCCAATTGTGTGTATTGACAGTTGTGTGTGTTGGATTGTGTGTGAATTGACATCTGTGTGTGTTGACAGTTGTGTGTGTTGGATTGTGTGTGTTGCCAATTGTGTGTATTGACAGTTGTGTGTGTTGGATTGTGTGTGAATTGACATCTGTGTGTGTTGACAGTTGTGTGTGTTAGACTGTGGGTGTTGACATGTGTGTGTGTGTGTGTGTGCAGTTGTGTGTGTTGGTAGTTGTGTGTTGGATTGTGTGTGGACATGTGTGTGTGTGTGTGTTGACACTTGTGTGTGTTGGCAGTTATGTGTTGGATTATGTGTATGGGTGGTTGTGTGCTCGGTTATGGGTTGTGTGCTTGATTATTGGTTGTGTGCTTAGTTAATGGTTTTGTTTGCGGATAGTTGGTTTGGTAGAAATTGGTTGGGTTGTGATAACTGTTATATATATATGATTATAATTGGTTGGGTTGTGATAACTGTTATATATATATATGATTATAATTGGTTGATTGTTGTGATAACTGTTATGAGTTAAGTGGTGGTCGTATTGATGATTTCGGTTATGTGTTTGGTTAATGGTTTGTGTTGGATGTTGATTGTTATTAGTTGTTGTTGTGGGCCATTGTTGGCCATTGGTTGTGGTTGTGAAATTCCGTTGGATGTAGTTGTTGCCTGTAGCTAGTTGCGGAAAGAGGGTTATGTGATATGTGGATTGATTACCAAGATGGTTAAGTGAATATTTGTGAAGGTTTAACTGGATGTGTTAGTGCAGTAGTGAGTTTGGTATAAATGGTTAGCTTGGGTTGTGCGTTAGTAGTCATATTGTGTATATGTTTCGTAGAGTTGATAATGGAGGTATTAGAAATGGAGAGAAAGATGGGAAAGGATGATTATGTGATAATGTGCATGAGTTTTGATGTTGGTTGGTATGAAAATGATTAAGTGTAGTTATGATATTATATATATATATGTATATATTGTGGCGTGTTGTCGTTTGTTGTGAGTTGATTGGTGATATATATATATGTGTGTTTGAAACTGTTTTGGCTTGAGGAGTCTTGCCAGTCTGGATGGAAGACTGACCAACTTCGGTTTACGTGCCGTGGTTGGCTGGGGTATCGGGTCCCCCAGTCAACCAAGCTTTGCAGGTTTGCAACAACAAGCGGGTTCTGGATCACAGATTGGTCTTCACAGTTAAAGATTTAGTTTTGCATCGGATTTGAAAATATTGTATTCGCTTCCGTGTTTTTGGATATAAATTGATGTATTTAAACTGGATGACAAGTTTAAGTATTGATTCAATCTTGAACAGGGATTATTGTTGATGATTTTTTTTGTAATTGGAAGAGTTTTGGATTTCTTTTCTTTCAAAAACCGCCTTATAGTCCTTCGGGACTATGGCACTGTGACACCTCTGGCCCGGGGTGTTACAACCATAGTATATAACTATATAATATAATTATAGGATATAACTGAAGTATATAACTATAGAATATAATATAGGATATAAACATAGTATATAACTATGGAATATAGCCATAAGATATAACCAAATTGGATTTAACTATAAGATATATCATAGTATATAACTATATGATATAACCATATTACATAACTATAGGATGTAATATAGGATATAACCATAGTATATAACGATGATATAACCAAATTGGATATAATCATAGTATATATCTATAGAATATAACTATAGAATATAATAAATGATATAAACATAGTATATAACTATAGAATATAACCATAAGATATAACCAAATTAGATATAACTATAAGATATAATCATAGTATATACTATGGTTATATCCTATATTATATTCTATAGTTATAGAATATGGTTATATCATATAGTATATATACTATTGTTATATCATATAGTTATATACTATGGCAATAACCATATATAGTATATAACTATAAATTATAATATATGATATAACCAAATTGGATATAACTATAAGATATAATCATAGTATATAACTATATGATATAACCATAACTATAGGATGTAATATAGGATATAACCATAGTATATTATAACGATATGATATAACCCAATTGGATATAACCATAGTATATAACTATAGAATATAACTATAGGATATAACTATAGTATATAACTATAGAATATAATATAGGATATAAACATAGAATATAACTATAGAATATAACCATAAGATATAACCAAATTGGATATAACTATAAGATATAATCATAGTATATAACTATATGATATAACCATATTACATAACTATAGAATGTAATATAGGATATAACCATAGTATATAACGATGATATAACCAAATTGGATATAATCATAGTATATAACTATAGAATATAATAAATGATATAAACATAGTATATAACTATAGAATATAACCATAAGATATAACCAAATTGGATATAACTATAAGATATAATCATAGTATATACTATGGCTATATCCTATATTATATTCTATTGGTATAGAATATGGTTATATCATATAGTATATATACTATTCTTATCATATAGTTATATATTATGGCAATAACCATATATAGTATATAACTATAAATTATAATATATGATATAACTAAATTGGATATAACTATAAGAATATATATAACCAAATTGGATATAACTATAAGATATAATCATAGTATATAACTATATGATATAACCATAGTCTATAACTATAGGATGTAATATAGGATATAACCATAGTATATTATAACGACATGATATAACCCAATTGGATATAATCATAGTATATAACTTTAGAATATAACTATAGGATATAACTATAGTATATAACTATAGAATATAATATAGGATATAAACATAGTATATAACTACAGAATATAACCATAAGATATAACCAAATTGGATATAACTATAAGATATAATCATAGTATATAACTATATGATATAACCATATTACATAATTATAGGATGTAATATAGGATATAACCATAGTATATAACGATGATATAACCATAGTATATAACTATAGTATATAATTATAGAATATAACTATAGGATATAATCATAGTATATAACTATAGAATATAAACATAAAATATAACCAAATTGGATATAATTTGTCACCACAATCAGCTTCCCATGATATAACCAAAAGCTTCCCTACTTGTTGCAGCCCCCTCAGTTGCGGCGATCGGTGTTCGCCGCAATAAGTGTCAAAATGCCTGCCTCTAAAAGGGTTTTTTCCACTATTATAACTGTAACACCCCAAACCAGAGGTGTCACAGTGTCATAGACCATAAGGTCTATAAGGCAATTTTAGAAAAAATGAAAATCCAAAACGCTTCCAAATACACAAAAGTTATCAACATCAAATCCCTGTTTCAAGTTGAAACAACACTTAAACCTTATATCAAGTTCAATATATCAATTTATCCAAAACAACAAGTATTTAATGCAACAATTTCAAATCCGATGCAAAACTAAATTTTTAACTATGAAGACACATCTGTGATCTAGAACCCCCTTGCTGCTGCCAACCTGCAAAGACTAGTTGACTGGTGGACCCGAAACACCAGCCAACCACGGAACATAAACCGAGGTTGGTTAGTCTAATGAAAGACTAGCAAGAATCATCAAGCCAAAACAATTTAAAACATAGAGATTTGTCACCACAATCAACTAAAGCCACTTAATAACACTCCCACATATATCCATACATATATATACTAAGAACATGTAACCCATACTAACCAATTCTATCCAACTATATACAACTACTATCACATAACCATTAATTAACCATTCCTCTCCAACTCTTCATTATGCTAGCCACATTCAATCCCAACCTCAACCACACAACGGGGAAACCGGTGAGACGATCCAATCCAACTTTACTAACACAACCAATCCATCTTCCTTTCCTACTACCAACATGTCAACTAATCAACATTTTGAAACATATACACATACATATACATATTCATATACATATTACTACTAACACGTAACCAAGGCTAACCAATTATATCGAACTCACTACTATACTAACACATCCAAACCAATCTCTGCCTCAGCAAAAGCATAAACGGGTGAGACGATCATCACCCTAAAACAATCATACGAACATATACACGGGTGAGACGATTATCACCCTAACCATTCCAACCTTCGCCTCAGCGAACACATAAACGGGTGAGACACTCATCACCCTAACACACACTATCCAAACCTAGTCTAAAGAGGGGACGATCACCCTCCGGTTGTGGCCATTAACCAACGCAAGGTCATACCCTCACGTGGTCGGGTGATACGCAGAATCAACCCCGGCCCAGCTATGAGGAGTACTGTCCGCCTACATAACTGAAACACACAAGCAAGATACAAGGTGAGACACTCACCACCCAATCGTGGCCATTAACCAACGTAAGGTCACACCCTCACGTGGTCGGGTGAGGCACTCATCACCCCGGCCCAGCTATAAGGATCATGCCCTCCCTTATAACTGAAACATCAATCAAGATTTACTATGGAACACTCACCATCCACTTGTGGCCCTGAACCAACGTAAGGTCACACCCTCACGTGGTCGGGTGATACGCATATCAACCCCGGCTCCAAAAACAACCAACCACATAACAAACCATCGCAATCTGCCAACATCACTAACCACAACAATCTGCCAACATAACTAATCACAATAACTAGCTACAATCAACTACCACACCAACACCCAATCAATCATAACACAAAGCAACAACAACTAACACATTCAACCAGGTTCAACACAAACCAATAACCCAACACATAACCAATATCTGCCAACAACCAATAATCAAGCAACAATCAGTATCCAACACAAGACCAATAATCAAGCACACAACCAATTTTCACCAACATAACCACTTAACCAAGCACACAACCAACATTCAACACAAATCACTAATCAAGCACACAACCCATATTCAACACACAACCAATAACCAACAAACAACCAATATTCAACACACAACCAATAATCGAGCACACAATATCCGCACATTCAACCATTTAATTCTACGCCCATAATTCTAAATCAATCTAACGGACAGGTGCATAAATCATTACTGAGAACAATAATAATATACTAAAATAATTATTTTAGGAGATAGATAAGAAAAAAAGAGCAAGAATCATCTTGCCTTAAACTCAACCACAACGACCTCAGAAATTTCACCAACTTCGCCAACCAATCCGGAACGAACCTGCAACAACAACCCGAACAATTTTCTGCATTAAATCAACACATACCCTACCCTTACTTGCAACCCCCAAATCAGCCCCCAAAACTTCCAAAATTGAAATCAATACCCAACAATTACGTACCAACCCTTAGCAAACAAATTCTGGCTGACCGAAACCTCGCAATTGCCAACCGAGCTGTCACTTTCCCAAATCTGTCCAACCTTCAATTTGTCTGAAATACCCCAAAGGTTATATATATGGCAAAATGGTAAATTATTACCATGTCTAATTAAGTCAACAAAAGCAGATTTTTGGGGACAAAACTCAGCAAAAGAGGGGCAGAACAGTTAGACTTAAACCCTCGTCTCTTTCGTGAGAACACCACCGACTCCTCCTACCTTTCATCTCCAGCAACTCGGACTCCCGCTGAAGAGCACGACCCCAGCTGCCACCTGCTGCACCCTCACTCCCCTGGTTCGGATCGCGTCAAAGAGCTACTACTGTTGTTGCTGCATGTTGCTGCTCTTGTGTCGCGAGGTGCTGATGCTGTAGCTGAGTCGCTGCTGCTGGTGCTGCTCCTCCGGCGACGAGAAGCCCCATCCCGGCGGCGAGAGCAAGGTGACGATGAGGTAAGTGTGGGGGTTTCTTCAATATGATTTTCTGGGGCAACCGAGTGCAGCTGAATTTTGTGTGTGCAGATTCGGCTGAATTGTAAGGGTATTGGACAACAATTAAAACTGTTTGACTTATTTTGTTGAATCTGTGCAGCCCACACTCTGTTTTTGGAGCAATTAGGTGGATTTGTGGGGGTTTGTTGAATTGGAAGTTGAGGTATGAATTTAGGGTTTGAATTGGGGGTTTGTTAGTTGTGGCTTGGTATGGGTTAATTAATGTCAGGTATTGTTCGGATTATTGTCACAGGTTCGTTCGAGTTTGGTTGGAGATCTCTGAGGTCGTGGTTGTTGAGCTTGAGGCAAGATGATTCTTGCTCATACTTTTACCTATCTCTTTTTAAAATAATTATTTTCGTATAATATTATTCTCAATAATGGTTCGTTAGATTGATTTAGAATTGTGGGTGTAGAATTAAATGGTTGAATGTGTGTATATTGGTTATTTGCTTGGCTAATGGTTTATTGTTAGATATTGGTTATGTGCTCGGTTATTGGTTGTGTGTCGAATATTGGTTGTGTGCTTGATTAAGTGGTTGTGTTGGCGAATGTTGGTTGTGTGCTTGATTATTGGCCTTGTGTTGGATACTGATTGTTTGTTTGGTTGTAGGATGGTTGGCGGATATTGGTTATGTGCTGGGTAATTGGTTTTGTGTTGAACATGGTTGAATGTGTTAGTTGTTGTTGCCTTGTGTTACGATCGATTGGATGTTGGTGTGGTAGTTGATTGTAGCTAGTTGTGGTTGTTGATTTCTATTGGTGTGGTTGTTGGTTGTGGAATTACATGGTTGAGTGTGTGTGTGTGTGTGTATTAGTATTTGCCTTGTGTTGTGTTTGATGGGATGTTAGGGTGGTAGTTGATTGTTGGCAGTTGGAGGTGGTTGGTTATGTTGGCAGATGGAGGTGGTGGGTTGTTGGTGGATTGGTGATGGTTGGTTGTGGAGCCGGGGTGAGGGTATGACCTCACCCGACCATGTGAGGGTGTGACCTTACGTTGGTTAATGGCCATGGTTGGATGGTTGAAATTCCCATCCGGAAAGTGTGTGTTGAGCCGGGGTTGAGGGTGTGACCTCACCCGACCACGTGAGGGTGTGACCTCCGTTGGTTAAGGCTAGGCCGGGGTGATTGATAGCCTCACCCGACCACGTGAAAGTGTGACCTTACGTTGGTTAATGGCCATGGTTGGATGGTTGAAAGTCCCATCCGGTGGTGGGTTGGATTGGAGGTTGTGTGTGTTGGATTGTATATGTTGGCAGTTGTGTGTGTTGGATTGTGTGTGTTGACATTTGTGTGTGTTGGCAATTGTGTGTGTTGGCAGTTGTGTGTGTTGGATTGTGTGTGTTGACATTTGTGCGTATTGGCAGTTGTGTGTGTTGGATTGTGTGTGTTGACATTTGTGTGTGTTGGCAGTTGTGTGTGTTGGATTATGTCTGTTGACATTTGTGTGTGTTGGCAGTTGTGTGTGTTGGATTGTGTGTGTTGACATTTGTGCGTATTGGCAGTTGTGTGTGTTGGATTATGTGTGTTGACATTTGTGTGTGTTGTCAGTTGTGTGTGTTGGATTGTGTATGTTGACATTTGTGTGTGTTGGCAGTTGTGTGTGTTGGATTATGTGTGTTGACATTTGTGTGTGTTGGCAGTTGTGTGTGTTGGATTGTGTGTGTTGACATTTGTGTGTGTTGGCAGTTGGGTGTGTTGGATTGTGTGTGTTGGCCTTGGTTGCGTGTTAGTAGTATATATATATGTTCCGTAGTATTGTTAGGTGACTTGTAGTAATAGTATATGGGTATATGTTTCGTAGGGTTGTTAGTTGATGTGTTGGTAGTAGGAAAGAAAGATGGATTGGATGTGTTAGTAAGGTTGGATTGATTCGTCCCACCCGTTACTCGTGTGAGGTTGAGATTGGATTGAATGAGGTTAGCTTATTGAAGAGTTGGATAGGAATGGTTAATTAATGGTTATGTGATAGTGTGTGTATATGTTTTGATATGTTCTTATTTGGTATTGGTTGAACGGATGATAATTCTTTCCTGTGTTCTACTGTTTTTGGCTTGATGATTCTTGCTAGTCTTTCAGTAGACTAACCAACCTCGGTTTATGTTCCGTGGTTGGCTGGTGTATCGGGTCCACCAGTCAACTAGTCTTTGCAGGTTGGCAGCAACAAGGGGTTCTGGATCACAAATGTGTTTTCACAGTTAAAGATTTAGTTTTGCATCGGATTCGAGGATGTTGTTTTAACTACCTGATGTTTTGGATATAAATTGATATACTGAATTTGATAGAAGGTTTAAAATGGGGTTTCAAACTTGAAACAGGGTTCGGATGTGGATAACTTTTGTATATATGGGAAATGTTTTGTGTTTTATTTTCTAAAACTCGCCTTATAGTCCTTCAGGACTATGGCACTGTAGTACCTCTGGCCCGGGGTGTTACAGAAATTGGTATCAGAGGCTTTCGTTCAAAAATGTTTTTCAAATGCTTGACGTGGAAAAAGATTATTCGCTAAAACTGTGAAACAATCGTGTGATCGGAGACCCTTGTTGTTACTCGTAGGTAAGTTGTGTTTTAAATTTTATATGTGATGTTTAGTATTGATGAGTAATTTCATGCTGTGTGCCCCCGTAAGCGGGATGTGTTTGAGGTCAAGTGTGTGGGTGTGATAGAGGACAAGGCCCTCGGGCTTATCGTCAAAAGGTAGATGCATGTAGTCTAGTAACTGATGATTCTGTAGGAAGTTGATGTATTTTACTGTTATTGTTAAGAATGAGAAGGACAAGATTAAGCACACTCATAGATGGTTGTATTCAGAGATGAAACCTTGATGGTGAGACATAGTTGTACGATCCTTGAGTATACTGATGAGTGCTTGATCAGGGAGGCTGCTATAGATGATTCTAATTAGACTATTTGATGCTTGAGATGGTAAGAAACAGAGGACTCAGTCTACACCGGAAGAAGTGAGATTTTACAACAATGGGTTCGGCTGAGTTGAGAAGTAGAATGCACAGGTTAATACAGGCGGACTGTGGCAGGGTACGTAAGACTAAGAATTTTGAATGGGACGGGAGATGTCAAGAGAGTTTCGAAGAACTCAAGAAGTGTTTGACTAGTGCGCCAGTGTTAGCTTTACCGCAGGGAACAAAAAGGTTTGTCATCTACAGTGATGCGTCTAAGCAAGGTCTGGGTTTCGTTTTAATGCAGAATGGGAAGGTCATTGCTTATGCTGCTTGTCAGCTCAAAACTGTGTAAGAGAGATTTGAACATGTGACAAAGACGGTGGCTAGAATTGATTAAGGATTGTGATATAGAAATTGTTTATCCTCCAGAAAAGGCTAATGAGGTAGCTGATGCTTTGAGTAGGAAGTCGACTCTTGAGCATATGGTGGCTTGTTTAACAGTTCAGCCAGAATTGCAACGAGAGTTGGTAAGGGGTGAAATTGAAATTTGGTTTGGGAAGGAACGGACGCATCAGATATAAACATAGGATATAACTTTGGTTATATAATATAGGATATAACTATAGAATATAATATAGGATATAAACATAGTATATAACTATAGAATATAACCATAAGATATAACCAAATTGGATATAACTATAAGATATAATCATAGTATATAACTATATGATATAACCATATTACATACCTATAGGATGTAATATAGGATATAACCATAGTATATAACGATGATATAACCAAATTGGATATAACCATAGTATATAACTATAGAATATAACTATAGAATATAACTATAGAATATAATAAATGATATAAACATAGTATATAACTATAGAATATAACCATAAGATATAACCAAATTGGATATAACTATAAGTAATCATATTATATAACTATATGATATAACCATAGTATATAACTATAGGATATATAATAGGATATAACCATGATTATATCTTATAATTATATCATAGTATATACTATGATTATATCTTATAGTTATATCCAATTTGTTTATATTTTATAGTTATATACTATGGTTATATCATATATCTTATAGTTATATAACTATATGATATAACCAAATTGGATATAACTATAAGGATATGTATAACTAAATTGGATATAACTATAAGATATAATCATAGTATATAACTATATGATATAAGCATAGTATAATTTTATAGTTATATACTATGGTTTAAATTTTATAGTTATAATCGTTATATCCTATAGTTATATACTATGGTTATATCCTATATTATATTCTATAGTTATATACTATGGTTATATCAGATAGTTATATACTATGATTATATCTTATATTTATATCAAATCTGGTTATATCATATCATTATATCCTATAATTATATACTATGGTTATATCATATAATATATTCTATAGTTATATACTATAGTTATATCCAATTTAGTTATATCATATCGTTGTATCCTATAGTTGTATACTATGGTTATATCCTATATGATATAACCATAGTATATAACTATATGATATAACCATAGTATATATATTATATGATATAACCATATTATATAACTATAGAATATAATATAGGATATAACCATAGTATACAACTATAGAATATAACGATATGATATAACCAAATTGGATATAACTATAGTATATAATCATAGTATATAACTATAGAACATAACTATAGGATATAACAATAGTATATAACTATAAAATATAGTATATGATATAATGAGATTCTTCTATTTGTAGTGAAACAGGTAAATGGGTAGATAGGAGTATTTTAGTCTAATTTAATAAAGGATGGATTATATAAGAACAATTATGTATAGAATAAATAAGAATCATTTTGGACGGTTAGATATGAGAGAAAGAAATGTCCATATTAGACTTTCATATATGGTTTATTTGGACCTAATTATATCAAAATTCACACAAAATGTATAACGTTTCTCCCTAATGACAATTTAATATAAAGAAATTAAATTAGTACATATTTATAATTGAAACTACCATAAATAATAATATGGATTATTTTGGATTTAATAATATACAAACTAAATAAAAATTAAAATCTATCAAATATACCAAAATTTGGTGTTTATGGATATAGTTTCACTTTAATTCATTCATATGTATATGGCTAATTAAATCTAATGTTATCTTCAAATAGAAATTGTCATTATTTCTAGCAAAGTATACAACTATAGGATATAACGACATGATATAACCAAATTGGATATAACCATAGTATTAGTATTTAATTATAGAATATAACTATAGGATATAACAATAGTATATAACTATAAAATATAATATATGATATAACCATAGTATATAACTATAGAATATAGCCATAAGATATAATCTAATTGGTTATATCCTTATAGTTATATCCAATTTGATTATATCATATAGTTATACTGCTAATATTAACGCAAAAAAAAATATTTTTTTTCCTGTGCGCTTAACTTAACCGCGCAACTTAACGAAAAAAAATAATATATTTTTTAGCCCATCATAGCTGTGCGCTTAGTGTTGTAACACCCCCAAATCTGAACCCAAATGGAAAGGTATTATCGCTAGTGACTCCGATATTCCTCACCAAAGTCACCCCAGGCTTTACCGTTTGAATACAAATCATGAAATACAATGATACAAAATGATAACTTTATTCATATAAAACATGAATCCCGGGATTACATCCCAATCCCGAATAGGACAAATACATAGTTTAAACAAAGTACAGCGGAAGTCTTTTAAATATATAACAGAGTAAATAAGTTACAACGAAAGTCTTTCTTGAAATATTACAAAAAGGGTTATGATCGTAATGATCATCTGCCCAAGGATCTCAACCTGATTAAAAGATAATTATTAAGCGCGCGCATAGAGCTACCATCTCGCTACCTAAACTTTAAGCGTATGAGATCCCTCAATCATCGCTCTTGGGGTTGCTTCGCTACCTATGTAACACCCCCGACTTACATCGGTATTGCCACACGCCAGTGACATCAAACTATAAAGTCCAAAGCCACCATAGGCGTTAATCGGAACAATTAAGCTTAAATACTTAAATAAACGTTAAATAATAAAAGAGTAAATAGCGGAAGACTTTGTATAGAGAAAACTCAATCTTTTATTAGAATTCCTCTCGTAAATTGAGATGGATAGTTTACGAACGATTTTGAAATTACTGTAATACCCCTCAATTTCAGTAAGGGTATTTGGGTATTTTTCCCAACCCTCGTTCTGTAAGCAAGACGCGTTGGCGTATTCAGAATCTCTGTAATAATCTTTTGAACGTTATAATATACGTTTGAGGTATTTTGGGGTCTTAGAATATTTTTATGGATACTAAAATTTAATTCTAGCTTAAGTCCGTGAGTGAAACCGCGACCAGAGGCCACAGATGCGATCGCGGCTTTTCCGCGACCGCGAAAGTGTTTCCGCGACCGCGGAAACCGGTTCGTCGTCTTCCTCCAGAACTCTCGCGTTTTGCCGATTCAAATTACCCACGATTGCGTAATGCCGCCGTTTAGGGAGGATGGATCGATTCGTGTGGCCGGCATTAGGGTCCTTCCCACCCTATAAATAGAGGGCCTCTAGCTTTGGAATTCTTCATCCACAGCTCTCGATCTCGCTCTCTTTCTCTCATTTTCAAGTTCGCCGGAGTTAGTGCCTCGTCGGAGTGTTCGCCGGAGTTTTTGGTGGTCGCCGTGGTGCCCTTGGAAGCTGGAAGTGGTGGCATTGCAAGGAGGAGAGGCTAGCATCGTCGTCTCCGTTGTCGGTGAGCCTCGATTCGATCTTGAGTCGCGTCGGAAGGAGGGATCCACGATCGCGGGGATGAATTCCGCGACTGCGGAAGCTGCCCAGAATTCTACGACCGCGGAAGTCCAAACCGCGACCGCGGCTTGCCCTGGCAAGCGCGATCGTGGCTTGGACAACCACGGTCACGACTCAGGCTTTATTCCTTTCGATTCGTATCGTTTTTTATTCATATCATTTTCGTTCGTATAGTTTCGTCCGTATTGTGTCTAACCCAGGGTTTCGTCGTTGTTCGTCATTGTCGTAGGAATCCGTAATCAGATTCCAGTTTCCAGAACCCGAAACCCGTTTTCGTCAAGTCAGCTAGATTAAGGCAAGTGGCGGTTCGCTCTTGCTTATCATTCCATATTTCCGTTAGTTATCAATTATTTCTGATTGTTAATTAAATTGGAATGCAGTGTTGTTTTCGTTTGGGAACAGGTTTTATAAGTGATGTGGTTATAATATGATATTATAATAAGTTGTATATATTGCTAGAAACAACGCTATTATACTTGTTATTACCGTGATGGTATTGATGTGGATTATTGTGTGAACTTAACTATGTAGTTAGAACGAGTATTCGTAGGAACGCTATGTACCTCGTGAGGTCTAGTCGTTTCTTTATAACTGATATTAGGAGGATTTTGCCCTAGTACTATCTGGTCATGACTGTACCCTTACTCAAGGTAGGTGCACACAGCTGGTGCCGATAATCGGGATTTATTCCCAAGATATCTCTCGTGATGAGATGATATACCCTAAAAGCTTTAACATAAATGTATGTTTTGGAATTAAATAAGATAAGTGCGATTATGCACATAATTAATGAACCTTCGGGCAGGAAGTACAACTTGGAAACCGCCCGGACTTCGGTTAGAGTAAGTCTTCTTTCCAATCTGAATTCGCATTGTGCGGTGAGGTTGGTGTGGACCCAAATGATCAAGTCGTTTTAAACGCTTGTGTGAAAACTGTAACGTTCCCAAACACTTGTCATACTTTCGGTAAGACTGAATCTTTTGGAGTCTTCTCTTCATACGTTTCCCATAAGACTTAATCGTTTGGAGTCTTCTCTTGTTCATACCTCTTCATATATTTCTATAGGAGTGTTGAGGTTCACTATCGTCATCGGCTTTTATTCGAGAAGCGACGAGTGTAACCTAACACGACTACTTAGAACCTTTTCTAGTTTACCCTTGCATAGTCTTTCATTAGACTAACCAACTTTGAGTAGATGATATTCCTAATGCGCCAAGCTTAGGGATTCCATATCACTACCTAAACTTTGAGCGGGTGAGACCCCTCAAGGATCGCGATTAGGGATTCCATCTCGCTGAATATTCAATGACATACACTCGTTTGTAATTAAGAGGACTAACTTTGTTGAAGTATGTGAAATAGAGAGACATCCAATCAAAGGCATTGCCAAAGATTAGTAACACAAAGTTTTGTAAAGTTGAAGCAGATTATTACAAATTCACAATACAAAAAAGACAGTTCTACAAATAAAAAGGAAAAATCTCTTAAGATCCTTCTGGAGCGCTTTTAGTTGCAGGAGGCGCTTGAGGGATTGCAGTTGTTGCGCTGAGGTTTTGGCCCGCTGGAAGGTTTGAGTCCATGGGCTCGGCCGCGTTGTTGGGGTTCTCCTCCTGTTCTAGTTAAGTTTGATGCGCTTCCTTAGGTGAGTGATCATCACCAATCTCTACAAGAGGATCTTCAATTGGAGGTTCGCGTGCTAGGTCTAGATAACCCTTGAGGGAATTAAACTCAATAAAGGAGAACTCAGGGTATGTCTCTTGATGTTTCATGGTGGCCTTGCGGGCACCAACGCATTACCCATGGCACTATGTGTCCAACATATCCTCTGCTTTCTCCTCTTCTGTCTTCAAGTCACTCTTGTAGGCTTCCACAACATCAGCGCATGCTTTCTTCATGGCGGCTGTGGTAGCATAAATCTGTACCATAATAATAGTTGTTGACGACGACGAGAACCCGCAATTCCGACGCTCATGGACCCCTTCTGATCATCCTTCTGGTGCCCTGCGAACATAAAGAAAGGCCAAAGGACGAGGCTTTCTCCCCCGAAAGACCCTCCGACGCTCAAGTCAGATCTCCTTTCGTAGAGATGGAGGCTAGGGTTTCTTAGAATCAGAATCCAATCTCAGGCTAGGGTTAAGATTACCTCTCTTATAGTGAAAACACATTAAATGGGCCCCCCCTTCTCTTTAATGGGCCTTTTGATTAATCTATTTCTCTAATATCATTAATTAGATAATACTGATAAAAATAAATAACATATTTTTACCTCCATAAATGCCCCTCGGATCCTTTAAGCTGAGTAAAGGTTAGAGTATTCGAACAATAGCTTGTTGAGAACTTGAATGGCTTGCACGATCTATGTCTTGATATGTGCGTCTTGTTTTCTTAAAGGGTGCGTTCTTGCACAATATCCGTATGCAATTATGGGGTGCGTTCTTGCAAAATGCCCGTAGATTTTAGGGTGCGTTCTTGCATAATGCCCGTAGGCTACTCTTAGGTTCATTCTTGCACAATGCCCGTAGGCTACTCTTAGGTGCGTTCTTACACCATGTGCGTTCTTGCACAATGCCCGTAGGCTACTCTTAGGTGCGTACCATGTGCGTTTTTGCACAATGCTCGTAGGCTACTCTTAGGTGCGTTCTTACACCATGTACGTTCTTGCACAATGCCCGTAGGCTATTCTTAGGTGCGTTCTTGCATAATGCCCGTAGGCTACTCTTAGGTGCGTTCTTACACCATGTGCGTTCTTGCACAATGCCCGTAGGCTATTCTTAGGTGTGTTCTTACACCATGTGCGTTCTTGCACAATGCCCGTAGGCTATTCTTAGGTGTGTTCTTACACCATGTGCGTTCTTGCACAATGCCCATAGGCTATTCTTAGGTGTGTTCTTACACCATGTGCGTTCTTGCACAATGCCCGTAAGCTATTCTTAGGTGTGTTCTTACACCATGTGCGTTCTTGCACAATGCCCGTAGGCTATTCTTAGGTGTGTTCTTACACCATGTGCGTTCTTGCACAATGCCCGTAGGCTATTCTTAGGTGTGTTCTTACACCATGTGCGTTCTTGCACAATGCCCATAGGCTATTTTTAGGTGTGTTCTTACACCATGCGCGTTCTTGCACAATGCCCGTAGGCTATTTTGGGGTGGTCACAGGAGAGCAGCACTCACTGACTCGCTATGGCCCACCGACCGGCCTATTTGAGCGACACTCACCGGCTCGGGCTAGTTGCAATCTGGGGTGGTCACAGGAGAGCAGCACTCACTGACTCGCTATGGCCCACCGACCGGCCTATTTGAGCGGCACTCACCGGCTCGGGCTATTTGAGCGACACTTGTCGGCTCGACTTCATGGTTGGCCGTGGAGGTCGCGGGAGTGCAACACTCACTGACTCGTCGTGACCCACGCTCACTTCCTGTACTTAGGAGTTCTGCTCCGTGCTTTCTTAGCGTTGCGGCTAGCATAGAAGCTAGTGTCATTTCTCATAGTGTTGCAGCTGGCATGAAAGCTAGTACAATTTTTGTTTCTGAGCTGGTCTTGCACAACAGCTCGTGCCCTTGTAGCCCAAGGCTAATGAAATTGAGATTGATGGCGTTCGTGCCCTACTGCCCGTAGGCTAATATAATAAGATGATAGCTTATGCCTCTGCAGCCTGTATGCTAATAAGATGGCAACTCGTGCCCCTGTAACCTGTAGGCTAATAAGATGGCAGCTCGTACCCCTACAGCTCGTAGGGTAATAAGATGGAAGCTTGTGCCCCTGCAACTCGTAGGCTAATAAGATGGCAGCTCGTGCCCTTGTAGCCCAAGGCTAATGAAATTGAGATTGATGACGTTCGTGCCCTGTTGCCCGTAGGCTAATATAATAAGATGGCAGCTTGTGCCCCTACGGCCTGTATGCTAATAGAAATAAGATGATAGCTCGTGCCCCTGCAGCCCGTAGGCTAGTTGTTTCGAACCATCTGTGATATGTTTCAAATAATAGATCTTGCTTCTACTTCGGTTGAGCTTATTGGTTCACCTCGATATGCAAATTCCTTGAACAAACTCTGTAGGGCTTGATGCATGCCCTCTTATGTTGATCTTTATTGTTGTTGTTCGATTGTCGCATGCCTTAGTTTTAGAGTTGCGATTGTCGGCCTTTCATAGCCGATCGAGTTGAATCCAAGCTCCTTGGCTGAACTATTATCTGCAACACCCATAAAGTATCAAGTATCCACAACTCACTAACCAATCAAGGCCCACCTTTTGCAATTTGTCAATTTAATTAACGGTAAAGGCTCAAGTAGAGAAAGCGACCCAAATAATCCGGTAAAGTAGTGACCTTTAGTACGACCCCTACTAGGCTACTACCGAGAGAGTGAGTCCATCTCATTCAAAGTTTAATTTCTAATGGGCCTAGGCCCAAGTAGCGTTTACTAACCTTACAGATTCGTTGAAGGATAAAGGAAGAACCCAATTTAGATACATGTGGGTCCCATCATCTTTGTTCTGTGGGCCGAAAACTCCATCAGCAAGTAGGTCAACCAAACACGAGCCAACGAGACGCCGTAGACTTCTGAACGGTGACGACTGGGATTGACGACGCGACAGCTATCAGGCTGGTTGCGATGACGCTATGGCGACGGCGTTGGTGCAACAACAAACAGTTGTAAGGTCGCACAACAAAGCATCTGCTTTGGTCGTGCAATGAGGCAATTTTGCGTGTCTCGTAAATGGCCAAATGACGACGAAATCAAGTGGGGCCGGTGGTGTTGGGCTCGTGACGCCGCGAGGACTCTCCGTCAATGGCCGGTGGCGACTAGGTTGCTCCAAAAGCGTCGGGAAAAGAGTCAAAAGTGGCGTGGTTCCTCGTTTCATGCATGCAACAAGGGCGAGTTCGGAGGTGATTCGATGTCTTTCGGAAACGGTTCGAGACGGTTCAACAGTCGATTACCACTCATCTGAAGATGCAATCTGGCACAAAGCAATTTTTCTCATCAGTGCTAGTGTTTTGGGTTTTGAAACTTGTCGGCGTTGAGGTCCCGTAATCGTCCTCGCTCTCCACGGACGACGCCAATTGTGGTAGCATAAATCTGTACCACAATAATAGTTGTTGACGACGACGAGAACCTGCAACTCTGACGCTCATGGACCCCTTCCGATCATCCTTCTGGTGCCCTGCAAACATAAAGAAAGGCCAAAGGGCGGAGCTTTCTCCCCCGGAAGATCGTCCGACGCTCAAGTCAGATCTCCTTTCATAGAGATGGAGGCTAGGGTTTCTTAGAATCAGAATCCAATCTCAGGCTAGGGTTAAAATTACCTCTCTTATAGTGAAAACACATTAAATGGGCCTCCCTTGTCTTTAATGGGCCTTTTGATTAATTTCTTTCTCTAATATCACTAATTAGATAATACTGATAAAAATAAATAACGTATTTTTATCTCCACAGCGGCCTTGTTGTTAGAGAATTCAACCCTTAGATGTTCTTTCTCTTCCCTCGTAAGGCAAAGAGAAGCCAACACGTCATCCCCCTCTTTGATTATCCCATCTTTCTCTCAGTCTAACTGTTCAGATTTTGCCTCAACGACAGACCATGAGGGTGTCCTTTTGCACGTATGTCTCGCCTGTTAGGGGATATCGTCACGCGCGACCTCCAATCCCGGAAGCAAACTCGCCTCATCAGTGCGGCAATGGGTAGAAGTTGTTACGGTCCTCCGGCCCAACTGACGTGACCCACGTCTGGGCCGTCTCATCAAAAACATCACGACTTGTACATCCTTTGTATAAGATTATTTCAATTTATAGTGTCAACTAAAAACTAGAAATACAACGACAAAACAATTATACATAACTAATTTGTCGTTTGTTTTTAACGTTTCAACTTATACAACTTATACGTACATAATCACATTTCTTAAATTTTATACCATAACCTAAATTCCTAAATTCATTTTCATACCATAACATTAATATTTTAGAATATGATAAAAAAATTACATTAATTATAAATTAGCATAACATAATGAAATTTCATAAATTAGATACCATATACAACAAGAGTTACATTATAAAAACTTATACATAACATTATACTATTTAAAATTCAATTCCTAGATTTCCTAAATTCAATTGATATATTTCCAAAATTCAATTCCTAGATTTTCTAAAATTCAATTGTACATAAAACAATAGTATTTAAAATTCAATTCCTGAAATTTAATTATACATAACATTATTCTATTTAAAATTCAATTCTTAGATTTTCCAAAATTCAATTCCTAATATTGAATTCCTAGATTTATTAAAACAATCATACATAATACTCTAAATCAATATTTTAGAATATCATTTCCCAAACTGAATTTGATTCGATTCCTAAATTCAATTTCTAGATTCAAATCCGAAATTCAATTTTCAAAATTCGTAAAAACTCTAAAATACTATACTATTAAAAATTTTATAATCTACGAATTCGAAAATTAAATACATGTCGAAAACTCTGTCAGGGAGGTGTGGGAACGTCTCCGGATGTGCCAGTAGTCGTGAAAGCGTCTCCGCCTCGTATGTCTCGTCTACTACGGGTCCAGGTGCTGACTTGGATCTAGGGCCGAGCACGTCCACCGCGTCCACGATCGCCCCCGACATGCTCGCCCTCGACTACACCCACCGCCACGACCAGGGCCGGCCCAGAGGGGGGGGGGGGGGGGGGGGGGGGGCAGCATGGGCGCCGGCCCAGGGCCCCCAAATTTTTGGGGCCTCAAAAACAATTTAGGTATGTATATATGTGTTAAATATGGGTAACAAAAAGCCAGCATAGTCTAGTGGTCTTAGAGCACACCTTTCTCCAATAGGTCATGGGTTCAATTCCAGAATTTTGCATCTTTGTCTTATTTTTTTTAGAATTTTGCATCTTTGTCAAAAAAAATAAGAGCTTATATAAGGGCCCCTAATTAAATTTCGCCCCGGGCCTTGAAAATGTTAGGACCGACACTGGCCACGACACCACTACCTACCTTGACGTCGGAGTCACCATCGTCGCGAATCAAAGCCTCGGTCGCTGTGACGCCCACGCCACCATTGTAAGCCATTGCAGGACCGCCCGAGCTGCTAGAAATCGTCGGCGCCGGAGGACCGCCCGCTGCGCCCCCGCTTGAAGTCGCATGTTTGGGGTTGTCACCACCTAAGTCTCCAAAGCTTTGTGTCGCCATTGATGAAGGTTTGGAGGTCGCTAGAATTTGGAGCCGCTGGAAATCTGGAGAAAGCGAAGAGACGAAGGAGAAGAGAAGAGAAGAGAAGAGGAAGGAGAAAAGAAGGTGGCGGCGACCCTCTAACCTAATTTGGTACGCTAGGATTTGAGTTTGCCACTTCGTAATGTACCAATTCGGCCACTTTTGTAGGCCAATTTCTAATGTACCAATTCGGCGCCGAATGACCGCCCGCTACGCCCTCGCTCAAAGTCGCATGTCTGGGGTTATTGCCGCCTGAGTCTCCAAAGCTTTGTGTCGCAATTGATGAAGGTTTGGTCGTCGTTGGAATTTCGAGCTGTTGGAAATCTGGAGAAAACGAAGAGATGAAGGAGAAGAGAAGAGAAGAGGAAGGAGAAGAGAAGGTGACGGTGACCCTCTAACCTAATTTGGTATGCTAGGATTTGAGTTTGCCACTTTCTAATGTACCAATTCGGCCGCTTTTTTAGGCCAATAATTTGGTACTCTAGGATTTGGCGTACTTCATTTCCTAGTGTACACAATTTACACTTATAAGCTTTAGTGTTGCATACACTATAATGTAGTGCACCAATCTATGTGTCAAAATGCAAAAAATTGTGTGTATATAACATCTGCCATGTTTTTCAATTCCTTTTATTTGTTCTCTTACAAATTCAAATTCGAAATTTATACTTGAGTTGAAAATTCTCTCCAGCCGCCCAATACATATTTCATATTGTCCATATATGGACATATGTAGTTCGGAATTGGGTAATGTTTTATGTGATTCAGTAAACAAAATATAAATTCCATTGGCAATGGGTCAAATCTATATGATTTGATGAAGAATGCAATAATAATGGCATTTTCTATAAATGGGAAATTCATTTCAAAAGTACCAGGATGAAAATGAGGGAATATATACAATATTTGGGCATAATTAGATACAATTTGAAGGATTTTGTTGGTTCAATAAATCAGGGCTTGACGGAAGAACTTTACAAGGTTCCCAAGATTGAAGATACAGATTAAGAAATTGAATTTCAATTATTTTTGGAAACATATCCTTTGGTGGAATAGCTGCTAAAAAAACCTCGGAATGAAGACGGTGATTTCGTAGTGCTTGGTCTGTGAAGATGCGTTGTTAGGTGCTCCATTTTTTTCCATTGAGGCCAAACCTAAACATGTACTCGAGCGATAGTTGTCCATACACTGATAAGGGATGTATGGATTCTGGGAATAGAGGAGCCATAGTGTCCCCCCCCCCCCCCTCCCCCCCCCCCCCTCCCCGAACCACCTGGATCCCACGAGTGAATCAAAAATTGGATCTACATTGGATCTCACCTGAACATATTGCCCCATCTATCCTACCGAGGATAAGTTTGGTTTCAAACCTTTGTTCGAATAGAAGATATACCATGTTAATGTGTCTTGGATAATCCACATTTCAAGGTCAGGCATAACTTGTATCCATGGGCTTCCTATTCGCACGCAATTAGCGCGCTTCCAAAAATATAGCCATTCCTAGCTAGACCTACCGTATTGTACATGTGTAAATTCTATATAAATTAAACATAAATAAAAATATTAATGTTGCGTGACGAAAGCTTAAGTTTTGACTTGTAAAATTTGTCCATTTAGAAATGGTAATGACATGATTCTTTTGGAGTTGAGGCACCAGCCTTCAAACAATAAAATTGACAAATTAAATAGGATTCTTTTGGATAAGTGGGTTGATTATCACTTTGAATAATACGTACTTAGTATATATGCAAGTTCATGTAAGCCCAAGAAAATACTGCATACAAACATCACACAATCACAACTTTTGAATCTAATTCTATGCACCTAATCACGAACATAGAAAAAAAGTTGCATCTAATTCTAATTGGATATGTATATATATATATACCTGTTGAAAGGCTATAAATTAAAATTGTGCACTTGTCACTTGAGCATAGCATGATATTAATCTTTATCTTGAAGTTCGTAGTATTAATGGTACCGATCGAACAATAATATCTGGACTTTGAATAATGGTAGAACATTTGAATAATGGTAAACTTTCTGAAAATTCTAACCATCTTTTATTCATGTGGAACCATAACTTAAAAACCATAGAAAAACGGCGCAAAACCGCGCAGTCGCTTTTTTTTAGCCGCGCACTTCCCCATGGGCGGCTCGACATGCCGCCGAGAAAACCCGAGTTTCATGGGCGGCTCTACGAGCCGCCCATGATGGGTTCAGTTTAGGGATTTTTTTTTGAAATAAATAAAAATGTGTTTTTAAAAACCGGTTCATTGAAATCGGGGTTGTGGGCGGTATTTCGTGCCGCCCAAGAAACTGGGTCAGTGAACCGGGTTTTTTGGGGGGACAGGGTTCATAAGCGGCACTTCCTGCCGCCCAGGGTTCATGGACGGCACGTGATGCCGCCCAGTGAGTATACGTTTCACTCCCAACGGTCGATGTGGGCTGCACGTAGGGCCGCCCAGTACAGGTGTAGCCGGCTATATAAATTAGGGATGGTGGTATTGTATTGTATCCAAATCTAGAAACTCATTTTCATAATAAATGTCGTCGTCAAGCGGTTCTGGTTGGAGGGGATTGTCGGAGTCCTCTTCGAGCGCTAACACATCTGTAGATGATAAGGGTGATTTGCAGGCGCCAATTTCTCCCGAGTACTTCAAGGTATGTAATATTGTAATTTTTACTGTATAAAATAATTAGATCTTAAATGTACTTAGTCTTTGAAATGTTAAACTGTTTTGAAATAATATTTAATTTGTTGATATTAGTTTTTAAAAATTTAATTATTAATTAGTCTCTAATGTGGTAATTTTTGTATATAAATAGGGTAATTCTAGTGATGATGGATTTATAGCTATCGACTTCTCATCCCATTTTACTACTACTGAGATATTTCCTAGTAAGGAAGGATTGAGAGATTGGGTGCAAAGGATAGGTTTTAGTCTTTTTATGGTGATCACTACTAAATCATCAAATCCTAAAAAGATTATACTTCACTGTGAGAGATCCGGGTTACCTAGGTCCAGCAAGAAGAAGGTGGTAGTCGATGGTATAAAGGTCAGCCCGATACGAGTGAATAAAACTAGGTCAAAAAAGAAGGGTTGTCCCTTTTTGCTGCATGGTACTTTTAGGGAAGGAAATGTTATTAGAGATCCTGGGTGGACCTTATCGGTTGTTAGTGGATCCCATAACCATATGCTTTCTACCACCTTGACCGGCCATGCATTTGCTACCCGACTTACGAAGGAGCAGCGTAGGAAAGTGATGATTGATACTGCGGCGGGTGCAAGACCCAAGGTTATTTCTACACAGCTTAGGAATGAATATTCGAGTGCAACGAGTTCGAGGAATCAAGTGTACACTGTTAGGGCTAAGGAGAGGTTGAAATCCCTGAGCAATCTGAATGTGACACAATGGTCATTGGGATTTTTGAATGAGAAAGGCTATTTGTTGGACACTGCTACTAAGACGAGGGAAGATGGAAAGGAGGTTTTGGCGTGCTTGTTTATTTCTCATCCAGACACTCGACATTTGTTGTGCATGTTTCCTAATGTCGTCATTATGGATTCGACCTACAAAACCAACAGGTAAACCTTAGTCTTTTTTGTATTATGTGTAGATAATGGTATTTTCTGCGGGTTTTAATTTTTGTTGTTGTTGCATTTATAGGTACGGTATGCCTCTGTTCCAGATTGTTGGGTTTACTTGCACCAACTACACATATTGCATTGCTCTTGTGTTCATGGAAAGGGAGACGACAAACCACTATGCATGGGCGCTGAGACGATTGAAGTGGTTGTACGGGGAGAAATCTCTCGTATGCATCATGTCTGATCGAGAGCTAGGACTGATCAAGGCTTCCAAACTGGTATTTCCGAAGGTTCATCATCACTTGTGTCACATCCATGTAGACCGTAATGTGAAGGCATATGCTAAGACGATGAAGATTGACGAGAAGAAATTATCGGGAAGTGTTCGTCGGGTGATGAGGTCTCACACAAAGGAGGAGTACAGAGAGCGGCTTGCTCACTTTAAAGGGATATGGAGTGAAGGCTTGGTGCGATATGTGGAGCAAACTTGGTTTAATGAGCATAAGAAGAAGCTGGTCGCGGCATGGTGTGATGATGTTCTCCATTTTGCCACAAGAACATCAAACAGGTAACTTTCATACAAACATTTGCAATCAAATTGGGTTATAAAATTTATTTACTTAATTGTATACGAATATATTATTTTCAGGGTTGAGGGTCAGCACTCTATGCTTAAGGACATGATTGAGACATCCGTCGGAGGGTTCGACACACTTGTGCAGCACATCGACAACATGTTTGTTGATCAGCATCGGAAGATCCGATATGAGATGACCAAGAACTGCACTGCCTTTCCCATGGAGATAGTGAAAGGCCCTGAGTGGGTTAAGGTGTTCTTCAAGCACATCCTTGAAAAGTGCTCTGAAAAATGCCTGAGGATGTTGTATGCCCAAGCTGTGTTAGCAAAGGAGGGGAAAATTGGGAACAAATGTGCTGATTTTTGGTGGGGTCCACACTGGGGCTGCCTTGCCCACACACAATTAAGGTCTACGTGGAGACGGGTTATCCGTTAGTGCTTGAAGAGGTTGATATTTTCTGGAAGCAGATCCGATGGGAAGGGGTGGATGCTAAGGATCTTGATGTCGATGATGGTGTTTCACTGACAGCGGACAATGTCACGGTGGATGACTTCGTTGAAGAGTACTTATGTGGGACAGTTGAGGGATTTGATTTGAAGAAGATGGCGGAAAAGTGGCGTGAGTCAAAGGACCCTACATCGTGCGATATTCAAGACCCGCCACGTGGCGAGACCAAGAAGGGGAGGCCTAGGATGAATGCGAGAAAGACCGGTACGAAGAGGAAAATGTGTTGGGACGAGCATGTGGATGCAAACATGAAGAAGGAGAAGCAGAAGATGAAGATGGAGGATGAGGAGCTGGGAGTGGATGAGGAGGATGAGCCTGTAGAGAAAGAGACGACCAATGTGAAATCGTCCGTTGGATCCCCGGGATCGAAAGGATGCCCTTCTAGTGGACGACCTCACAGTGGAGTTTCAACAGCAAAGGGGAGTGCCACTAAACCTGCAAAGCCGAAATCTGCTTCAACCAAGTCCAAGTCGGGTTCAAACAAGCCGGTCAAGTATCTCGGCTTCAACTGGGGGCACGAGAATATTGATCATTTCATGCTCGCCTACATTTCTGGAGTTCAAAATGTCTAAGGTGATGGTCATTGTGGGTTCCGTTCTCTTGCCGTTTTGCTGTGTCGCCAAGAAGACGAGTACATTGATGTCCGGTTAGGGCTTTCGAAGCACGTCCAGGCACATGGAGCGAACTACATAGCGATTCTTGCGGAGGAAGCGTTGACGTTGGAAGAATTTGTTAGGAAATTGAATTATATTCCTTCACCGTGCACGACAAACTTCTGGTGTATAATGCCTATTACTGGGTTGGCGTTTGCAACGGAACACCAAGTGGCTGTTGTTGTCTTATCATGGTTCGGACCGCACACATGTCTTCCATTGTGGGCCCCCCCGGGTACCGAGCCTCCGACAAAGGTTTATGCGATAACACATGTAGGCAGGAGAGACCATTACGTACCGGTACGTGGAGTCCTACTCTCTCGTATTTACTTATTCTTTCATAATTTTTTTAGTAACTGTATTGTTTACGTGTACAGATTTGGCTTGTTAATGACCATTGTCCCATTTCACCGCCTCCAAGACAGTGGCGCATTTACAAGGATCCAAGTGTTGATGGATGGGATAGTCATGAGCGCTTCAAGGATATGTTCAAGAATTATGTAGAGGAGCGAGCATATCATGGGCGACCTAATATACTTACCTAGGTTTTTTGGATTGTAATCGACTTTATATATGATATTGTATTTCCTTTTGTGTGAAAGTTTGATTGAGATTGATCGTATATTGTGTTTTTAATCATTTGTTTTTGAGAATTGAAAAAAATCGGGAAAATGCTATACGAGACAACAATATTACTAATCATTAACAAAAACACGTTCACGAAAACATTAAAGCGTACACTAGTTTAACATGAAACATAAAAAAAGCTATCTAATCCCCGTCTGAATCCGCCTCCCTGCCATCATCATAGCTGTCGTTGTCCACCACAGATTCCGGATCTTCTAAAAGACCGGGGATATGGCGTCTCGGGTGTGCAGACTCTGTGTAAATGGGAACTGGAACACCAGGTCTGTAAAGAGCCATAATTTTAGCTATCTGATCCTCGTGTACCACCTCACAGAGTCGTGGAGGATCCACGCCTGCTGGAAAGTAAAAAATCCGACCAGGGGGAACCCCGTCTCCAGGCTCGAGATGGTAAAATAACGCCAAGTACAAGAAGAAACCTAATGACAACCCCCCCTCTCCAGGCTCGAGATCCCCCATCCGCAACGTGCGGACCTCGCCACCTTCGTAGCCATGAAAAAACATGTCCATTCCACTTCGTTGGCGTACCATTCGATTGTAGGTGATTCGCCCATTTTCGTAAACTTCGAGAACCAAAGGCGCCATTACCTTAAATAGAACCGAAGAAAAGTTTGTGAGGAGTGGAAATTGTGTGTGGGGCCGTATTTATAGGCTAAAATAGGACCGTTGTGGGCGGCCCACAGAGCAGCCCATGAGGGTACTGGGCGGCACACAGTGCCGCCCATAGGCATCTTGGGCGGCACACAGTGCGACCCATATCATTTCATCACCACAACTCCGCTGTACAGCCCATGGGCTGCACACTGTGCCGCCCAAGATGCCTATAAATAGGCCATACGGGGTCCCTTTTCTACCAAGCTTGTCTCACCCAAAGAGGCAAGCTTTCACATCCAAGAGAAAGGGATGTGTTTGATCGCGGTAAGAAAAATAAATATATGTATTTTATTGATTATTTACGCTATTAGGTTATAGTATTCGTTGGAATCTAATTAAATAATATTTTATTTCAGATACAAGAATTCAATATCGTGGGTTTCGTCGTCTAGCATTTTCAGAACTTCAGTCTCGGAGGAACACAGTCAACCGCCTTTTCCACCTTCACTAGTGAGCTTAAACCGAACTGTCTTGTATTCATTGTAGACTCACGTCATGTTGTGGTCATTTCTAACAGTGCGTTAAGATGGATGCGATTGCCTTGTGGTCATTATCCTCTTGACCGAGTCAAGAGTCCTAGGACGAACCTCCTTCGGCCATGTCGTGCATGCTGAGCTGCTCTTTTTTCCTCGCTGCAGCACATAAAAACATGGGATCTTCAAATTTCGGTATTTGTAGGATTTCAAGTTTTTTTGTGATGCAGCAAGAAAAAAAGAGCAGATCAGCATGAACGATATGGACCAAGGAGGTTCGTCCTAGGACTCTTGACTCGGTCAAGAGGATAATGTCCACAAGGCAATCGCATCCATTTTAACGCACTGTTGAAAATGACCACAACATGACGTGAGTCTAATGAATACAAGACAGTTCGGTTTAAGCTCACTAGTGAAGGTGGAAAAGGCGGTTGTTTGTGTTCCTCTTGACCAAGTCAAGAGTCCTAGGACGAACCTCCTTGGGCCATGGCGTATATGTTGATCTGCTCTTTTTTCCTGGCTGCAGCACAGAAAAACATGGGATCTCCATATTTTAGTATTTGTAGGATTTTAAGTTTTTTTTGTGATGCAGCTAGGAGAAGGAGCATATCAGCATGAACGCCGTGGTCCTAGGAGGTTCATCCTGGACTCTTGAGTGAATGTATATGTATAGTGCAAGAGTTGTGTATGTCATTTGTTCCAGTGTGTATGTATTTTTTTTTTAAGTGTGTAAGCCATCCGTGAATGTATATGTGTTTTTAGAATTTGTACGTGTTTTTAGTATGTGTATGTAATTTAAGCCATCGGTGAATGTATATGTGTTTTTAGAATTTGTACGTGTTTTTAGTATGTGTATGTAATTTAAGAATATACATGTGTTTTTTAGAAATAACGCACGAAAATCCAACAAACCAATAAGCAAAGAACTAAAACTAGAAACGACGGAACAAATTAGAAACGACGGAACAAATATCTAAATACGAAACCAATAAAGCCAAAAGTCATACTTAATTTACTGGAATTTCAATCCCCAAAAACGTACAAACACAAAAGTCAAAAGTCATACTACGAACTCTTCGTCTCACTATCAGATGAGTCATCAAGATGTGGAGTGGAAGCACTAGCTAAGGACACACCCGAACCCACGCCCGGTGCCCACACTAGAGGAACATAAGAGGTCGGCTGAGACGATGCCTGCTGAGCTGCTGCACGCTCTTCCGCCATCCTAGATGATTCGGCTCTCTCAAATATAGTAGCGTCTGCACTATATACATGGGAAGGCATCTGTGAAGCCCGTACAAGCGGTGGAGCTACAGGAATGACGTCACTGAAAAGGATGTCATGCAAATGTTGAAAGTGCTCCCTATACCCTAAACAACCTCCTCCAGACATAAGCTCCTGAAGATAGGCCTGGCTCATCGCATGACGCTGCAAATGAAAACAAATATTTTAAAAACATAGACTTTCATAAAATAATTTAAAAGAATAAAATGGGAAAAAAACATACCCTTTGCAAGTTGATAGCCGGAGGTGGTCCTCTACTGATACGAGGCTGGACTGGCGCATGCGGACTCACGTAAGGATGCGACACTTGTAGATACCAGTCCAGGTATGCATCGTGGACATCCCAAGCCATCGTCGCAGGAGGACTCGCCAAGATGTGGGGGCAAAGATGATGCTCACGCTGGTCCCACCTGTGCCAACGCGGGTCAAAGTGCAACTGGTATCGCCTCGTCCCCTTGAAATCAGGAGGACGAACTGCAACCAGAGGCTCAATGATATCCATCGGCCTGCTCTGTCGATAACCGAACTGGCGTGTAAGCCGATCTGGCATGTATGGCTCCTCTACACCGAGAAAACGAATAATCCCTCGATAAGTGGAGGACCTGTGACGACCTCGAAAATCAAGACCCTCGTACGACATCCACCGTATCTGCAATTAACAAAACACGATGGACCATAAATTAATTCATTAAGCTATCTTACTGTAAATTAAAATTGAAAAACAATACGTACATCCTCTGGCCTATACTCGTCCAGAATTCGTCTGTAGTGTGACTGGTCACGGGAGGACCGGAGAGGTGTCCGGCCAATGCAGTATTGTCCAGCGCGTCGGAGGTCATCGTCCGCACCTTCCTTGAGGTTAGGGTTGCCCGGAAGGTATACAAAGTACGTCTAAATCCAAACCTGCGTACAGAGAAAGAAAACCATTAGTTATAAACAATTCAATAATGTATATTAATAATCTAAATTATAATTTAACTATATTAAAGGACTACCTCCAAAAGACGTGCGCAGTCGGCGAACTGTGCAGCTCCGCGCCGAGAACCCTCTCCGAGGTTCCTATAAAGGAGAGCCAGAACCCCGGTACCCCAAGTAGTATGAACAACACGCTCCCAGTCCACAAAAAGAGGTAGCAGTGTGGTCTTCAGCTCGGTCGTTGACTTGTCAACGAAGATGCTAGCCGACATGGCGTGCCATAAGAAATCGGCTGCTATATCCTCTGGGTAGGCACCCTCCTCAATCATCCGCATCACATGCCTCCCAAGCTGGAATTGCTTGACCCAACCCTTCCTAAGGTCGTGGACCATGTCAGTATCATCCTCATCATAGCTGTAGTCCGAATCTATCCCAAACAAATAGCCGAACAAAGCCTCACACTCCGCCATCTCCCTATCATGACCGGTCCATGGTGACGTCACCTCAAATCCCTCGATCGACAGCCCTAAAATCATCAGCACGTCATGTAGAGTAGGAGCTATCTCGCCCCAAGGAAAGTGAAAGGTGTTCGTCTCTGGATGCCATCTCTTAACGAATGCTGAAATGAGGTTGTGATCAACATTGTCGAACTGCAAATCAAGTAAACCTGTCAACCCCGTCTGCTGCGCAATCCAAAACCAGGAACCCTCCACAGGGACCCCTCTAGGAATACGATCCCTCCAAAATGCAAACTGCATAGGGCGTGTCTGAACCCTCAAACTCCTAACAACGTCCTCGGGTGGGTCCAACGACGCCTTCGTCCATATCAGCTCTGCAATGTGCGTATCAAAGTTCCTCAACAAAGATACAAGCTGCTCAGCTGGCTCATGCGGAGATGGGGCCTGTGTAGCTGGCTCAGACTGAGACGGGGCATGCTGAGATGGCTCATGATGTGGAGATGGGGTATGCTGAGATGGAGATGGGCCATATTGAGTCTCCTGTGTGGCTGGCTTAGGCTGAGACGGGGCCTGCTGAGATGCCTCACACGGAGATGGGACATGCTGCTCATGTGACTCCTCCAGAGATAGCCGCTGCTGAGGTGAGTCATCAAGATATGGGTCCTCCTGATGTGACTGCTGAGGTGGGTCCTCCATAATCATGTCCTCAACTGAGCGGACGGGACCAACATCGTCCTCACTAGCGCCCTCATTATCGGCCTCACTATGGCCCTGCAATACACCGCCAACCCTCCTCTTGCGAGCAGATGCAGTAGTAGGGCGACTATCTCGATCGGACCGTGCGATCTTACCCAAAACTTCCTATTTTCGCATAAAAAATATAGAAAATTGTTTTCTTACAAACAAAATCAATATATTAAAATTTTCATAACAATGACATATTTAATATTACAGTATAATTATCGCGATTTACCTATACTATTTTTTATAATGATTAAATACAATAAAAACCAAATTTACAAATATAACTATATTTATTTTACCCACTATAACCTATTTACATATGTCCAAATATTATTTTCTTACAAACAAAATAATATATTAAATTTTCATTACAATGATATATTTAATATTATTTAACACTATAATTGAGTCTATTACCTATATTATTTTTTATCAGATAATGATTTAATAATCTAAAATCCAAGTATATATAAATCTACAAGTGCAGTAACAATTTAATTAAATAAATTAGATTTAACGATTACAAATTTAAAAAACACCATACCTTTTCAGTTGGCCTCCGTTAATATTTTCGCTTTTGGTGAACGGGAATTTCACCCAAGTCTGACATAGCTTGATGAGCAACCGTGCACGCGACGTCAAAGGCATTCTCCGCCGCAATATCGCCCTCCTCGCCCAAAAACCCCCCAATATCGCCCTCCTCGACATCGGTTATGGGCGGCACCACGAGCGGCCCAAATTCCTCCATAGTGGGTGGCACGCTGTGCAGCCCAGCCTCGCCTCCCTCCTCGGCCCCCGCTTCGCCTCCTTCCTCTGCCAGCCTCGCTTCCTCCACCACGTCCCTTGCTTCAGCCGCCTCCTCCGCCGCGTCGCCACCCCTCTCCCCCAGCCTCGCCTCCTCCAACGCCTCGTCGCTGCTGCCCCCCGTCAAACAGAGATTGGCCGCCGACGCCGCCGCCAACGTCGAATCGGCCGTCGATTCTGGTACATCGCCGCCGTCTCCGCCAAGAACTCCTGCCGCAGCCATCTGATTTTCCGTCCGTTCTTCCTCCGCCAAGAACTCCCATATGTCGTCAACCGAAAATTCGCCATCGGGATCCATTTTTGCTCTCGAACTCTGGAAATCGCGATCGGAGAAGACGACCCTGGGCGGCTTTTAATAACGCTGAGAAGACGACCCTGGGCGGCAAGCTGTGCCGCCCACGTTTCAATTTCAAATTCAAATTCGCCCTTTGGCGGGAAGCTGTGCCGCCCACAATTTTGGGTTTACACTTGGCGGCTTACCGTGCCACCGAGTTTTAACCCGGTTTCCAGAAAACCATATTTTTAATTTTAAAATAAATAAATTAAATTACAAAACCGGGTTCTACAAAAACCTAAAAATCTGGGCGGCAATATGTGCCGCCCAGGTACAATTCGGGTTCATAAAAAACCGGTTTGCATGGGCGGCATTAGGTGCCGCCCATGTGCAAACCGGGTTTTTGGAAGGGTATTCTGGGCGGCATGTAGAGCCGCCCAGGAGGAAGTGCGCGGCTAAAAAAAAGCGACTGCGCGGTTTATCGGCCAAAAATTAATCACCATACATTTGGAATCATTAAATCCTTAAATATTGGAAATAAAAAAACATATGAAATTATTGAGGAAATCCGATACAAAACTGACAGATCACAATTCCTAAAATTGACGATTTCTTGGTAGAGAATTTGGTTCTATAGAAACCAACAAAGCTTTGTTAGAACTAATAATGATATTGACATGATTAAGGATGTACCTATTTACATTAAAAAATCAAATCTATAACTAGAAACAAACGAAAAATTGGAACCCATACTGTCTGGCTGAAGAAAATCAAAAGAAGAAAAATAACAACAATAGAAGACGAATAAAAAACAAATGGAAAAAACCACTGGTTGATGTTGTTAAAATCAATACGGATGGTTCAACTAAAACTAACAGAGAATCTAGCTACGACTTCATTTTTTGTAACAATAGAGGTGAACCAATACTCCTTTATGGGGAGAAATGTGGATTATCTACCCCTTTAAAATTGGAAACACTAGCATTTAGGAATGTCTTGGTTAAGGCCCATGAATTAGGCCTTACCAACATTCAAATTGAATGTGATAACCTTACCATTGTAAACGTCCTAAATCAAATCTGGCACTGTCCTTGGGATATTAAAATTTTAATTTCTGATATCCTTTGTGTTTTACAACTATTTTCTTCAGTGCAGATTTGTCATGTCTTTCGAGAAACAAACGTTGTTGCCGACCGCATTACTAAGCTGGCCCAGTGGAGTTCCTTGGAAGATATTCAAGCCAATTTAGAGCTTTTAGTTCTCATCCGAAAGGATGCTATAGACTGAGAAACTGACTCTTTTGTGGTTTTCTGGTCTAATTGTTACCTTATCAAAAAAAAGTATTAATATAAATTTTCGAACATCAGGTTTAATATTTCGAATTCCGAAATTTGTTCTAACACTTTAGGGTTTGTTTGGAGTTTCAATTTATAATGACATTTTTTAATATAAAGGTATTGTTTTGATAAAAATATTTATGTTACTTTGGGATTTGCGTATTATAATTACCCCACCTCTCAAATAGAAAAAAATAATTACTTTTGAGAATAAATATATATCCACCATACACATTTATTTCAAATAAACTATTTATAACAAATTTTGTAGCCAAACAAACCCTAATACACTCATATTGTTTGAAAAGCTTATATAAAAAAAAGAATAACCTTATGTACAGATAAAAACAAATTTGTCATGCTGCTTACAAATTTGCATTTTAACTTATGTTTGTCAATAATACCCATGAGCAGGCTTTTAAGGAGGCCATTGCTGAGCTGGATACACTAGGTAACGAATCTTACGAAGACAGCACCATTATCATGTGGTTGCTCGATATGTTTTCTTTTATCCTTTGAGCAACTTGTACAAATAAGTCTAACTCCATAAGTGAACTTAATATATTTAATGTATTTATGTAGTACTTTTCTGGTTTAGCGAACTCGTACACTCAAGGACAGATCGATGAGGTAATGGATGAATGTCTTCAACATCTTCAACCTCACTTGCAAATGGTAGTTTGATAGGCTAACTAGTTAATGTTATAGTTTCTAATCATGAATAGTTAGACAAATATTGTGGACATGTTGCTCTATATTTGGACAGGTTGCTCTTTTTTGTGGGAAAAGTTAGGTTAAGTGCTGATATAGAAAATAAAGGTATAGCTTATTTTTCAATGTTTTGATAGAAAATGGATCTATGATTATTTTGGAGGAGCTAGATACATGAAAGTTGGGTTGAATTGTGCTTTGTTTTGTGCATGAATTGACAATTTTTGGTTATGGAAATAGGGTTAATTGTACTGCATACTGAATATGGCTTATTTGATGAAATACTGGTTGCAGAAATATAGCTGAAAAAACAAGAGCTGCTCAAACAGGGAAATATATCGGGAAAAAAACACGTAGCGGTTTTTTTCCAAATCGCAATAAATAAGCATAGAAATTTAAATTGTACAAAAACACATTCATAACGCTTTTTTCTGAAAAAGCACTATGAGTGTTGAACTCAGTCATCTATTACTCATAGCGCTTTTTTAGAAAACAAATGGTATGAGTAGTTATCACAAGCATAGCGCTTTTTTTAGAAAAAGCGCTATGAGTAGTTATTATACGCATATCACTTTTTTTTCTAAAAAAGCGCTATGTTAACGTCGTATTTAAATAAAATAAAAAATAGAATAAGCATAGCATTTTTTTCTAAAAAACCGCTATGCGTGTGATTGTTTATAGAGTTTTCACAAAAAAACACTATAAATATGTAATACCGCAGTTCTATAGACAACGTTCATAAAACCGCTATCCTCTTTATAAAAAATACGCTATGCCAAAGCATTTTGGTACTAGTGTAGCAACGCTCCAATTAACTTCCAATCAATTTCATCTAACAATTCTATCGACTTCATTATCTGAAGGTGGTAAGATACAATTCTACCGACCTCACTGACGTTCTAATTCGAACCAAAATTACATTGAGATTATTTGTTAATGTCATTTACTCATATGTAGCATGAAACAACACAACATTATATCTGTAATCAGATAGAGCTGAACACCAGAACAATCCAAAACAATTAGCTTTAGAGCTTTAAAACGGGTGGCCCGTTTAGGTCAAGTCAATCTTGTTTGCGGGTTTGACAAGTGTTTTTTTTCCAAAGGTCGCCGCCAATACACGAAGTATGTTTAAACTGAAATAAAAAAAGAGTTGGTAATACAATGAGGGTTGGGCGCTTACATTGTGTTACGTTTTACTATTTTGAGAATGATTCATATCACATTGGATGTTTATATACCAACATGAAGCACGAGTATACACAACAAAATTTATGAATATAACATGAAAAAATGGCACGATAATATCCTTAATACCTAAAAGCACGAGTTGCAATCCTTTACATTTGCATGAATGAACCCTATGTGTCATTACAATTGCTTTGCATTTTTCCGCCTTAAGTATGTGTACGCTTATAAGTGACACATTCAATATTATAATATATTTGTATTTATCCTCTTTTTGTCAAGAGATAATATTTTCATGGATGAGTGACATGAGTCATTCCAGTGACTACATGTATGTTTTTACTAAGTGCCACGTTTTAGGTGGAATTAGCAAAATATAGGCCTCCACCATAATTGCATTGCACTCTTAGTCCATAAATCTAGGAATTAGCACTCATGCCTAATTTTTATTGCATGGGTATAAGATAAATTTCTTATTTCCTATTTACGGATTTTACAAATTTCCTATTTACGGATTTTACAGAATAAGATAAATTTCTTATTCAATTCCCTTTTTGTTTGATTGTTTTGGAATTATAAAAAAGATTTTTTTTATTATTAATAATATCTTTTTCAATTTCCCTTTTTGTTTGATTGTTTTGGAATTATAAAAAGGTAAAATAAATAATTTTTAATAATATCCTTTAATTAATTAACCTTTTTTGTTACAAAGGTTAAGTAGTAAAATTATTACCCCCAAACCGTTTCCTTTCCCTCCAAAAGCTTCTTCTCCGTTAACTCTCCTCTGCAACTGCCATCTTTCTCATCTCTCTATTGTTGAAACTTCCAGTTTCAACTTTCTTCAACCCGACATTCGCCGCCCTCCACTTCTTCTGATTCTCCCCTCTCCGAACTGAACCTCTAAACCTCGACCCGTCTAAACCTCGTAAAAAACCCTAGAAAATGGTAGTGCTTAGAGGCGATAAAGAATAAAGTCCAATGAAGAGCAAAGACAAAAGGAAGAGGAAAGAAGACGATAGCCAGGACCGAAAGAAGAAGCAGAGAGGAGACGAAGTGCAGGTGAAAGGAAAAAAATGTTCTGACAGGTAGAAACCCATAGCAAAAAAATCTAGGAAGGGCGGGCCAATTAGCCCAAAAGCAAAAGAGAAGTCTACCTGAACGAAAATAGTAAAGGGAAAGGTGAAAAAATCCATATTCTTCAAAGGGATGTAAGTTTTCTAGATTTTGTCATGTCAGGCTTCGCAAATGGTTCAATTTGTATATTTTTTGTTTATTTTTGAGATTTTTCATTTGGTTTGCAGATTAGGTACAATTATTACAGAGGGGAACCATTCTATGGAAGAATTAACATTAACTGTAGGGTGCACTTTGTTCGTGAGATTGAAAACAAGTTGACACTTGCGGATTGGCAACGGGTTTTGGATGGCCCATTTGGAAAAGTAATGAAAATATTGCAGCATGTATCATTTTATTCACATACATTGCGTGCAGTTCTATTCAATCAACTTGAAACAAAAAATAAGTTGGAGTCTTGGTATGAGGTGGCAGGAAAATAGTTGAGGTTTTCGATCAAGGAGGTCGGTCTCATCACTAGACTGAATTGTGGGGAAATTCCATTTATGGATACTAAAGGTGACGGGGTGGTTTTTCGGTACTCTAGGTGGTCCTAAGACGATAGTACAAGATGTTTGCAACATATTCAAAGAACATCGTGACTTGGACAATTACAAACTGAAGTTGGCACTATTGTGGGATAGTTGAGGCTCTATTGCTGGCAGGGGATAAGAAGAGGCTGGTGAAGCCGCTACATGTTAAGTTGTTGGAGAATATGGATAAGTTTTGGGATTATCCATGGGGAAGGATTGCTTATAAAGAGCTTCACAAGTCATTGACCACATCATGGGCCAAAAGGATGCAAACAATAGAAAAGGCAAAGCTACTCTCCAACCTACCAAGAATTCCATATTCCATTCAAGGCATGCCAATTGTGTTTCTGGTATTTGTATTATGCATTTTTAATGGTTCAAATATGAATTACTAAGCTATGTGGTGTCTGGATGGAGTAGTACTCATAGTTAAACAACAGATGTGTTTTCTTTGCATCATAGTTGTATGATATATGCAATGCATTACATGCATACTGATGTAAATCACAATGCTTCACCTCATGTTGCCAGCCACACACCAAGTGTCCAGGAGGAAGACCAAGCCAAGGCCCAGACGGCGCTGAGATCTTGTCGCCGACGCCACTGATACCACTGCTAGGGCAAGCAGACGATCTGGGCAATATGGAGGCAAATGAGGCCAGCTTCGAGGCACATGAAGCACTGGAGGAGAGTGTATTTATGCCTCAAGGAGCAGCGACCAAAGTGTATCCATCCCCCACAGCGCCACTCACCAGATTTGGCACCCGGGCACTAGCTAGGCTCCAACATGGCCACACCGACGTCCACCAGGCCAAAGGCATGATCACCCGGGCCCAAGCAAGGTGTCTTCAAGAGGGCATACAAAGAAGCCTTTTGGCACCAGAAGTGCCGAGCAAAATGCTAAATGACTCGGTGATGGCACTCCTGCAAGAAATGGCCCCGACGTCGGGCAATGCCAAGAAGGGAGGACAACGACGCTTACCAGGCCCCGAGTGTCCAAATGAGGCCAAACTTCTCCAACATGCTTATGACATTCCTACATGCCAATGGAGTCAAGGAGTGCGGGGGAGTTCGAAGGTTTGCCTGGAGATGGCATTGGCTGACAACGGAAGCCCGACGCCGGCAGTGTCATGGCATTGAGAGAAGGCTATCTCACAAACCACTCGTGCCTTTGCCCCCAAGTTTGGTGATGACATGGCACATTGGATTCTGTCATTTATCTCCAAATTTGAAGGCAATTAGTGTTGAGAATTGACCAGGCCATTTAGAGCACCACTTTATGTTTTTCCTTAAATGTGTTCAAAGACAATTTAGGTAATTTTTGTGTTTATAAGCTGGCTTGCATCTACAATATTTCTCATGTTAAACTTGAATAAATCTTGAGCTTTTGAGCACAAAAAGCCTTTGAGATCCTTTCAGTTTTGCGTCTTTGTTTAGTGTGTTCATCCAAACTTAGTAGAGCGGATTTAGGTGTGGTCATCCTCGATCCAATCTACGGCCCTTCTGGTTATTTTTGGTACGTCTATCCAAGGGTTCCCAGAAGTTTATCCCATCACAAAATCGACTTCAAATACTTCCAAACGCTCGGCCAACTTTGCTTGTCAAGCGAGTCCACCGCCGATGCCGAGGAGGAATTGGCTTGGAGTTTTGATGTCGAACTTTCCTTGAAGCTTGAGATCCTCACAAGGGACACATCACATACTTTACGCTATAGTGTTTATGGATGTTTGAATACAGGGTGAGAGGGTCATCCTAAATATGCAGGATGTTTGTTTGGTTTGTGGGGTATTTACAGAATATCATGGTGCATGACAACAAATGTGATGTTATTTGTTGTTTGATTGAAAGAACATACTGGAAAATACTAGTTTTCCATCATAGTTTTATGTGCATTCCAGTCGGATTTTAGGTTACATGGTGACCGAATTTAAAATATAGGGTGACATGATATCATGATTTAATATATCACAGTTTATATGCATTCCATTTCCCTGCATTTTTTGTCTGGTTTGATAATTAGATAACAATACTCAAACCACTTGTTATTGTAGATATGGGTATAGGAAGATGTGCCAATAGTTGGTCTCCAATTTGCATCAAGGTTGAGAGAATCTACAATGCCTCGAGGTATTCGTTGGTTTTCAGATGAACTCCCTGAGCATGGAGTCTTGGAGTTGGCTTTGTCTGATCCTACAAATGTGGTTAAGCCCATTCTTATTCCCAATGAAGATGAGGTAGATATGTTGCCCGACTGCTACTATGCTGATGAAAATAATGACCGGTATTTTGACAAGATTGTGAAGGAAGCAATGAAGGGTTTGAAAATTACATTAACTACTTTCAATTAAATATCAATTCAACCAATTCGAACCACACAAATTACATTAACTACTTTGAAACCATATTGACCATGACAGGATAAGTATAAGACCATGACTTGATTATGTCTTCGAAGAAAAGAAAGTTAACTAGAAAAAGTCCTACGCAAATTACATTAACTAGGTTCAAAAGTAATATGAATGGTAAGAGATCATTCAAAAGTTTGGATCTCTTACTACACATATTAACGAGATGCATTCAACATCAAACGAGAATCAAAATATGGATGAATGTTCCCAAAATATGGATCTATTACTACACATATTAAGGGAATGTGTCCTTTTAGGTTGGCAAACGTTTGTAGCATGTCCTCTGGGTATGTCCTCTCAGCCCGCATCTTGAACAATGCTTGATTGTTCCATAATTCATCTCCCAATGCGCCCTGAACCTATTAACCATGGGCCTTCCAACGTGTCTGCTCACGAGGTGAAAGACAAGGCTTATTGGATACAGTTAGAGGAACATCCCAACAACTAGTTGGGGGCACCAGGTGCACTATTTCTTTGTAAGCTTCCTTAGCCGTATCTAGACCTGAGCAAACGCGGGCCGGCCCGCCCGCCCGCCAAACAATACGGGCATGGACAAGGGTTTCAGCCCGAACGGGCCGGTTGGCCCGGCCTATTCGGGTTGGCGGGCCGGGCGTGATAACATGGTCAAGCCCGTACGGGCCGCTCGGCCCGTATAAAATTTTAATTATATAAAAATATATTTAAAAAATACAATAAAAAAATAAATATAACCTAAAAAATACATTAAAAAATAATTTAACGGCCCGGCCCGTTAAATACCCAAAAAAATTAAAAAATACATTAAAAAATAATTTAAAAATAGGTTGTATGACATACGGGCCGACCCGCGGGCCGGCCCAGCCCACTCTTCCGGGCGGGCACGGTTACCATCTTGGTCCCGACAAACGGGTCTGGCCCGGCCCGGGCCCGCAAAAACGGGCTCAAAATTTGGCTCAGACCCTGCCCGGACCCGGCCCGGGCCCGTGTTTGATCAGGTCTAGCCGTATCATTCATGTAAAAGGGACTCACCAAGGAAGAAGCATCAACACCCCTATCCTTTGCTACAACAATGGCATGTGTGCATGGAATCCTGTCACTCTTGAATATCTTGGATTGGCAGGTATGAGCGTGAAGATTCACTTTAAATCTATTATCTTCATCTATTACCTCCGCTTCAAACTAAATAACCCTACGCACCTTCATTGATAAAGACCTCATGTACCTAACATCCACAAGCTTAGTGTTTTCCTTTGTAATACCCTCAGCCTACCTGCCTACGTGTTCCCTCCGCTCACAGAACAACCTTGTAAAAGGTTGTAGAATCGCATCAAACAATGCAACTATAGGACATGCACTCTCCTCCTTAAACAGTGAATTCAAACATTCAACATTGTTCGTTGTCATTATGCTGAACCTGTTTGCCGGAAAGTGAGCCCTTGACCACGTGGATAACCCTACACCTAGAACATATTTTGCAACCTGTTTTGATACCCTTTCTAGCTTTCGTAATTGCTTTGTATACTCCTCAACGGTGTAAGCCTTTGCAACCTTATTCCACTGACTCAACATGTCTCCCCTACGGTATTTCATCATGAAGTTCTGGTATATATGATAGATGCAAAAGCCATATCACATCTTATTGACTCAAGATTGGCTCGCTCTTTTCGCTCGCTGGTTTCACTACGTAAACGTCCTATCTCTTTTCTCTTGGCCTCCACCTAACCTAGCCAAGCTGATGCATTTGCTGAGTCTGAAACTCCAGCAAATCAACTTGTGGCAAATCGATAATAAGGAACTTGGCTGGAAATGCCCCGAGCTCCGAATTAGAAGGAAAGGCATACTTTGACTTTCTCCTGCCATAAAGCCAAGATTGAGTTCCCTCAAGGTCAATCAATAACGACCTACAATAGTATATTGTCTTCTCAATACCCTTGCAATGCTTGCATGACAATCAGACAAGAACACAACCTCTTTCCGTGTCTGGTACAACGGCTTTCATCTGATTGAAGAAAAATGACCATGACGCATCATTCTCGCTGTCAACTACTGCAAATACGAGATGTTATATGCCTCTGTTTTCATCTTGGGTTGTAGCTAGAAGAAGATGGCCAAAGTATTTCCCACTCAAAAAAGCTCCACCCATTGAAGTTACATGTGACCAGAAAATAACCCTTAAACAACTTATCATCTTGTAATGCACCCAAATACTTCAAGCCACCCAACAAAACAATCCTATCCACACTTACATCATGTCATACATTTCTACCAATCCTTACATTTCTTGATTGTGCAAAAAGTACTTAGCATGCATGCATACCTTCCTCAATTGGGATAGTCCACTTATCCAAGGACCCAAGGACCAGAAGCAGTACTTGAAATGGTTGTTAGAATCTGTGGTAATAGCCATGTGGGAGCTAGGATTCATTTTTTTAGCATGTAAAGCCACGAGTTCAGCTCACTTTAACTTCCCTTCGCATTACCTCGTATCATGTCCTCGGCTAACAAGCGTGCTCGATTGGCCATATAATAACTGACATCAATTCCCACATCCTTCATGGCACTTTGTATTTCTCTTGCTCTTGGGGCTTCCTTACGACCTCTGAACCTATCAAATAATAAAACAAAATCGTCACTCACATCATATCATACATTATAATAAGGCATTACACGTACCTGAAATAACTTAGTTTTACCTTGGAAGTATCTTTTCAGCTATTACGGATGCAATTGCATGTTTGTTGTGGCCATGTCGATAACGCAATCCATAACTATGAGTTCCATCAAACATTCGAACCACGAACAAACCACTTTCTTTCTTTACTGAGCCACGACATACGAATGTGCATGCTTTGTCGACACACCCTACTGAATATGTTGTTTCGTCAGACTTCTTCACCCTAAGTTGGAAACAATCCTTCAAAGAAATTGAATTTAACTCATCTTTCAACTCCTTCTTGGTATCAAAAGTATCTCCCATCTTTATCATATAATCAACCACATGCTTTACTTCTTCATCTTCAAATTTGGCCCATTCACCATCCTCACCCATTGGTCGGCAATACCTCTCTCCAGCTTCAACTACATCATTCATAAAATCGGAGTCCATTTCCTTCTCACCAAGGTTATCGTTTTCAGCGCCAGTGTGGCCTTCCTCTTCACCAAGGTTATCATTCATAGAATCGGTGTGGCCTTCCCCTTTATGTCACCAAGGATGTCCTTTTCATTTGTTTGATCATCGTCAGCAATTACAACCAGGTCACACCCATGTACTTTATTGCAGAAATAAGAACTTCTTCTTTGTTGCTGCTTAGTGACCCTCTTTGCTTGGTTGCAACTTCTTCCTCATCGTTGCTTAGTGAGACAACGTCTGCTGATGTTGATTTCTCGCATAATCATTTTCTTACATCATCGCTCTTCCTTTTCCGATCATTATCAATATATATTTTGTCACCCATCCAAGACGTTTCCCTTGCATCCTGTAGAACATCATCCTGCAATATATCATCCAATATCCTATCACCCATACTGTGTTGACCTTCCACCGTCAAAGTTCGGACAGGAGGTTGTGTATGTGTCACCAATGGGGGTGCACTTAATTGTACATTGATAAAAGGTTTCTCCTCAAAAAACTCCCCAAACAAGTTATTTGCACCCTTAACTGTCAATCTTGCATAAAGGGCTATCGGCCAGACCCCCTCTTTACAAGATTTCATATTAAGAAATTTGAATGCATCAATATCATCGTCGTTAGTAAGATCAAAATGTGGTAGATTTGCACTAAGTGCTGAAGTGTAACTCAACTTTAAACGAAACATATCATGATCAACAGAGATCTTTTCAGATATTTTTCTCCATAACTCTTCAAACCCTATTGTATCCGAGACTATAATTTTGTTAGCCTTCCTCGACCCTTCATAAGTCCATGTTTCACCGAGAAACTTCCAGTCCCCACCTCTAATCAAATACATCATGAACCTTGTTTGACCTAAGGACAACAAAAACTAAACGTAAGGATACAAGTGACAGTTAATAGGCATTTTCAACTCTGAAAATAATAACAACTTACCCATGCCGTATTCAATGTTTGATAAGACTCCCTTCTTCTGAACAAGTAACAGGGTATGGCATGATTCTTTCTCGCTAAAGAAAGGGGAATAACGATTAATGAAGTGTGGCAGGATTAAAGAAGAAGAAGAAGAAACAAGGGGAATGGAGATGAATGTAGTCTGGCAGGAATTTCGAAGATAAAGATAAAAGATATTTTTTAGAAAGATAACTTGCCCTGCGTAATAGAGGTAAAGTTATATTTTACAATTGTTTAACTAAAAAACCAAAGGTTACATTTGGGGGGAAATTTTTTTGGAGGGAAAATTTGACAGATTGATGTGTCATGTGCTTTATAAGGTTATACTTTTCTACCTTTCATTGTACTTCTTTCCCGTTTTTCTTCTTCTTTTATCATGGCAGAATTCTCTTATTCTTTTATTATTTTTTCATTGTACTTGTTTCTTCAAAATCCGGCTATTAGTTTTTTTACCTTTATTTTTATGGAAATGAAAAGGTTTTCCAGCTTTTTGTATTTAAAAGAAAAGGTAAATACAAATTGCATGGGCACCTGATTGAGTATGCTTGTAATACTAAAGCAACAAGCCTAAATTTGCTAAATCCAACTTCCAAATGGGTATTTTGCAAAAAGGCCCACGTTTTAGGGTGTTGGCTGCCATTTGTCTATTTCTAATGATACTTTGACTTTTGTTGTTTTAATAGATTACTTTTTTTCCTAATCTTGCAATATAGTTCCTTGAAATTGGTGATGTGTCTATGCTTAGTGTTTCTTGAATTGTTTATTTGTCATGTGCACCATTTGCTTTGCATGTTTGCAAAGTGTTGGAAGTTGCTTTGCTTAGTGTTGTGATCAGCTCTACTTTGTAGTGCTTATCTAGGAGTTGTTACCGGTGTTTTGGGTGCCATTTCTATGGGTTTAGAGCACAACTGTGGAGTATGGAGTTGGAGAGTAGAAGTATGGATTCAGTGGTCTGGAGAAGCTTAAACGAAGATTTATTGAAGACGAGGAGTAGACCACTTGAGGAGACCAAGGAAGAAGCCACACGAAGGAGAATAGAGGGCAGCCGCGATCGCGGATGGAGGTAGAGTTGATCGCGGCCAAGTCGAAGCATAGACCCAGCCGGGTCTACAGGCGAAAATCCGCGACCGCGAAAATCCGCGACCGCGAAAAATGTGCCGCGCCCGCAGAAAATTCCCCAGCGTCCGCGAAGTCGAGAGCAAAGTTCTATTTTCTGCGACCGCGGATTTCTTTCCGCGACCGCGGAATGACACGGGAGCGAGCCCGTGAGGATTTCCGAACTTTCTTTCTTTTTACCTTTTTCGATTTTCTTTCTTTTATTATTTCGAACATTATACTTTATTTCCTTTTAGGATTGTTTTCGTTATCTTTTCACTTTAGCTTTAGGGTTAGGTTATTTAACCTAGTTTCCCTTTCATTGTTAATCATCACATTACAATTCAGTTTTTCCATTCAGCATTGTTTTCCTTTGAACTATGAAGAACTAAGCACCCTTTGCTTAGTCCGATAATTGAAGCCTTCATTTGATTCATGGTTGTGAGGTTATAACTCTATTTCCTATTCCTTTGGATTATATCTTTTCTCTTGAGCATATTCTTATTGATTCTTATTGATTTGACTGGTTTGGCCAACTAGTTGATATTAGTAATTGTCTATTGCTAGGGTTTGGATATTTCAGGTTGAGATTCCTTATCTGTTGTAGCATCCATGATATTCTAGGACTGGTAGGACTAGTTTATTATGAAAGAGATTTGATTATATGTTAAATACTGCGGGTCATAGTGTTGCATGTATCCTGGTTAATTCCTATGCTTCTTGCTGCTATTGAATTAAATCTTGAAGGTTTGTAGGGATTGTTTAATAGTTAGGGTTGCCTGGACTGGTAACTAATTCAGAATAGGGATAAGAATAATCAAAGGAAGGAATAGAGATAACCTAGGACCAATCAATCATATGAATGGTGGATATTTTTTTGGCTAAGTGTTTTCCCCAATTGATTTCAACCTTTTGTTTTGTTTACTTTGCTTTGTTTACTTGTTTCACAACAATCAACCAATTCCCCCCCTTTGTTACCTTTGACATACGACTTTGCACTCTGAAAGATTACTTCCTCCCTGTGGGATTCGACCCTTGCTTGCCTTTGCTACTTGTTTAGGTTTGTTTAGGATTATTTTGTTTAGGCGCCTCGACAGCGTCTATCAAATTGGCGTCGTTGCCGGGGAGGCAAGTTTTAATTTCTCTTGGTGTTTGTTTGTGTGTCAACTTTTGTGTGGACCTATCTTACGGTCCACACCCGTGCTACTGATTTTATTTCTTTTTCTTTTTTGATCTTGATTCAGAGATGGAGAGATTTCCCCAAGTCCGGCAGGAGCCGCGATATGACCCATACTCCTACGCATTTACTCCAGAGAGGGGGTATCACCCAACTTCAAGTGCAGCAAGGCCAGTTAAGCCCTGTAAAATCTGTCATGATCCACTGTACCCCACTGATGAGTGCCCAAGACTTCCTGAACATGCAGCTGCAATAAACGTTGCAAGAGGTTTTGATTCGCAGAGGTCGAGATATGTCCCATACTCAAACACCTACAACCCAGGGTGGAGGGATCACCCCAATTCGAGTTATGGAGACCATCAATACCCTCCATATGGCCATGACTACCAGGAGTCTTATCCGGGGCCATAAGATTTCTATCAGCAGGGCACCCCACAACAGTGCTATCCAACCTATAAGCATAGACCGCCGGTGTCCAATCCAAGTTATGAGGATTCGTTATGATCTCTCACTTAGAGTGTTAGAAAGATAGTCCAACAATCTCAAGAAACAAATTTTCTCATCCAGAACCTGAAGAATCTGAGGGAGCAAACGAGCAAAATAGAGACCGAGAAGTCAACAAAACTACTCTCTCACCCAGTAGTGCATCAGAGGGAGAATGTCTTCTCGATGACCCTACAGAGTACTGAGCAGCAGCATGTCGAGACTTTCAGACGGGAGACGGGAGCTGAGTACAGCGAGATGTTGGAAGAAGAAAACCCGAGACCGCGGGAGGTGTGCCACGACCGCGGTTTGATTTTAAAGAAGTTGGGCCTTCCAGACGATATCTACGACTGCGAGGTGCTCTCCGAAGAAGATATGCCCTGGAAACTGGAAGAATTCAGCGACCACGAGGAAGAAGGCCGCGACCACGAGGTTCTCGCTGAGGTAGAGCCGAAAGTCGACGCCCTTCCGCGACCGCGGACAGAATTCCGCGATCGCGGAAAAAGCACTGAACCAGGGGATCTGATCGAAGATATTCCGCGACCACGGACACAAATCCGCGATCGCAGAAACGCGCCTGGAGCCCAAGACCCCATCGAAGCTGCATACGACGCATATATGCGCCCCAATTTTCCCCCGCTCAGTTCATTAAAGTCTCCCGCACCCTTTCCCGAGGCTCTGAAGGACACTAGAAAGGTGGAGAACGACAAGGATCTATTTGACACCTTCAGTAACTGCGAGGCAAACATTCCTTTGTTCAAACTGGCAAACAACATCCCTCGCTGCGCAGAATTTTTAAAGGCGTTGGGAAAAATCAAGAAGAGGCCAAAGGAAAAGCACAAGAAGGAGGCCTTGATTCAAGTGGCGGATTTTTACATGCTGGATATGGGGCAGGACAAACATGCAACCCCTGAGATGTTGGATAGGCCATTTTTGAAGATGGCTAGTGCAATCATTGATATGAATAGTGGTCTACCAACCATGAAGTGCAGGAGAATGGGGATCAAGCTCAACGTAGAGAACACAAAGAGGCATCCCCCTAATATAGACCCCAGTAGTTCAGTTGCTGTACGCAACCCAAGTTGAGTGGGAGAGCACTATGTCGAGCCACGACAATAACTAAGGCATTGTCCGGGAGGCAACCCGAGGTATGTATTTCTTTCTGTCTTTTCATTCCACATCTTTAGTTTTCATTGTTTTATTTTGCCTAGTCTCGTTTTGTGTTGTTTTTGCATTTGTACTAACCTGCAGGAAGAAGACCCGAACCATAATTGAAGACGGTGTGAATCACCAATGTAAGTCCTCTTTCTCCCTGCACTTGAAAAAAAAATAAAAAATAAAGGTTCTACCGAAGGCCAGCTGTCCGAGTTCCCATGGAGAGACGGTGCGCATCATGTTGCCAAGGAAGAGACATTAACCCTACATATTTATTTGGAAATGATGATGACCCTACAATGGACAGCTGAGGAGAAGGAACACCAGGGCCCACAACACGATTACATCTGGGCCCATTTTTTGTGTTCATTGAAGGCCGTGTAGCCCCGAATTCCTTGATATGCCACTACATTTTCCAGTGGATTCCTTTTGGCTGCACGGTGGAGTTTGAGTTTGAAGATGCCCGTGCAACACCAGAGACATGAGCTTTATTGAGTTACCGCCAGCAACAACTTCAGTGTCCAAGCCAACTCAACGACGGTTGTGAGTTTTTTTTCCCATTCCCTGTGCTTCATTCTTTTTTGTCTTTCATTACATTGAGGACAATGCAATGTTTAAGCATGGGAGAGTATTCTATACTTGCTATGCCGTTGAGGAGAAAAGAAAAAGAAAGAAGGCAAAATAGAAAAAAGGCAAAAACAGAAATCCTAGGATAAGTCGAAAACCCGAAAGGGCGGCTTAGGTAATAAGCAGGTGGCTTGGACCAGCATTAGGCTAGGGTAATAATTGGTCAAGAGTGATGTGAGTATATGTGAGCCCATCTATTGAAAAATGAAATGAGTGGCTTGGTGAAAACCCGAAAGGGCGCCTTGGCAAAATGAGTGAAAAGAAGAAGAGTGATTATTAGGAATCATCATTTTACCCGGCGTGGTGACATAAGAAGAGGTGATATAAGGAGGTTTCGGGTAGGTCACTCTGGAGCGATAAGAAGATAGATGGAGGCTAGGATTAGATTTTTATCCACTCTATGGTGTTCGGGATAAGCTTGGGGGAAGTACTCTGCTTTCTTTTAAGTTTGGATGGTGTTGAGTCATGTGTTGTATTATGTGTTGTGCTGTACATATTGTGTTGGTGCCGTGGAGTTTAATGTTTAGGTACAATTCTTGGTGGAGATGATTTATATGTGCTTCCTGAAACCTTCGAGATTTGATTGAAGGAGTAGGTTTTATTCTAGCTTACTCGAGGACGAGCAAGGTTTAAGCATGGGGAAGTTTGATCAGCTCTACTTTGTAGTGCTTATCTAGGAGTTATTACCGGTGTTCTGTGTGCCATTTGTATGGGTTTAGAGCACAACTGTGGAGTATGGAGTTGGAGAGTAGAAGTGTGGATTCAGTGGTCTGGAGAAGCTTAAACGAAGATTTATTGAAGATGAGGAGTAGACCACTTGAGGAGACCAAGGAAGATAGAAGGAAGAAGCCACACGAAGGAGAATAGAGGGGAGCCGCGACCGCGGACAGAGGTAGAGTTGATCGCGGCCAAGTCGAAGCATAGACCCAGCCGGGTCTACAGGCGAAAATCTGTGACCGCGGAAAATGTGCCGCGCCCGCGGAAAATTCCCCAGCGTCCACGAAGTCGAGAGCAAAGTTCTATTTTCCGCGACCGTGGATTTCTTTCCGCGACCGCGGAATGACACGGGAGCGAGCCCGCGAGGATTTCCGAACTTTCTTTCTTTTTACCTTTTTCAATTTTCTTTCTTTTATTATTTCGAACATTATACTTTATTTCCTTTTAGGATTGTTTTCGTTATCTTTTCACTTTGGATTTAGGGTTAGGTTATTTAACCTAGTTTCCCTTTCATTGTTAATCATCACGTTACAATTCAATTTTTCCATTCAGCATTGTTTTCCTTTGAACTATGAAGAACTAAGCACCCTTTGCTTAGTCCGACAATGGAAGCCTTCATTTGATTCATGATTATGAGGTTATAACTCTATTTCCTATTCCTTTGGATTATATCTTTTCTCTTGAGCACTTATTGATTCTTATTGATTTGACTGGTTTGGCCAACTAGTTGATATTAGTAATTGTCTATTGCTAGGGTTTGGATATTTTGGGTTGAGATTCCTTATCTGTTGTAGCATTCATGATATTCTAGGACTGGTAGGACTAGTTTATTATGAAAGAGATTTGATTATATGTTAAATACTGCGGGTCGTGGTGTTGCATGTATCCTGGTTAATTCCTATGCTTCTTGCTGCTATTGAATTAAATCTTGAAGGTTGGTAGAGATTGTTTAATAGTTAGGGTTGCCTGGACTGGTAAGACTGGTAACTAATTCAGAATAGGGACATGAATAATCAAAGAAAGGAATAGAGATAACCTAGGACCAATCAATCATATGAATGGTGGATATTTGTTTGGCTAAGTGTTTTCCCCAATTGATTTCAACCTTTTGTTTTGTTTACTTTGCTTTGTTTACTTGTTTCACAACAATCAACCAATTCCCCCCCTTTGTTACCTTTGACATACGACTTTGCACTCTGAAAGATTACTTCCTCCATGTGGGATTCGACCCTTGCTTGCCTTTGCAACTTGTTTAGGTTTGTTTAGGATTATTTTGTTTAGGCGCCTCGACAGCGTCTATCATGTTGTTATAGAAGTCAACACATGCAACCTCCTTTAAAGTTTGTGGCTACAAAATGAACTGTGGAGTCTCATTCATCACCATTGAAGGCAAACTCCTCTCGTATGTCTCTGCTTTGGTTGTGGTTTTAGTAGGATATGATGATGCTTTGGCTTCGTTTTTGTTGTTTTGGCTTTTTTGTCGATGAATTGGCTTCGTTGATGATTGATTGTGAACACGTGTTTGTGTGGACATATTTGAGTCTTCCATTTGCTATATCCTGGTTTGGTTTAGCGAAATTATGTTTTTATATGCATGTGGCACATCAAATGCCTTGTCAGTTTCAATGACCAGATGGACGTGTTGTATATAAACATGTGTTGTATATGAATGAGTAAAGATTATTGACGGATTGAGGATTCCTTATCCATTCAATCAATAGAATTTGGCCCGTAAAGGGTGAGTGCAAAATGGTAACTGTAACACCCCGAGTTTGTGATCCCTTATAAGGATTAAAAGTGATACCCATATCAACAAGAGCTCTTCCTTTTCAGGGTTCCAGTGAGGACAAAAAACTCTGAAATTAAGCATGTTAGGGCGGGAGTAGTACCAGGATGGGTGACCTCCTAGGAAGTCTCCGAGATGGCGCTTATAAGGCCTCGGGCCTTACAAATGGTATTAGAGCCGACTCTGGGTTACGAGTAGGCTTGGTCTGGTGGACAGTTGCTCGACCTAGAGGACGGTCTTTGGGCTTTGACGAGGTCATCAAGGGTTTAAGTGGGGGTGATTATAACACCCCGGATTTGTGATCCCTTATAAGGATTAAAAATGTTACCCATATCAACAAGAACTCTTCCTTTTTAGGGTTCAAGTGAGGACAAAGAACTTTGAAGTTAAGCGTGCTAGGGCGATAGTAGTACCAGAATGGGTGACCTCTTGGGAAGTCCCCGGGTCGGCATGGGATGGCGCTTCTAATTCATCGGGCCTTACAATAACCAATCTACTAACTACCATATCATATCAATACACATTCATATTTCCCCACAAACAAGAAACTCAAGCACATATACATGCTTGATTATAAAGGAAGGATTAAAAGAAAACACATTATATTGAGAAATCATTCTTGACATCCAAATTGAGGTAATCCAGAATGATTTAATTTAAATAAACACAAATGTTGAGCTAATTGCAAGCTTTACTAATGTCAAGCAAATTTTCCAATCAAAGCAAGAAAAACTGAAAAATACTAGATTAAGCAATAAAGACGTGGTATTGAGAGAATTGTGCATCAAATATGATGATCTAAGAAGATAATTTTTTTTTAAATCACACTTCCAATAAAACAAGAAAAAAGATGATAGCTAGTGCACAACAAAAAATGGCATAGATAATAAAAAATCTGAGAAACTATGCATATGCAATGATTGGCCAATGGATACAAGTGAATTGAAATCGATCTAACAAACAATAATTTCAAATCTAACAACAAATCATATAAGAAAAGGACGAGAGTCAGATTACTATACCGTCGTACAATTCTACAGACTATCCTGGCGGGAGCACGAAAGTGGATGGGGCCATGAGACTGCTTGGTGTTCTTCTGCTTCTTGAGAAATCAAAGATACTTCATCTTCTAGCGGATGAGGCCGCCATGTAGAGCGTTCTCCTCCCATCGCACCACCATGACGCGCTGACTGGTGAGGAGCTCCTTAGTGACAATAGATTTCCCCCCTGTAAAAATGAAACGCTCTCCGTACACCACTCTCTCCTCTCTTGGCCTTTGCTTTTGCCGGTAACCTACCCCTGTCCCCCCTCTGTGCCTCCGCCCTGAACCCCTCCCTGCTGCTCAGCTGCCCCGCCGGCCTCTGGTCGGGCGATGGGTAAGCAGAAATCCAAGTCTAAAGCTAAGTCGGATGGCAAATCCATCAAGCTTTCCGACATCATCCCCCCAAGTACTCCTCCCCTGCTTGCTCTCATCCTCCCTCTGACAGTGACTCTCAGGTTAACCCACTCTCGGATGACTCCTTTATCCGAAGTAATGCCCGCTTCCTCAAAACTCTCTTCTCTCCACCTCCCCCACCAATCTTCTCCACCCCACCCACCCCTCCTCCCACCCTCTCTGATGACCCTGTTACTGAGACCTCCTCGGTGCAGCCTCCTCCACCCACTCGCCCTAGCAGCTCGGGTGTGGTGCCTGCCCCACCCTCCAGCTCCGACCCATTGCTTCCTGTAGCAGACCCTCCCCGAACTGCATTCCCGCCCTTGGGAAGTAAGCCCCTGTTGCCCCCTCATGTGATTGTAGAACCGCCGTCACGCCCTAAGACCTCTCGGCGTCTGACGTTTTCTGAAGCAGTGGCTGGAAATAGGGTCACCGCGTCTCTCACCCCACTCTACTTCGTCCTTGGATGTGAAGATGGAGTAATAGATTACTCTGATGAAGATATTGAGGATCAGCTTCGGAAATGGAATCTGTGCTTGGTTGGTGCTGTTATGGGTGAAAGTCTGCCATTTGCTGTGATGAAACGATTCGTAGAGGCAAGATGGGGATGTTGTAGAACACTGCCCAAAGTGCTCCTCAATGAAAATGGGCTATTTGTTTTCAAGTTCACCAGTGAAGATGACCTGAGCTGCATCATCAATGGTGGGCCATGGATGGTAGGCGGGTCGCGACCTCTCATTCTTCGGCGCTGGGAGAGAGGCATTCCGATGGACTTGACCTGCCTCAACACGATCCCGGTATGGGTTACTCTCCCCGGGCTGGGCTTGGAGTATTGGAGCGAGCCCTTGTGTTGCAAAATTGGATCGGCGATTGGCACACCGCTGTTCATTGATAAGGTCACTGCAACTGAAGAGCGGATATCCTACGCTCGGATCATGGTTGAGATTTATGCCCATGTTCAACTCCGCCGAGAAGTGCTCCTCCGGGGTCGGGATGGATCCATGGTGAAGCAGAAGGTGCACTATGAGTGGATTCCGGGTCATTGCTCATCGTGTCTAACCTTTGGGCATACAATCCAGAGCTGCACCAAGGCGGCCGACTCAGCGGCTCCAGCGACTGGAAATGAGACCCCGGCCATAGGAAGCAACACTGTGGCGGCGCCTTTGGTTAGTGTGGACTCTAACCCTAGTTCCTCTGATGGGCTTCTTGGTCCATCTCCAGTTGGTGCAAAGGATGTGCAGCTTGGCCCAACTGCAGGCCCATCTTCTGGCACTATTTTACCGCCCAAAGCCCAAACACTGAAGCCTCCCATCTCTCCTGGACTACTGTGCACCACCACAAAAGGCCCAACTCTCGCAATCGCTTCAAGAGATGGCGATATCCCCCCTCTACTCGCCCTCAAACACAACACTCACCTCTTCCTTCGCCTCCCTCTCGGCAGCTCTCCCCTCCCAATTCCGATAACAACCTTCCTAAATTAATTCACCATGCTTCAACTTCCATCCATTTGATTGATTCCAACCCTTATCTCTCTCTCTGAGCCGCCTCCTCCTCCCACCAATCCTATCAACTCCTTCCATCTCTCTACCTATGATTCCCATGAAAACGACTCAAGGAGTTCTGTTTTCCCTCCACCTCCATTTATTTATGGATAAAGTCCATTTTGGTTGCTGGAATGTTCGAGGACTCAATAAATCCTCGAAGCAAATGGAGCTCAGAAACTTCATCTGTACTTCCAAACTTCACTTGATTGGTATTCTGGAAACAAGAGTCCGTAGTGATAAAGAAGATAAAATAGGCAAGAGCCTTGTGCAGGGATGGAATTTCTTCTCTAATGGATCTATCTCTGCTAATGGTCGCATCTGGATTATATGGGACCCGTCTATTGTCTTTGTGAATATTATTGCTGTGTCGCCCCAGGCCATCCACTGCTGTGTCTCTCGTCCTCACATCACTGCTTCCTTTTTCGCGTCCTTTGTCTATGCCTTCAATGACAGAGAAAACCGTGCTAGACTGTGGGCTGATTTGTACAATATGGGATCAACCATGAACTCCCCTTGGATTGTGTTGGGTGATTTTAACACTGTTCTCAACACTGATGAGAAAATTGTGGAAGGAAGATCTTCTCCGGGTCTCATCTCCAATGAGCTCTGCACTTGTCTTGACGCCACCGGCCTTTTTGACTTGCGTTACAGCGGGAGTTTCTTCACCTAGAACAACAACCACTCCTCTGGTGACCAGATTTTGTGTAAGTTGGATCGTGCCCTTGTTAATACACTACTACAAAAATGGCCTTTTAGCCCGGGCGTTTTACCTAATATAGCCCAGATATTGTGAAAATAGGTCCGGGCTACAGCTCAGTGTGATAATAGACCAAATAGCCCGGACCTATAATGACACGCCCGGGCTATAAAGTATGGGTATATTCTGATTGTGTTACACTTAATAGCCCGGGCGTGTGTAAATCAACCATCCGGGCTAAAAAGTCCAATATTTAGAAAGTACTACCATTTGATGTCCGGGCTATATGTAAACACGTGTCCGGGCTATAAAGTGGTGCGTGAGATGAAGGATCCTGAGTATATAGCTCGGTTTATGAACATCCGGGCTATATAGTATTAATAATTTATTCGTGATATTTTTTGTTTTGCCTATTTAAGCATCTTGTATATATATATTTAATTTATAGCATTTCACCAATATTTAACCATCATTAAAAAGTACAAACATTTATATTACACTAGATATTATAAAGCGGTATTTCAATACACTTCTAGTTAAAGTATAATCCTTCACTTAGTTAAAAAAAGACTTCTAAATAGAAGTTCTTTACACCTACAAAACAACCACTACTTTATAGTTCTTCTGGCAATACCACTTGATCTCTTATCTCCTCCTTTCCTTCTCATGTTCAACATCCAACAAAATCTGTCAGAGCGAAAGAAAAATACCCCACATTAAATTTGGACCACAAGATATAAAAGACATGCATCATATAATATAGTGAATTAGACACCGCGTCCGCAATATATGGGTTTAACTTCCAACCCATTCACATTCTTAAACAAAATTTAAGGGTCATCCAGAACCTATAAAGAGTGAAATAGGTATTCATCAATGAGAAATTGAGGAGAAAATATCAAATCAGAGAAAACCCCACATTGATACAGCAATCCCAACTCATAACAAGACAAAAAAAAACGTCATTTGACATTAGAAAACCAAGATCATTTAATGTAAAATAATAGTATAATTTAATACATGAAAATATATTCGGAATGATCCTCACTGAATGACGATCCGAACCCACCCAAGTGACAAAAGTTGTCACCAAAATCCATAAGCTCATAAGAATTCATATTTGATCCTCACTGAATTCTTAACATGTGTTTATAACAACAACAAAAGCAGACTAAACAAGTTAAAAACATCATACCCACATTAGTACAGAATAAACACAACATAGAGAGACAGAAGAATGAAAAATTTCAGGAAGAAGTTTGATTTTCTGACACTTTTTTTTATTGAACTCATCTAACATCCATTGGTACGTCTCCAAATTACTCGGTTCAGATTCAGCTTCAAGTGGCCCAATGACAGATTCATAAGTCAACGACTTTCCCTTGGTCGAGTCTTTCTTTAGTGTATCAGTTTTAGGCCGATCCAGATCCTTGTTAATTGAACAAAGAAAATTAAAAGTTCAAGTAACATGCAAAGATAAGAAATGAGAAATTAATTATGTAATTTTTTTTACCTACCTCAATGGGAACCACAAGTGATTCGGGCCAAGCTATAAAATGTCCTATTGCCTCGCTGACTTTATGAACCTCTTCATTAGGACAGGGTACTACGACACCCCCTTTAATATAGGTAACTACTGCAACCTTTACATAACCACTCTTCAATGGGCGAGTATGAAGTACCCCAGGAGTTGAGGATGAAGGATACAGCTTCCCTTGAGCTACTGCTTGAGTCAGGTCTGGCCAAAATAGCTCACATGATTTCCATTCCTGATAGAGAGCAAATTTCAGAAATTCATATTCATAAGTATTCCAAACTTATTAATAAGTAAATCACTTTAAACTAGTAGGCGGATTTGATACATTAGGCACATATATTAGAATTACATCATATTTGTTGGATCCAAATCAACAAGGTACTCACCAAATCCTTTGATACAGTAGGAAGATCTTTCAAAGCAGAACAAGATGCTTTTCCACTTTGAGGAAGAGGAAATCCAGGTGTTGGAGTAGATAGTGCATGCACACATTGAGTGCAAAACTGGGTTGATCCACTTGTGCAGCACACAAATCATTTTAGCAATAAAAATTGGAAATGATAAGAAAGCAACTAGTGGAATTCTGAACCACATAGAAGAAACATATATAAGTTATCTTCAACCAACACAATCTCGTTTCCTAAAACGGTATTCTCTGATCAGTTAGCAGTCACCACCAGAATAATTTGTCACTTAATTTATTGCATAAACTGATATAGCTATAGCATGCTTTAATCCAGCAAGAAGTAGTCAAAAATAGGTTCAAAGTAATCACTTTATACATGCCAAGATCTAGGGTATGAAATCTGTGAGTAGCTACAATAAGCTTGGTTTCAGCATAGAAAATTTGAGACAACATCTTTTCTTAGGTCCTGTAGTTAGAAATAGGCTAAACAAATATATATATATATATATATATAATTGACAAATTCGGTAATGAAAAAGCACACTTTTAGATCAAATATGTCAACTACTGGGAATAACCTACACATAACAACTCCTAGTGCAATTAAAGAACAATCAATCTTTTGTGCAGTTGTACTTTACAGGGACTGAAAAATCTCTCAAATATTTCAAAGCACACACATTAAGAAAGGTACCAGGTATGTTTAAAAGTGCAATGTAGGGCTCTATCTCAAAGCACACAAATTAAGACCAAAAGCATAGTACTTAAGCATTTCACTGAACTTGATGCAACATAAATTTTACATCTGCTTTGATCATTCACAAGAAACAAATAAGATCACTTTTATATCACAAAAAAATAGATAGATCACCAAGGATACTGCAAGGACATTGGGAATGATAAGAAAGCAACTAGTCAACCACTACCAATAATGAATTGCTGAAGTTCATCATTATATGGGCATTTAGCTTTTAACTTCTGAATTCATGTTAATTTTTGAGCTTTCAGCTTGATCAAACCCAAAGACATTATCTGAATATAGTTTGATCAACCCATTTCCAATTTTTATGCTGAACCCAGATCTGAAGACTCGCAACAAGCACAAGTGGATCAACAAATAAATGACACTCTTCAAATCACTTCTAGTCTTCAAATCACTTCAAATCAATTTAGTAATAAAGACAAATCTCCATGGGAGTCTAGCAACATATTCAAGTTATTCTCCGCAGCACACAAATCATTTTAGCAATTCTAGCAATAAATGATACTCTTCAAATCACTTCCTATTCAAGGAAGAATTTTATCGAACACATTGAGTGCAAAACTGCAAATAACCTTAAAACGAAAATCAAAACCCTAGACCTATTGTAATTGAGTTCAGCTAGCAACTACAATCAAACAAAGGGGGATAGATGAAGAAGAAAAGGCTTCAAGGAGAGTACCTAGTAATCTCAGATCTGTCAAATTGAGGAGCAAGAGACCTTGAACTCGTCAACGGGCAACGAAGAAGATGGCCGGAACGATGAAGGAATGTCGAGCAACGAGGTGCGCGGGTGACCGGTGAGAGGCACTCGCTTCCGATGAGAGCTTCCAGATCTGAAAAGAGAGGAGGCGACAGGACGAGTCAGGAGCTTTCCAACGTTTGCGTGGAAGGGAAAGTGCCAGGGAGGAGGAAAGAGAAAATGATAAGGAGTTAGGTCATGGACGGTCTAGGTTTTTTAGGCCGGAGGGGAAAGGAAAATAGCCCGGATAATTAACAATAGGGATATATTTATTATAGTTTATATCCCGGATTATAAATATCCGGGCTATTTTCTGATAGCATAATTTTTCATACCATTAAATAGCCCGGATATGTAGAAAAAATACACGCCCGGGCTATTAAGTTTAGCATTTTTTGAAACCAATTTTATTTTAGCCCGGACTCCTCTAAAACGGTCCGGGCTATTATGTGTAGTTTTTCAAATAAGCCGAAGCCTCATGAGGTAAAGGGCCTTAATATCCCGGATAATTAGGATCCGGGCTAAATAATCACGGGTTAAAATGCAATTTTTGTAGTAGTGATAGTGCATGGCTCCTTCATTACAGTCGAGCTCGTGCTCACTTTGCAACTCATAAGCTCTCTGATCACTCGCCGGTTACTATCTTTATGGGATCATCTACTACCTACTCCAAAGTTCCTTTTCGTTTCTTGAATGTTTGGGCTGGACACAGTGCATTCATTCTGACTGTTGCTTCTGTCTAGGCTGAGAATATTGCTGGGCACAAGATGTATAGAGTGACTTCAAAGCTGAGGTTACTGAAGAGCAAACTGAAGAGATTTGGGTCTGTTACTGTTGAAAATCTTACGCATAAGATCTCTGACCGGAGAAATGACCTTGACGCAGTGCAACTTCTTTGTCAAACCTCTCCCTTCAATCACACTCTTCAGGCTCAAGAGCAGATTTGTCGAGCAGCTCTTACCTCATATCTTGACTGCCTTGCATCCATGTCAAGGCAACTGGCCAAAGTCAAGTGGTTGAAATATGGGGATCACAGTTCCAGATATTTCTATAATCAGATTAAATACAGACGCAGCCGCAACTATGTCGGGCTTGTCGTCACTGAAGAGGGCTCCAGTATCACTGATAAGCAAGAGATTGCTTCCCACTTTGTCTCTTATTTTGATCAACTGCTCGGGCAAACTTCTCATGTGGCTTCGTTCAAAGCCGAATACATTGCAAACGGGCCTTGTCTGAGTAATGCACATGCTGCGGATCTCATCAAACCCATTACCGCTGCTGAGATTAGACATGCTTTTTTCAGTATGGGTAACAATAAGTCACCCGGTCCGGATGGCTTTAATCCGTTCTTCTTCAAAAAGGCTTGGGGGATTATTGGCACTGACATTACCCGCATTGTCCAGGATTTCTTTGCCAATGGTTGCTTACTCAGGCAGGTCAATCACACTGGCATCTCTTTGATCCCCAAATTCCCAAATCCCTCCAGTGCAAGAGACTACTGTCCTATCTCATGTTATAACACTATCTATCGAGGCATAGCCAAGATCATCTCTAACCGGCTCAAGGGAATTCTCCCTTCGCTCATTGATAGCACCCAAGCTGCTTGTGTTCCTGGACGCTCCATCCAACATAATATCTTGATCTGTAGCGACTTGATGAAGCAATACGGGTGGAAACACTCCTCAGGCCGTTGTACTATTAAAGTTGATCTCCACAAAGCGTTTGATACTGTTGACTGGTCTTTTCTGATCAACTGCCTGCATCATCTTGGTTTCCCGAGGCAGTTCATTTGCTGGATTGAGAGTTGTGTCACTACCCCCACCTTCTCAGTCATGGTTAATGGTGGGCTTGAAGGGTTCTTTAAAGGCAAGCAGGGTATACGGCAAGGGGATACTTTATCTCCCTATCTCTTCACCATTGCCATGGAGTACTTCACCAGGATGCTTAAGAAACTTGAGATGCAACCGGAATTTTCTTTTCACCCCAGGTGTGGCAGTCTCAAACATACGCACCTATCTTTTGCTGATGATCTATTATTATTCTGTAAAGGCAATCTCAGCTCAGCCACTGCTCTCAAACATTTGCTGGATGAGTTTGGAGAGATCTCGGGGCTCAAGGTCAACCAATCCAAAACGCATATCTTCTTTGGGGGTAATTGTGACAGATGGAAGAATGATATTCTCCAGACCACGCGATTTAGTGAAGGATCGCTGCCTTTTGTGTATCTTGGAGTTCCCATCGGCTTCCACAAACCCCGCAACTGTGACTTTGCACCAATGGTTGAGAAAATGATTAGTAGAATCCGCTCTTGGACCGCCCGACAACTCTCTTATGCAGGACGAGTTGAATTGCTCAGAGAAGTCAGGTATGGCATTCAACATTTCTGGTGTAAGCTGCTCCCTTTTCCAGTAAAGACAATCAAGAAGATCAATACTATAATCCGCTCTTTTCTTTGGTCAGGAAAGGCTGAGTCGAGAAGAAGTCTAGTCTCTTGGAAGGCCATTTGTAAACCCAAATCTGAAGGGGGCCTTGGGTTTAAAGAAGTGTTGTCTTGGAACCAAGCCTCAATGTCCAAGGCTCTCCTAGATGTTGCTTCCCCTGCTGCCAACAGTATATGGAAATCCTGGACTGAATGTCAATACACTGCGGGCACCATCATCTGGGATATTGAAGCACATATCACGGACAGCTGGACTTGGAAGAATTTGATGTGCATTCGTGACCGCATAAAGCCTATCGCTAAACCTGATCAATTGCTGATCCTTTTGCTTAATTCAGCTGGAAAATACAACACCAATGCCGTGTACAATCTGTTGCGTGATGCAAGTGCTGATGCTCCTTGGGTCGAGATTATCTGGAAGGGGATGCACCAACCTAAATGCTCCTTCATTACTTGGCTCACTATTCTTGAGCGTCTCCCAACTAAAGACCGCATCAGTCGATGGACAGAGCTTGATGAGACTGTGTGTGTCCTATGTCAGCAAGAGCAGGAAACCAACGAGCACCTCTGGTCTAGATGCACATTTGTCCGGAATGTACTGAGGAAAGTCCTCTCTTGGCTCCACTGGCAGTCTCCTCCCAACTGCTTCACTGAGTGCCTTTTGCAACTGCTTCATGTGTCACACCACACCAAAATTCAGCTGTACACCAAAAGCCTTGTCATCTCAACTTTTGTTTATCTGATTTGGCAGCACCGGAACAGGATCATCTTCCAAGGAACTGCAGCTTCGAGCAACAATTATGCGGAGAATATCATCTTGCATACAACTAGGCAGCTCATGCTAACTTGGAAACGCAGGGACACCAGCATCTTGCTTTGGCTGCGCCAACTGCACATACATTGAAGATTCTCGACTGACGTTTGATTTGATTCGACTCTTGGCTGAAGTGTAGATTAGGCTTCAGGATTTTGGTTACTGGCTATTGGCTCCTCTTGAGCCTTGTATAGAACCTGATTATCTTTTATTAATATCATTTACCTTTATTAAAAAAAAAACTTGCACTATGTATGCATCGTTCTCACGTTCGCATATAAGCGTACGTCCGTTATCACCTAAATCAAATCCTATATATTTGGTTCTGATTTAGATAAAAAACGAGCGGTTATATGCGAGCATGAGCACATACACACATAGTATAAAATAAATGTATACATAATACAAAATAAAATCCATGTATACAAAATGATTCCTTTTTTTTTTTGAGAAAAGGACTAACTGTATTAACTAACCCAGGAAGAGAAAACAGAAGCAATACAAGGGGGTAAACTAGAAGGATGGAAAAACAAAGCAGGGGCCCCAAAGGGCAGAGAACAACCAAATCTAGCACTAGAGTCAGCTAAATTATTACAAGATCTACGAACGAAGGAAAAGGAACAAAAATCAAACTCCACAGAAACACCACGAACAAGCTCCAAAAAAACAGAGGTTGAAGTACGATCATGAGAAGCCACTGAGCATCCCTGAGCCACAACAGATGAATCCGTGTAAACTGCAATTCTCAGAGCACCAAAATGCTTAGCAGAAGAGAGACCCCAAAGCACTGCCTTAGTTTCCAATAGATCAATGGACATACTTGGTTTTGATCGCTTACTCCCAAGCATGACCAATGATCTATTAGAATAAAAAAGAGCAAATCCAAGACCTGCAAGATCCTCAGACTGACTAACATCACAGAATAATTGAAGGCAAGGTGAAGAAGACCCAACCAAGAGTGGCGGAACCGACAACGCTGAAGAAGAGCAATTGAAGTTGAGAATGCGAGATCCACAGCAAGAAGTTTGCACATTGTTACAAGAATGATGATGGACGAACTGCTGCAACTGAAAGCTATTCCGAACAGGCTCATTGTAAATTCTTGCATTTCTATTCAACCATAAAGCCCATATAGCAACACACCACAAATCAATCTGGGAAAGAGATAGAACCGAATGGATAGCACACCACCATTCCCAAAATGAAGAAGGATTAAATGATGTAGCTTCATGAAGTTCTGGAAAGAGGTTCCAAAAGGAGACTGCTTCTGTGCATGATTTGAAAATATGCAATTCATTTTCATGCTTCGATGGACAAATAAAGCAGTAGCTAGTATGGATAATTCTCCTCTTCTCTAAATTTGTACGACAAGGAAGAATACCTTTGAGAATTCTCCAAATCAAGTTCTTTGCCTTAGGAATAATCTTCAAGTTCCATACTTGTCTCCATGTCTGATTCTGAACGTTTGGAGATGATGAAGAAGATTCAGCCTCAGTATTTGCTTCAAGGATCACTTTGTAGGCAGATTTAACTGAAAACTGGCCATTCTTGGAGTAGTACCATCTTCTGAAATCAATAGCGAGTCGTGAGACTGGATGCAACTTTTGAATTATACCATAATCAAACTCCATAACTCTCAACTGAACTTCATTATCCTTCCAGTCCAGAGAAGACCAGTCAATCATCTCACTGACCCTCAAATTATCTTCATTTGGCCAAGGTGGAGAGATCAAACGAAAAGAGTGAGGACGAGGAATCCACTGATCAGACCAAAATCTGATAGACTCTCCATTCCCAAGCTCCCAATACATTCCTTTTCGAATCACCCAAATTGCCTGGAATATGCTTCTCCAAGCATAGCTAGGAGTAGAACCAAGAGAAGACTTCAAAATATCACTTGTAGGGAAATATCTAGCCTTCAAGAGCTGAGAAGATAAACTCTGAGGATAATCCATGATTCTCCAGACCTGTTTGGCTAGCAATGCCATGTTAAAAGCTTCAAAGTTTCTAAAGCCCATTCCACCAAGGTCTTTGGAGGTACACAGAGAAGACCATTTAATCCAGTGAATCTTCTTTTGAGCCTGAGAACCCCACCAAAATGAAGCCAGAATACTATCCAATTCCTTGTAGGAACTAGATGGAAATTTGTAACAACTCATAGTATAGCTTGGGATAGGTTGCAAACAAGCTTTGATAAATACCTCCCTTCCTGCCTGAGAAACTGATTTGATACTCCAACTATTCGCCTTCTTTCTGACCTTATCAACAGTCTGAGAGAACACTAATTTCTTGGATCTACCAATCACTGCAGGGAGACCCAAATACTTATCCTGAGATTGCACTTCAGGGAAACCCAACATCTGGATAAGCACATTCTTCCGATCAGTTGTGAGATTTGGTGTGAAAGAGATTTGAGATTTGGAAGCATTAATCATCTGTCCAGTCCCATAACTGAAGATGTTCAATAACTGTCGAACATTCTGACATTCCACTGAATTAGGTCTAGCAAAGATGATACAGTCGTCAGCAAAGAGGAGGTGTGAAATGGAAGGTGCAGTTGATGATATCTTGATACCATGAATTAATCCATACAAAGTAAAAAAAAAACATTTTCAATAAAGATGAGCACACATTTTCAATAAAGATGCAGCTACAAGTGCATATATTTAATACTATATATACATGTATACTATATGTGCATGTTCTCAAGTTCGCATATACATATATATATTATGTATTTTAGGTAAAAAAACATAATCAAATGGTGAGATTTGTAAACTATACTTGTATTTAACATTAATTTGTATATGCTATAAAATGTAATTTTAAAGATGAAATAGTTAGTTATTTGCTAACTCGTCTCATCCATATAAAGAGGATGGACAAGCCAGATAGGTGCATGGATGTTAATGGGACGATTTTCGGACGAGGACTACCTTTCTGTCTCCGTTCATGTTTAAATGTTAGCACCTTATCCGGTAATTAAAAATCACCCTCATTTCCTCATACCCGCTAAGGCAGATTATCGGTCAAAAACTTCGGATTACACCGGTAACCGAATTCTTAATAACTGTAAATCGAGGATTAAAATAATATTTCTCAGTCCGGTCGATCTCGGACCGATTTCACATGTTCTTTAGAAAACTTATGTTTGTAAAACTTTGCTTACAATGACATGGTGATAAACATATCAAGGATACAATGATATACTAATAACAAAGATACTTCTATTCTACGTCTAACTAAATAAATTAATTTTAAGAGAATATTGTCCGTAAGGGTATTCATCCGGTCTGGACCGGATCGAATTTTTTCAAAAGTGTACCGGAGATTGGATTACACTGGATTTTTTTTTTAAATCTTTTTTTATTTAAACTCCTATTTAATATCTAAAAAACATTTAAACTCCTCACTTATTAATTTAAGAAAAATATCTAAAATAATAACATTAAAACTCTTAACTTATTATTTTTCATTTAAAAAAAAACGGTCCAACCGGTCTGAATCGGTTTTTTCCGGGTTTGGACCGGACTGGACCAGAACCAGATTAAGAAAAATATCCGGACTGGAAACCGAACCGTAATTTCTCTGGTCCTGTCCGGTCTTTTCCGGTCCGGACCACATTTGAACACCCCTAGTTCTGACCGAATTGATATTTTCCCAGTCCAATATGGTCCAAAATATTGGATCATACCAACTTTTGTTCAGTCCTAATTCCCGCCAACCTCCATCCAGGGGCGAAGCTAGGGTAATATCACACTGGATATTTTCCCAGTCCAATATAGTCTTTGTTCCCCTCCAACGATCCCCTTAATATCACACTGGATTTTGTCTTTTTAAATTTGTTAATTCTATAGTACAAGATAAAATAAAGAATAATTAACAAGGAAAATATCTTAGCTTAGTGGTTTATGTGTTGGAACTTGTGTAAAAATGTAACAATAGGTCTTGAATTTAATTCATATCAACTCCTCTTTTATTCTTCTTTCTACATTTTTCTATTTTCTATTTTTATTTAAAGGTAAGTGAAAATCTCATATCATTATAAAATTTATATATGGTATACATTGGTCCAATTTCAAATAGTGGGTCTTTTTTCCAAAAACATTGAAAGTCTTGAGTATCAGTTTGAAATATTTTGTTTAAAGTTAAGTTTTTGATTAATTAATTAAATTGATGAAATGTAGAACATTAGTTAAATATTTATATTAATTTTGTTTGAAGCAGATTGTTTTATTTGTTTATACTTAACAAATAGTGGATAAGTATGTTATTCGGATAAAGATGAAACCAATTTCAAGCAACGAGTCTTAAATTATTGATATATATATATATGTGTGAACTGATCGAACAAAGAAGGAATTGAATTTTTTAAAGCATTTTAACCCCTCCTTTGCGAAAATTTCTAGCTCCATCGGATCCTCCATCAATGTCCAGTAGAGCTGTTAATCGGGTCGGTCAAGTCGGGTTTGGTTCGGTTATTTCGAGTTCGGGTTGAGAATGGGTCGGGTCATTTCGGATAACAGGTCAAGCCGGTCGGGTCATTACAGGTCAGCGGGCGGTTCAGGTTAACCAACGGGTCAAGAGCGTCATTTTTTAAATATTTTGTTTACTATTTAAATATTATTAAATAGTTAAAAAATAATTTAAATATGTCAAAATAAGTTGAAATGAAGTAAAATAATAATAATATTATTAATTATTTTAATGTAATTGATATTAGTAGACCAAAATCATATTTTAATTTTAATTTTAAGTTTTATTATATTAATTTATAAATTTCTACATTATAAAAAATTATATAAGTACAACAATTTTTTTTAGAATATTAAGCATATTATCATTATTTATATGTCATTTATTATATATATTTTATTAATACTCCACATTTATTCGTTAATCGGGTCGGATTTGGGTTGATCGGGTTCGGTCTCGGTAAATTCGGGTTCGATAACTTTGAGTTATCTAAAATTTCGGTCAGATCAGATCGCTCAGATCGGTAAAACGGGTTCAGTCACTTTTTGACAGTTCTAATATCCGGGAATCCCCGTTTACTTTTCCAACTTACCACTCTTGCAGATTTATTCCATCGGATTCCACGTTTGCATTTTTCACGGTTTCCTCATTTAGTAGCTAAATTATACAAATTAATCAAATTTAAGTCAACTAATCTCAACATTATATGATGCTATGAGCGAATGAGCCTATGAGCATATATAGTCAAATAAAATTTCAGAAAAACACTTAATATAGTTTTGTAATAAGTAATGATAAATCATTATAGCTAGTGTGGTATTATACAATTTCCATTAAAAAATTCAGTAGTCTGAAATAAGTAACATGTACCCGTATTCCTATTTAAGTTGTGTTATAAATTTTTAATATCATATATAGAGAAACTATTTTAAAGTTAATGGATATACTATTTTGTTAAATTAGTATTAGACAATTATATGTAATTTTTATTCAAAAAATAGTTTTATTTTGTTATTAGAAATTTTCTTATCGTATAATTATCATTTATAAAAGATAAATTATTAATAAAGATACAAAAAAAGTTTTATGTGTTCATAAATCATCGTGGAGGCTATGTATAAGACAATTTCTGTCTTTTCACAGTACATTTTGTACGCCTAAAAATGGCGTACGCAATATAGAGGCGTATAGGGTATTTTTTGTGAAATACATAGATAAAAACGTATAAAACTTGTACGTCATATTGAGACGTACGTAGCAATAAGGCATATAGACAATTGTATGAATTCTGAATAAAGCCTATGAAAACAACAAGAATTGTTTTGTATGACACCACGAGGCGTACGCCTTCTCTCGGCGTACAAGTATTTAACCTATATTTGGGTCGGCCCACCTGGGTAGTAACCTATTTCGTTATGCTAGAATATAGCGTACCCCGTATTCTAGCATACGTAAATAAGTTATAACACCAGGCGCGACTCTTCTTCTTCCTCCTTGCGCTGTTGACGACAATTTTCCACATCTATGGTGCTCTCTCTCCTTTCTCTCTGGCGTTCTCTCCTTCTCTTCGGTGGCATCTTGCTCTTCATCTTCGCCTCTTCATCTTTGGCATTCTCTCCGTGGATTCCGGAGGTGGAAATCTCGGAGCTCTATCTATGGAGGTGGCCGGTGGGGGTGAGGCTAGAAGCGGTGAGGCTAGAAGCGGTGAGGCTTAAGGATGCGTCGAAAGGGTGGCTTCTCCGATGTTGGCATGCAGCGGCGACGGAGATGTGGATGTGGTGGTGGCCGACGTCGGAGAGGCGGCGGCTAGTTTTCCATTCAGTGGAGGTAGGGTTCAGCATGGACAAGCTAGTCGCCCTTGGATCAGTGTTGTTAGGCCCCGTGGGAGACGATCAAGCGGACGACGCATAAACATTCCTGCAACTCTCAGACATGCCTCTATTTGGGGTAATCGACATGTATGTCATTTTTGAATTTGTATATTATTTAAAACATAGCTTTTATATTTTTTTTTGAATTTAGGTAGTATCAAATATAATTTTGGATTTAGGTGTTGAATTTAGAAAAAAATAGAAATAGGAATTGAATCTTGTATTTGAATTTAGGTATTGAATTTAGAAAATTTAGGATATTATATTTGATACTAGAATTAGAAATCGTGTCTAGGAAATTTAGGATTTTAAATTGAATTGCTAATGTATTCGTATATTTTAGGGTTTGGCATTGAATTTAGGAAATTAAGAAATTGAAATTGCAGTTGAATTTTCAAATTCGTATATTATGAGGTTTAGATTAGGAATTTAGGAAAGTGAACTTGAATTTAGGATTTATATTTAGGAAATGAATTTAGGAATTTGGCGTTAGGAATTGAAACATAGGAAATCCTAAGATAATTAAGTGATGGATTCAAATTAGATTTACGTAATTAGGAATGGAATTTAGGGAATTATGAAATTTATGATATATAAAGGTACAAATTGTAATATTGTTGCAATTTTTTAATTGAAAATTTTATTTTATTTTATTTTATGTTATTTAGAATGCAATGAATTTAGGAAATTATGAAACTTTTTAGTATTTTGAAGAAATTGTTTGGAATAATGGACATAGAATTAGATAAAACTTATTAAATAGATAAGAGAATAAATGACCCTTAAATTATAGAATTAATTTTGCTTAATTAAAAAATATGGAATTAATTGACTCTGAAATGTCCTAATAAAAAAATAGATATAAGATTTCTTAATTTAATATTATATTATAGAAAATTGAATTAGTTTTGATTAATTTAAGAATAGATGTAATTTTGATTCATTTAAAAAATAGAATTTATTTGCTTAATTAACAAATGACAAATTTGTAATTGTTTTTGGCTATGTAATTCGAGTTTTGAACTGACCTAGAGATAGTGGCGTTGTGGTACGGTTATGGCGGCGGTATTCCGATCATGTCGCTCTTGGGTAGAGCAACAACACAGCTGTCTAGTCGTGAGATGAATGATGATGCGAATCGAAGGCTCAACTCGTCTCGCGCATGGATCTAGATCATGAAAGCTTCCAACTTGACTCGAACGGATCTCTCGAACTCTTGATGGCATCCAAAGTGATGGCTACCAATGGTGGATCTCGGCCTCTAAAGTGATAGAGGTGCTCGGATGCACAAAGGATTCACGTGATGAACCCGAATCAACCAAAGTGATGGTTGATGAATTGAGGCAAAGTGATGCCTTGATTGAACGAACAAGTAACCGATTTGGTGACGCCCGAATGGTTAAAGAAGGAGTTTCTCTCAACTTGACAATTTAATTATTAATTTAGACGTGAGAGTAAAAGACATAGGAACAAGGCTTATATAGCTAAGCTTTCGGCCTTGTACCGCAAGAAATCTAATGAAACCCTAATGGGCCGGCTCTCTTAAACATAAGAGACACACACGCCTAAGCAATACTAATAATGGAAAGGCTAATAATAGAAAGTGCTAAAAACATCACATGCTACAAATGGAAAGTTCTACAAATAGCAAAGTCTAAACATTGTAATACCAAATATAGAAAGTACTAAACATAGTAATAACTGAGTATAAAACCAATGTCAATGAGATGCTCCTTGGGGGACGCCATGGACGCGGCCGCCATGGACGTGTTGGTGTTTCTAGAGACTGGTTGGGGCTCATCATTTTCCCCTTCTTAGATTCGAAGCATCCTCGCTTCGAGCGTGTGGGTATGAGGGAGAAGAGCAAATGAACCACAATGGCACGTCTCCCTTTCTTAGAGACGGAGTAGGGGTGGGGCAGCGCGCCAAAGACATAAGCTGGCGAGAGCGGCACCAATGGGGCTGGAGCAAAAAGTGCATCGAATCTGGTGCAATCATCGTGCTGGGCACCGAGACGATCGTCGCGCAAGGCGTCCAGGTGGGGGCGGTCTCTACTGGGGAAGAAAGCGCGAGCATAGGCACGAACGTCGCACTGAGCACCGGGGTGGCCGTCGCGAGGGCTAGAGCGTGTGCCACAGCTGGCGTCAGTGCTGGGGAGAGTGCTGCAGGACGCGCCAGGGTGGGGGTCGCAGATGGCGTCGGTGCTGGGGCGAGCGCTATGGTGTGAGCTGGAGCCGGAGTCGCTGAAGGAGCAGGCGCAGGAGTCGCGATCGGTGCGACTAGCGTAAATTATGTGGGGCGCATTGGAGCACGCTCGTGGGGGCGCGCGCTGGGGAACGCTCGATGTAGCGCGTTGGGGAGCGCCTGTTGCGGCGCTTGGGCCTGGACTGACGATTTGTCCGATCTGCGTGGGCCTCTACGTCAATCCTCGGGGCAAAGTGTCGTGTCATGACATACACAAGCTGGTTTCAAGCTTCGACTGGTGGCAAACTGTGTTGCTGTCTATCGTCCATAAGCCTATGCCACCACGTGCGTGCATACCCGGTGAAGTATTGGGTGGCGATGTCGACCTACTCAAACACATCATAGTCGAAACGGCTAATGACATAGGCCGCATGCTCAGTCCACTCCAAGAATAGGTCGACGACGTCGTAGCCGGCGAAGAACTCAAGACACAACCATAAGTCATGACAGAAGCATTGGCGCAGAAGCCGCCGAGGACCTACATAAGACATGATGAACGGAAATCAAAGCATCGAGGCGGGGAACCAACCGGTCGAGTCAAGCCTTGACTAAAAAACAACTCAAAAATCAACACTCGGGTGGGAGGATTATGGGATGCTCGTGAGGAGAGCGAGGCTCGAATGGAAGGTCCAAAGAAAGCCAAGTAATAATATGGAATAAATAACAAGAAAAGAAAAGCAAGATAAGCATGGAAATAATTAAAGCAAGCTTATATTCTTGTTAATTTAGGAGAGAGAAAAGATAATATATGATTTTGTTTTGGAAAAAGATAAGATTTGATTGGAATCAACTCTTTTGGGAAGGGAAAAGATAGGGGCCGAACTAGGGCTCGGCTAGGGGGTGTGCGGCAGGTTAGGGTTTGGCGGTGGCGAATGGTGCGTATTTTGGGGCTTTTTTAGGGTCAAACTAATACGATCGATCCCCGTGGAGCAAGACCGATCTAGATCCGGATCGTTTGTTCTTCCCAAGCAAGCACTCGTTCTTCGCGTTCTTCGTGTTCTTGGCTTTCTTCAAGAACTCCTTCAAGGGAAACAACGTTATGTTCCTTTTTCTTGGGTTTGGCGGATCAAACCCTGGCGGCGGATGGGAGGAGGGGTTCAACGTTATGAACACCCAAGGTGGTGGAAGGAGGCCAACGTTATGGCTCCTTAGAGAACTTTGAGAAAAGGCTAGAAAGCCTTCAGAGAGAGAGAGAGAGAGAGAGAGAGAGAGAGAGAGAGAGAGAGAGAGAGAGAGAGATTGAAGCCAAGGGACAACTAGGAGTGACTCTCCACTAGATTGTCTTAAACTTAACTTGTGAAATACAATGAGAGTTCTACCCTATTTATAGAAAAACAAAGGGAAAACTAGGGTTGAAAAGGAAACCCTAATGGGCTTGGGCCCAAGACATCAAGGCCCAACCCATTACATCATTCTATAAAGGGAATGCAAAAGATAACAAGCAAAGCTATAAATAGAAAGCGGGCCCACAACCAAAGTGAGCATGCCAACGGGACGAGGCTCATGAAACGATGTCACCGAGAGCACGCACGCCAGAGAGGCGTGGCCCGGAAATAGAACCACTTGGAAGTCGGCGTCGGAGAAGACGCCCTTCACTTGGCGCCATGGGGGACACTAGGGACGCGCAAGCCAGATATGCGCTAGACTAAGGTCTTGGCCCAGGTCACTGTCCATCATTCTCCCCTTCTTAAATACGAATTGTCCTCGATTCGTGCATGTAGAGCTGAAGGGGAACACAAAAAACACATTGGCGCTTCTCCCCTTCTCAAAGACAAAGTTGGAGTGTGGGAGGGCACCAATCATGCGAGTGAGATGCTGGTGCTGTTGGAAGAACAAGATATAGGAGCATTGCTCCCCTTCTTGGAACGAGAATACATCTCCAGGGTCGAAAGGGCAGCAGAGATGGCCCGAGATAGCTTGGCCAACGGTGTTGGCTACGCAGCACTCCATGTTGGTATGGACGCACTCAGGGAGCTCCGTGACGAGCTCAGTGCATTGGCCGGACTTCAACTCGTCCGTGGGATCGGATGTCTTTGGTGTAGCAACCGTCATAAGCAAAAGGTCTGGAGGCACGACAGGCGTCTAGCGGGTGATGGTCGGTGTAGCTACATTGTCGTTGTCAGCTGGAAGCACGTCGGTCTCGTCGGTCTGAGGCACAATGTCGGTCTTGGGCACATCTGTGGCGCTAACGGGTGCGGAAATGGGCGCTACAGTACACTCTGAGTCTTGAGCAGCTTGGAGAGCAGCCTTCTCGATGCGCAACTCAGCGATACAAGCAAGAAGCGATGCGGTGTCCTTAGAGGGGGTATGAGCCTGTTCAGGTCTTTGGTGGTCGCCTGCAAATTGCCATGTCATCACATAAACCAGCTGGTCCCACGTAGTAATGGGAAGTAAACAACGCTCTATACGCCCCTGTTTGAGCCGAGACCATCATGCACGAGCATCGTGCGTGAAGTAGGATGTTGCCAGCTTCACCTTCTCGTAACCCATGTAGGGAAAGTGGCGCAAGGCAAAGGCCGTGTTGCGGAGCCAATCGTGACACATGGCGTAGTCACTAACACCATCAAAGGGCTCGATGTACAAACGAGGCACACGACGGGGACTTTCGGTTGGAGCTCTCTAGCTACGATCATAGTGTAATACCCCTCATTTTAGTAAAGAGTTCTTTGGTAAGATTTCCAAACACTCGTATTATAGTCAAATTGTTTTCAGAAGAGTTCGGACTTTCTGTTAAATACTTGATCTCCGTAATAATTCTCTGAGTAGAATAAAATACATTCGACGTATTTTTGGGGGTTTAGAATATTTGTTAGGGTACGAATATATTTAACCCGGGATTAAAACCCATATCCAAGATTCTTCTCGGTCAAAAATGGGCTTCCCGGTCAAAAATGGGCAAAAGGCACAAAATTGGCCTTGACTGCACCCGCGGTCATACCCACCACACCCCGCGGTCAGGAACTGGTCGCCACCGCACCCCGCGGTGAGACCCACCGCACCCGTGCCGTGATGATGGCTTCTCTGCTCCGCCGAACTCGTCTGAGCTGCTTGCCGATCTTGTCCCCGGTGAGGCGGTGGGAGAGGGGGCCAGCTGGACTCCTTCTGGCTCCTTGATGGCCTATAAAAGGAGGGTACTAAGAGGAGGAGGCCATTCCACTCTCTCTCCCCCTCAAATCTCTCTTTCTTTCACTGCCATTGTCGCCGGAGTTGCAAGCGTCGCCGGAGTTCTTCAAGGTCGTCGCCAGAGTTGCCATAGGAGGAGGAGGTGCCCTCAAGGTGGTGGTTAGTGACACAAGGAGTTTGGAAGTCAAAACCAACCCAAGTCGAGCCCCATCGTCTTCCCCGGTGAGTTTTCGTTGTCGGCGTCTCGCCTCTGTAGCCTCGCCGCACCCGCGGTGGGCCTGGGCGTGTGTGGTTGTGTCTTGGGCTTTGTGAACTCGTTTGGGACTTTCGTTCCTTCGATTTCGTTCATTTTTCTTTAGATTCGTACTTTTATTGTCGAATCTAACTTAAGGTTTCGTTATGGGTCGTTCCGTAGGAAATCATAATCTGAGTTCTTCCTCGTTTCGGACCCGAAAACCCGTCGTCTCAAGCTTCGTTGAGCTTCGTCTAATCTAAGGCAAGTGGAGGTTCGCTCTTGCTTATCATTCCATATTTATATTGATTATCAATTGTTTAATTGTTAATTAATTTGGGATGAATTGTTGTTTTCGTCTGGGAACAGTTTTGATAACTGTATGTGATTTTAAAAGAGATATTATAATAGGTTGTATATTGCTAGAACAACGCTATTATATATATATATGATTGAAATACAGATATTATAATAGGTTGTATATACTGTTAGAAACAACGCTATTATATCTATTATTGGCCTCGATGGCTTTGATGTGAATTATTGCTCTTATGTTTTAACTGTTTAGTTAGAACGAGTATTCATAAAAATACTATGTACCTTGCGAGGTTTAGTGGTTTCTTGATAATGGTGCTAGGATGATTTTCCCTAGTATCTTCGGTCATGACCTTACCCTTACTCAGGATACGTGCACACAGCTGGTGTCGCCATTTGAGATGTATTCCCTGGGATGTATTCCCTTTGATATCTCTTGTGAGGAGATCTGATATCTCTCGTGAAGAGATCTTAAAAGCTTATAACGTAAATGTATGTTTTGGAATTAAATAAGATAAGTGCTTTAGTGCACATAATTAATGAACCTTGGGCGAGAAGTACAACGTGGAAACTCGTCTGGGCTTCGATTAGAGTAAGTCCACCTTCCGAATCTGAATTCGCATTATGCGGTAAGGTTGGTCGTGGACCCAAATAGTCAAGTCGCTTTTAAACGTTTGCGTGTAACTTTAATATTCCCAAACACTTGTCATACTTTCGATAAAACTCAATTCGTTGGAGTCTTCTCTTCATATGTTTCCTTAAGACTCATTCTTTCAGAGTTCTTTCTCTTGATCATGCCTTTTCGTATATTTCAGTAGGAGTATGGTGGTTGACTATCGTCATCGACTTTTATTCGAGAAGCGATGAGTCTAACCTAATACGACTACTTAGAACCTTTCTGTTTTATCCTTGCATAGTCTTTCATTAGACTAACCAACCGATTATATTCTCTTGCATGGTTGGCTGGTGTCATCCATCTCATACGGCACATCAGATAAACTGCAGTTCCAATGAAGGCTAGAAACGACAACGAAGGCAGTTGGAATTTTGAAGAGTTTTACCAGGTTGAGATTTTTTGGCGGGTGATCGTTTAGATCAAGACCCTTGTGTTATTTTATTTTAAAGACTTCCGCTGTGTTAAACATATTTTATGTCAAGGCTACTCTGTATTTCAGTTGTAATTCGGATTATGGATGTAATGCCGAGACAATGATTTTAATCAAAAGTTATGATATTTTGTATTATAATTGTCGTTTTATGATTTATATAAACGGGTTAAGCCTGGGGTGGCTTCGGATGTGAAATCTGAGGTCACTGGCGGTAATACCTTTCAAGGATATATATTTGGGGGTGTTACAGATCTGGTATCAGAGCCGAATTTTTTTTAAAACAGGTGGGTTTTAAAACATTTTCTTGGGATGAAATTTTTTGTAAACCGTTTACCCGTTTGAAACTGAGAAATGTTTTCGAAGGCTCTGAATTTCCAAGTAAAGTTTTTATTCTTCCGATCTAGTCGTGCCTTCACTTTAGTCTGATATGGAAGCGAACTTCTATATTTAGAAAGACTAACTCTTTTCTCATCACCCGTAAGTTATGGGTGCATGCTTTTCTCTTCGAAGGGACTCAGAAGAAGCCGAGGTGGCTCCGCCATCTCCATTAAGGCTTGATTTTCCAGTTCCCCTGTGATGCTTCGAAGTAGGAGAATCAAGTAGTCCACCCGAGGAGGTGAAGACTGTACTACCCGAGTCAGTAGTACTAGTGTCCGATAGGGCCAAGGTTCTAGTGGCAGAACCTACAGAGGAGCCAAGGGAGGACACGGAAAATGAAGATGAGTGGTCAATATATGCAAGAGGGCATTACAACGACGACTTCATGATTGAGATGATTCCTGAGGAGGATCTAGAAGAAGAGGATCTTGAAGAAGACCCGGAAGAGGATCCGGAAGAAGAGGAGGACCCCGAGGAGGACCTCGAGGGACAGGGCCACGAGTCTGATGGCTTAGAGCGCTTGTTGGTAGACAACGAGGACCCGGGAATGGAGTTTATCTATCTAAGTCCGGAGTTGCCGCATGAGCAAGAGTACTCGCCATTGACTTCGGCCGATTGGGATACACTTTACGAGGTGGTATTTCCCAGAAGAAGAAATGGTCTACAAAATGCATCTGAGAACTCACAGCCTATTCCTGCTCAGAGAAGGCTAATGTTGAGTCCTGACTCGCGAGAGGCACTTCGCCTAAGTCAGATGTTTTCCCCTGAAGAGCGCTGCCAGATGGACAAGGCGGTTGAGCATGCTCGAAGAAGGGCAAGACCAAGCAATGAGCCATGTGCTCCAGGACCGAGCAGGGTGAGGAGTCTTTCACCAGACTCCGATGGTAAACCCCGATCAAAGAAGCCATGTATGAGAAGTGGTGATTACAGGAAATGTTTTAGGGTGCCATGATTGGGCCAGTGCTGATTAGTAGTTTCTTTTCTTGTATTTCAGTTCGTTTTGTTAAAAACCTAAATCTTCGAGTAATTTTGTCTTGACGCTCGAGAGATCCCTTTTGTAAAACGTATTAGCTCAGTTGAGCTTATCAATGAAAATTACCAAGTTTGATCTATTCTGAGTTGATTTTTATTACGTTAAATATATTGAATGATATTAATGTAATAAAATACTTGGAATTTGATCGGTAAACAGATGGTGAACACAAGGAACACCATTCGTACTAGTGCTGGGCCAAGCAACGACCCCAGACCAAACGTGAGGAATGTCGTGAACCCTGTGGAGGAACACGAGTCTGTTTCCAACAACAATCCTGGAGGCAGTGACCAAGCTCAGGTCAACACTCCAGTGGTATTTGACGCCGCAGCAATAGAGGCAATTCGGGGGATTGTAATGCAAGCATTCACCGACATCATGTGACCAATTGCGCCTCAGGCACAGGCTGTGCCAATTCCTCCAGCGGTTCCTAGATTTGAGGAGCCAGTTGTCCATGCGCCGCAAGAAGAAGCAGTCAGGAGTAGGGGCGACTATGGCCGAGCACTGAAGGCCATAAGCTCTATGAGGCCCGACTGCTATGATGGGAAGGAAGAACCAGTCAGGGTGGCACATTGGTTCTCGCATATAGAGCGACTATTCCGCAATGTTGAGTACACTGAAGCAGAGAAGGTGCACATTGCATCCCTTCAGTTGAAGGAAGTAGCCAGTGAATGGTGGGAAGGTACAGGTTTGGCTGATCACCGAGGTTTGAATTGGGGAATATTTAAAGCCAAGATGACTGATTGTTTCTTTTCCCGAGCTATAAGGGAAGAGAAACACAAGGAGTTTCTATATCCAAGGACGGATGGTTTGAGAGTGACTGAGCTTGCGACCAAGTTCAATCATCTATTGCAGTATGCTGGGCCGGAGGTGTCTAATGAGGAGCAAAAGATCTGGCATTTCCATGAGTGGATGAACCCAGATATTAAGCCACTAATGATACATCACAGATGCTCTACTCTGGAGCAGTACGTGGACGCTGCCTATAAGTTGGAAGTGACTCTGGAGGAGTCAACAAAGAAACGAAGTCGCCAGAGGTCAATGCAGGGCCAGTCTCAGGCGAATGGATTCAACCGTCCCGCGCCACCGTCTAATTTTACCAAGTCTGGCAGAGAAAAAACGGATATGACTCATGGACACGTCAATCGGGTCAGGGAAAGAGTCCGATCCAATGCTATAACTGTGGTACACACGGACACAAGAGTAATGAGTGTCCGAAGGAGAAGAAGACGTGTTTTGGCTGTGAAAAGGTGGGACATTTGCAGAAGTTCTGTTCACAGCAAAGGCAGAAAGGAGCTGAGTCGCAACAAGGGTCAGTTAATCAGAAAAATCGACCTAAGTTCAGACCAGTGGAAGCTCCTAGTCCTTCAATGCAGACGTCTGCACAGAATAAGGTGAAAGCCCTAGCTGCTTCTGGAAGTCAAGGTCAACGCCTTTACGAGATGCATGAGGCGGATGGACCTAATGCTCCAATTGCTCAAGGTACTCTATACCTTCATTCTACTTCTGTATGTATGTTATTTGATTCGGGTGCTACCCATTCTTTTATTTCGGAAAGTTGTGTCAGTAAGTTAGGGTTAGTATGCAACAAGGTTTGTGAACCTTTCGTTGTGAATCTTCCTAATGGTGAACATTTGGTTGGAACCAAGCGTCTGTCAGAATTTCCGATTACCATCCAGGGTAAGAAGTTCGAAGCAGATTTGATCTGTATAGCCATGGCTCCATACGACATTATTCTCGGTATGGATTGGCTGACGTGTCATGGGGCGGTAATCAATTTTAGCTCAAGGACTGTGACGGTGTCATCTGGGGGCCAGTATGTATGCAAGTTTAAGGGTCGGAATGACGCTGATAACGGCAGGCTTATCAATGCGATGGTTGCGTTCAAGCTACTTCGACAAGGTTGTGTCGGGTACCTGTGCTATCTAGACGAGCCCAAGAAAGATGAACCTTCAATTCCTGATATTCCGGTTGTTTGTGAATTTCCGAATGTCTTTCCGGAGGAGATTCATGGTTTACCCCCGCATCGTGACGTAGAATTTACTATTGATCTCGAGCCTGGTACCACGTCAATCTCTAAGGCACCATACCGGATGGCTCCTCCTGAGATGCAAGAGTTCAAGAAGCAACTCAAAGATCTTCTTGAGAAGGGTTATATAAGGCCGAGTGCATCACCTTGGGGTGCTCCAATCTTGTTCGTCAAGAAGAAGGATGGATCGTTCCGACTTTGTATCGACTATCGTGAGTTGAATAAGGTCACGATCAAGAATAAGTATCCATTGCCGAGGATTGATGATCTGTTGGATCAATTGCAGGGAGCAAAGGTCTTTTCCAAAATCGATCTGAGGTCTGGTTACCATCAGCTCAGGATTCGTGAGGAGGATATTCCGAGGACTGCATTCCGGACGAGATATGGTCACTACGAGTTCGTAGTCATGCCATTTGGACTTACCAATGCTCCGAAAATCTTCATGGATCTGATGCATCGATGTTTCCACCAATACTTGGATAAGTTCTTAGTGGTCTTCATCGACGATATTTTGATTTATTCCCCGAGTGAGGAGGCTCACGAGGAACATCTTTGGATTACTTTGTCAATTCTTAGACAAATCAGTTATATGCAAAGCTGTCTAAGTGTGATTTTTTGATCAAGGAAGTGGCTTTCTTAGGCCATGTGATTAATGAGAATGGGATTATGGTTGATCCCCAGAAGATTGAAGCAGTAGCCAATTGGAAGCGGCCTCAGAATGTGAAGGAGGTGTGCAGTTTTCTAGGACTCGCTGGTTATTATAGACGGTTCGTAGAGGGATTCTCTAAGATCGCTCTACCCATGACCGGTCTGCTCCGCAAAGTCCATAAGAAATTTGTCTGGGATGACAAGTGCGAGGCCAGTTTTCAGAAGTTGAAGCAATGTCTGACCTCCGTACCAGTGTTAGCGCTACCGGAAGGGAATGATGGTTATGTGATCTATAGTGATGCTTCGAAGAGTGGTTTGGGATGTGTGCTGATGCAGAAAGGCAAGGTTATTGCATACGCATCCCGATAGTTGAAGACTTATGAGGCAAACTATCCGACGCATGATCTAGAACTAGCATCTATAGTGTTTGCACTGAAGATTTGGAGACACTATCTCTATGGTGTGAGATGTCAAGTCTTCACCGATCACAAGAGTCTAAACTATATATTCACTCAGAAAGAGCTAAATATGAGACAGCGTCGCTGGTTAGAGCTACTCAAAGACTACAACCTCGAATTGTTATATCATCCGGGCAAGGCTAATGTAGTAGCCAATGCATTGAGCCGGAAGACACCGCACGAGACTGTAGTGGCTTTACTTACTGCTCAGGCTAAGCTGAACCAAGGGTTGTGTAAGATTGAAGTCTTGTACGATCAGCGTAGAGGATATCTGAGTATGTTAGAGATTCAGGCCACGCTACTTGATCAAATCAGAGAGAAACAGGTTGATGATGTGGTCTTGGTGAAGCTAAGCAGTGAAGTGATGGACGGGAAAGCTCCCGGTTTCATGATTCAGGAAGATGGATCACTCTGGTTTCAGGACCAGATTTGTGTACCTGACGTTGATGGTCTTTGCCAGTTGGTGATGAAAGAGGCCCATTCGTCAGCTTATTTTGTACATCCAGGCTCTAGCAAGATGTACAAGGACCTCAGAACGAAGTTCTGGTGGCCCGACATGAAGTGGGATGTAGCAGAGTTTGTGGCAAAATGCTTGACTTGTCAAAAGGTCAAGATAGAACACCGTAGACCTGGTGGTGAGTTGCTACCTCTCCTAGTGCCAGAATGGAAATGGGAGGATATTGCTATGGATTTCGTCACAGGGCTACCAAAGACTCAAAGTCAAAAGGATGCTATATGGGTAATCATTGACAGGCTCACGAAGAGTGCTCACTTCGTGGCTATCAAGTCAACATGGGGAACCTAGAAGCTATCTGAAGTGTTTTTACACGAGATTGTCCATTTGCATGGTACTCCAAAGACCATTGTATCGGATCGTGATGGCCGATTCATGTCAAGATTCTGGAAAGAACTACATAAGGCCATGGGAACCGAGTTGAGATTCAGCACTGCGTTTCATCCTCAGACGGATGGACAGTCTGAGAGGACCATCCAGACCTTGGAAGATATGCTAAGAGCTTGTACACTCGATCGTCCGACTAGCTGGGAGAACAGCCTGAGTCTGATTGAATTCACATACAAGAACAGTTGGCTTGCTACCATTAAGATGGCTCCATTCGAGGCTCTATACGGTCGAAGGTGTAGATCTCTGATTTGTTGGGATGAGAATGCCGACAAGATTCTGCTCGGACCAGAGTTAGTCGAAAGGACTGCCTCGGACATTGCTTTGATAAGACAAAGGATGTTGACAGCTCAGAGTCGACAAAAGTCTTATGCAGATCTGAAGCGCAGAAATGTTGAGTTTGAAGTTGGTGACAAAGTGTTTGTCAAAGTGTCACCATCCAAAGGTGTGTTTATGTTTGGTAAGCGTGGGAAGCTTAACCCTCGCTACGTGGGACCGTTTGAGATCCTTGATAGAGTGGGGTCTCTAGCGTATCGTTTGGCATTACCGCCATCGGCACATCCAGTGCATAACGTGTTCCATGTATCTTTGTTGAGGAAGTACGTGTCAGATGAGTCTCATGTGCTGAGTTATGATGACATTGAGATTCAGACAAATGGTACCTACGAGGAGATACCGGTGCGTATTCTCGAAAGCCGTGAGAAGCAGTTACGGAACAAGGTGGTACCATTGGTACATATTTTGTGGTCCAAGTCATGAACTGAAGAAGTTACTTGGGAAACCTGGGAAACGGAGGCGGATATACTTAGACGTTTTCCCGAGTTGTTTTCGGCCTAGTTTCGGGGACGAAACCTTTTTAAGGGGGTAGTGTTGTAACGCCTCGCTTTTCTTTGGGTTATTCGGCCAAGTTTCGGGGTCGAAACTTTTTGTAAGGGGGAGGTGATGTAATACCCCTCATTTTAGTACATAGTTCTTTGGTAAGATTTCCAAACACTCATATTGTAGTCAAATTATTTTCAGAAGAGTTCAGACTTTCTGTTAAATACTTGATCTCCGTAATAATTCTCTGAGTAGAATAAAATAAATTCGACGTATTTTTGGGGGTTTAGAATATTTGTTAGGGTATGAATATATTTAACCCGGGATTAAAACCCATATCCAAGATTCTTCTCGATCAAAAATGGGCTTCCCGGTCAAAAATGGGAAAAAGGCACAAAATGGGCCTTGACCGCACCCGCGGTCATACCCACCGCACCCCGCGGTCAGGAACTGGTCACCACCGCACCCCGCGATGAGACCCACCACACCCACGCCGTGATGATGGCTTATCTGCTCCGCCGAACTCGTCTGAACTGCTTGCCGATCTTGTCCCCGGTGAGGCGGTGGGAGAGGGGGCCAGCTGGACTCCTTCTGGCTCTTTGATGGCCTATAAAAGGAGGGGACTATGAGGAGGAGGCCATTCTACTCTCTCTCTCCCTCAAATCTCTCTTTCTTTCACTGCCATTGTCGCCGGAGTTGCAAGCATCGCCGGAGTTCTTCAAGGTCGTCACCGGAGTTGCCATAGGAGGAGGAGGTGCCCTCAAGGTGGTGGTTAGTGACACAAGGAGTTTGGAAGTCGAAACCAACCCAAGTCGAGCCCCATCATCTTCCCCGGTGAATTTTCGCTGTCGACGTCTCGCCTCTGTAGCCTCGCCGCACCCGCGGTCAAGCCGCCGCACCCGCGGTAGGCCTGGGCATGTGTGGTTGTGGCTTGGGCTTTGTGATCTCGTTTGGGACTTTTGTTCCTTCGATTTCGTTCGTTTTTCTTTAGATTTGTACTTTTATTGTCGAATCTAACTTAGGGTTTTGTTATGGGTCGTTTCGTAGGAAATCATAATCTGAGTTCTTCCTCGTTTCGGACCCGGAAACCCGTCATCTCAAGCTTCGTTGAGCTTCGTCTAATCTAAGGCAAGTGGCGGTTCGCTCTTGCTTATCATTCCATATTTATATTGATTATCAATTGTTTAATTGTTAATTAATTTGGGATGAATTGTTGTTTTCGTCTGCGAACAGTTTTGATAACTGTATGTGATTTTAAAAGAGATATTATAATAGGTTGTATATTGCTAGAACAACGCTATTATATATATATATATATGATTGAAATACAGATATTATAATAGGTTGTATATACTGCTAGAAACAATGCTATTATATCTGTTATTGGCCTCGATGGCTTTGATATGAATTATTGCTCTTATGTTTTAACTGTTTAGTTAGAACGAGTATTCGTAAAAACACTATGTACCTTGCGAGGTTTAGTGGTTTCTTGATAATGGTGCTAGGATGATTTTCCCTAGTATCTTCGGTCATGACCTTACCCTTACTCAGGATACGTGCACACAGCTGGTGCCGCCATTTGGGATGTATTCCCTGGGATGTATTCCCTTTGATATCTCTTGTGAGGAGATCCGATATCTCTCGTGAAGAGATCTTAAAAGCTTATAACGTAAATGTATGTTTTGGAATTAAATAAGATAAGTGCTTTAGTGCACATAATTAATGAACCTTGGGCGAGAAGTACAACGTGGAAACTCGTCTGGGCTTCGATTAGAGTAAGTCCACCTTCCGAATATGAATTCACATTATGCGGTGAGGTTGGTCGTTGATCGGCACTATTTTATAGTGCATATCTAGGAGTTATTACCAGGTTTGAGGTGCCATTTGGATGGGTTTAGAGCACAATTGTGGAGTTGAGAGTTAGAGACGAGAAGTGAAGTGAAGAAATCATGGGATTTACAGAGGTTTGAAGTGCATTGAAGAGTAGAAGAACAGTGGGCTGAATTCAATTGGTTCGTTCTCTTTACTCAGATGTCCAAATGGAGTTAGATCTTGAAGTCTACTGCAAGTCCTCAAAATATGAGCGCAATCCAAGTTGGGAATCAAAAGTTATGGCATTTTTACTAAAGTGTCGCAGAAGCTGAAGAAGACACCATCACCGCACCCCGCGGTGGGTTTCACCGCACCCAGCGGTGGCGACGCGCTGAAGATATTTCTGAGTTTTTATTTCCCATTTTATTTTATTTCTGAGACTTTGTTTTCAAGTTTGTTTATTTCTTTTCTTTATTTCTGAATTATTTCCTTAGTATTTAAGTTAAGTTTAAGACTCTTTTAGAGGATCTATTCTCTAACCCTAGTTGCCACCTTTCATCGTTTTTCTCTCACAAACCCTAATGGAGAACTAAACCTCCATTGTTGCACTTGACATTTTGAAGCCATCAATTGATTGGTTGTGAGTTTTCTACTCTTGTTCGATTTTCTATCTAGTTGTATTAATTCTCTTGCGCTTGAATGTTTATTGAATCTTATTGATTTATCTAGACTGATCACCTAGGTTTATTGATATTATCCATATAGCTGGGACTTGTGATTCCGGGTTCGGGTTGCATATCTAGTAGCAAACACGATTTACATAAGCGGGTTGCGAGTGTTCATCGTGAGAGAGAGTTAATTGCATGCTTATAGTAACGGGTTGTTTCTATTGCATGTATCTTGTTGAATCCTTGGTTGAATGCTATTGCTTTGTTGAGTCTTGAAGGTTTTCGGATTTGACTTAGTAATAAGTACTATTAGGGCTGGTAGAACTAATAGTTACATATGATCGGGATAAGAACAACTAAAGGAAAGATAAGAACTTGAGATTAATAGAATTCAGTGATCAACCATATCTCTTGTTGTGTGGATCTTTGTCAGTTGTGACGCTTTTCCCTATCATATTCACATCCTTTGCTTTGCTTTACTTTAATTACTTGGTTCGAAAATCATACAAACCCCCCCTAGTTCCTAGTTGGTGACTTGAAAGACACACGACCCTGACTTGCTTGATATACTCTTTAGTAGGTACTTTAGGATTTCTTTGATTAGGCATACGACTTTTAAGCTGTCAGTCGTGGACCCAAATAGTCAAGTCGCTTTTAAACGTTTGCGTGAAACTTTAATGTTCCCAAACACTTGTCATACTTCCGATAAGACTCAATTCGTTAGAGTCTTCTCTTCATATGTTTCCTTAAGACTCATTCTTTCAGAGTTCTTTCTCTTGATCATGCCTTTTCGTATATTTCAGTAGGAGTATGATGGTTGACTATCGTCATCGACTTTTATTCGAGAAGCGATGAGTCTAACCTAATACGACTACTTAGAACCTTTCTGTTTTACCCTTGCATAGTCTTTCATTAGACTAACCAACCGGTTATATTCCCTTGCATGGTTGGCTGGTGTCATCCGTCTCATACAGCACATCAGATAAATTACAGTTCCAATGAAGGCTAGAAACGACAACGAAGGCAGTTGGAATTTTGAAGAGTTTTACCAGGTTGAGATTCCTTGGCGGGTGATCGTTTAGATCAAGACCCTTGTGTTATTTTATTTTAAAGACTTCTGCTGTGTTAAACATATTTTATGTCAAGACTACTCTGTATTTCAGTTGTATTTTGGATTATGGATGTAATGCTGAGACAATGATTTTAATCAAAAGTTATGATATTTTGTATTATAATTGTCGTTTTATGATTTAAATAAACGGGTTAAGCCTGGGGTGGCTTCGGATGTGAAATCTGAGGTCACTGGCGGTAATACCTTTCAAGGATATATATTTTGGGGTGTTACACATAGTGGCGACCCGGGTCATGAACGCGGCATGCAAGGTTGCGATCGAGACCATGGCTCGCTCCACGTAGGTCGCGCTCCATGCGGTGAGATAAGGCACGCCTAAAGTAGTTGGCAGCCTCATTCCAGTGTTGGGGTGCCATCTCGATTGTACCTATGTGAAACATGACTAAGCGGGAATCAAAGCAATCAAAGGCAAGAGAACCTAACGACAAACCAAGTCCTTGTCACAAACGACCCAAAATTTGGCACTCAAGGGCCGAGAAATTTGGGCAAGTGTGAGGCGGATTAGGCTTGACGTAAGGCTAGAAGCAATGAAGTAGCAAGCAATGATTCACACAAGCGTTGATAATTAAATGCTACTTGGGAAACGTAAAACTTGGATATTTTTTTTTTGACCTCGGAAATGGACGGTCAAGCAATGAAGAATCACGCTTGAACCGCACAAGTGAAGGTGAACGGTAAAGGACGGGCACAAAGTGAAGAATCACGCATGCACCGACATTACGAAGAGAACAATGGCGGAAGCAATTGAAATATATTAACAAACTTAGAAACGGGATTGAGTGCCAAAATTTAAAGATCAAAAGGAACAAGAAACTTAGCTTGAGGAATGGCTCTGATACCAATTGATACGATCGATCCCCGTGGAGCAAGACCGATCTAGATCCGGATCGTTTGTTCTTCCCCAGTAAGCACTCGTTCTTCACGTTCTTCGTGTTCTTGGCTTTCTTCAAGAACTCCTTCAAGAGAAACAACGTTATGTTTCCCTTTCTTGGGTTTGGCGGATCAAACCCTGGCGGCGGATGGGAGGAGGGGTTCAACGTTATGAACCCCCGAGGTGGTGAAAGAAGGCCAACGTTATGGCTCCTTAGAGAACTTTGAGAAAAGGCTAGAAAGCCTTCAAAGAGAGAGAGAGAGAGAGAGAGAGAGATTGAAGCCAAGGGACAACTAGGAGTGACTCTCCACTAGATTGTCTTAAACTTAACTTGAGAAATACAATGAGAGTTCTACCCTATTTATAGAAAAACAAAGGGAAAACTAGGGTTGAAGAGAAAACCCTAATGGGCTTGGGCCCAAGACATCAAGGTCCAACCCATTACATCATTCTATAAAGAGAAAGCAAAAGATAACAAGCAAAGCTATAAATAGAAAGCGGGCCCACAACCAAAGTGAGCATGCCAGCGGGACGAGGCTCATGAAATGATGTCACCGAGAGCACGCACGCCAGAGAGGCGTGGCCCGGAAATAGAACCACTTGGAAGTCGGCGTCGGAGAAGACGCCCTTCACTTGGCGCCATGGGGGATGCTAGGGACGCGCAAGCCAGATATGCGCTAGACTAAGGTCTTGGCTCAGGTCACTGTCCATCACAAACGATGCCCAATTTGGGAGAAATGTATATGCACGGACTCCTATCGAAATTCTCTACAAGATTATGAAATAAAATTGCAGAAAGGATGAAATTTTTTTGGACGAAATCTGGGCAGAAATCAACGTTGTTTTTGAGTTTTTTTAATGGTTGTTTTGCAGAAGTGATTTTGTGGTGGTGCATTAAAGGATAGATAGGGATAAGCAAGAGCATGATAAAGAGATGAATCGAGAAAAGGATTGACTTAACCTGATCCCTAGAGGTCTGATACCAATTAATGCGAATCGAAGGCTCGACTCGTCTCGCGCACGGATCTAGATCAGGAAAGCTTCCAACTTGACTCGAACGAAATCGAACTCTTGATGGCATCCAAAATGATGGCTACCAAGGGTGGATCTCGGCCTCTAATGTAATAGAGGTGCTCGGATGCACAAAGGAATCACGTGATGAACCCGAATCAACCAAAGTGATGCCTTGATTGAACGAACAAGTAACCGGTTTGGTGACGCCCAAATGGTTAAAGAAGTAGTTTCTCTCAACTTGACAATTTAACCATTAATTTAGACGTGGGAATAAAAGATATAGGAGCAAGGCTTATATAGCCAAGCTCTCAGCATTGGGCCGTAAGAAATTTAATGAAACCCTAATGGGCAGGCTCTCTTAAACATAAGAGACACACATGCCCAAGTAATACTAATAATGGAAAGGCTAATAATAGAAAGTGCTAAAAACATCACATGCTACAAATGGAAAGTTATACAAATAGCAAAGTCTAAGCATAGTAATACCAAATATAGAAAGTGCTAAACGTTGTAATAATTCAATATAAAACCAATGTCAATGAGACGCTCCATGGGGGACGCCAGGGACGCGGCCGTCATGGACGCGTTGGTGGTGCTAGAGACTGGTTGGGGCTTATCAAATGAGCACCGAATAGCCTCTATGTACGTGCTCATGGTCCTTGGTGGTACCATTTTCACGGTCAAGTCGACGCACATGGTCAAGTACATAGCGCTCATCATCGCCATGACCGCACCGGGGGTTATGCCTAAGTAGTCGGTGTACTGACCCTGCTCTACCAGAATTTGGGTGAGGCATCGACGACCGGGGAAAATGGCATCGCAGGATGTCCACTCCAGCTGAGGGTAATTATTTTATTTTTTTAAGATAGGATAAACAGTACTAAGTGGTGGATACTTTCCTTCCAGGGCCGAATTTGGTCATATGTTCCTACCTTCCGAGGTCACGCAGTGCTTGACCTAGAAGTTATGGTGGATACCAGGGCCGCATGGAGATACAGAAAGGAGGCACCTCATGGACGGGATCTGAAACGGTTGATTGTTGTTCGCCGTCTTCTAGACACCGTGAGGTCTGATGAGGTAATTGTTAACTTCTTTATTACGATTAGTTTGGGTTATGCATTTTAATAATAAAATTGTTTCCGCTCCCCTTTTTGGCATTACAAATTCAGTGGAGACCATGGAAGCTTTGAGTTGATAGAAGATAGTGGCGGCCTAGGGGAGATAAACTCTTACCCAAGGCTTTAGCCACTCTTTAATTCTTCAACTAAATGAAAGAGGTAGCCACAAGTTGGCTTAAATAGTCATGGCATTAAGCCAACAAGGAAAAGCTTCTAATGGGCCTTAGTGAGTTGAAGCCCATGTGCAAATGACTCTTCACACTCACTAAGGCAAGACTAGACTAAATAAACTAAATAACCAAAAATACAAAGAGAATAAAAGCCATAAGGCTTGGATATAGACGTGCACATAAATGTCTTAGAATCGAAGCATTGTCGATGCTTGAGTGTCGTGGCATTGATGCGTCGGTGGCTTGGTGGTCAAGTATCGGGACTCATTACCCGTGGTGGAGGAGAACAAGCTAGAGTCTCCCACATGATTGTTTTCATGGATTTCGTTAATGGTGATTGCCATCCGTAGTGGGACGGTGTTTAAATGTTTGCCCCCACCCTCCTGGGTGGTTTAACAATGTATTTTACCCCTGTTCAAGGGAACAAGGTTAAGTAGTAGTTGTTTCATATATTGCTTGTTGTATGTGTTCTATGTGTTGCATACATGTTCCCTTTGATTGTGCAGGTACATCATGACTTGGAAAAGAGAAGGGTGTAGCCGTTCTTTAAGGACGACGATGATCAAGATTATGCATCTAATAAGGAGTCTTAGCGATGATGGGATCGATCATGATGAAGATGTTGAAGATTTTGAAGTGATAGTAGATGTAATAAGCTTTGTAGAGAATAAGTAAGTAGAATAGGTATCTCTTAGGATGAGAAATAAAATCAACTTCTTTGATCGTAATCCTTGCTTTCTTAATGTCTTGTCTTCCATGTTCCTCTCGCTATGAGCAATAAGGTCTATATGCATAGAAGCTTAGTAAGACATGATGAAAAGTAATATTGCCTTGGTTGAGTTTCTCATGCAACTTCATTAAGAGATAGCGGGAAAAAATACTATATTGTCGAGTACAATATGTAAGACATGTTACTTGGGGTAAACACGACGGTGTTGAGTAAAGATGGATAGATATTGTTGTTGAGACGTTAATAGCCATAAGGATAAGAGCCTTGTAGCACATAACTTGATTGCGGAATTTGTGTCGCAATTTATGTAAGGAACTATCAAGGATCGAGTCGTTGTAGAAGAGATCGATTGCGGGATACACATTGTGAGACCTCTAGGTGACCGTCAAGGGTCACGAAGATACGACTGATCGCGGGATTCGTGTTGCGATATTCAAAAATGACCACTGGGGGTCATATAGATTAGGTGGGTTGCGGTGTTCGTGTTGGGATATTAACAGATGACTGTCGGGGGTCATTGAAATAAGATTGATCGCAAGATATGCGTCGCGATATTCACATATGACCGTCGGGGGTCATAGAAATAGCATTGTGTTGGGTAGCTTGTTGATGGAGGGCACCTTTACATGTAGGAAGGGAATCTTTAGATATTCTCTTAGATCGATGATGGACCCAAGATTGGCTAACGCGTAGGCCTCTGCGTTGGTGTCCTTGGGTACTTGTTTAATGTTGAACGTGTCGAAACAATTGATAATGTCGCGAACGACTTCCAGATAAGCTATCATCTTCGGGTCACGAGCTGTGTAGGGTCCGTTGATTTGAGTTAAGATTAGCATGGAGGTCGTAAATTACTTCCAGGTTCTTCACACATGTCTCTTTGGCAATGGTGATGTTAGTCACGAGTGCTTCGTATTCTGTTTCACTGTGTGTTGATTTGAATTCGCATTGCACGGCTTAGGCTATCCCATCCCCCTGTGGTGATTTTAGGACATCCCCTAGTTCCACACCATTTGATTGAAAGTGTCGTCGATGTATAGCATCCACTTCAGGGGGATAGTGTCGCAAACTTGCAGTAATTCTTCCACGATCTGCTCTTCATAGGTTGGGATGAAATCAGCCAAAAAATATACCAAAGCATGTGACTTGATTGTTGTGTACGTCTCTTATTGAATGTCATAGACGCTGAGGTGGACTGTCCACTTCGTCATCCTCCCATATAGCTCTGATTTTCTAATCACGTTCTTGATGGGATAGTTGGTCCTTAGTTCGACAGTGTGGGCTTCGAAGTATGGTTTTATCTTGATTGACGTCGTGATGAGGTCTAGGATTAGCTTCTTCATGGATGAATACCTTTTCTCCGCGTCTAATAACCTCATGCTCACATAGTAGACGAGCAACTGTTCGTCATCTTCTTCTCTTACTAAGACGGCGCTTGCTGTCGTTTCCATGACTGCCAGGTAGATGTACAAGGTTTTGCCATTTTTAGGTTTTGAAAGTTATAGTGGAGAGGCTAAGTACCTTTCCAATTTTTGGAAGGCTTCTTCGTTCTCGTTTATCCATTCGAATGATTTGTTTCTCTTCAAGACGTCGTAGAATAATCAATTCATGTATGCCTTTTGAGATGAACCTGTTGAGAGCGGCGACACTGTCTGTCAACTTCTAGACATCTTTGACACATCAAGGGGATTCAAGGTCGAGTGTATCATTAATCTGATCGGGACTGGCCTTGATCCCCCGTTGCATAACTAAGCATCCCAAGAATTTTCCTGATGAGACCCCGAAGGAGCATTTAGTTGGATTCAACTTCATGTCGTGTTTCTCTAGGATCTCGAAGGTTGTCTTCACATGTTGAATGTGATATAACGCCTTCTTAGACTTAACAAGCATGTCGTTGATGTAGACCTCCATCGTGTCGTCGATTTGGCTCTCGAACATCTTTTTTACTAGCCTTTAGTATGTGGCTCCGACATTCATGAGGCCAAATGGCATGACCTTGTAGCAATAGATTCCCAGGTTGGTGATGAAAAATGTCTTTTCCAGATCTTCCAGACTCATCTAAATTTGGTGGTAGCCGCTGAACGCGTCCATGAAAGTGAGCATCTCATGACTGGCGGTGGCATCGACCATCGTTTCGATATGAGGTGTTGGAAATGAGTCTTTAGGGTAGGCTTTATTGAGGTTGGTGAAGTAGATGCAGACTCTCCACTTTCCATTCTTCTTTTATACTACCACCATGTTATCTAGCCAGTCAAGATAATGGGCTTGTCTGATCTTACCGACCTCCAATAAAGCTCATACTTCTTCGTCTATTACCTTGTTCCATTCTGGTGCGAAATTTCTTTGCTTCTTCTTGACTGGTGGATGTTGAGGATCCACGTTGAGTTTGTGTATAATCATGTTCGGATTGATGTCAGTCATGTCCTCGTGTGCCAACGCAAAGCACTAAGAGTGGGACCGCATGAAGTCGAATAGTTGTTTCCTGATTTCTCCAAGCATATTTGCACCTATCTTTACGATATGGCTAGGTTTTCTAGGATATAAGATCACCTCGTCGAGTTGAGGGGGCTTGACTTGTATCCAGGGACATGCAATCCATGATCATGAACTTGACTTGAAGATTCACCCCGTCTGCGTAGGTAGCCAACGTGATCTCCCCTAGTGAGTTCCTTACTTCACCGTTGAAACCTACTAATGGGATCGATTTCTTGATGATGTACTCTCTAGTAAGGCCAAGTCTGTGGAGGAATTCAATCATCATGAGATTCGCGGAGCTGTCATTTTCGACCAGGATGCGTCACACTAGACAGTTACATATTGGGAGTGATATGACAAGGCTGCCGTGATGTACCGCGACAACATCATCGGGCTCGTCGAACGTGATGGGTATGCTCTCCTTCTTTTCCTTGGTGACGGTCATTGGTCTAATGAAGTTGGACTCCTTGGCATGTCGTTTGGTGGGGGACACGGATGTTCCACATATCTCTCTTCCTCCTGACATGTTGTTCATGATCTTCACATGTGGAGGAGGGGGTGATGGTGCTTCCTCTTGCTTTGTCCAATGCAGGGTTGCTTTTGCCCTATCCGTGAGCAAGTCTCTAAGGTATCCTTTCTAAAGTAGGTGAGCGACCACTTTCCTCAGTGCGACAGAATCTTCGGTTTTGTGTCCTATTGTCGTAGTGTAAATAGCACCACTTGTCAGCGACCCTCCTATTCATCGGATTATCTGGCTTTCTAGGCCATTTTACAGTTTTGCCAAGTATAGCCATGGCGTTCAGTATTCTGGTATTGGTGGAGAGGAGGATAGAGCCCCTAGTCATTGTAGTGGTTGTATCCACTAATTCAAATATTGTTGACTGCTCGGTTGTCAGGTTTTGGTCGAGGATAGGGCTTGAAACGCGTCTCAGTTTTTTTGACGGGCTTGCTTGAACGTTGTAGCTCTTGCGATTTCTCTGACGCAAAACCATCATCTTCCAATCGGATGTATGTCATGGCTTTGGCTTGGATGTCCTCGAACGTCTAACATGGATACTTTGTCAAATCTTAATACAATTCTGACTTCTCGAATAACCCCCGCCTGAAGGCTTCTATGGCTGTTTGAGTGTCGCATACTCGCATCAAGGTATCGACACTTTCTCATCGTTGAACCTGGTGAGATACTTCTTTAACGTCTCCCCCAGGCATTAGGTGAAGTGATAGAGATCGATGGACTGTTTCTAGAGTCGTCGACTGCTAGCAAACTGAGTTTTGAACAAGTTGATCAATCCAGCGAAAGACGAGATACTCCAGTTTGACAAGTGTATGAACCATGTCAAGACGGAGCCTTTCAAGGTAGATCAAAACCATTGGTATACCTCGACTTCTTTCAAGTGTTTGGGCACCATGCTTGTCATCATCCTTTGCTTGTACAACGAGACATGCTCATCAAGATCGGCTTTCCCATCGTATGACGGCATGTATAGACTGCATACTTTTTAGGAATCTCGACGTGAGCAATGGCATCGACGAAGAGCGAGTGGATGTAGCAATCATCGCCTTCTTCTTCTATGGATCTGGGTATCCCTAGTATCTGGGAGAACCTCTCGTCCAGGGTTCTGAGCTTTTCGTGCCACTTTTGTTCAAAGGTGTCATCGAATGACTCCATTGGTATTGTTTCCATTAGTTTAGATGTCCTAGGTCACGAACGACCTAGTTGGTCGTCATCAAAGGTGGGTGGTGAGATCCCCCAGCGTCAGCTGACGGCATCACAGTTGGAGTAGAGAAAGACTGGTTGACGACGACAGACTCAAGATCGAGGCGTCAGACACTGTTATCGCCACGACGTACTGGATTCGGGAACGTGGTGCCGATGGCGACATTGGTGTACTTACAGAGCGCAATGCCTCGTCCTCCTTTAACACATCCTGGAGCCACGCCTCAGATTGAGTTCTCGAGGTGGCCAGTGACTCTTCCAAAGCTTTCATCTTTTTGCGGAGTTTTGTCATGTCGGTGGTGTGTTGATTCCTCTGACCGCTAGGACCGAATTTGTTGTTAAGATCTTAGGGAGACTTCGTCGTGGTTGTGATGGTGACGTCTTCGAATGTAACGACGTCGTTGGTGGGTGGTTTGTTGTTGGACATGATGTGGTTTGTAGTGTTTGTGGTTAGAAAGAGAGTATAATCTGTTTGACTCTCATTCCCAAGGTAGACACCAATTGATTTGGGCAGAATTCGTATCGCAATGCTCTCCGCTTTATTTATGGAGTACGCGGTCAAGGATTATATGTAGGCTAAAAAGAACGAGTAGTTTGAGAAGAAATAGAGATTGTGTTTAGAGCAAACGTGTATGAGAGTATGATTGCCACAAATCAAATGGATCGTGATTTACAAGGTCTTGGCACCCTCCTTATATTGGGGTCCAAAGGTAGTCCTACAAGTAATAGGATTTTACCATAAAAATAAGATAATGTCTTAGCTTGGAGCTTAAAATAAAATAAACAAACATGGTAGAAAATATTTCTTTTTATCGAACAAGGAAACTATATCTATAACGTGTTGAAGCTTCTACCGTATAGATATTGTCAGTTGTCACCAACTTCCAGAATTGGGGTGCGTAGTATATGGAAACAATATATTCGCTGTCATGTCGCTTGACGCCCAACCTATACATCTCTTCTTGACGGTCTTCTCTATATTTCCTTCTTATAACACCGTTGATGATGATTTGTGTCTTCACATCTCGACGCATTGGCGCCCTTCGTATGGATACAGTCATAACACCCTAACACCGACCACAGACTGCTGATCAAGCTACATGACAAGATCAAGACCACCTTCGCGTGGGACACAGACGATGCGTACATTGATTGGTTGGAACATGTGTCGCATCTATACGTGGATACATGGTCCTCCAGAGAAGACCGTCCAACTCCGGAGCAGGTCGTCCCTCTAGCTCTACTGGTCTCTCGTAGTATGTATTTTTTTACCTATATTTATTTTGTTTTGTATTTATGTTTCGGATTCGGTTCTAAGGCAGATTTGTTCTTTATACAACGGACCCAAATTCTCGCTGGTCGAATGCAGCGAGAATCTGTTCTTAGATTAAGGTCAATATGTTCTTCCGCCCGATGTTACGGAGGCAGTCATTTCCTAGATTGAGGATTTGACATGGGATGAGGTGCCCATGGCTTATCCCCTACCGCGTGTCTCGTAGAGATTTGTCGACAACACGAGACGGACGGGGTAGCGGCAGTCGCCCCAACGATGATTAGATTTAGGATTTGGTCCATGCTAGTTATATTTAGTTTTTTTTGCACATAAAGTCACGTTGTTTTCGACTTTTACGGATTTGGTCTTCATATTTTGGTTATTTTCCCTAAATTGCGTATTATTTAAATGACTACTCACTCGACCCAGGAAAAAAATAAAATGATCCAAATTAGTAAAGTGATCAAAATTATTAAAATGATATAATATTATGTTATTATACTAATGTGAAATACCCCGGTGGGGATGCGCTTCAAGTTTGTTGGCTCGGACCGTGGCTCAAGCAAGGGCTTTCCTTCTTCTTCTTGGATGGACTTCTTCCTTGGAACTTCTCTGGAGCAAGGCTAGAAATAACCTCAAAAAGAGGTTTTGCTTGAGGCGCGCCTCCTAGGGGCGCGACGGCCAGATAACCTCAAAGTAAGGTTATCTGAGCGCAAGCTACAGTAGAGCGCAGCGGCGCTTGGGCATAGACATGGGGCGCCTGAGCTAGGGAGCTTTGGGGGCGTGAGGCCAATGGAGCGTGAGAGAGAGATTGAGAGAGTGAGAAAGATTGATGGAAGCAACAGAACCCAAACCCTAAATGTTAAGGCCTAGGGATTTATTGGAGGAGGAAGACCTTAACTCTACACAATAAATCTCAACTAAACCTAACATTGCCAAGTAGCAGATAAGGGTGCATAAAAAGTCTTACAAACATAAGGCCATGGGCTTAATAGTTAATGGGCTTGGTCTACTACAAGTGGACAACACTCCCAAAACATAAAACAAGGAAATAAAAACTAAAGGGAAAGGGGATAGGCATGTGACACCCGGGGGTGTCACATCGGGGCGCGCTATGGGGGCGCGCCAAGGGGCGTGTTGCTTGGCTGCTCCGCGATGGTAACCATGCTCACCAAGGTGGGGGACTCGTGGATTGAGCCAATGTTAGTGTGAGTCCAGGTTGACAATGGATTGTGTCATTTGTGTGGCTTGAGCTATGGCGCGAGCGCGAGCTTGGGTCACGGGTCTGGTTGACTTTCGCTCATCAAGCCCTCTTCATTTTTCGTCGTCAAGGTTTAGGGGCCATTAAATACTATGTTATATATAACTAATACTATGTCACCCTAATAATATTAATGTGTATACCCAGGGACGGACACAAGAATTTACCCCAGTGGGGGCTAAAATCTGACGTAATTGTAATCAACTTTAATATAACACATAATATATTAAAAGTAATATTAATTTTTTTAACATTTAATTAGCATACAATTAATTAAGATCAATCTCAACCTCACAATTAGACAAATCCATAACATCTTTTTTAGCGGAAAAAAAAAATCATAACACTTAGTTAATTCACTATTTGTGTATTACATTTAGTGACTTAGAATTTTGTGAACCGCTAATACTTCGAAAATATTTCTCTATTTGTGTATTACATAATTTAAATACATTTTAATGATATGATATAATAAGATATATGTTATTTAATTATAAAAAATAAATTTAATCTCTCTATTTTAATAGTAGAATTTAAACAATAAATAATTATTTAATAAAAATAAAGGGTATAATTAACAATACTATACAAGACAAAAAAATGAAAAGAGGAAATCAAAAAGAAGAGTGCTAGGGGTTGTTAAAAAGGAATAAAAAGAGAGGAAGGAAAAGTGATGCCCACAAGATTTGAACCAATGACCTTATTATATTAAAAGCAAGAACTTATCACTAGATCATAAGCATTTATTGTTCATAATTTACCTTTTTCATATAATACTTTTTTTAATTTCATTGCCCCCACTGGGCCCCACATGGGTCCGTCCCTGTGTATACCTATGTTATATATGACTAATATTATGTCACCCTAATAATATAAATAACCATGTTATATATATATATAATATAGTTATATAACTATGATATAATACCATGTTATGTACATATGTCTAAGTATTAATAACTATGTTATGTGATAATAATATGTCTAAGTAATAAATAATCATGTTATATATGTAATATAATACTATGATATGAAACTATATCTAAGTATATATGTTATGTTATAATACTATGTTATACGTAGCTATGTGTAAGTGTATATGTTATGTTATAATACTAAGTATTAATAACTATGTTATGTTATAATACTATGTCTAAGTAATAAATAATCATGTTATATATGTAATTTAATACTATGATGTGAAACTATATCTAAGTATATATGTTATGTTGTAATACTATGTTATACATAACTATGTTATAATACTAATTAAGTATTAATAACTATGTTATGTTATAATACTATGTCTAAGTAATAAATAATCATGTTATATATGTAATTTAATACTATGATATGAAACTATATCTAAGTATATATGTTATGTTGTAATACTATGCTATACATAACTATGATAAAGTATTAATAACATAGTTCTAGATAACTATGACACTATGTTATAATAAGTATGTTATGTGATAATACTATTAATATAATACTATGATATGATACTATATCTAAGTATATATGCTATGTTATAATAATATGTTATACGTAACTATGTGTATATATATATGTTATTTTATAATACTAAGTATTAATAACTATGTTATGTTATAATATTATGTTATATAACTATGTCTAAGTACTATCTTACCCTAGAACCTAACCCTAAACCCTGAATCCATAAATTCAAAGGTTTTTGTGCGCAAGGGTAGAGTGTACGCTACCCTTTGACGCACAAAAACCCTGGGGTTTCTAGGGCTTAGGGTTTCTATGGTCTGGGAGTTCTAATCCTAATCCCAAAACCCAGTTTGTGTGCTAGAGTAGAGCATACGCTTTATTCTAGCGCACATACTGGGTTTCGGGTTTAGGGTTTAGAAACATCATATGTAAGGCTTGAGGCCTTAGAAGCGCCACCACATGCCAACCCGGTGACTTTTCAGGAGGTCATCCTGGTACTACTCCGGCCCTAGCATGCTTAACTTCATAGTTCTTTGTCCTCACTTGAACAATGAAAAGGAAGATCTCTTGTTGACATGGGTAGCACTTTAATCCTTATAAAGGATTACAAATTTGGGGTATTACAATCACCCCCACTTAAACCCTTGACGGCCTCGTCAAGGCCCAAAGACCGCCCTCTAGGTCGAGCAGCCGTCCACCGGACCAAGCCCACTCGTAACCTAGAGTCGGCTCTGATACCACTTGTAAGGCCCGATGCCTTAAAAGCGTCATCCCATGTCAACCCGGGAACTTCCCAAGAGGTCACCCATCCTGGTACTACTCCCGCCCTAGTACGCTTAACTTCATAGTTCTTTGTCATCACTTGAACCATGAAAAGGAAGAGCTCTTGTTGACATGGGTAGCACTCTAATCCTAATAAAGGATTACAAATCCGGGGTATTACACCAAACCCTAGAAACCCTAGAATTATTTTGCAAAGGGGTAGCTTACGTTCTATCCATGTGTACGAAAACCTTGGGGTTTATAGGGTTTGTTTTCAGATTTGGGTTTACGGTTTATGGTTTAGGTATAGGGTTTCAGAATTTATTCGAAGTATTATTCGCGTAATTTGGACACCCAATGAAACGAAGAAGCAATATTAAGACGAGTTTTGTTATTTGCAATATATATTACAAAGGCTCATATATCAAACATGATAATAAAATATTACAGTGTACGTGTATAATGTGTGAATTACATCTAACATCCCTAAAGTTAATCACTATTCTGGAGGAGCTGGTGGGAAGTTATATTTCGTGCGATAATCCCGGAACATTTAAATCCTCGACTAAAACTGAGCGTCCCAACCATCGACACTTGGGTGTTTGAATCGACGCCAAGCGTATGGAGGCGGGGGGGAAGTTGACAGTCATCTGTGAGCCACACCTACAAACAAACATAATATCGTTTTTTGTTATTACCCTACACCATTGAGAACAAACATTACTAGTTATTTAAAATGGTAAGCTTTATCGTTATGAAATTGTTTCGGTCTCCTACGAGCAGTGTTATAAAAATCCCCGCCTAGGCCTCGCCTAGGCGCTAGGCGGTCATCCCCCGCCTAGGAGATGACGGATGCATAGACCATAGTTTTGGGTTATGTTTTGTAAAATAAGGTCTATAATAAAATATCAAAACCCATCCCAACATAGTTTTATAAACATTAGCGGATTTGATGGAACATAGTAACCAGGCATAAATTTTTAATCCGCCAAGGCACTAGCCCCCTCTTAACCCCCCCCCCCCCCCCCCCCCCACAACCGCCTAGCGACTTTTAGAACATTGCCTATGAGGGCCATTGTCAATAGCTTTGTTGGAGGGTTGAGGATCCTGTCAGACGCCCTCATTAGTAAGCACAAGCATAGGCCATCCCAAGATAACAAGACAAGACCCATTTGATACAGCATGGCAAACACTAAACCAATCATAGGCATGTCGAGCCAGTACTCTCTGGTGTAAGGACTGATGACATAGTTCACCCGGAATATATGCTCATCATAAGTGATCCCCGGGTGTAGTACGTGTAGTGTGGGCATGTATACATTTTTTGTTGTCAAACAACTCTCTCGCCATCTGCATTCGAGCCATAGGGTATGCATTCTATTCCGAGCCCAACAATACAACTAGTGTCTGATATTCACAGTGTCCGTTTGCACGTACATCTCTAGCCCCTTGAATGCAGGGAAACCAGAAGTAATCCACATTCCTAATCCCAAAGATCACCCCATATAAATCATGGGTTGTTCAGGGAACTGCCATTCAGTCCCTTCAGATTGGGTCCCAATGCCCGACGAACCTCCACTTCATCACTTGCTGCCACGACGTCGACCTCTACCTTGGCTTCTAATCGCCTTCTTCTTCTCAATCTTCTCTAACCCAGCCCTCATGTGCTCAAACAAGCTCGGCTCCCTCTTGGTAGAATACTTGGTAGAACCCTTTGGCCTTCCTTTTGAAACGATGCATATCTGCTCCTTCAATGAAGTTTCATGCGGATTCTCCATGTCATCGAACAACTCATAGATTTTGTATACCTTGTCTTTCCTCAATTCACCCCTTTCAAATTTTTGATTCATTTCCTTCCATCTTAACTCTGGAATAGACAGTGGTACAATGTCCTCAGTGGGCACTTTGTTGTAAACCCTTGCCCATTCCAATTGCTTCCAGGAGCGATGTATCTCATTCGGCATGATCGGTGTCTTATTAATTATGGTATTTCCAATTCTATGGACACACGGCAGGTCAAAGCAGTCTCTTGTCTAATGATCATCACAATCCTCTGTAATATCATCATTCTCTATTTGTTTATACAGTTCCACCAACATCTATAAGCACCTCTCTGACACTTTGTAGAATAGCCTTGAAAACAACATTCTTAATTCTGGTGGCACGTCGTCAAATATCGTTGGTCTTTTGATCCTTGGCATCTCCATGCTCGCCTTCACTTGCCCAATTTGACCCTCGGTCCCATGGTGGATCCTCACTGTCATTCTATTAAAACCACCTATACTAGAATCCATAATTCTTTTCAACACATAATGCATACCCTCAACCTGATCAAAACACATAGAAAGACTCGCGTTAATACGACATTGAGGCCTTGAACCTAGAAACCACTAAAAAGGTATAAGGGATACCTATTTGATGTCCTCGTAGAGAAGTTAAGATGATGATCCGTCCAGGCTATGACTATGTTTTTCGTGTAAGGATTAGTCCACGCCTTCTCAATGTATCAAATGAGGCCACTCTTCCACGATATCCTCAATTTTGCGAGCCTCTCTTCGTAGCTTTCCTCAGTGGTTGAACACCAAAGTCCTTAGCATTGGTCGCAAAACTTTTTGATGGATTTTTATCCTTCAAGATTGGGGAAGCATATGCATCGATGTTGTGTTTAATATGCACCTAACATAAAAGGTGTTTAACTTGACCTTTGAAAACTATCTGAATTGCATTGATGAGGGCCTTATCTCGATCAGTCATTATGGTCGTCGGCATTACTCCCGCCTCTTCAAACAAATACATAGGTTTTTGCATTATGTACGTGTAATGCAAAACTTCTTCCTCTGGCATAAATGCATAGGCAATGTTGAAAGTCTTGTCAGTGCAAGTAAAATCGATATTCTCCACCAAATGCATGCTATACCTATGGATGAATGTAAAAAAAAAAATATATATAAGCAATTAAAATGGATGATACGTTCGAGAGCCCAAACCTCCATTTCTCCTACCCGTTGTCCCTCTTGCTTGGCCCTTCCTCTAAGGAGTTGTTGTGTAACAAGTGCATAATGCCCACTCAAGCGTCCGTGGATTTTATCATCAATTTGATGGATTAAATTCAAGATATAAGGATTTCCGATTATAACAGGTTGTTCAAAAGGATCTCCTGTTCTTCCGTCAAATATTCTGCTCTTTCCCGGTTACTCGGGTTCAAATACCCATAGGTAGGTTGTTTGCTTACTGGCATAATTCTGAAAACACTAGTTTTCGCGAAGCCCCAACGATGACTATTCATTTAAGTCTTCGGGTAGCACCACTAGATCTTCAACAAGGTGGAAATTCTCGTATTCTTTATGTACATGTTCATGTGGCTCGGATGAGTATTCTTGTTTATATCGTTACGGCTATAAACACTTTTTTGCAAGAAGAATACCGCTACCAATCAGGTCAATACATTACATTCCACTACTATAGCTCAGAGTGTCGTGTTTGTTTCGTCAAAATATCGAAATGCTATTTTTTTTTTATCTCCGGCAGTTCTCCTTGAAGAAATTCCCCTTTTCCCTTGGCCAAGAATGAATGAACGGTTTCAAGGTAGCTAGTTAGTTGCTTACCTGCCTTTCGATGCAAATTCCTCTTTCTCATAACCACTTTTAGCAACTATTTCTCTTTCCCCTCCTCCTCGATCGTTTCGGTGATTCGCCCCCATCGGCACTAGGAGCAGATATTTAGTGGGAATGTCGCCCCGAACATGCGAGGACGAAAGAAAAAATGCTTTGTGGGGAAGTCCTTTCATGTCGACCTATTCGTGCCGGTTAGACATCGGCCATGAAATACATCCCTATACCGAGCAGATCACATGCATTCACACCTAAAGTGCTCATGGTATCATTATGAATATACAAACCAAAACTGTGAAAGCCTATCGAAGAAAGAAAAACAATTTGAGAAGTAGTCACAATAAAGATAGAGGATCGATCTATCCCGGAAGAGCTATCCGAAACGGCTACTACAAAGCCTTTCTTTTAAAAGAGAAAGAGGCGAGATCCTACAGTACTGAGATTTATTGGCTTTGCCGCCTTCCAGATACATCTATTGAGTGAGAGAAAGGTAGTGTAACTAATTATATATTCTTCATTTTTAGATTGATAGGGATCCCCATTCATTCAATATTGTACGATACACTGAAAACCAACCCAATCTCGAATATATTACTACTATAACGTGTATTACAAATTAAGACACAAAGCCATTTTATACTTATGTGTCTTGTATGTGGCATCGATAACTACCATGTAAGGGAACATCCATAATAGGTGCAACGAGTCCGGGTGAGCAAAAAATAGAATATCCACTTCACCCATAGACAACTTTTTAAGAGGATGCACTTTGTACCTATTCTCTTGCAAAAAGTTTAGAGTCCATTCGGTAACCATTATTTCCCCATGATCATCGTAATACATCTTTTTCACAAAGTTAGAAACTTGTTTCATGAATGTTACATTTTTGGGCAAGAAGCTTCTAAACTCCACAGTAATAGTCCTCAGAGTCATGAATCTATCGGCGGACCTCATGGCAAGACGCTCCTCATTTGGGGTCATTCGGCCCATGTATGCATGCCCAAGGAAGATAGTCGGAAGCTTATGGTTGTGACGTCCGTCTAACACACTCAAGATCCATTTTTGAGTCTCTTCCCCTGGCTTCTTCTTCGCTCGAATGACCCCAGATGAGGAGCGTCTTGCCATGAGGTTCGCCGATAGATTCATGACGTTGAGGACTATTACTGTGGAGTTGAGGAGCTTTTTGCCCGGAAATGTAACATCCATGAAACAAGTTTCTAACTTTGTGAAAAGGATGATTACGAAATTCATCTTCATAGTCTTTCTCCTATACGTGTCTACATAATAAATAATGTTACAATATATATAGATTACGATTTGTGAAATTTATTCATTTTTCCTACACCTACAATATATCCATTTCAATTTGTGAAATTTATTCATTTTTCCTACACCTACAATATATCCATTTCAATTTGTGACTAACCATAACTATATTAAATAATTAATACTATATAGCAAAACTACAATAGTAATACTATAACAAAACTTTAATAAACGTTAAGTTTATTCATCCATAACTATACTAAAGAACTACAAATTCATAACTAATATAGGCTTCTATGTATACTGCTACATCTCCATCCTCTTCTCCACTAATCCAAAATACTAATCTTTCAATATATACAGTATTCTTTATACGATATTGCATACAAAACTCTCATAGAACTATATGAACTTTTATCTATATATACCTAAACTATACGAACTTTTAATTCATCCATACCTAAGCTATATGAATTTTTATTCATCTCTAATATAAGCTCCTATGTATATATAACGCAAATATTGTTTTTACAAATATTTATGCATTACTAACTAACATCGAAATTTCCATCGTCTAAATCTTCGTCCTCTTCTTCACTACTTCAATATGTGTTTTCATTATGCGCCATTATGGTAAGAATGTTTTCGGATATGGAAGTGGATGAATGAGTTTTAGTATTTAGAGGGGAAAAGACTTGGATAAATGTTTCAAGTGCAGATTAGGGTTTCCCACCCAATTTCTCATATGGAATAGGGAGTCGTATCCCTGCTCCCATGACAAAAATTTCCGGTGGAGTTTGGAGAATTCCTAGGTGCAGGCCCGTGTATGCGGACCATAGCTAGCCCAACTGGTTTTGAAGACCAACTATATATTCCCTCTTAGACGTGGCGTGAGCTCGTGTTTGATGAGACAAACTCAGCAGTAGGGTTAGGTAAAATTAGGTGAGAACTCCCAGACATGAGCGGGTTAAAGGGGCTAGCTAGCTAGTTGAGGGAGATGAGTGGGGAATGGAAGATGTGACAATTCACTAGGAAGGAAGCACTTGCAGCCAGCCATCTCGTTTTCGAAATCCCAGAAGATGCTCTTGCTATCCTGTGGACGTGGACTTCACACATGCTGGATTCCTCAGCAAACATAGCCAAGACAGAACAAAAACCCAAATACTTACAAAGCGCCACATAACATAAGTAGAGATAACAATGTCAAGCCAAATAGAAGAACCAAAGCAATCACCAACGCCCTTTCTTGTTTGGTCACAACCCGGCCCTCTATTCCCTTTGTCGAATCCCAAATCTACGCAGCCGACAAACTAGTCTCTATCAGAGACCAAGTGGTGAAATTTATATACCACACCGATGCAGTTACTTAGCTCCAGAGACATGGCAATGCTAAGGACAGAAACAGAGGAAACACCACCAAGCACGGAGCATCCGGTGTTCGACGCATCCCTTGTACAAAACCAAATTCACATACCTCCGGAATTCATCTGGCCTGACGGCGAGAATCCAGGCGCTGATCCGCCGCCAGAGCTTGGCGTCCCCGCCGTCGACCTGGAAGGGTTTCTCTCGGGGGACCCAGCGGAGGCCATTCGGCGTGTTAGAGAGGCCTGCCTGAAGCATGGGTGTTTCCTGGTGGTCAACCACAGAGTGGATCCTCGGCTCGTGGCCAAAGCTCATGAGCACATGGAGTCCTTCTTCGGCATGCCCTTCTCAGCCAAACAAACGGCTCAGAGAAAGAGAGGCGACGTCTGCGGCTACGCCAGTAGCTTCACTGGCAGGTTTACTTCCAGGCTCCCCTGGAAAGAGACGCTCTCGTTCCGCTATTCTGCTCACGCCCAGTCCTCAAACAACGTTGAGAAGTACTTCTTGGATAAGATGGGCAACATGTTTAGGGAATCCGGGTAAGAAGCTAGCGTGCCAATATTTCAATGCTATCATGCATCATCAATTTCGTTGATATATTCTTCTTCTGAGCAGGAAAGTGTACCAAGACTATTGTGAAGCCATGAGCAATCTATCCCTTGAAATCATGGAGCTGTTCGCCATGAGTCTAGGAGTCAGAAGAGGCTACTTCAGAGAATTCTTTGCAGAGAACGAGTCCATCATGAGACTAAACTTCTATCCACCGTGCCAAAAACCACACTTGACACTCGGAACGGGGCCTCACTGTGACCCTACCTCCTTGACCATCCTTCACCAAGATCACGTCCAAGGCCTTCAAGTTTTCGTGGACGGAGAATGGCGCTCTATCAAACCCAATTCCGAGGCATTTGTAGTCAACATCGGTGACACCTTAATGGTATATATGTCATTACATTACATCATAACACAAACTGCACAAGTGACTCACTTGTATAACTCCCAATTTCAGGCGCTATCAAATGGGCTGTACAAGAGCTGTCTCCACAGAGCAGTAGTAAACAGCAAAACTCCAAGAAAATCCCTTGCGTTCTTCCTCTGCCCAACAAGTGACAAGGTTGTCTGCCCACCAAAAGAGTTAGTTGCCACCAGAAAATACCCCGACTTTACGTGGCCAGCTCTGCTCGAGTTTACGCAGACCGTTTATCGGGCTGATGACAGAACACTTGATGCTTTCACACACTGGATTCAGAGTAGACCAACCAAGTACGTAGTAAGCTAGATTCGTCAGCTAAGTAGGGTAGAACCCAGAAATGACTAGTTAATAACATCTCACTCCTTGCTAATCTGTGAAAAAGCTTCTTCGATCTGCTTTTTTGATGAATAAGGAGAGCTTATTTTATTGCGCTCCGCTCCGCAGAGCTAGGTTTGTTTGTATGGAGTATGGACCATGCTGCTTTTGCAGCTTACCGGTGAGAGTGTGTATTGTACAAGTCTATGTATGCTCAAGGCTTCGTGCGTCCTGATGAGCTTATTCATTATGACATAAGACGCGTTGCATAATGGTGTTGGGTCAGTACTCCACCACCAGAACAAACTAAACAACTTAGGTTCAACAATTCAAACTATGGCTCCACTCTACATTATCTTGAATTGGTTACTGTGGCTGGATTGAAGCTATTATCTCCTTCTTATGTTCATGTACAGTGCAGGTTGGACAAAGTTGGTACCAGGGTCAAGTCAATTGAATGGCCGTAGCTGGACTTCTGTTCATACTTTTAAATAATCCATTTCTAAGCTTACTTTTAAATTATCCGATTCCCGTACCAATTATGTCTCTGTGATATGTATTCGCATTAAACAAACCATTGAGAACCTACAAACTAGGAACATAATATAACTGTAATCCAAAATTTCATTACTATCAAACATTCACTAGGGTGGGATTTGGGTGGTCATTCGGTAAATCAAGTCATAGATTTAAACTGCTTAAGGGTTGTCAGATAATACTACTGTTAAATGACAGTTGTTAGATATTGATCTCTTATTATTACAGCTGTTGTAGGTTTCCTAGGATAATTTATTATCATGTCAGCTATTGTATTTATTTATGCCTGCTATTTATTTTTATGTGGGTTTCTAGGTGCATGCTTTAGTTCAATCTCCTGTAATTATATATACCAGCCTTCTCATGAATAAAATATCCAAGCATTCATCTTCTATCTCTCTCATGGTATCAGAGCATTTTCTGAGAGATTGATCTTTCTATTCCTGGCCGCCACCTTTGCCGCAAGCCCTAGTTATGTCCTTCAACACCTCTGGCCGTCACCTTTTGCCGCCAAGTTCTTGTGTGTTCTTCTTTTTTTTTCTCTAGGCTGCCATCTTACAGCCAAACCCTAAAAACTTTTTCTTTGGTTCATTTTCTCTGATTTCTTCCTCATGACAAAATCAAAGGATCTTGTTATTAACAACACCGGCACCGACAACAACACCACCACTTTCAATTGTTCGACTCTTCGTCCTATTCACCCTGAGTATAGGCTTAATGGGAAGAACAATCGTATTTGGGCTGAAGTTGTGAAGGCATCCCTCACTGGCAGTGACAAGGATGACCACTTGACAAAAGACCCTCCAGATGCAACATCTCCCACCTTCAAGCCATGGACTCGAGAAGATTCTATTATCAAGTCCTGGCTATGGGCTTTCATGGATTCCAACATTAGAACCAACTGTATCTTCCTTTCTACTGTAAAGGAAATCTGGAACTTCTTGACGTGTTCCTGTGGCAAGGCTCGAGACAAGGCTGCTCTCTTTGAACTCTCCGTGAAGGTTTACTCAACAAAGCAAGGCTCCATGACTGTTTCAGAGTACGCCATCATTCTGCAGAATCTCTGGCAAGAGATTGATTTATCCCAATCCCTTGTGTTGACTGAGCAAGAATTACTCCATGCTTCGGTTGACCGAAATCACTCCTACATCTTCTTGGTTGGCCTGAATCTAGAATTCGACCAAGTCCGGATTCAAATTCTGGGAACCAAACCACTTCCATCTCTTGAAGAAAATATTGCCACTATTCGAATGGAAGAGACTAGGTGTGGTATCATGCTTCACTCTTCCACTGCTCCTGCTGAAAACATGGCATTTTTTCAAAATCTGGAAAAAGGGATATCCATGATTATTTCTGTACCCATTGCAAGAAGTACAACCACACAAAGGAAAGATGTTGGGTACTTATTGGCAGGCCTCCTAGAATTAATTCTCACAATAGGCTTTTTTAGGGAAATATTTCCCTCTTTAGGCTTTGTTGGAAACTATTTCTCAATATAGGCACTCCAAATTTTAGATTGACCCAATCTTTAGGTTAAATTACAAATCAAGGTATAAATTTTTTAAACTAGTACAGATTACTCAAAATAAAATAGCTGATTTTACTTAATGATTTTTATCGGTACTAACTACCATAATATACTAACTATATCTTGAATAACTTGTTTTCTGTGGTCATAAGCCCACCATGCTCTGTAAACTAGAAGAATTTACATTAAACAGGTTTGATCGTTAGCTGAGCGTAGTATCACTGGACTTCCAGTGTTCCTGTAGCTTCCAGATTTCTAGGGGTTGTTAATCCTCAACCAAGACTCCCTTAGCTCAAGCACAGCACAAATCTGTTTCGTTTCCTTCCTCATATCATAGTTTTTAACTTAACCTCTCTTGTTTAAGTGGATGGAGGATTTATGATTAAGAAAAATAGTTATTTACGACACAACTTTCGATTAAGTAACTTTCCCTTACTAAAAACAAGCCTTTATTGAACTGGAAAGAATTACAAGTACACAAAACACACTGAATACAAACACATAAACACTCAAGTACCTAAAGAGATTCATAGAAGATTTCGAACTTAGAGTGAAGGAACTCCACTTCACTTCCAAGATCCAAATTCTTTGTTTCTCTTCCTACATATTTCTCAAATTTTTGCACTTTAGTCTCACTCAGTTTTTTCCTTGATACCTTCTAGTGCTTACAAGGGTCTATTTATAGAGCTTGAGAGGGCATAGGATGCCCTTCAAGACTCTTGTACAGTCTTATTCCCAGACATAGTTGATAAGGCAAACACTGACATGACAAAAGAAAAGTAAAAAAGCTTAAAGAAAACACAATAAAAGATAGATGACTTCTTTTTCAGAGATTCCTTCTGGTTCTTCACTTGGCTCTGCAGATCTAAGGTGAATCATATTGGTTTTTAATCCATGCAATACTTGATGTTGTACCAGCCTTCTCCTCCAATGTTTGTTTCCCAGCCTTCACCATCTTCGAGTTCTATTTCCAGCTCTTGTATGAGATTTTTCGAATAAACTTCATCCCAAGCCATCAAAGTATCCCAAAGAAATTCTTGTCCAAGCTTGGATATGTAGATTCCTTCTTCTATGTTTCTCAAGTATCCTGATATTGATTATGACGACTCAATAGCTTCTTGGAAATAAGGATGTAACACATTTGAGAGGATTGTTGTAGTGTTTCCAATTTTGATTATAAAGCAATCACTTTCTTTATATTGATAGAGGTATTCATAAATGTAGAACAATCCCATGGCTCTAGCTTCAGTTGGATTCTTGTTATGTGGTTGTCTTCTGGTAATGGGATCTTTAACAAACTTATCTATCTCTTGGATAAACCTCAACAGATAATGTGGTGATTTAGACTTTCCATTTTCTACTTCGATGATAGCACGATTGACAAAACTTAGTAATTTATTTGCACCTTCCCACCTGAAGACTCTGTCAAACACGTACCTTTGAAATTTAGTGAAATATTTTTTGTATAATGCGCTCCATGGTAGTGGTCTTCCTCCAAAGATTTCGTTACACCCATATGCCCATGCTTTGAGGACCCCAATATCATCTTTCTGATTTGCTCGTAAACTAATTTCTCCTACTCCAGAGTTATTAGGAAAAAATTTCAATGTCCCCCATTCTTCCCAAACGTCATAATAAGGACCTCCCTCTTTGCATATTATGTATGAGTACCATTCTGAAAAATTCTTGTACTTCCAATAACCCTTCAACTTTTCCTAGAGCTCCCAAGGAAGTTGAAGCATTTTATTGGTTATTTCTAGTTCCAAGATTCTTGAACATACGCTATGACTTCCTAACTTAATGATGCGCCCCTGTCCACCATGACTGCCACAGAGGAAGAGCAAGCTATGAGCATTCGCTCAGAAGGACCAATAATGCGATCTCGTGCCAAAGCAATCGCCAACGTGACACAATCCATGGTTGTTCGCGTCATCGCAAGCCAAGGGACGCAAGAGAGCGCGTTCTTCCTCAGAAGCCATCAACCCATACTAGAGAACGCGTTCTCTGTTAGCGTCCTCTCTACCATCAGTTAAACGCGTTCTTTGTATTATTTGAATTGTCAAGACATTATTATTTTAGTTATTTCTTTTGGGGCGTGTGTTCCACGCATGTCGCGTGGGCCGGCCCATTAAGCGAGACTCGGCCCATCTGAGTCTCGCAATCTAGTATAAAAGGACAACTCGGCCTTCTGTATTAGGTTACGTTCATTTTTAATCAAAGCCTGAGTATTGAGAGCTAATTGCCTCCTCCCCTTTGATCGAGCGTCAAACCCTAAATATTCATTCTCATCTCCATTCCTCTGCCGCCGATGCTACGGCCTCCACTCGATCTTCATCGAGATTATCCAACCTCGCTGTCGACGCTACGGCCAAGCACTCGATCTCTTTCGAGTCGATCTCCTCCGCTGCCGACACTATAACTCCAATCTCCCTCTCGATCCGTCTTCTAAACACCGCGTTCCACCTTATCATCCTCAAACACGACGCGTGCGACTTCCCACCAAGATCAGAGATTCAGCATCACAAGCAGGAACGCATCAACTGGCATCAGAGCCTTTGATCTTGTAAGTCGCTTGTCAAGTTTCATTTGTTCACGAATTTTTTCCTCCCCCATCATCCTTGCTTCCACCATAATCACTAATTTTTTTTCTCTCTCATACACATGCTTGTCCCATCGGTTTCTACAAGAGAATCTCTTGGCCGATAATTGCTTGATCACCTTGCGAAAATTGTGTGATTTGTTTGCATGAAATCTACGAAATTAATTCAAAGATTTCCTTAATTAATCGCGTGAATCTCGCTTGCATATCTTGCCATATTTGCTTGTGTTGACCATCATAAATCTGCATTAAAGTTTATCTCTCCTATCGAGTAAATCTCGTGATTTCTTTCCTTAAGTTACTTAGCCGTTTATTTTTATTTTGTTTCATTTAATTCTTATCCGATCTTCAATTAAGACTAAGATCTCGGATTTGAATTTCAAATTCAAAAAAAAAATCGCATCAAAAAAAAAAAAAGACCGCAACATTCAAAAAAAAAACAAGAATGAGAGAGCTTAAAGTCGTATGCCTATCAAAGAAATCCTAAAGTACCTACTACAGAGTATAGCAAGCAAGTCAGGGTCGATCCCACAGAGAGTCAGGTTATCTATTCTTGTAATTCACGTCACCGACTAGGAACTAGGAACTAGGAACTAGGGGGGGTTTGTTTGTGTTTTTCGTAACCAAAGTAAACAAAGCAAGTACACAAGTTCGCAAATAACGGTTGAGAATAATAAGGGAAAAAGCGCCACACTTAACAAAGATCCACACAACAATAGAAAGGTCAATCACGGAATTCTATCAATCTCAAGTTCTTAATATTCCTATAGTTGTTCTTATCCCGATCATAGATAACTATTAGTTCTACCAGCCCTAATAGTACTTATTACTAAATCAAATCCGAAAACCTTCAAGACTCAATAAAGCAATAGCAATCAAACAAGGATTCAACAAGATACATGCAATAGAAACAACCCGTTACTATAAGCATGCAATTAACTCTCTCTCACGATGAAGCGCTCGGATCCCCTATACGCAACAATCGTACTTGCAACTAGATATGCAACCCGAACCCGGAATCACAAGTCCTAGCAATTAGGAAGATATCAATAAACCTAGGTAGCTACTCTAGATAAATCAACATAAACCAATAATCAATCAAGCACAAGAGAATCAATCCAACTAGATAGGAAAACGAACAAGAGTAGAAAACTCACAACCAATCAATTGCTGGCTTCAAACTGTCAAGTGCAACAATGGAGGTTTAGTTCTCCATAGGGTTTGTGAGCAAAATACGTAAAACGGTGGCTACTAGGGTTAAAAGTAGATCCTCCTCTAAAAGAGTCTTAAACCTAACTTAAATACTAAAGCAAATATTCAGGAATAAAATAAAGGAAAATAACAAACTTGGAAACAAAGTCTCGGATTTAAAATAAAACGGAATAAAAACACGGAACGAAAGTCTTCAGCGCGTCGCCACTGCGGGTGCGGTGCATCCCACTGCTGGGTGCGGTAGCTCTCCAGTGGCTTCTGTCCACTTCTCTGACGACCTCGCCGCAGGTGCGGCAGTGCCCACCGCTGGGTGCGGTGGGACTCCAGAATCTTGTCTGGTTTCTGCTTCTTCCACCGCAGGGGTGGTGGTCTTCGGCGCGGGTGCGGCAAGGCTCCAGTAACATCTCCTCTTCTTATGCTCTTCCTTGCAATCTCTCGCACCGCTCCTCAACTCGTCTCTTCACTCCTTTGGCGTCTTTCCTTGGTGGCTTCCTTCCTCAGTGTCTCCTAGATATCCACAATAGCTCAAACACCTCCAAAAACACCAAACTTCGCCTCCAAACGCCATACACATGAATGTGTCTAAATCTACCCGAATGACACCAATAAACCCTCTAATGACTCTTACTTAAGCCCTACAAAGTAGTGCTTATCAAATTCCCCCATGCTTAGACCTTTGCTCGTCCTCGAGTAAACTAAAAGAAAGTCCACTCCTCCAATGTATCACACAAGGTCTCAGGAAGCATATCCTACAACTAAGAGTCACCTAACCCATGCCAAAGCTCCTGGCGCCAATCTCATCTACAACTCAACAAGCTTAAGGGGCAAGCAGAGTACTTCCCCCAAGCTTAACCCGGACATCCAATAGTGTGAGTAACCTCTAATCCTAACCTCCATCTATGACTCCTTATGTCTCCCAGAGTGACCTACCCGACAATCCTTCTTTGACTCCTCTTATTATGATGCCTCGCCAAAAATAATGAGAAATCCTAAAATCACTCTTCTTCTTTTTCGCTCATTTGGCCAAGGCGCCCTTTCGGGTTTTCACCAAGCCACTCATATTTTTTTCATAGATGTGCTCACATAAGCTCACGTCACTCTTGACCAATTATTACCCCAGCCTAATTCTGGTCCAAGCCACCTGCTTATTACCTAGGCCGCCCTTTCGGGTTTTCGACCTATCCTAGGATTTCTATTTTAGCCTTTTTTGTTCAAATTTTTGGCTTTTTCAATTTCTTTTATTTTTTATCCTCAGCGACGTAGCAAGTATAGAACTCTCCCCCATGCTTAAACATTGCATTGTCCTCAATGTAATGAAAGACAAAAAGAATAGAAGCACAGGAAAAAGCAAAAAAATAACTCACAATGTCGCCGAGCTGCTTGGACACTTTCGTTGTTGCTGGCGGTATACAATATACGCACAGGTCTCCAGTGTTGGGCGGGTGACTTTGTCAACTCCATAATCTTCTCCTACCGTGCAACCAAAAGGAACCACTGTGGTGAGTAGTGGCATAGCAAGGATGTCGGGGTTGCACGGCCTTCTAGGAACACATGGTGGAGCCCAGATGTAATCTTGGTGTGAGCTCTAGTGTTCCTCCTCCTCATCTGCCAATTGTAGGGCCATCATCGTTGTCAAATCAAGTGTAGGGCAAGTGTCTCCTCCTTGACAACATGATGTGCACCATCTCCATGGGAATTCCGGACAGTTGGCCTACGGTATAACTCTTTTTTATTGTTTTTTTTTAATTCCAATTATTCTTCTTTTTTTTCGGATTTTTTTTTTTTTGCTCCCCGTTTAAGGTTTTTTCGGGGAGTTTATTAGTGCAGGGAAAGAAGACTTACATTGGTGGTAAACACTTTCTGCAATAGGCATGGGTCTCTTCCCTGCAAGTTAGTCGGAAACAAAAACAAGAACAAAAACAAAGCAAAAACACACTAAATAAAATGCAAAAACAAAGAAAGAAAAACAAGAAAAGCAATACAAACCTCGGGTTGCCTCCCGGACAGCGCCTTAGTTATTGTCGTTGGCTCGACATATTACTCCATCTTCTCAACTTGGGTTGCTCATAGCAACTAAACACCTGGGATCTGGATCTGGGGGTTGTCTCTTTGTATGCTCTATGTTGAGCGTGACCCCCACTCTTCTGCACTTCTTGATGGTTAGACCGTTTTTCTTATCTATGAATGCACTTTCCATCTTTCGAAACGGTCTACCCAGCATCTCAGGACCTGTATGCTTATCTTGCCCCGTATCCAGCATATAAAGATTCACCACTTGAATCAAGGCCACCTTCTTGTGCTTTCCCTTCGGTTTCTTTTTGATCAAGCCCGGCACCTTTAACATTTCCTTGCAGCGAGGGGTGCTGTCAGCCAGTATGACCAAGGGAACGGTTTTTATGCAGTCACTGAAGGCCTCATAGATATCCTCGTTGTTCTTTAGCCTTTGAGTAACTCGGGAAGCCTCAAGGAAGGGTGTGACGGGGTGCAGCGAGACAAGTGGGAAGGAGTTGAGACGCACAAACTCATCATAGGCAGCCTCCAGAGGATCGGGGACTGCCGGGGCATCTTCGAGAGGGGCGGGCGTCGTAGGATTGTTTCCGCAATCGCGACTCTCCTCCTCTTGGTCGTTGAATTCCTCCAGTCCTAAAAAATATTCTTCTTCAGAAAGCACCTTGCGGTCCCAAATATCGTCTGGAAGGCCCAACTCCTTGAGCGCCTCTGGGAATGGGGCGGGTGGCTTCTCGGAACCGAGAGGAGGAAAGTACGGACGAACATAGGTGTCGACATAAGGTTTAGCAACAGCTCTAGAAGTCTCGCCGCGGGTGCGGCCAGAGGTCACCGTCGGGTGCGGTGGACCCCCAGAATTTTCTTGAGAAACAGTACCGTCACCGCTGGGTGCGGTGGGTGACACCGCGGGGTGCGGTGAACTTGACAGAACATTCTGTCCCTCCCTTTCATGCTCGCCGCGGGTGCGGTCACCTTGCCGCTGGGTGCGGTCAGTTTCCAGATTACCCTATTTTCCTGAGTCGTCATCTTCAGCACTAGGATCGACATGCAATTGCTTTCCACTTCTAAGGGTTATCGCGCTAACGTTTTCCCTCGGGTTCACTACCGTTTGAGATGGTAGATTTCCCGAAGTCCGCTGATCAATCCTTGTAATCGCCTCAGCCATTTGGCTCATCTGCGTCTCAAAGATCTTGATACTCGACGTCGTAGCTTGAACGTGAGTGCTGAAGTGCTTATCCAGAGCTTGGAGCATATCTTCAGTTGACATGGAGGGGCTAGGATTGGACACTGGCGGGCTATGCTCATAGGCCGGATTGTACTGCTGTGGAGCACCCTGTTGGTAAAACGATTATGGCTCCGGGTAGAACTCCTAGTAGTCATGACCATATGGAGGGTATTGTTGGTACCCATAACTCGAATTGGGGTGATCTCTCCACCCTGGAGTGTATGCGTAGGAGTATGGGTCATATCGCGGCTCTCCCCAGAAATCCATTTCTGTATCAAAATCAAAAAAAGAAAATACAAAAAATCAGTAGCACGGGTGTGGACCGTAAGATAGATCCACACCAAGGTTGGTAACAAACAAATCACAAAAACAGAAAATTTTGACTCCCCGGCAACGGCGCTAAATTTGACAGAGCTTAAAGTCGTATGCTTATCAAAGAAATCCTAAAGTACCTACTACAGAGTATAGCAAGCAAGTCAGGGTCGATCCCACAGAGAGTCAGGTTATCTATTCTTGTAATTCACGTCACCGACTAGGAACTAGGAACTAGGAACTAGGGGGGTTTGTTTGTGTTTTTCGTAACCAAAGTAAACAAAGCAAGTACACAAGTTCGCAAATAACGGTTGAGAATAATAAGGGAAAAAGCGCCACACTTAACAAAGATCCACACAACAATAGAAAGGTCAATCACGGAATTCTATCAATCTCAAGTTCTTAATATTCCTATAGTTGTTCTTATCCCGATCATAGATAACTATTAGTTCTACCAGCCCTAATAGTACTTATTACTAAATCAAATCCGAAAACCTTCAAGACTCAATAAAGCAATAGCAATCAAACAAGGATTCAACAAGATACATGCAATAGAAACAACCTGTTACTATAAGCATGCAATTAACTCTCTCTCACGATGAAGCGCTCGGATCCCCTATACGCAACAATCATGCTTGCTACTAGATATGCAACCCGAACCCGGAATCACAAGTCCTAGCAATTAGGAAGATATCAATAAACCTAGGTAGCTACTCTAGATAAATCAACATAAACCAATAATCAATCAAGCACAAGAGAATCAATCCAACTAGATAGGAAAACGAACAAGAGTAGAAAACTCACAACCAATCAATTGCTGGCTTCAAACTGTCAAGTGCAACAATGGAGGTTTAGTTCTCCATAGGGTTTGTGAGCAAAATACGTAAAACGGTGGCTACTAGGGTTAAAAGTAGATCCTCCTCTAAAAGAGTCTTAAACCTAACTTAAATACTAAAGCAAATATTCAGGAATAAAATAAAGGAAAATAACAAACTTGGAAACAAAGTCTCGGATTTAAAATAAAACGGAATAAAAACACGGAACGAAAGTCTTCAGCGCGTCGCCACCGCGGGTGCGGTGCATCCCACCGCTGGGTGCGGTAGCTCTCTAGTGGCTTTTGTCCACTTCTCTGACGACCTCGCCGCAGGTGCGGCAGTGCCCACCGTTGGGTGCGGTGGGACTCCAGAATCTTGTCTGGTTTCTGCTTCTTTCACCGCAGGGGCGGTGGTCTTCGGCGCGGGTGCGGCAAGGCTCCAGTAACATCTCCTCTTCTTATGCTCTTCCTTGCAATCTCTCGCACCGCTCCTCAACTCGTCTCTTCACTCCTTTGGCGTCTTTCCTTGGTGGCTTCCTTCCTCAGTGTCTCCTAGATATCCACAATAGCTCAAACACCTCCAAAAACACCAAACTTCGCCTCCAAACGCCATACACATGAATGTGTCTAAATCTACCTGAATGACACCAATAAACCCTCTAATGACTCTTACTTAAGCCCTACAAAGTAGTACTTATCAAAGAAGTAAAGCCAAAATAAGGCAACCTTCTTCCCTCAACGGCTAGGCTCATCTCCTTAATCTCTTCATCGTCTAGTGTCACGTTTGCAAGTGTGTCTTGTGTGTGCGCGTTGTTTACGCAAGAGTTTAAGACTTCTTTCTTTTGGTTTCGTTGCTTTTGTGCTTGCTTATCACACTTGATTTGCTTGCCTTTAGCCGCCCTCACGGCGAAAAGAACGCGCCCTTCTACGTGAACACTTGCTACTTGTTGAGTTCTTACTTGTTCTTTGGTTTTATATTGTCTTTTATGCGTTTTTACTCGCGATGGATGGACATATTGTTATAGGTAGCCTCATGGCACCCACAGGTGGGAATGTCCAAGGCGATGGTAACAACCATCCACCACAGCAACAGATTCAGCAACAGATTGCGTAACATGAAGTGGTCCCACTCACCAATCCTCCACAAGATCCCATTCTGGAGCTCTCGGAGGAACAATGCGAGATCCATGAATTTTGGCGCCAAGTTGCCGAATTCTAGGCCAAGGAACGCGCTGCGCTGGCACAACCCACACCAACCTTGATGGTCCCAATGGACACTCTGGGCGCGCCGCATCAAACTGAAGTCGGGCCAAGTAAACAACGCATTGACAAGGGCAAAGGAGTGATGCCCTCCACCTCCAACTTACAACCGCAGCTTCAAAGAATCCAATCGGTGATAGAAAGCCACCAAGGCTATGTGTCACATCGTGACCGCTATGTACCACAGGCAACACCAGTCGGCGATGAAACCGACTCCGACCGCAATGAGGTTTCCCATGGTGAGTACTCTGAACCTTATGACTTCAATGACAGGTACGAAGCCAGAGGCAACAGATGACAACGCGAGATCGCCTCTACCCCGCTGGCCGGTAGAGCCAGACGAGAAGAACGCGACACAGGCCGGCAGAGATGATCCAATCGCGCTCCAGATGCTGTGCCGCGTCAGCGTCTCCATGCCCCCACACCAGTTCCATTCAACGTGGAGGATCACTTGGGCCACCAAAGTGCGAGGACGCCCCACTATGGCTCGGATGGCTACTTCTCCCACACTCATCTCCACCAAGACGAGTTCAAGGAGTTTGATGATGAAGAGATGGAGGACTCAGGGATGATCAATCCAGAAAATTTTCATCCCCCACTCGGCGACCCTATGGAATTACAAGACCGCCCCACCGATTGGATCCCTCCACCTAGGCTAACCCAAGGCGCAAACATGGCCAACGCGTCCTTTGAAAGGTGCGATGAAATGGAGAGGAGGCATGACATGCCTTACGATGTTCGCCGCGACGCGCCCCACCAAGGACACCAGCGCCGCAGACGCGGCCAGGGGATGGAGCAACAGGCCCCATTTTGGCAATGATCGCGACAATGTTGGCGCGCGAAGGCAACAACTAGGGCATGCCCAGTTTCCACAGGCCCAAGGCCATCAATATGCTCCTTTGGACATTCCAGCGCCGCGTTTACAACGAAGGCCTCAAGCTAATGCTCCCAGGCTCAATCGCCACGAAATTAAGGTAAAAGTTGAAAAAAAATGGTAAATACAACCCTGCAGTTTTTCTTGAATGGTTGCAGGCTACGGAGTATACCTTGATCTATTGCCAAGTTCCTAAAGAGGACCACGTGGCCGCCGCCACAGTACACTTCCGTGGCGCCGCGAGGGTTTGGTGGCACCGATTTGTGGATGATCGAATAAGGAGAAACTTGGTGCCTCTCACAGAATGGCACCAGCTCAAGTTTGTGATGACACTCAAGTACGTGCCCCAAGATTACAAAAATCAAATGCGCCTGGACATTGCCATGGTGAAACAAGGTTCGAAGACACCCCTTGAGTTCTTCTCGCAACTTGAGGATATGTACTACAAGGCGTCCGTTAGCGTGGCTCCCTCCACAATGAGGACGAAATTTTTGAGTGGTCTCAACACCAACATCTGAGACCAATTGGAGATCCTTCCCATCAAGGACCTCAACACGCTCACGCACACGGCGATGCAACTCCACAATCAACTCGTGCGAAAGCGTCAGGGACCATACCAACCCTATGGCCAAAGAAGGTATGACTCTAACTCTAATCAAATTCCTGCCACTAATGTGCGCGGCCCATCAACAGGATCCACCGCGTCAATTCCCAACAGACAAGGGAAGATCGTGACAGCACCCAGTAATGTTCCTCGCACGCCGCCACCAAAGGGCACGTCACCAACTCAGGATCGCGTGCGTGACTTGGAATGTTACAAGTGTGGAGGCAGAGGGCATATCCAGAGAAATTGCCCAAACGACGAGAAAGTCCTCTTCTCCACCATCTTCGCGGGGTATGAATCTTATGAGGAGGAGGACACACCCCTTGAGACGATCGATGAAGGGTTCGAGGATGATAAGGAGGCTTATACCTGTGAAGCCACCGCACTGCATGAAGGCACTGCTCTGAGACTTGTCACGCGACGTCTCCTCACTGTCAAGGAAGCCACCCTTGGTGATCAACGCGAGAATCTGTTCCACACGCGTTGCTTGGTCAAGACCGCGTCCTTGAGCGTCATCATTGATGGAGGCAGCTGTTGCAACATCATTAATGAAAAGGTGGTCACTCATTTCAACCTGCCAACCACTCCTCACCCACAACCATACGGACTACAATGGATTTCATCGAGTTCTGGTAACACTGTAACTCGTCAATGTCTCATTTCATTTTCCATTGGTCAATATACAGACTCTGTCCTCTGTGATGTCATTACCATGGACGCTACACATCTTTTGTTGGGGCGCCCATTGCCATTTGACAGGCGCGTTCTTCATGATGGCTATTTAAACACTTATGTGTTTACTTATCACGGGAAATGCATCACGCTCTTACCTATGTCGCCTCATGAGATTTTACAGGACCAGGTTGAGCGTGATCGACAGAAGGCAATTGAAGCATCGAAAAACCAGAATGCAAGTAGCACGCGTTCTTCACTTGGGAACAAAGAGGCAACTACAGACAACGCGTCAAGTGATCGAACGCGTTCCAAAGAAGGGCCAAAGCCCGCGCCCAAAAACACCACGTTGAAAGGCACCTGTGAGCACAGGCTGCTCCTGGCGCGGCCAAGCGACCTCATTGCCCCCTTGAGTGGCAAGGCACCTTGTTTCCTTTTAGTACCCATGCCTTGCACCCCAGAGGCCCCCATAATGGAAGCCCTGCCGAGCGCGATCTCTGAGCTGCTTGAAGAGTTCAACGACTTATTTCCAGAGGAACTTCCCCAAGGCCTTCCACCTTTGCGAGGCATTGAGCACCAAATTGACTTGGTGCCTGGTGCCTCCCTTCCCAATCGTGTTGCCTATCGCGCTGGCCCAGATGAAACAAAGGAGCTACAGCGCCAGGTCCAAGAACTTCTGGATCGCGGCTACGTGAGGGAATCCCTAAGCCCTTGCGCGGTCCCAGTGATCCTGGTTCCAAAGAAAGATGGCTCGTGGCGCATGTGTGTCGACTGCCGCGCCATCAATCAGATCACAATCAAGTACAAACACCCCATACCGCGCCTTGATGACATGCTCGATGAGTTGCATGGCGTGACACACATCACCAAGATTGACTTGAGGAGCGGATATCACTAGATTCACATGAACGAGGGTGATGAATGGAAGACCGCGTTCAAGACCAAATATGGCTTGTATGAATGGCTAGTCATGCCGTTTGGTCTCACCAACGCGCCGAGCACCTTCATGCGGCTCATGAACCATGTGTTGAGGAAATTTCTAGGGAAATTTGTGGTAGTTTACTTTGATGATATTCTGGTGTATTTGCGTAGTCTTGACTCTCATGTACAGCACCTTAGGCTTGTGTTAGAGTGCTTGAGACGCGAACAATTGTATGCCAATCTTGGCAAGTGTCGATTTGCATCCGACACTACAAACTTTATGGGCTACGTGATCTCCAAGGATGGACTCCGCGTAGATGAGGACAAAGTGAAGGCCATCCGGGATTGGCCAACACCCACCACACCGACCATGGTTAGAAGCTTCCTTGGCTTGGCAGGCTTCTACAGGAGATTTTTTCGCAACTTCAGCTCCATCATTGCGCCCCTCCATGAGCTCACAAAGAAAAACGCCGCGGTGAATTAAAAGGCCAACCACAATCACGCGTTCAATGCGTTGAAAGATGCCTTGTGCAATGCTCCGTTACTTCAACTCCCAGACTTCACCAAACACTTTGAAGTTGAATGTGATGCGTCTAATGTAGGGATTGGTGGAGTCCTCCACCAAGAGAAGAAGCCCATCGCGTTCTTCAGCGAGAAGCTAACTGGGGTAACTTTGAATTACTCCACTTACGACAAGGAGCTTTACGCGCTTGTTCGCGTCCTCAAGACATGGCAGCACTACCTCTGGCCACGCGAGTTCGTGATCCACTCGGACCACGCGGCCATCAGCTATCTAAAGAGTCAAGCACATCTAAACCGCCTACATGCTCGTTGGGTGGAATTTATGGAGACGTTTCCTTACGTCGTCGTGCATAAAAAAGGTAAGGAGAATGTGGTCGTCGACGCCCTTTCTCGCAGGTATGTTCTCCTTACTCATCTTCAGTCTAAACTCCTTGGCTTCGTGTTGATTAAAGATTTATATCTGCTTGATCCCTTCTTTAAGTCCATTGTAGAACAATGCCTTAGGGACCGCGAGTTCGAAACTTACTTCTTCCATGAGGGCTACCTTTACAAAGCCGGCCGCTTGTGCATTCCTAGCTCACCAATTAGGAAACTCCTCATCCAGGAAGCCCATGAAGGACACGGTTATTTTGGGGTCACCAAGACTTTAGCTGTTCTTCGCGAGCATTTCTTTTGGCCGCACATGACCACCCAGGTGACGCGATACTGCACCAGTTGTGTCACGTGTCAACGCGCTAAATCTACCTCCCACCCCTGTGGTCTTTACACGCCTCTACCTATCTCCCTAGGCCCTTGGGAAGATTTGTCTATGGACTTCATCACAAGTTTGCCTCTCTCCCGAAAGGGTAAGGATTCCATCTTTGTAGTTGTGGACAGGTTTTCCAAAATGGCCCATTTTATCGCGTGTAAAACCACACACTCTGCTAGTGAGATCGCCGCGTTATTCTTTGACAACATGGTCCTTTTACATGGGATACCAAGGACTGTTGTGAGTGATCGCGATACCAAATTTGTAGGCATTTTCTGGAGAACCCTTTGGGGAAAATTGGGTACCAAACTCTTGTTCTCCACTAGTTACCATCCCCAAACAGATGGCCAAACTGAGGTCACCAATAGAACCCTAGGAGCCCTCCTTAGGACCATGCTCAAAACCAACCCAAAGCGTTGGGAGGACTTACTTGCAATTGTTGAGTTTTCTTACAACAAGTCCATGCACTCCGCGACGAAGCTCACTCTGTTCGAGGTGGTCTATGGCAGAAACCCACTGACTCTGCTAGACATGATGCCGTGTCCACTGAAGGATAAGGAGCACCCAAACGCAGCCAACTGCGCCGCGATGATCCAAGAATTGCATCAACGAACGCGGGCACAGTTGGAACGTTGCGCTTTGCTGGAAAATGGCATCTCCGCAAAGGCCATTTTCCAGCAAAGCGCAAATCAAAGATGGCTCCACGCGGTGATGGACCTTTTCGTGTTGTGAAGGCCATGGGAGACAACGCTTACGAGATCGAGCTTCCTCCAGACTACGGTGTCCACGTGACCTTCAACATCGCCGACTTGGAACCATATATGGAGCCCTAATTCGATGATGGTGAAGCGGGGACGCTTCACAGCCAAGTGGGGGAGGGTGATGCGCCCCTGCCCACCATGACTTCCATAGAGGAAGAGCAAGCTATGAGCATTCGCTCAGAAGAACCAATAACGCGATCTCGTGCCAAAGCAATCGCCAACGCGACACAATCCATGGTTGTTCGCGTCATCGCAAGCCAAGGGACGCAAGAGAGCGCGTTCTTCCTCAGAAGCCATCAACCCATACTAGAGAATGCGTTCTCTATTAGCGTCCTCTCTACCATCAGTTAAACGCGTTCTTTGTATTATTTGAATTGTCAAGACATTATTATTTTATTTATTTCTTTTGGGGCGTGTGTTCCACGCATGTCGCATGGGCCGGCCCATTAAGCGAGACTTGGCCCATCTGAGTCCCGCGATCTAGTATAAAAGGACAACTCGGCCTTCTGTATTAGGTTACGTTCATTTTTAATCAAAGCCTGAGTATTGAGAGCTATTTGCCTCCTCCCCTTTGATCGAGCGTCAAACCCTAAATCTTCCTTCTCATCTCCATTCCTCCGCTGTCGACGCTACGGCCTCCACTCGATCTTCATCGAGATTATCCAACCCCGCTGCCGACGCTACGGCCAAGCACTCGATCTCTTTCGAGTCGATCTCCTCCGCTGTCGACACTACAACTCCAATCTCCCTCTCGATCCGTCTTCTAAACACCGCGTTCCACCTTATCATCCTCAAACACGACGCGTGCGACTTCCCACCAAGATCCAAGATCCAGCATCACAAGCAGGAATGCATCACTTAAGCCCCGAGCGACACCTTGAACTAATGGTTTCATCTAAAAGAAAAGTTGCAAACTTACTGGGAGGTGACACCCATCCTTGATGATACTTCTTTCTGTCAGCAAACTCTTTTCTTTCTGTCTCCGAGAGGCAGATTCTGGTGGCAGATTGAACCATCATTTTCATTTCTTCTTCTGGGATATCCTCGAATCCATAGCTCTGATAAAATTTTCCAATAACTTGACTCTTCTGGTTGTTCTTGCTCGTTGAGGCTTTTGACTGATTGGACATTGTTTTTATTTGCAAGTTCTCACGTTAGACTATCCGCCAATGAATCATTTCATCCATGCACATGTTCGATATTAAAAGAATACTGGTTAAGTGCCAATTGCCAACCCAGTAGCCTCCCTTGCACTTTCATATTATCAAGGTTATTTTGAATAAACCCAAGTATTCCTTTACAGTCAGTTCTAGCTGTAAAAGGTTTGGGAGCGAGAAAGATTATAAATTTATTAATTCATTTCAAGATAGCAAGTATCACTTTCTCCATAACATTGTAATTGCACTCAGCCTTATTGAAGCTCTCACTGCTCTACCCGCAAAGCTTGTTATCTTTCTTTATTTTTAAAACAGCACCCCAATGGTAATTACTAGCATCTGTCTCAAGAACAAGTTCATCTTCTTCATTGGGTAATGTTAGCACAGGCAAATTCATACATCGTTTCTTAAGCTCTTGAACTACTTTAGTGTCTTGATTGGTCCAATTCCAAACTTCCTCTTTTTTCAACTTAACTTGTAAAGGCTTTCTAAGCTTAGCTAATCATTTATAAAATCAGATGCATAGGTAAGACATCCTAAAAATCTGTCTAGTTGCTTTCTATCCTCTATCTTATTAGGAAATTTTTTAACTTTGTTCAAGATATGATCTTGTAATACTATTTCTCTAGCTTTTATTTTTAGCCCTAGGAACTCAATTTCTTGTTCAGCATAAATGCATTTTTTATGTCCTAATAGTATGCCATGTTTTACACATTGTAGAGTTACCACTTTTAGATCATGCATATGTTGTTCTAACGTTTTTGAAAAAATCAAAATATCATCAATGTAAACAACAGAACAATGCTTAAGGCTTTTAAAGATTTTATCCATCCTTCTCTGGAATATTTGTGACGCATTCTTTAATCAAAATGGCATAACTATCCACTCGTAATGGCCTTGTAGTGCGCTAAAAGTTGTTACAGGAATATTATCTTTTTCCATTTTAATTTGCCAATATCCACTCTTACAATCCATTTTTGAGAATCAGGTGGCACCCTGTATTCTATTAAACAATACAATTTTATTCGGAATATAATATCCATCAAAGACGGTATTATCATTAAGTCTTTTATAATTGATAACCATTCTATCTTTACCTCTCTTTTCTTTTGCATGATTTCTAACCATGAAAGCATGACTAGAATGAGGACTGTGACTTTCACTAATTAATCCCTTCTTTAATAGCTCATCTATTTGCTCTTTAAATTCTTGTTGATCTTTATAGGTATAAACCATTTTCTTGACTCTAATGATACTTTTAGAATCTATTAGTTCTATTTTAACCATAGAGGTTGACGATAGACAATAACTCCCCCCGAACACAACTTACAACTTTCATTGTACTGTGCTCTCCAAAGAGCAACTCTTCTCAAAATCTCAAAAGGTGCTGAGTTGAAATCCAATTCAGCAAATGACTTATCTCTATCCTAACTCTTTTTTGTTGTTTAATAATTTCTTCCTTCATTATGAGCTCATTTATAGATAGTGCAAATTCTTTATGTGTAGGAATAATGATCTGCTCCTCACCACGCTTCCTGCGCATAAACTCTATTTTTTATGGGTATAAGCATGTTTCATGTTCTTGACCCATGTAGATTTTCCATTTATAGTGAACATCATTTGATCTAAATCTTAAGTACATGGAGAATATAACCTTTGAAAGTTATTTCCTATTATCATATCATGTGATGTTTACTCAATAGCCCAAAGAATAGGAATTACGCAAAGATATTCCCCTATCATGATAGGTAAGTCTAAAATGACTTCAAAATGAGTCATAATACTACTATCAGTCATCCTGACTTGGATAGGTTTGGATGCAGGCTTTCACATGAATTTAGGAAATAAGGCTTTATTTCCGAAGCATATAGAACAACCACTATCTATGAATGCATGTAATTCATAATGATTGAATCCTTCTATGCATATAGTTATATGGATGTAGATGTTGTTTGGATTAGTAACCCTAAAATACTCTTCTATGTCCATATATGTTTCTTCATCTCCTTCATAAACAGGTTCACTTATGGTTCTAGTTTTGAATCCTATCATTTTTTTTAGATGTAGAGGCTTCTCCTTGTGGTGAAGGTGAAAACGTTGGTGAGAATAAGGAGTTGGAGCTAGAGCCTGAACTTGTTACGGATCCTAGATCTATGCTATGCTTTGCCGGTTCCCTCAGTGTTTGTCCCATGCTATTTATTTCCAATTTTCTAGTTAAAGCAGCCGGCAAACTAGCTATATCTTCATCAACCTTATAGTTATTCTCTTTTTTATGCATTCTTGTAGGAAGGCCTGCATGGGTTTTTTTATTATATGGATTAGTATTGACCCTAAAACTTTGACTTCTAGAGAGGCTCATGCTTCTTTGGAGATTTGAAGGTGGACAAGAGTTTGTATGAATTCTTCCTTCTTCACCAATGGTTAGTACCTTTTCATTTTTAGTGAGGGAAGAGTTTTCAAAAGCACTGACCCATATAGTCTTCAAGCTAATTTGTTCAGGTTTTACTTTAACAGATATAGCCTTTTGGCCAGGTCCACTAACTTCGTATTTATCTGCCTCTACCATTTGGCTTCTAAGTGGAGGATTTGTGGTATTTTCTAGTTTATATACTACCTTCCACTTTAGTTGTAAAGGACAAGTTCCTCTATGCATGTTAATCCCTTTTGTCAACAATTTCAAAGCTAGAAATTTTGGTGTAAATTGATCCTCGAAACTAACATAATAATTTGGTCTACATATTCATGAAACTGGTCCTTGGATTAAGTTGCATATCATCCCACTAATGGTTTGATCACTAAATCGCTTGTGCCTAGTGTCACATACAAAGTTAATGCAATGTACATTTTCCCAAAATCTTGAAGAGGAGTGATGATTATTTGAATACCACACACGTGGATATATTTATATTTGTTATCCTTATTATGTTTTTGTATGTTTTTCCAGTTGATTAGGTTTATTTCAGTAGCTTGATTTTCATTGTTTTCAATAACCATATCACCTACCATTTTTTCGCATACAAATTTTGAAAATACTGGAAAGAAGTGTCTCTTAAAAAACTGTTCTTTTGCAATGATTGGGAATTCTACTCTAGACCTTTTCATTTCTTCCATTTGTTCCTCATCTAAGGATGATTCTGATTCTTGGAGTTGAGCTAATGTAGTCATTTCATCTCATGTTGCAAACACTTCTTTTGAGAAGTTTGAACTCTCTCCTTGCATCAATTCATTGATTTCATCGTAATCTGAATCTTCAATTTCTTCTTCTTCCAATACTTCTACGATTCATTTATTGTTGTTTAAGGCTAAATCGATGGCTTCATCTTCGGATATTTCAATATAATCTAGACTTCCTAGTGCTTTTGCTAATTTATTAGTTTTTCTATTTTTGCATTCATTAGCACAATGTCCTACTTCTCCGCATGCCCAGCATTTGCAATTTTTCTTCTTTTCAGGACAATAAGAAGCTTTTCTGAAAAACCTCATTCTCTTTGTGAATGGCTTCCTATAATACTTCTTGCGATATTTCTCTCCTCTTTGTTTATTAAAGCTTTTCTTCCTATAGAATTTTCTTCCTATTCTATTTCTCTGATTATCTTGCTTATCACATCCCCATGCACTAGGAAAATCCCAACAGGTTAAGAATTGTCTTTTCATTTGTTGGGATCCTCTAACTTCGTGACACTTTTTCTCAACCCATCTTCTTATATATTTATTCTGTTTCCAAGGGTATCTCTAGAATTGTACATTTCTTTCCACTCGAGATATCCATAACTAATCTCTTCGTTTATGGGTGTAGGGAGTTTATCAAAGAGCATTTGAAGATTAGTTAGATTATCTCCTATTTTATAATAGTATTGTTCGAATTCTGAGATATAATTATCAAGATATTTCATGTTGTATATTTCGAGCGTGTTAAGTTTTATTTGCCATTCAATAAGTTTTTTATCCTTTTCATCTCTTTCTCCTATAAATTCTTCTTATATTGCTTGGCAAAGCATTCTAAACATCATAGTAGGGGACTCGCTTGCTCTTAATCGTTCTTTTACAGTCTCTTCTATCCCTTCGTACCAGTCGGCAACCATCTCATACAGACTTGCTCAATGTAATTCAAGAAATTAGATGCTCCCCATTCTGTGTTCATATTTAAGACACTCATCATGCTCTTTTTCCAGAAATCTAAAACATTTTCTTTATTTCTCAAGTTGTCTAGGTTCAATTTATAGCCACTCTCACTAATAGGTTCTAAGGAAATTTCCTTTTTATTAGGTCTATAGTTGGGCATGATTCTTACCCCGAATTTAGCAGTTTTTTCTAGGAATTCTTTGGGTTTCATATTAGGCCTTTGATAACTAGTAGAAGATTCCTCTTCTTTTCTGTAATAAGATCTTTTAGCTATATGGATCTCCTCTCGTGACAAAGGTGTCATATCTTCTTCCTTCTCATTAACGTCTAATGCCATTTTGCCTATCTTTTTGTCTAGGTGCCTCTTAACTTCCTCTAATGGAATAGTATCTATATTTTGTAACTTTATTAGTCTCATTTGTTGATACATTTCTTCCTCGTCTTTATTATAATCAGATTCTTCACTACTAATAATGTTTTGATCTTTCATTATTTTATCTGACGATTAGGGGCTATTCTTTGATTTTTGATTCACTTTCTAGTTCTTCTTTCTTTGTAGGTTTAGGATTTATGATGGGTACGACAAACGTTTTTTGTGGATTTTGATTCTAAAAAGGGTATTTATGTAAAAAGGACGTTGTCTTTTTAGGTTTTATCACAATAGGATTTGCTCCTAGATGACGAATTTCATTGGTAATGGCAATCACAAAGTTTTTGTTCTCCTCTTTTAGTGCTAGTATAAAAGAACCAAGTTCTTCCATGTACTTTCTAATGTCTTTGTTTAATTTAAATAGTTTGGTTCTTAGCTCTTCAACTTCATCAACCAAAGTGTTCAGTACCGCTTTATAGTGATTTTGACCAGATTTCAGATGTTTAATATGAGGAGCTCCTTCATCAGGACAAATTTTTGAAATCTCCAGTTTTGGTTTAATTATAACAGATAAAACTTACTACTACAATAATAATAACCGCTTTGGTGATAATAACTTGGCTATGATACCAAATCTAACAGGACCTTCTTAATGTAGGGGTAAAATTTTAAACTTTTTGAAACTTATCTTTGTAGATTTTAATTATGTAAAATTAAAGGGCAACAAAACTAGAATATCACAAACAAAAGGGTACAAAGAGTAAATAAGTGTGCCTATTTTGGGAATAACTTTCAAAGTAAGCATATACCAAGAATAAGTTTATTTCACAAGCTTACTTTGGTAAATAGTTCAAGCCTCCTAATCGTGATTCGGGAAAGAGATCTGCCATCACCACTCAGCAACAATCTGCCTTACAGCCCACTCAGCCAAAGGAAAATACTACTTTAGTGAGTTCGGTATCTTCTCCAACTGAAGTAGCTGCTGAGATTCAGCATCTTCAAGGCCTTTTGCAGTCTCTTCAAGGCCCATCTGGTTCGTCTCCCTCTGAGTCATTGGCTCTTACAAGTATAAAACATCAACCTATTGGTCATCAATGGATTCTGGACAGCGATATGGTGTAACTGATCATATGACAAATGATCGTTCTCTTCTCAACTCATATCATTCCTTTGAAACTCATAAACAACTTATTACTGCTAATGGAACTCCAGCCCCTCTCTTAGGGAGTGGCAACATTATTGTATTCTCCTCAATACCTTTGAATGATGTGTTGTTTATCCCAACTCTGCCTTCTAATCTCATTTCAGTTAAAAAACGGATTCATGATCTGAACTGTAAAGTGGTCTTCTCTCCTTCTGGTTGTTTTATACAGGAGCAAGGCTCGGGGATGACGATTGGACGTGGTAGAGAAAGTGGGGACTTCTACGTCTTGGAAAACTATCTTCCTACAGCAGCCTATCTCAGTAACACAAAAACAGCCCGGCTTTGGCTCCATCATTATTGCCTTGGCCATCCATTTCTTTCCCTTATGAAGCACTTGTTTCATGACTTGTTTGTTGGTCTAAATTTTGAGTCTTGTTTGTCCTACTTGTGAAAAGGCTAAACATAAACGTGTCTCATTTCCAGATCGCCACAAAAGATGTATCCTTCCTTTTGAGCTTATTCATTGTGATATTTGGGGTCTTGTACCTACCAAAAACATAAATGGGTCCACATGGTTTCTTACCCTGATTGATGATTGCACTCGGGTTACTTGGTTGTTCTTACTTAAACACAAATTTGAGGCCATCAATATCATTCCTGCATTTTATGCAATGATTCTCAACCAATTTGGCAAATCCATTCAACGCATCCGATCCGATAATGCCAAGGATTACTTCAACCAAACCCTATCTTCCTTCTTTATCAAAAAGGGCATTGTTCATGAGTCCTCTTGTGTGTATACTCCCCAACAAAATGATCTAGATGAGCGGAAAAATGGGCATATCCGTAATGCCACCAGGGCTGTTATGTTTCAGTCCAATGTTCCAAAGTTTTTTTGGGGGGAAGCAGCCTTCACTACTATCCATTTGATCAACCGAATCCCTTTAAAAATTCTGAAGTATCAAACCCCAATTCAACACCTCTAATCTTTCTTTCCTCACCTTTCAATTGACCATGGGTTATAGCCTAGGATATTTGGGTGTAATGTCTTTGTTCATATTCATACTCCATGTCGGGGTAAACTTGATCCTAGGGCTCAAAAGTGTATCTTTATAGGGTATTCCAACACCAAGAAAGGTTACAAGTTCTATTGTCCTACTACTAAGCACACCTTTGTTAGTGCTGATGTTACCTTTGATGAAAATACCCCATACTACAACCCCTTTCCTGACCCAAATCCGGAAAAAGTTGTTCTCGAATGTGACAATCCCATTCCAGTTGATACACCTACCATCATCGGCCTTCCTGCAGCCCCGGTTATCACTACACCTCCCTCGTCTACCGCAGATCCTACTCCATCTACTATTCCTATCCCTACTGAAGTTTCTACAGATGTTGAACCCTCCATCCTCAGCACAACTACCTCTCCCATCAATCGTCGTTGAGCATCCACCTTCCCAGCCACCATCATCACCACCGCAACTTCCGCAAGTTACCTCTCCCCGTATCCACAAGACGTATTCCCGGCGGGTCCCTTCTTCCTCTCAAACTCTAGTTTCTGATCCAGGTCCTACACTTGTTACATCACCATCCTCAGCAGCACTTGATGGGCTATACCAGATTTGGACCGAGCAACTTCAATGCCTAAGAAGTATTTCATCCGACCAAGTTCCTTTACCTCAAATTCATGAGTTAGGACAACTTTCAGACGAGCTTGTTCGACATAATCATTTACTGTCATAATAATATCATCGACGTAGACAAGGAGAATACTTACCCCCCGGAGTCAGAGTGCTTGACAAACAAAGTATGGTCACCCTGACTCTGATGGTATCTTGCAGTACTCATCACTCCTCTAAACATGCCAAACCATGCACGTGAGATTGTTTATGACCGTACAAGGCCTTTTCCAGCTTGCAAACATGGTAGGGAGAGCTTGATGAGAAACTAGGAGGAAGATGCATGTAGATATCCTCATTAAGATACCCGTTGAGAAAGGCATTCTTAACATCGAATTGATACAACTCCCAATCATAATGCGTAGCAATGGACAAAAGGAGCGAACAATGGCCATTTTTGCAACTGGAGCAAAAGTTTCTTGATAATCTAGCCCATAGGTTTGAGTAAAACCTCGAGCCACAAGACAAGCTTTATATCGGGCCAAGGAACCATTAACATGATATTTAAGAGCATACACCCACTTGTAGCTGACAATATTGTGACCTGGTGGCCGATCCACTAGTTCCCAAGTCTGATTTGCTTCAAGAGCAGCCATCTCTTCGGTCATAGCTTGGTGCCATTCAGTTGACTGAAATGCTTTTCTAACATTATTAGGAATTATGATCTGATCAAGGTGAGTAAGAAATTTTTGGCGCTGATCAGAAAATCTATCAATAGAAGCATAATTAGACAAGGGATAGAGAGGCATTTTTGTACACGCCCTTGAACCTTTCCGGAGAGCAATGAGCACATCAAGTGCTGCTGAGGATGGTGATGTAACAAGTGCAGGACCTGGATCTGAAACTAGAGTTTGAGAGGAAGAAGGGACCCGCCGGGAATACGTCTTGTGGATACGGGGAGAGGTAACTTACGGAAGTTGCGGTGGTGATGATGGTGGCTGGGAAGGTGGATGCTCAACGACGATTGATGGGAGAGGTAGTTGTGCTGAGGATGGAGGGTTCAACATCTGTAGAAACTTCAGTAGGGATAGGAATAGTAGATGGAGTAGGATCTGCGGTAGACGAGGGAGGTGTAGTGATAATCGGGGATGCAGGAAGGCCGATGATGGTAGGTGTATCAACTGGAATGGGATTGTCACATTCGAGAACAACTTTTTCCGGATTTGGGTCAGGAGAGGGGTTGTAGTATGGGGTATTTTCATCAAAGGTAACATCAGCACTAACAAAGGTGTGCTTAGTAGTAGGACAATAGCACTTGTAACCTTTCTTGGTGTTGGAATACCCTATAAAGATACACTTTTGAGCCCTAGGATCAAGTTTACCCCGACATGGAGTATGAATATGAACAAAGACATTACACCCAAATATCCTAGACTATAACACATGGTCAATTGAAAGGTGAGGAAAGAAAGATTAGAGGTGTTGAATTGGGGTTTGATACTTCAGAATTTTTAAAGGGATTCGGTTGATCAAATGGACAGTAGTGAAGGCTGCTTCCCCCCAAAAAAACTTTGGAACATTGGACTAAAACATAACAGCCCTGGTGGCATTACGGATATGCCCATTTTTTCGCTCATCTAGATCATTTTGTTGGGGAGTATACACACAAGAGGACTCATGAACAATGCCCTTTTTTATAAAGAAGGAAGATAGGGTTTGATTGAAGTAATCCTTGGCATTATCGGATCGGATGCGTTGAATGGATTTGCCAAATTGGTTGAGAATCATTGCATAAAATGCAGGAATGATATTGATGGCCTCAAATTTGTGTTTAAGTAAGAACAACCAAGTAACCCGAGTGCAATCATCAATCAGGGTAATAAACCATGTGGACCCATTTATGTTTTTGGTAGGTGCAAGACCCCAAATATCACAATGAATAAGCTCAAAAGGAAGGAGACATCTTTTGTGGCGATCTGGAAATGAGACACGTTTATGTTTAGCCTTTTCACAAGTAGGACAAACAAGACTCAAAATTTAGACCAACAAACAAGTCATATAGTACTCCTTGATTTACCTGTCCATGGGCTGATGGGCTAGGTGCCATGGGCCGAGGGGATTAGTGGAGAACCGATAAAGGCCCGATACCCCTCGATAATCAAAAAAAAAAAAGAGGTCTAAACATAGAACACAATAGACCAATGAGATAATGAAAAGTGTATATCCCTTATGATGATATCATATAGTACTCCTTGATTTATGTCTGTCAAACAGATTCCTTCACTCTTTTTGAAGTGTGTCAGCAATTCCTGGCCTACCATACACAATGTGTCCACTTTCCAATTGTACAAATAACACTTGTCATGTATAGTTGAGAGGTAAAGGCAGAAGAGGAAAGATCAGAAATCAGAAATAGATCTCAGCAATAATAGCAGAGATGACTCAGGATTCCAAAACAGAACTTCCTTCATTATAGATAGGTAAGTAAGTAACAAGAAGGTATTAACAACCACCCAGCTGAAATTGTTCTTAGAATACCAAGTTACTTTGAAATGCATATCCTTTGTAGGCAGCATCTGAGCATTTCTACTGATCTGTGCAAATAAACACGTCATCTCAATGCAATGTCCATTAAATCGAAATGCTCTGAACATGATTTTTTTTTCTCAAATAAAGGGAAGCTTTGAATGTATAGGGGTCATTATGAAGAGAAGGTACATATGGGATCAAAATGGGGCCGCATAACATATGGAGTCTACGATTCCAAGGAGAAGTTACTGCAATGCAATTACCTAATGCCTTCTTAAAAATTCCATGCCCACACTAGGTTACCGCTCAGGCAAGTGCATTCCTAACAGTCAGGATCATGTCCAACCTGCTGCTGCACATGTTTACCGCATACTCCATGGACAATATGAAAAGTGAAGGTCAATTTTTCATTCATTGATAAATCATTTGGAGATTGAAACTACCTAGGAAACAGAAGTCAAGGGACACGATCAAACAACCAAGGAACTTTAATATGAGAAAATAGCAATAGGTTCAGTTCTTAATAACCATCCATCACAACATCGGTGTCAAATTTTCTACAGGGAAAGCTGTCTGTTATAAGTCGGTACCTTTACAACATTTTAGAAGCTGAAAAGTGGCACCATGATTGTCAAGTGCATTTCAACACCTACTTGGGAAATTTGGCAATCTTGTGAACACATTTCAAACAATATATCCTCCATTGTGGAGAATTCATGGATCCTCATGCATACTAGACCTCATCTGCTAATATTTGTCCAGAAAGGCCTAATCATCCTCCCTTAACCCTGGATTGTGGGTGTAGGTGTGATATCACATCAGGTGACACATTTTTCTCATGTGCCATGATCATCAAGGACTAATCGTTACACCAGATACGAATAGCAAGCAATCAGAAATCCAAATAAGTTATCAGATCTTTAATTCTACTCATTGCTCAAAGGATTCTTTTTGTAGAATGCTTGTTCTCTTGGTGGTGTACATCCTTCCTAGAGTAAACTTCATACGATACTTGTACTGTTGTACAAATTAGGGGTTTGCTTGGGAAATTCTAGATAAAGACCTTTTTACAAAAAATATATATATATATGTATATATTTTCCCCTGCACATTTTCCCATAGCTCTCAAATTTCAAATTTTATAAACTATTTTTTAACAAAAAGTACATTATAAGTAAAAAAGTCTTGCAAAAGAAGCATAGGATGTACACCCTGGGCAGAGAAAATATAAACTGCAGATGTGGAATTAATCACCACATAGAAGACAAGGGAAATTATATAAACTAACGATGTATTAGATTCTGTTAGCACATTGTTTGAACATGAGGAATCATGAAAACATATTACATAAAAGAATAAACAATGTGGGAAACGAAGGAGTGTTGCTTACAAAAAATTAAAGTGGAGCCCCTTCTGAAGCTGAAATCCTTTACAAAATCATTCAAGACCAACATATATATAGACTTAATCTGCTTCAGAGAAGGAGTCAAGGGAAAGAGCGAGCGGCATCTGCACTGTTCTGATCATCCATCTTGTTCACTCTGTAAGCTTGCAGTTGTGAAGATAAGGGTGATCGTAATTGATGTACTTAGTCCAGTATGACCGATATTTCATCATTGCAATCTCCAACCAAGGCTTCATGTTCCCATTATAGTGTACAACTGCAGCATTTTCAATATCCGATCTGTCAACACTTGGATTATAGCCTAATCCAAGAACATGCCAAGACTTCTCAAGTGGATGTGTCAACCCATAAAATGTGATCAGTCCGGGGGGCAATGTCCCAAGCTTCCAGAGTGTCCTATCTTCATTCTACAACGCCAAGAAAGTGATTGTATTAATGAGCAAGTTTTAAATGGGGTGCGAAGAAACACCAAAGGCACATCATAAGAAATCATTCAACGGAAAGTAGCTGATATGAAAAATATGTACATAAAGAACATAAAAAAAAAAAAAAATAGTTTCTCACAAAAATTATAGCATTTTCAAGAGTATTCAAAAAAAGGTTAATGCCTCAAAAGTCAGAAACTACTACGAGAAGTTGCTTGAAGGTATATGTGCATCAACGAACAACTGAACATGTCTCTTGAAATATGCATAGAAATTCTCATAGAAGTGCAAGGCAGTCAAATTACAAGGAGAACAATGTAAAGCCTGATGTAGTGTTGAAGACTAACCATGTTCTGCCACTTGTGATAGATACCAGTAATATCCTTTCTTTTCCACTCCTTGAGATCAAACACGTTCATCCCATAAGCCCATCCACATGCATTTGGATCAAAGTTTCGCGCAATATGTGGATTTGAAAAGTTCAAATACTTATCAAATCGGTGAAAGCTCTCCCCACAGGTTTCTACAGCACCATTGACTTTCCCATGAAGATCAACTAACCAAAGACCAGTCAAGTCTCTCTGAACAACAATATCATCGTCAAGAAATAAAATCTTGTCCAATTTTGGATAAACCTGTGGGAGATAGAATCTCAAGTGGTTAAGCATTGAAAGGTACTTTGGATTCCTGTACTTCAAATTAGATGCCCCAGCTGATATAGTGGTTGGATGATCCGCCTTGAAATAATACTCCTTCATGGCAGCAGACTCCAGCTGTCTCAAGACTGGACAGTATGATGAGTTCAACCACTTAAACTCGTCAACATTTTCAACATGAATGGTAGACTTTCCAGGAGGATTCAGTAGGAACCACATGTTCATCGCTCCAAAGTTCAGCTTATCTGTCACAAGATGAAACACATGCTTTTCTGGTTCCTGAGAAATGTTCCAGTATGCATATTATTATGAGTGGTTCAGAAAAACAGAAGCTAAAAACACCCATTGTCATCCAAGCATATAATAATGAGATCAAAGAGAGAATTTTTTAAAAAGAACACGGGTTAATTTTATTCTACACCAGTTTAGAAGAGCAAGTGAAGCCTTGAACTTGTATACTATACCTTGATTTAATCTCCTGCAAGGTTGCAACTTCATATTTTTCATGAGGGAAACACAAACTAATTAGTTCAGGGAATAAGAAAGCAATTATGTAAGATCTCCATTCCTAGTAAATTTAGAATGCACGCTACCAGATTAACCTATACTTCCACAAATTAGGAGTGGAAGGCCGAACAGCAAACATCAAGTAATAAGGGGGGTAAGGAACAGCAGGCATACCATATTATAATTAGAAACACTCAATAGTCAAGTCATTCATGTGCTGACTCTAGACATATGAACGCATTAAATATGTATGCAATCAAGCGAAATTTGTTGACTTCACCTTGGCATTTGTGATGGTTGAGTTTACAACAACTGATGCAGCCAGAACATTATCAGAGAAGAGGGCATAATGATAAAGGGCAGGATTCTCCAGATTTTCACTCCTAGGGAACTTTCTTTTGTCCAAAGGAAGAAGATGGTAATCTATGGTCAAACGCAAAGACAGACAGTGGATTCCATTTGGAATGGTCTTTGCTGCTAGTTGGCTCAAAAATGTGCTCTGCTTCTTTAAGCTTCTCACTTGTTCGTCTGCAGATTGAAGCATGGCTCTCAGCTTTCCGGTGACCAGCTTACAGTCATACAGCTGTTCCTTTGCTTTTGACAGAACTTGTCCCATGGCTCTGATCTTCTCAGGTGCACTACAAACATAAGCAAATTTTTCAGAGAAGGAAGAAAAAGAGCAGATGATAGTGATACACATGGGGGGAGGGAAATGAGAAACAAGAAAAGTACCATCTCAACTACCAACCTTGGATATAGATCAGCATCAGTAGTTGTCTCTCCTACAGCACGTTGGCTCTCTTTGAGTCTACTTTGCAGTTCCTGGAGCAAGTCAAGCCTATCCTTCATTTTAGCAATGCTTAAATATACCCTAGCCATTATAATCTGATCTCGCATTAAGCGTACTGTGGAATCAGCATTCTCAATATCAATTTCTCTTCTCCAAATATTGTACTTTCCTAAAACTGCAGAGTCGACAGATTTAGATCGCTCAATTGCAGCATTTTCAAGTTTTGCAATCACTTCATCATCCTGCTTGATTAAATCAGCTGCACGTTTTTCACGCCTTTTTTCCCTCAACCGCTGCAGAAAAGGCCAACCATCGTCATCAGACAGAATGTAAGGTTTAAAAAGCCTAGCCATTGCATGCAAGTATATCACCAAATCATAAAGCTTGCAAGTCAAGAAAAGAATCTGATTTACCCTGCGAGATAACTTTGCTGGTGACTCAGGGACATTCTCACGACTTGTACCTGGACAAAAGCAAATGAAGAATTAGTAAACAAAATTGAGACGACAAACTACTTAACCATGTGCTAAAATGTGATGACCTGATGACTTGTATTGTTTGTTAGTTGGCCTTTGCTTTTTGACATCAGGAGCTGCTCGAATTTCCTTCAGCAATCAACACCAGATGCAATCAGTAATCAGGGACCAATTAACATCCATACATATAAGAAAATCTGAAGGAAGTTTGTCCAAAATAATTACTTCAGAGAAACATACCTCTGACGAATTACTATCTGAAATTTCTTTCCCCACAATTTTCCATGATGCAGACAAATTATTCTTCTTGAACAAATCAAGGCTTAATGGGCCTAGGTCATTTGTGCTAGTTGCAATCACCTCAATAAACTGCAATAGCATTTAGAAGGGCATCAGAGGAGAAATCAACTCCAACAGAATCAATTATATAAAATTGAAAGCAACAAGATGGAGCTAAGTTATGTTTCTAGCCTCTTTTGACAAGAGCGGTTTAAGGTGCTTTGCTGCCAGCCTCTGTCTCCAATCTACATTCTACACCATTCCCACAGAGAAGTTGATCAATATACGGAATGAAAATAAAAAGGGCATCATATAAAATAAGCAGGACTTGCCAGCTACCTGGTTATGTGAACCGAGAGAACTACCCACCCTTCCTGTGGAAGGATGAAATAAAACCAATAAGTAGAGCAATAGTTACCAACATAAAAATGCAAAGAATAAGAATGAGAAAAGGAAAGGATAAAGTAGTGCAAAAGCTCAGAGAGAGCATCCTGCTTCCACCCTTATATATATACAAAGTTTGAGTGTAGTGCACTAAGAATTTTATTCGGTTTCTTCAGCCTATTATGCCTCCTTAGATTGCTCTCAACAGTATGAAATATAGTTAACAGTTTCAGAGATAATATCATTCTCTGGTTTTTTGATGAATTTCTCTCTTTTGACAAATATCAGCTAACTGAATATTGAGTAAGCTAAAGAATACAGCCAGGTTCTTCTGGCAACATAGCTGCATTCACACTCTAGATAAAATGCCAGGGAATGACAAATATAAGGATTGTGATGAAAGCAACCCAACCTACAATAACTTGTCTTTACAAGAAACAGCACAAGAGAGAAAAGTATAGTCCAAAGAGTCGCAATTGATTCTCATTAGCTAGAATTTCATTTTTTAAACCATTTTTTTTCTTAAAGCTAGATCACACCAAGGAAGTCCTAAATATTTAGCCAACAAGCAGATGATAACTTGCATAATCAAGGTACATGTTAAGACAAATTTGTATATTGAGCATGCACAAGTTGGCAAGTTAAGGAAAAGCACCGCATAGTCCAAGATCAAGATGCAAAATCAGAACTTAAAGAAAAGCACCGCATAGTCCAACTAATACTACTGTCTACAATCTACATCCATAACAAGAATTCAACTCATATTACCCCAAACTCATTGATAAATAATTCAATGACCCTAAACAATACATCACAATAAAGTATAAACCACTCATCCCCAGAGCCATAATAGATTGTCGACAGTCTCAGCCACAAGGAAGAAACCAAAGGGGAGGAGGGCAACAGATTCAAGTACTCAACAGTACGAGTTCAAATTCGAGATTCACTTGAAATATGAGACAAACCAAAATCAACCCACTTGCAAATCTAGATCTAAGCTACAAACCACGATTACACCAGAAAACAACATAAAGGGGGGATTATATTGAAAAGATTACTAACCATTAAACGTGGAGGGGACGTAAAATCCTCGACCGGCGAAGAAGAACAAGGAGAAGAGCACAACAGTGAGAAAGATCAAAAGAAGGCCCGTTGAAATCCACGATCCGGCGCCGCTTTTGCCCCGACCACCCGGAACCCCTCTTTTCACCGCCATTGTCAATCAAACAATAAACTGAAGAAAATCAAGAGAATGATATAATTAAATTGCACAAACCAAATTATACCGATAAACAAAAGGGAAACTCAATTAATTGATAGTTGGAGTAAGTAGCAGATGATATAATGCTTGATAAAAGCTAAGGATTGGAGCAGTTGTGAGGGAGAGTGTAAGAAAGGAAGAACAAAATCGAGACAGAGACAGGGTACCGGAAGAGAAAGGAAGGAGATCAACCCGATATGCTTCCCGGCGTCGGAAGCATCATAAGGCGAACAGGCCGAACAGCTCCCAATCTGGAGAAGAAAGGGGGGTCACGCCGGTATGACTAGGAGAAGAGGCCGAACAGTTCTCAATCTGCCACTTACGTTTTCACTTTTTTACAACAAAAACTTGAAAACGGTGTCGTTGGTTAGGGTAATATAGCCTAACCAAACAAACTAGTTGAAAGCACGTGCCCAGCACGGGACTTTTTTAAATTTATATACTCCCTCCGTTCCTGAAAATTTGTCCCGTATTTAATCTTGACACTATTCATAGTTAAAGAGAATCTTTAAGATTTCTTTCAATATATAAGAAAAAACATAGTCATGTGGGGTCTTATTTATCTCAACGAGTACTTTATAATATCAAAAAATTATAATTTTTATTAATATGTAATTAGAGATATTAACGATACAAAACTCGCATCGGCGAATATGCTCTTCCCCCATGGGACAAACAAAAGGGGACAGAGGGAGTAGTATTTATAAAAATATTATTTAATATAGCTCTCTAAATCACTATAAAATTATAAAAATCTTTGCTTATATTAGGCTATTTTAAATTCTTAAATTTACTTTATATTTTTTATAATTTCGTGAAAGGCTTATTTATTTAACTCTTTTAGTTTCTAATCAACAAATATAGTATAAAATGTTTGTTGGCTTCGCATAAAATCTTAAAGCGCAACTATTTTAATAGAAGTTTTTGATTGAATTTATCATATAAATTTAAATTTTCAAATTCAAATGTTTTTTTATAAATATGGTTTACTTTATGTTGATTTAGTATTATCCTACAAAATCTTTGATAAATATATGAATTTAAAAAATGTATATTTTTTGTATTCTTATAGGATGTCAATTTTTTTTTTCAAACAAAGCATAACTACTAAATTAAATAATGAATTGAAAGATGTATTTCAGTATTCGATGGCCCAAAATGATTTTTTTCAGCTTAGTGTTTGACTCTCCCTTCCTTGTTGTAATGGCCCAATAATAAGGTCGTTTCTCAATTTATATATTATTGACTTATAACTTAGTGATGATTAATTACATAATTATGAACACTATTATAACATAATTATTGTACGTAGTTAATAAAATTATTTATGAATCTCACTACCTTTATTTAAAATGTGCAAAGTATTATATTTAGTTAGTTTTTTGAAAATTATATATAGGTTTGTATTATTATTAAAATAAAGAGATTTTATTTAATAATTATTTTGTTTAGGATGATCTTGATACATCACTTACAATTATGTATATAAAGTGTGATTAATGGAAAATGTGGCTTTTCTATGAGATTGAGTATTCATTGCGTTTCATCCCACTCGACAATTCGAACGAAATTGTAAAAATACATATGTAATTGTAATGTAGGTAAAAAGTTATGACTAATTATATTCTTATTGTTATCTTGTTATTCATTGAAGTTGTGGGATTAAGTTTTTTGCGAAATATAAAAGTAATTATAAGACCATAAAATATATTTGTTTTTTAATTATAATTTTTCTCTTGATATGCTTTTTTTCTCAAACAATGAATTGATCTTTACTTGCTCATTGTCACCATAGTAATAGTCACTCATACAATGTTACAAATAGTGAAAGAAATGAAACAATAACTTTCAAATCATAATGATACAAATAAATTTTTGGTAGAGATATAACTTACTAATAAAAATGACATTACATATACCTTATAATTTATATGTCATGACATAAACAGAGACAAAGAGAAAGCACTCTAATCCATTCTCCCTCTTCTCCGACTCCCCAAATCCTACCAGAAGGGACCAATCGGAGCCTCGCACTCCCAAAGTCTTCGACGATTCGTCCTCCGATGACGACGATGGAGGCTTCTCTCGCGCCTCGTCCTCCAGTTACATTCAGGAAGGGGTAGTCAAGCCATGATAACAACAAAATGAAGCTTATAATATAAAAAATGAAGATAATATCAAAAGCTTACCAACTTCCAATCATCATCAACAATGGGGAGCCCACTAATTCTGTTTTCCACAATTATCTTTAGTGCTACAAGGAGAAATGTTCAGAAAATCAGCAGAAATGAACTAAAATAAAATTAGGTTAGAAGATACCAAGAACACTTTATATACCTTTATCTAGAGATAATTATTAAACAAATAATGAGATATGGATATATAAGATATGGATATATAAGATATGGATATATAAGATATAGATATATGAGATACGGATATCAAAACTTTATGAGCTTCTAACTGTTTTTGACTTTTGTATGTGAGATACAGATATTCTTAAATTTGTTAACCTAATAAATTTAAAATTAAATCGTTTGATATCAATCAAGTTTGTTAATATTAAAGATTAACTACTTTTAAAAAATTGCAAAAAATCCATAAGATGACACAGCTTTAATATATATATATATATATATATATATATATATATATATATATATATATATGGGTAAGTGTCATGTGAGAATATATAATAGGGTGAGAAATGAGAATAAATCCTAGTCTTTGGATGATAAATAAACCAAAGGCTAGGATTAAACTTTCATTAAAAGGTCATGTGCCATGCACATGACCTGATTTTTGGAAGTTTGATCGGTCAATATGACTGGTCAAACCAGTCACCGGCGGTCAACGTCGGAGCTCCGGCGTTGACCGGTCAATTTATTATTTTTTTCGTCTAGTTTTTTTTTTCAGGCACAATTTTTGGCTTGCGATTGCATATGCATTGATTTTTGCTTGTATGTGCATCGATATTGAATTGTATGTGCATTGATATTGCATAAAATCTGTATAGGATTTTTTACTATATGTGTGACTTTGTGTATGTGATAACTCGTACACTTCTCAGCATGTACATATGTTTTAGCATGTGTGTGCATAGATTTTGACATATATTTGCATCTAAATTCTACTTGTGTGTATTATTTTCTTGGGTTGAAATGTGCATGAGTTTTGGCTTATATGTGCATACCTTTTAAAGTGCATGTCTTTTTTTGTTGTATGTGCATCTAAATTCCATAAATTAGGTATAGGGTTTTGATTATATGTGTGACTTTGTGTATGTGGAAACTCATGCACATATATGCAAAAACTTATGCATACATTTCGCATAATGTGCATATGTTTTGGCATGTGTGTGCATAAATTTTGACCTGTATGTGCATCTAAATTCTACTTGTGTGCGTTGTTTTCTTGGGTTGAAATGTGCATGAGTTTTGGCTTGTATGTGCATACCCTTTGAAGTGCATGTGTTTTTGCTTGCATTTGCATGTATATTGAACTAGGCATGCATAGGGTTTGACTATATGTGTGACTTTTTGTAAGTGGAAACTTATGCACACACATGTAAAATCTTATACACTTTACATATTGTGTATAGGTTTTGTCTTGTAAGTGCATGAATTTTGAATTGCATGTGCCTCTAAATTTTACTTGTATGCATCGTTTTCTTGGCTTGATATGTGCATGAGTTTTTTACTTGTATGTGCATATCATTTAGAACACATGTTTTTTTGTTTGAATGGGCACATGTCAAAACTTATGCACATACAGTGTACAACTCATGCATATTTTCTCTAGAAAACAATGCATATTTTTTTACAATCTTTGGATGCACATACATGTCAATATCGATGCACATACAAGCTAAAATATATGTACATGCCATCTCAAGCAAAAAAAATAGTTTTGGAAATAAGTTGGGCTGCGAAAAATTGAATTGAAAAAAATGGTCGGACAACACCTTATAAAATTTTAATGCACATACAAGTCAATATTGATGCACACACAAGTCGAAAATGGTGCACATGCCAGCGCAAGCAAAAAGTGGACCTGAAAAAAAAAATGGGCCGAAAAAAATAACTTAGGTCGGACAACGCCTTATAAAATTTGATGCACATATAGGACAATATAGATGCACACACAAGCCAAAATGTATGCACATACCATCTTAAGTCAAAAAGTGACTCCGAAAAAAAAATTTGACCGATCAACGTCGGGGCTCCGGCGTTGACCGTTAGCGTTGACCGTTAGCATTGACCGGTTAATTATCCACTTAAGTGGTCATGTGGCACATGACCACTTAAATGATAGTCTAACCCTAGCCTTTGGATTTAAAGGCTAGGAGTTATTATCACTTATTACCTTAATATTCATTCTCACCGGATCCGTATCCTATATATATATATACTTCAAAGTTCAAAATGAAAACCAATTGTACATAATAACCATGATTATCAAGACAAATTTCAAAATGTGAAATTTATGGGTTGAAAATCTATTAGGTTAACAAAATTTTATAGATATTGTATAATTATAATTTTAAGATTTAACTAACTTTTAAAAATGATATCTAGTTGAAAAATTGTTAGTGTCAAATTTAAATATTAAGTATACTTGAAAAAATGAACTAAAATTAAAATTGATAATTAACCACAATTTGACATATCAGCATGGTGGGGGCCAGAATCATTCTGGTGGCTCGAAATGTGACATCTTTAATATATATATATATGATTTTTGTTAATAAGCTAGACAAAGTTGTGGTTAAGTATTATTATTTTAATAATTTTATTTTTCTAAAAGGTTTAAACATTTTTTTAGGAAATAGTTTCTAAAAATAAGATGTCTTAAGGTATGGATTAGAAAAAACGTTAAAGAAAAGGGGATGTAAACCTAGAAAGTAGAATAATCAATCCAACATATATAAACATAGAAACCAGATTCACAGAATTCATCCAAAGTAATGCAACTTGTAACATAATTGAACTACAAAAGATAATAGATGAAGACACTTGTAAACTCATCCTTAATATTTCAGTTCCTATAAACTTCATTTTTAATAGACTTTATTAGAGTCATATTCGTAACAGTTAGTTCTTTATCCGGTCAATAATTGATTTATTAGCTATACAAATAGAAAATCATAATATTGACTTAAACTTGTTATGGAAACTTGACTCATACCCAAAAATCAAAAACTTCATTTGGAAGGTAGCACATAATGACTTACCAACAAAAACTAGACTCTAAGAAAAACATGTTGTAGTCCCATCAAATTGTTGCTTCTACAACCATCCACATGAAAACCTCTATCATATACTAACAAAATGTCCTAACACGTTAAAGAATCTATATATAATAAACAACAAAACATCACAATACATACAAAATTTTAAGACAGATAACCTAAAACTATATGATTTTCCTATCCATGATTCATGATAAATTAAGCAAACAAGACTTTATTAAACTATAATCCATTTTTGGTGCATATGGAACAAAAAAAACTAACTATATTTGACTCTAATCAAGCTAGACAAATAAAAGATATTTCACTATATACAAAACAACAAATTACAAAATGGAAAAAAAACGAAGCAACTTGGCCATGAGGATGACCTACACCCTAAGACAAACCAAAATAGACCGAGAAAAATAAGGAACCTCAAATGGGATCAACCACCAGAAGGACACTACAAAATTAACTTTAATGGATCAAAACTACAGAATGGCTCTACATCCATCAAAAACATTATTAGAGACCATGATGTCAAACTAATATATATGGACTCAAAAAATGTGGCACAAACACAATATTACTAAAATTCCTTACTATAAGATATAGTATTGCGGTGGCTACAAAAATGGGTAATTAAATCTATTATTATTGAAGGTGATAATTTGTGTCATATAAATGCAATCAAAGGAAACTAGAGTTGTCCTTGAGAGATATAGATGATTGTGGCGGTCATTCTCTACGACCTTTGGATTTTCCTGCAAGTTTAGATTCGTCGTGCCTTTAGAAAGGTGAACCAGGTGGCGGATATACTTTCTCACTTGAGCCACCTACCCTCGACTGCTGAGTTGTCTCAAGTTTAGACTTTTTTTTGTCTCATCCCGAAGGATGCTCTAGGGCCACCAACCAATCGATTTTAGGTCCCCTAACTTTTTCCTTATCAAAAAAAGAGAGAAGGGAAGGGGGGATGCTCTTGGACCGAACCGAACTGACTGAACCGAACTTGAACCGATTATATTCAGTTTGGTTTTCGGTTCTTATAAAAATAATATTCGGTTCGAATTCGGTTCGGTTCGGTCAAAACCGATTATTTTTTAAAATAATTAAAAAAACCTAGATTTTTAGATAAATTAGTCCAACCTTATTCTGTCCGGTCCAGTTCGGTCCGGTCTAGTTCGGTCCAAGTTCGGTCCAAGTTTGGTCCAATTCGGTCCAATTCGGTCCAAGTTCGGTTCAGTTCGATCCAAGTTCGGTTCAATTTGGTCCAAGTTCGGTTCGGTTCGTTCTAATTCGGTTTTGTGCACTAAAACCTACTTCAATAACCTAAATCAACATAATTTCAAAATATTCGGTTATTTCGGGCCAAAATCGAACCGAATAAAACCGAACCGAACCGAGTATGTTCAGTTCGGTTTTCGGTCCACAAATTTCCGAAATTCAGTTTCGGTTTAGTTCGGTTTTGGCCCAATGAACAGCCCTATGTAGAGTGTTTAGTGGAGCCAGCTATACATGATCAACAATAAAATCTCATTGTCCATATGAGGGAGTGATCGTCTTATCCTGATGGTAGGCTACCCTCTCTACCATGTCATCAAGAATTTGTCAAATCATCCAAATAATGTAGTAAATATAAGTGGCTATTTTATAATGGAAAAAATAATTTATTGTACAAATAATTAAAAGAGTAGCTGTAAAAAGTAAAAAGACTACTAGCGTAGTCTAAAAGAAGTTGAAGAGTTTCCTCCCTTCCCACAATAAGTGGTGGCCAAGATATTAATTTTGAGACTACTTAATCTTTCTCCCCTTGTACACATCTTCTTCTTCCTTTTCAAAAACCTCTTGCATATGTATATATGTATGGTGATCAGAGTTTAATTTTGAGAGGTGACCGGATTTTAATTTCGAGAGGTCGTCGGAGTTGTCTAAACAGTGGCCTCTTAATTCACTTGATTTTTCGATTTTGTAAGTTTTAAATTGCACAAGAAATACCTTCCATAATGAGCAGCTATAAAATCCATCGGCATATCGTGTTGGGTTGTGAAGATGTGCCCAATATATCTAGTATTCTATGGTACATTACTTGTTGGCATCTGTGGCTCCTTCTGAAATATTGTACACTCATGTCCTTGTTCTTACCAAAGGTTAAGGACGGACCTTGTCGGTGACCGAAAACCGTGCGGTTGGGAGGGACGAAGAGCGCCAGTTGCCAAAAATCGTATGGTTGGATGAGTGTGGTGGGAGAAATTAAAGATGTGCATGCTTTCAGAATGAGCTTTTAGAAGTAGAATAGTCTACTATCAAGAAAAAGATATACATAAGTAAAAGTTAATTGGTTAAAGTGATTACATGGGTTGCAGTTTTAACCGTTGGATTTGAGGAAAGATATCGATGATTAAAATTGAATATCCTATTCTCTTCACAAGGAATGAATATTCTCTTATAACGTCTAATAATTATAATTGTTAGATATTGAGTAATATTAGAGACTTTTATAAATCTAAATAGTAAATATAAAATTAGAAAGATTAAATTTTTCACCTTAAAATGATAAGATAAAATCAATTTTATACACAAAGATTTTATACGGTTACTATAAAAATTATGTTACTATTATCAATATGTTTGCAACTATGGAGTTATATTGATAAAATTATTTGTACATAATATTTATTTATTCATGATGTACAAGAATGAAGACTTTATATGTATTGGATATATGGTATATAAATGTTGCTTGTAAGAATGAGGAATATACAAAATCGGGTTGTCGCTTGTAAGATTCTAAATTGTATAGGATCGTGAGAACTATTTTGACTAACTAAGATCCTATCTAAGATAAGACACTTCTTAAGGATCAATGATTGTTAGAATATATGATCTAGTAGTAATACATGTCTTACTTATATGCAAAATATATAAGAGATGAATGCTCTAGTAAAACATCCTTTTATAGTAAAACGGGTGGATTAATCTAGTGCGTTGGATTAGAGTAGGGTGGATGGTTGAGATTTAATTTAGAAAGTCACAAACATGGGGAGTGAAATCACCCACACCAGATTATTCCTTTCACTAGTAGAGACTTTTCCATAGATAGCACTAAAATTAGGGCGCTATTAAAAAACGCAATAAAATAAACAAATGCTTAGCGGTTTTATGAAACAACCGCTAAGAATAAATAAATCTTTTTTTTTATTAGGTATTTCTAAACTCTTAGCGGTTTTTATAAAAAAATGCTAAGATAATTGCACAACTCTTAGCGCTTTTTATAAAAAAGCGCTAAGATAGTTTTTTCCATTTTAATTTTGAAAATGTCTAAAATTTTCTTAGCGGTTTTTATAAAAAAACGCTAAGAAAATTAAACTACTCTTAGCTCTTTTTTATAAAAAGTGCTAAGATAGTTTTTTCCATTTTAATTTTGAAATGTCTAAAATTTTCTTAGCTGTTTTTATAAAAAAACGCTAAGAAAATTAAACTACTCTTAGCGCTTTTTTTATAAAAAGCGCTAAGATAGTTTTTTCCATTTTAATTTTGAAATGTCTAAAATTTTCTTAGCGGTTTTTATAAAAAAAACGCTAAGAAAATTAAACTACTCTTAGCGCTTTTTTATAAAAAGCGCTAAGAGTTGTTTCCTACTTAATTTTAAAATGTCAAAATTTTTTATAGCACTTTTTATAATAAAGCGCTATAAAACGTTTCCTACTTTCTACACTCGCGCGCTGCTACTAAGTACTTAACTCTCTATCCCGCCCTCACTTCATCCCCCCGCCCTAACTTCATCCTCCCGCCCTCTCCTGTGTCTCTCTCGCCCTACCTTTGATTTTCCACTCTCGGCGCCGCTTCCGGCCTCCTGTGTATATCTGCTTCCGTTTCCGGTCTCCTGTGCCGCTTCCGTTTCCGGTCTCCTCTCTGTCGGCGGCTCCTAGTTGCCATCTTCGCAGGAGCTTCTCTCTGCGGCTCTGTTGGTGGCGTCTCCACATCCATCTCCGGCGTCGCAAGGTATGCCACCTTATCTGCTTCAATCTTGTCTGCTTCAAACTAGAAAATCATTGCCTGTCAATTTTTGCCTGCTTCAATCTTGTCTGCTTTGATTTTGATTCCTGAGAAACTCTCGACGCCGCTTCAATTTTGATTCCTGAGAAACTCTCGGCGCCGCTTCAGAGAAATTCACTGCATGTCAATTTTGATTCCTGAGAAACTTGCAATTCCTGCGAAACTCAATCAAAATTAGTCTTGTTTGATTGAGTTCCATGTTTATCCATTCACTGCCTGTCAATTTTTGCCTAATTTTTGAACTAGTCTGCTTATTATGAGTGAACTTTTGCTGAGTGAACCAATTTTACAATTTTTACAGCAAAAAGAACTCACTCCCCTACTACATCTCTATTAGCAATTTTGCTTAATCAGCCATCACAGAAGCAATTGGGCAGCAGAGTAAATAGAGGTAATTTCCCCCTTTTTGAGTTTCATCTGCCAAACCTGCTGGTTGAATTGATAGGCATTTGCGGCTTGATTGTGATGAATTATATGCAATATGTCATTTATCGTCAACAATTATCTAAACCAAGTCCAATCTAGTTTAACAGCATTTTGCAAGATGTCATCTCAGTGTGTTGAAAATGTGAGTTTTTGACCGCTTAACGAGATATACCTTTTTTATTGAGTAACAAATGGGCTTACTGATAAAATTTAGACACTCTTCATTTCTGAACTTGAGAAAAATTATCCACTTCTATGCTAATTGAAGGTCTTTCTGAATGAGGAATGGTTTTTTATCTGAAAAGATGTCTTTTAATCACGTAGATTTGATTTACTTAGCTATGCATACTGTTGTTGTTTTTCCTGTTACGATGCACCTTGTTGGTTCTAGGTAACCCAAAATAAATAGTGCTGCAGTTCTGTTCTGGAATGAATTTTGAGCTGCAGATTTCAGTGATGTGTTTCTTGTTGCCATTTCTCCCAAGGATACATATTTATTCTTCGTATAATTTTTTTTTTTGAACTGACAATTTGTTTATTGGCCCTTGACTTTATGATCTAATTAATTTGGTTCGGAAGAAGAAAGAGGGCTTCTATTTGCAGTGGCTTACTTGTAACTAGTGGTATACACTTATTTGCAGTGGCTTACTTGTAACTAGCCCATTTGGATTGTGAAATGTCCTTTATTCGGTTGGCCACCTGTCAAATTTGACCAAATTGATTCCATTTGATTTATGGGACGCCATATGCTGATTTGATATTGACCTACGAATTAAAGTTTATTCTTAGTGATGTTTGAAGCTCTAAGCCGACGAAACTACCTTCAATGTTATTCTGTTCTAGGTTAAATGAGAGTGAAATTACATTATCGGCTGAGGGCTCGGCTGATTACTTTCGAGTTGATAAAGAAAACTTTTTATATATAATATAGAGTACTGGATATATCTCAGTTGTTAATTTAGACTATCTGCATGGCAGACTCTCACCAAACTCAGGTTCTCACGAAATACATTGACAGAAACTGATAAAGAGAAGTTCCAAGGTAAGTTTCTGGATATAATGTTTTATTACTATCTTCTTTGAACTGCTTGACATTAAAGAACATGCTCTTACAACTCTACATTTATGTTATGCCCACAGGAGCTCCTTCGAGGAGATGAATTTTACAGAGTAAGACTACCATCCAATGTTCCGAGCCCTCCTGGAAGGAACTACACAGTGTCTTCCATAAAAGCAGTAAGTTTCAGTTAAATCATTATGCGTTCTCTGTCTGGATTTCATATATTCTTTCTATTTCTAATTACCTGGCCCTAAGTTGTTTGTTCGATATATATATATATGCAAGATTAAACAATAAAAGTTTAACATCAAGTTGCTATAATTATTAATGCACTAATTATGTAATTCTATAAATGACTAAATTTGCACTTGAAGACCTTTAGTTTGAATAAGATATCTTAGTTCAAGTTTAAAATTAGTAATGTGGCTATCTGATTTAGATTAATCTTGTTATTAGAAAAAAAAAGTATGTGCAATACTATTATATTATTTCGTGATAGATTGTGGGACTAGTCGGATAACAACTATGCATTTATTACCACATTATTATAATCCTAAACATTTTATCATGTAGGGCATTGCATAACTTTCATGTTAAGGTGCTCAAAGCAAAACCACCTAACACATCCTGGATAGATATAAAGGTCGAGCATTTTTTTTAAGTATTGTCATTATATATTTTATACTTAAAAATTCCAGCTAACATTATATATGATTTTGTGGTTGTGCTGAATTTTTGTGGTTATGTAGAAGTGTCCTCTTCAACCCAACTCTGTGCAATGTGGTTTTTACATATGTCGAATGATGAGAGACATTATTGAACAAGGTGTCAAAGAAATCCCTGAATCGGTATGCCTAATTTATATCTTTAACATCTAAGTTTTTATAAAAATAAATACATGAATTTATGGTTTATTTATGTATATGCAGTACTTGCCGGGTTCAACCGAGTCGTACACACAAGAAGAAATTGATGAGGTAACAAATGAGTGGCTTGGGTATCTTGAACCTCATTTGCAAATGGTCGCCTAATAGTTTCATACACCCTTCATGTATATGGCTGTTAATCATGAGTAGGTAGTGATTTTGGGGCTTCATTTTGTTAAGGGGGACTAGGTCCTCAATTTTGTGGATATATATGATACTTCATTTTGTTAGGATTTAGGAAGACTAGAATGACCTTTTGGATATAGTGCTCAATTGACCTAATTAGTGATTTTGTGGATACGATACTGATTGATTTTGTGTTTTTACATATGTCTAGCGTAGTAATTGTTGTCTTAATGGTGGTTTTATCATGCATTTAATGACGTCGTTTATGATTTTGATGAAAGTGAAACAACAGCCTGATCTTATCCCTCCCATACACAAATCTGGACATGAGTTTCATGTCAAACGTACTGATTTGATATGATTTTGATGAAAGTTTTTTGCTGTAAATTTTGCTGGTATGCAGGGTGGTGTAGGAGCAAAATTAAATATTGAATAAAAAAAATTACAAAAATCATAGCGTTTTTTAGTAAAAAGCGCTAAAATTTTCATCATAAAACCAAAAAAACATAGCGCATTTTATTAAAAAGCGCTAAGAGTTTCATTATAGAACCAAAAAACATAGCGCTTTTTAATAAAAAGTGCTAAGAGTTTCATCATAGAACCAAAAAAACATAGCGCTTTTTAGTAAAAAGCGCTAAGAGTTTCATCAAAGAACCAAAAAACATAGCGCTTTTTACTAAAAAGCGCTAAGAGTTTCATCATAGAACCAAAAAAACATAGCGGTTTTTTGTAAAAACCGCTAAGACTTGCATCAGAAAGTCAAATAACATAGCGCTTTTTATAAAAAGCGCTAAGAGTGTTACTGAAAATCTTAGCGCTTTTTATTAAAAAGCGCTAAGAGTACTATTGTTCATAGATCAAATAACACACTTAAAACATAGCGGTTATTTACAAAAAACCGCTATGCGTGTTTTTTTTATAGCGTTCTCTCTGTAGCGCTATTAGATTATTTTATCACAGACGCTTAGATAACGGTTGTAAAACCGCTATCCGTATCATAAAAAAACCGCTATGCCAAGATCAATTTGTACTAGTGTTTGTACGATATTCTCGGGATATCAATTATCCCTATTTCCACATTTGTCGCACTCTTAACTCCCATTTTCATTTCCTCCATGCGTCTCTCTCCATTGTTGACTGGAGAATATCGTTGTCGTCTTCTCGCTTCTACACTCATATACAGCGTCATCGTCTGTCTCTCTCACATACCGACCCACTCGTCTTCATCTCTTTCTCTCGATCGAAGACCGCTCTCTCTCTTGCTCTGGAAGTTCAACTGTCCTCCATTGAAACAACTCCTCAAGCTCCAAACCCGTCTCTCTAGCACCAGCCGTCGTTGACTTCCCTCAAGTTAAACCGTTTTCCAACCGCAAATCTCAAAAGAAAAAGGTACAGATTTCCCGATTTGATTTAGTTCTTTTCGATTATAACATCTGCGATATTTTCGATTTCCCGTTTTGAGTTTTTTCGAGTTGAGTTTTTTCATTTTGAGTTTGTTCCTTTCGACCATCCATCCTTTCGTTTTGAGATTGTCCTTTCGATCATCCATTCTTTTGATTTTTCGGTTGAATTTAGGGCATGTAATGAGTAAAACGTTCAATTTTGGTACAAATTAGGTGATTTTGGTTTTGAGATTTGATGATTTTTTTTATTATACGTTTACTTGATAAACAACAATTTTGTTATGATATTCAAGGATGGATTTCTTGCTATTGAGAGTCATGCTTCCTATTATGATATTGATATGCTATTCATGTATATGATATTCAATTTTATGGATTTGATATTCACGCATCATGTTTTGATATGCAAAATATATATTTTTCCCAAATTCGCCATTAATACGCATTGTCTTCAACCTCCAAGTGATTTTGATTCAAACTTCTAGTATCTTAGATGTTTGAATCAAAATGAAAAATTGTGTTAGTGTTGTTTGATCTGTTTATAATTGATATTCAAATTGGATGATGTGATATTCATACAACTTCTTTTGATATTCATGTTTGATGTAGGTTTCATGGTTTGAGTATTTGATATTCATGTCGTGTAATGTGATATTCATGTTAATGTTGTTGATATTCATGTTGGATCAGTTTTTGGTGTTTTGTTGGTGTTGTTTTACTGTTTGTAATTGATATTCAAATTATTTGATTTGATAGTCATACAAAGCTTTTTATGTAGGTTTCATGCTCTAAGTAGTTGATATTCAAATTTTACGATTTGATATTCACTATGATTTCGTTGATATTCATGTTGGAACAGTTTTGATGTTTTGTTAATGTTCTATTGGTGTTTTGTACTGTTTGCAATTGATATTCAAATTGTTTGATGTTGTATTCATACAAATTCTTTTGATATTCATGTTTGATGTAGGCTTCATGCTCTTAGTTGATATTCAAATTTTACGATTTTGATATTCACTATAATGTTGTTGATATTCATATTGGATCAATTTTGGTGTTGTTTGTAGAGTTTGCAATTGGTATTCAAATTGTTTGATGTGATATTCATACAAATGCTTTTGATATTCATGTTCAATCAGTTTTGGTTCTTTTATTTATGTTTAGGATTTAGTGTGTATGCATTTAAGGTTTAGGATTTTAGGGTTTAGGGTTTCTAGTTTAGGGTTTAGAGTTTAGGGTTTATGGGTTTATGAGTTTAGGATTTAGGGTTTCTAGTTTAGGGTTTATGGGTTTAGGGTTTATAAGTTTAGGGTTTTAGAGTTTAGGGTTTATGGTTTAGGGTTTATGGTTTAAGGATTTGGGTTTAGGCTTTAACGTTTAGGGGTTTAGGGTGTATGGGTTTTGGCTTTAACGTTTATGGGTTTAGGGTGTATGGGTTTAGGGTTTAGGAGTTTATAGATTATGAGTTAGGGTTTAAGGTTTATTGTTTATTGTTTAGGGTTTAGGATTTGTGATTTATGGCTTAGGGTTTAGGTTACTAAGGTTAATATGTATGGGATTTTTGATGTTCATGTGTTATTTTGCTGATATTTATACAAGTATATAGTGATGTTCAAACATACACAAAACACGTAGAGTTCTTTTTCTCTATCATATCCTTATATTGCAATATTCATGTTTTTGTTATTGATATTCATGTACACTTTGATGATATTCAGGAATCTAGGAGTAAGGTTCATCGGTTTTACCAAAAAGAATCCCAAAATTCTAAACATGAAGTGGCGTAACGATAAAAATAATATGGATTGTGGTGTATACGCATATGCCATGTGGAGGCATACCTAGGTCAATGTGTAAAGTATTGTGAAACTGGATTCAAGCATAGTAATATTCATGGTTATTGGATTTACCGTTTTTAATGACTATTATGCAATTTATTTCACAACTTAGTTCAATCGAATCTATTTACTACACACAAACTTCAGGATTTACGTTTATATTTGTCTTCATTCTACATTATTATTACATATTCTTTCATGTTTTATCAATATTTTCAAATGATTCTACCAGTGTATAACACAACAGTCGCAACTCTGTGAATAACGACGTATGCATGAATATCAAATGTAACTCAATGAATATCGTTCAGAAATTCAAGAATACTAATTCAATTAATATGAATATCAATTTAGTTAGTGTGAATGTATGAAACACGAATCTAATTATCAAATATACAAGTTTACCTTGCAGTTCACACAATATGTTTGAACATCACTTATAAAATCATGAAATAAAAAACACAAATCCAATCATTGTAATACAAAACATACACATTTTTCTAGGCAAATCTTGAATTTTTGGATCAAGTATATGAATATCATGTATTAGAATACGAATATCAGGTCATGTATATCGAACACAAGCCCAATTCTTATTATTGCCAAAAGTATGAATATCGCTACTCAAAACATGAATATCTAGAATAAGAATATAAATATCTAAACTACAAGTCTTTTTTTGCAATTCCTATGGTCATTTCTTGCATGCTTGTTGCACCTTTTGTATTTCCCCATGCCCTTCTTCAGTACAATTATAGCCTTCTCATTTTCGTCTTTCAACTTTTGTAGTTGCCTTTGTCCTTCACTTGAATCACTCTCTTTGCGCAACACTGATAGTATAGGTGGAAAACTAATGAATACCAATGATGAATATATGTACTGCATGGAAAGTGCATATGTGTTAACAATTATTGAATATCAACATATAAGCTACTGTATATCAATGCAATTGGACAAAACATGAACACGAGTAACAATACGTATATACGACTCGTTATAAGATTTTCAAAAAATTGTGTTCGATATTCAAAATATTAATGATGGTATGCACAACATTCATTTCCAAATAAGTTATTACATTATGTACATAGTGAATATGAAGACATAATACGTGAATATCATAAATAAGAAAATGAATATCAATGTAGTGGTAAAGACCATGTGCACGTCCTTAGGAACAATACTCACACTGTTCACTATAGGTATGCATGATTTTTCACTTCATGATGTATATGAATTTCAAGCACATTGTCTTGAATATGCCATATCAATTTCTGAATATCATTAATAGTATAATGCATATCAATGCATTGCGAAGGAACGTGATGAACTAAAAATATAGTTGATTGAATATGCATTTAATATTCCTAAATATCATAACAAATAGTATGCATATCAGTGCAAAGTCAAGCTCGATATTGCATACTAAATCACAATAGACGAACAACCCTAGACCTATGAAACCCTAAATCATGACCGGTGTTCTATGAAACTGACATGGATCATACTCTAATCAAGTTCGGTATTCACTGTTCACCAAAATTAAAAACATTTTTCAATACATTCACCATTAACCAAATGCAAGTTCGATCTCTTATTATCAATTAAACACACAAACTCATACAATTAAACCAACAAAACCCTAAATCATAACTGATATTCTATAATCTAACATGAATCTCAACATAATAAAAAACGGTATACCAAAAATTGGAATTCAATAGACTAACCGTCTTCCATAATCAAATCCGCCATTCGAATATTCTCATTTGCAGGTTCGATAATAGAGATTTAAACTAGCTTCAATGGAGATCGTTGTAGCAATGCGCAACTCTTGCTATGGAGGTTTGGTAGAGACGATGGTGATTATTGGATCTCGGTGGAGGCTTGAGGAATAACGTTGATGGGGATTTGCAGTATCTTTCTCTCTCTAATTCTCCATTTAACTTCCTATTTTGGAGGTAGTTAATCAATAAAATTCAAAAAAGCTTTTGTGATATTCATTCCCTGATTCACGCCCCCACTACACCCTATTTTCTCACTCCTAAGCTAGCCATTTATCACCCTCAATCCAACGCTCCAAGATTGTCCACTCGTTTTACCGTAAGAGTCGCTTTACTAGAGCATCCCTCATATATAAGATTTGTATATACTAATGTAGGTTATATGAGGACTATTATATTTCAAGTAGTTACATATGCACCTTATATAATTAAAATTTGGATATAATGATCTAATGATACATCACTAAGAATGATATAAGATATATGAGCTATGTATTATCACATTAGTATATGTACAAACTAACTTACATTGATATTCAAAACATTACTTCGATTAGTATACTATAATAATAAAACTATATGTATTTTATATGTCTTACTTTAATATATGTACAATATGTAATTAAGATATATACATGATGTGCTATTGTAAGTTATATGAGTTATGTACATTATATTTTTAGTATTTAAATATCTTACTTTAAGTAAGATAAAAGAAATATGAGTTATGTATTATCGCATTAGTATATGTACCTTATATAACTATTGTATGAATGTAATAATCTAATGATACATCACTAAGCTCTTAATACATATGAGCTATGTAGATAGTGTTAGATTTAAAGTTGCGTACATTAACTTACAGTGATATTCAAAATATTACTTCACTTAAGATATATACATGATGTAGTAATGTAAGTTATATGAGTTATGTAATGGTATTTGAGGTATTATTATTTCAAACTTTATATACTTTACATCATGTAAGATATATACATGATGTAGTAGTGTAAGTTATACGAGTTATGTAATGGTATTTGAGGTATTTACATATCTTACTTTAAGTAAGATAAAATAAATATGAGTTATGTACTATCACAATAGTGTATGTACTCTATATAATTATAATTTAATCTAATGATACATCACTAAGTAAGATATAAGATACATGAGCTATGTAGATAATATTAGATTTGAAGTTGTGCAAATTATCTTACATTGATATTCAAAACTTGTTATTTCAAATTATTTCTAGTTTATATATCTTATATAAAGATATGACTTACACTTATCTTATTGAGCATATTAATTTAAATTGATCGGCAATACATTACTTAGGCTATACATCTAAAGTTGCACACATGAGCTTATGTAGATATTCAAGACATTACTTGGATTATGTTATTCTTATTCCAAACTTTATGTGTTTACATATATTCCATTAATATTATATAAAAATGTAAATTACATTTATATTATATTTAAAGTTGCACAAATGAACTTACATAATTATTCAGTTGACGTGTTTACGTACATTCCATTAATTTTATATAAAAATATAACTTACATTTAAAGTTGCACAAATATTAATGTTTAACACATCATTTATGCTATGCTAATGATATTTCAAACTTTATGTAGCTTACTTATCTTATATTACTACCATAGATTTAATTACGAAAAAATAGTATTTGAAAAGATGATTCTATGTTGAATAATTTAACTTGGGTTATTCTTCATCCGTTAAGAAATAAGTGTTATTTTAGCCTTCAATATTTGTTAAGGAATATTTTTTCATGTTTAGAGTTTTAGGTAAGATTTATTGATGAGTTACGAGGTATGTTATTTGAATTTGCACATATTGATATAATCTATGCAAATTATCTTTATTCATTGGTTAAAATTGAAGTGAGTTGTTATTAGAATGTAAATTTTAGAAAACATATGTAGTATTTTAGCTTAATAATTGCATTTTATAATAGTTGTATCAAATGCTAAAATGACACATATCTCTAAATAGATGGAGTAGTATTGTTATTGATATTGATTTTGAAATATTTCAATTAGTACTTTAAATGTTAATTCTATATGTTTCAAAAATATATTATCTATTAATTAAATTGACTAACTATTTTTCTAACCAATTTCCTTGAAAATAAAGAAAGTGAGATATGAAATGAAATAGAAGTTGGAGAGCAATTTTTAAATAAAAAGCTAAGTAACATATAACAACTTATTGCCTAGTAAACATTTTTAAGTAAAAGTTGTTAGTTGCCAACAACTTGTTCCATTCCAATGTAAAGCATGTTAATAGGACAATAAATTAATAAAAACACTGTCAAAGATACTCCATTTCAATACAAAATTAAAAATAGTAATAAATCAAAAACTCTATTCCAATACAATAAACAATAACAGGCACGCCTCGTGTTTTACATTAATTAAAATTTGAATAAAAAAATTTCCACATCATTGCACGCCTTGTCAACATATAAGGTAGGAGAAACATTTTTCGTCCACATGTAATTATGCGTGCTGACGAAATGCCTAATACCAAAATAGACAACAGACCCAACAGATCACTGGTTGACTTGCCAAGTAGAGAACCAAGACATTGTGCTTCTATTTTTCGTGTCTTTGCATTTCCAATGTGCCAAAAAGCATGCCTTTGTCGTAGATATGATCTCATATGCACATGCTTCAACATCTGATTTCTTGCTATAAAAAGTATCACGATTTCTACTTTGCCAAGTGAAATAAATGAAATTGGAGAAGAAACTGATATTTACTCCTAGGATCAAAATGGCTCTCCCCTCTCCCCTGCCTCCGACGACTGTACCGATGACTTCTCTGCCGCCGGAGAAACCCCCGTATGACCCCCCCACTCACTTATGCTGAACGTGTTGTTGGAGGGAGAAAACAATACCATGCTCCTCTCGCGAAAGATGAGTTATGGAAGGCCGGGAAGATCAAGATTTCATATCCGGATGGTGAAGATGCTAGCCCCCATGTGGCCATTGCTGATGATGTGATGCACTCGCTATATGTGGCTTGGAGTAACTCTGTGGTGATAAAGGTGCTGGGAAGCCACGTCTCACATGCTATCATGGATCGACGTGTTCGACAAATGTGGAATCTCAAGGGTAGGATGACACTAATGGACATTCCTAACGGATACTTCGTTGCTCGTTTTGAACTCGAGTCTGACTTCCTGTATGTACTCACAGAAGGGACTTGGATGATCTTTGGGCACTACATTGTTGTTAGACAATGGGACCCTTTGTTCAAACCAGAATCAGATGTTCTTCGAACCACCTATGCCTGGGTTCGTCTTACGGGGTTGTCTATGATTCTGTATGAGAAGCATGTCCTTTATGATATTGCGGCTGCAATTGGATCACCAATTAGGGTCGATCGGAATACTTTGAATGCGGCTCGAGGGAAATTTGCAAGAATTTGTGTGGAAATTGATATATCTAAACCTTTGTTAGGGTCGATCATTATGAATGGTGATAAGGTTTTTCTGGAGTACAAGGGGCTTCAAACGATCTGCTATCATTGTTGATTATATGGGCATCTCATAGATAGGTGTCCGTCACGTTCGCTTACTATTGCGACTCACGCCTCTAATGGGGATCCGTCCAGTTCTGAGTCGGACCGACCGACGGCTGCTCCGTCGAAAGCTACTCCGGCTCGGGATTTGGGGTACTGGAGTACAGTGCAACACAAACGACGACCAAGGAAAGAGAATCAAAAGGATGCGGATATTTCGGCATCAAATATGGGCAGAAATAGATTTGCTGAACTGGAGAATATGGATGCTGAGGTGGAAAGGATTGTGCTAGAGAATATGGAAACTGAAGGGGATATTGTTAAAGATTCTGTGATTTTGGATAAGATACAGGCGGCTACTTTGACCAAGAAAGTTACTAATGCTAAGAGTAATACAGGGGGAAGGCAAGCCGATAATAAGAGGGGCCAAGGGGAGACTGCCAATCAGAGCCCATCTACTGTGGATGCTTCGGAAGGCCCAAATAAGACACAAAATGATAGAAAGAAGGGAACACACTCGGCCAAGCGGGCCAAAACGGATGTTGTACAGGATAGAAATTTGGGTCAAGTCGTTATCACTAAGCCTATGGGGAAAATAATGCAGAAAGGCCCTATTTCAGTTGCTACTGAGACCCTTGAAAATGACTTCGATATGCTGCAGATTATGCATCAGATGAATCAACAAATGGATGTTGATTGTGGGCGTATTCAACATCAGTGGGAGATGGCTGCTGAAGTTGGAGGGAAGGACTTGGAGCCGCTAGACCCTTACAATGTGTTTGTTAATTCAGCATATGTGGACTTGGATGACATGAATGGAGATATGGCAATCGAGAAGACCGATTCGGATGAACAGATTGGTGCCTATTTGAGGGTATAATTTTGTCATCCTCTTCCTTGTTTTTTCGTGTTATTTGGATGAGGATATTTGTGTGGAATACGCAAGGTGCTGGTAGCAAAGGTTTTGCTAGAGCGTTTGTTATATTCTTAACAAGAACAACGCTGATATTGTTGCTCTGTTAGAGCCGCATGTCTCTGGTGCTGAAGTTGACAAGGCTTGTAAGAGATTGGGTTATACACATAATGTGAGGGTTGAGGCGATAGGTTTCTCTGGAGGAATTTGGCTTCTCTAGAATGAGGCAGATACGGATGTGCAGGTGATCAAGTTGAACAAGCACTTTATTCATGTTCGTATTAAGGAAGGTATGACTTGGCTTCAGTTAATTGTCGTCTATGGGCCTCCTACTCCTATCCGAAGACATGTCTTCTGGGAGGATTTAGAGGCATGTGTTGCGCCTATTACGAAACCTCTGTTCATTGGGGGCGATTTTAATTGCATCGTCTACTTGGATGAGCGTGATGGTGGTACGGGGGGCCTTTCTGTGGACTCTACTGTTTTCTCCAATTTGATCAACCGTTTGAATTTAGTGGACATGGGTTTTACTGGTGCTCGATTCACGTGGAGTCGTGGATCGATAGATAACCCGAATCGGGTTGCCAAACGTCTTGATCGTTTCTTAGTTAATCTTCAGGGGAGATTAGAATGGGACGAGGCCTCGGTCCGGCATTTGCCCACTATCGCTTCGGATCATAAGCCTTTGTATTTGAATCTTAACCCGACTGATGGCCAGCTGCAGCGCCGTCGGCCTTTTCGTTTTGAAGCATTGTGGTTGACTCATCATCAATTTATGGAGTTCCTGAGCGGCAAGTGGCGACAGAATATTGATGCGCCTGATGCTCTTGATCTCCTAACTACTGACCTTTGCAAATGGAATAAGGAGGTCTTCAGAAACCTCCAGGCCAAGATGGATGAATTGACGGTTCGCATTAATGGTATCCAGTTTGCCATGGATAATGGGGCTCATAGCCGTCTTCTGAGGCTTCACGATACTCTTCAAACCGATTTGGTTGAGGTTTTGCTCCAAGAGGAACTGCACTGGTTTCAGAAATCCCGCGTTAACTGGATTGAGTGTGGTGATTGTAATACAAAGTTTGTTTATGCTAGCACGGTCATTAGACGATGCCGGAAAAAATTGAGGCATTGAAGAATGATGCTGGAGTTTGGGTTGTGGATCAAGCTGATTTGGAAGGTATGGTTATTAGTTATTTTTCTAATATTTATACCCTTTCTGCTTCGGACACGAATGCTCCTTTGCTTCTGAGAGGTGGGTTTACTCGTATCTCGAACTCTGATATGGCGGCGCTGACTGCCCCGATTACTGACGATGAGGTGTGGAGCTCTGTGAAAGCTATGAGGGCGTATAAGGCTCCTGGTATGGATGGGTATCAACCGATTTTCTATCAGAAATGCTGGGATACTGTTGGTAGCTCTGTTTGCACAATCATTCGGGGTTTCTTTGCTTCCAATAAGTTGCCGTTGGGTGTTAACGAGACGTTGATTCCATTAATTGGCAAGGTTAATAACCCGGAGCTTATCTCGTAATTTTGCCCGATCAGTTTGTGTAATGTCCTGTATAAGATGATTACTAAGCTCATGGCGGTGCGTCTGCAGCCTTTGATGGGGAAGCTTATGGGTCCTCTCCAAAGCAGCTTCATCCCTGGGAGGTCGATCACTGACAATATTGTCTTGGCTCAGGAGATTGTTCATTCTATGAAGAAGAAGACGAGTCGTAAGGGCTGGTTTCTTTTGAAGTTGGATTTGGCTAAGGCATATGATATGCTTCGCTGGGACTTCATTATTGATACCCTTAAAGATATGGGCTTGCCTGCTTGTTGGATCCAATGGATTTCTGAATGTGTTACTACCCCGTCTATGCGGTTTCTTTGGAATGGGGCACTGACTGAGCCGTTTTTACCTTCCCGAGGGGTTCGACAAGGTGACTCCTTATCACCATATCTCTTTGTTCTTTGCCTGGAACGCTTCAGTCATCCTTTCGGCCATGAGGTGGAGGCCAAAAGATGGAATCTAGTCGTTGCTTGCAGAAGGGCTCCTGCTCTTTCTCATCTGTTGCTTGCGGAGGCCTCGGTGTCTCAAATCCAGGTTGTTATGCACACGTTGAACCGGTTTAGTGTGGCTTCTGGGCAATGTATTAACAAAGAGAAGTCTACGATCTATGTCTCAGAGAATGTTAGTGGTGACATCGCCTCTCAGATTCAGCATGTGAGTGGGATTTGGGTCACGAACGATCTGGGAAGTTACCTTGGAATGCCCATACTTCACAAAGAGTAAACAAGCATACCTTTGCTAGTTTAATTACCAAATCCAACAACAAACTCGCGGGGTGGAAGAGTAAGTCCTTGAGTTTTGCGGGTCGGGTTACTCTTTCCAAATCGGTGCTCTCCTCGCTGCCTTTTTATGCCATGAATACTGTTAAACTGCCTGCGTCTATCTGGAATGCCCTTGACTAAATCACTCGTGCTTTTGTTTGGGAAAGTACTCAGGAAAGGAGGAAAGTTCATCTCATCTTGTGGAAAGAAGTCTGTCTGCCTAAGCCTAATGGTGGGCTGGGAATTAGGAGGGCTAAGGATGCAAACATGGCAATCATTAGGAAGCTGGGCTGAAGGCTTCTCAACAATAAAGCTGGTGTTTGGGGTGAGCTTTTAAAGGCTAAGTATTGCCTGCAGCGTGAAGGTAGTGAGTTGATCCAAACTAATAAGAGGCATGGCTCCTATGTTTGGCGTAGCATTTGCTGGGGCCTACAGGGCGTCGTCAAACAGGGCATAAGCTGGAACCTGGGTGATGGGCAGTGCGTCAGATTTTGGAAGGACCGATGGGTGGACCGACGTCCGTTGCTGGATGTGGCGACTGTAGAGATTGACCAAAGTCTGAGGTACCAGAAGGTGGCTGATTTTTTAATGCCTGACGGCATATGGAATTGGCAGTTGTTCAGTAGTGTTCTACCGGCCGCCACTCTTATGAAGCTTTCGACTACTGGTGTTCAACTGGTTTAGGGACTACCGGATTCCATTAGCTGGTGGTTCTCTACTTCGGGTGAGTATTCTGCCGCTTCTGTGTATGCTGCTCTCTGTGATGATACCCCTGCTCCGCCCAACTTGTCCCGCCTGTTTAATGTCATCTGGAAGCTCCCAGTGACGGAGCAGATCCAACATTTTCTCTGGCTGGGCAGTAAGGGTAAGCTCTTGACCAATTTTGAGCGAGTTCGGCGACATCTGGCTACGGATGCGTTGTGCTCGAGTTGTGGTAATGGTGAGGAGTCTTTGATCCATGTTTTTCGGGACTGCAATCGGGTGAAAGAGGTCTGGAATCTTTTCTTCCCGACGATTGAGAGTTTACCGGATTTGTTCTTTCAAGATATCACCGATGTGTGGGCATGGAAGGGACTTACAGGTGGGTATACCCTGAAGGTTGGTCATAATCAGGGGGTTCTGTTTGCTACGATTATATGGTGGCTTTGGAAGTGGCGGAACGCCAAAGTCTTTCGGGATGAGGAAGTGGTGGTGAATCGGCTTTCCTTTTTGACCCGCCAGGCTCAGAATATTGAGGAGTGTTGGGTTGGGCGTCCTGCCATGTCTTCCCTTCGTATCCGACATGAATGATTGGTTGCATGGTGTAGGCCAGCGAGTGGGTGGTTCAAGGTTAATATTGATGGGGCTAGAAGGGATCCGTTCGGTGTCGCAACTACTGGAGGTGTTGTCAGGGACTCCTCTGGGACTTGGGTGGGTGGCTTTGTGAAGAACATTGGGGTTTGTAGTGTCCCTATGGCCGAGCTTTGGGGCATACATCATGGCCTCCACATCGCTTGGGAGAAGGGCTGCCGGCGGGTGACTCTAGAGTCGGATTCTGCTAGCTCTATTGGTCTTATTACCAAGAAGATTGATGCATCTCGTCCTCTTGCCAGCCTGGTTTTGTCTTGCCAGAGCTTTATTAGTAGGGATTGGATAGTCCAATTCCGTCACATTTACAGGGAGGCTAATAGGGTCGCTGATCACCTAGCCAACGTTGCTTTTGATTTTCCTGTTGGTTTACATGTCTTTGATGTTCCTTTTAGTAGTGTTTTGCCTTTTCTTTTGGATAACTTGCGAGGTGTTGCTTTCCCTCGTATGACTTGTGTGTAGTCCGGGTTTATGTTTTAATAAAGCGTGCGAGAGTGCCGCCTCTCTTTCTACCAAAAATAAAATAAAAAATAAAAATAAACGAAATTGGTAAGCGCCAAGCAAGCAACCTAGAAGAGTGGCACACCGAGGATGGTGTGTTTCCGCCTAATAATGCCCACACATTGAAGCCAATTCAAACGATTCTCAGAACATGGCGGAATTCGAAGCCACTGAAGTATAATTTGATGGACCTTCATGGTAAATTCGCATTCTCCCCAAAGGTGTAAGAAAGAGTTTGTGCTTGCGTTGTAGAGGGAGCAATTATCATTGACAACGATGCCCCATCTTTTGAGTCTGGAGAGAGTGGGAAGGCGCTGAAGAGTGACCAACCATGTGATGAAACTTGTTCTAGGAAGGTTTAGCTTAGGGGGTGTTTTTAGGGCTGGTGGCCTAATGAATTAATTGATGGCCCTAGTGTCGTATTTTCCATTAATTCCAATCATAAGTATGAGTAGGTTCTCTGCATTATCAAGAGAGGTGAGTTCATCTTTGATCTCAATAATAGCCTTTCAATTGACAATTGTCTTGGGCTTGTCGCGAGCTTGCGAGATGTTTGTTCTCCTCATATCATAAGCTTGATACAAGTACACCATATGTTGTTGTGTAGCGCTGTGCATCCGGTCCGATGGATCGGAATTTTTACAATCCTTGCACCGGAGATCGGATCGGATCGAAGATCGGACCGGATCGGTCTTAGACCGGAATGGACCGGTAAACGTATTTATTTTTTAGTTTTATATAAATAAAAATTTAATTATTTTTTCTATTTTTATAACTATTGTGTATAATATTAGACAATATATTTTGTTATTAATTTATATTTATAGTAGAAACTAATTTTTAATAGTACTATGAGATATTAATATATAAAATAAAATTAAAAACAATAAAAAACCGATCCATCTGATTCGGACCGGAAACCGACCGGGTTTGGACCGGACCAAAACCGAAACTGAAATTTTAAAAATATGTGGACCGGGGACTGGACCCTAATTTGCCCGGTTCGGTCCCGTCCGGTCCAAGCATTTTCGGTCCGGTCCGAATCTGCACATCGCTATTGTTGTGGTTAAAGGTCAGTTCAAAAATAGATCTCACAAGGTAAGCTTTTTTCCATGAAATGAGTTCCTTTTTTCCCAAACCACCTTCGTTTTTGGGTAAACACGCACGTTATCCTAAGCAAGCAAGTTTCTTTCCCCACTCTCTTTTCTAATCCACAAAAAGTTTATCAAGATGCTAATGATCTTTTCATAAATGTTTTTAGGGAACACGAATATATTGGCCCAAACGATTGTTTGCTAAAAAGAACGGATTTGAGAATCTCAAGCCTCCATGCCTAAGATAAACATTTAGCATCCCAAGACTGATTACGGCAAGTGGTCATGTTAATTCAGTCACCGAGAGCTTCTTCGACCCAATTGGGATGCTTAGGTACCTCATCGAGAGACTACATGCTTCTAGCCCCAAATGTATCCTTAATAGAGGACATATCAGAAAGGCAAACACCAGCAAAATAAATCTTGGATTTTGATAAATTGGCCGATAGGCCAGAGTAGGAGTGTAACTCGTCTAGGGCATGCTTTCAGATTTGAGCAAATGGTATATCACCTCTATAAAATAGCCAAAGGTCATATGTGAAGCAAAGATGAGTGATACTTGGTATGCTGCATTTCATGCCGAAATTGAAGTTCCCACTCTCAGTTTTCAACTTGATGCTCCTAAAGAGGAATTCCATGACAAGGACGAAAATGTATGGCGACATAGGGCATCCTTGCCTGATTCCCTTATTCCCAACAAAGAAACCTTTAAGGTTGCCTCCAATGTTGATAGAGAACATAGCGGAGGATATACAAGCATGAATTTATCAATGAATGTTTTTGGGAATCCATACGCAACAAGTATGTGGATGATGAATTTGTGTGAGATGTTGTCGAAGGCTTTAGTGAGGTAAATTTTGATTGCACACAAAGGTGAGATCTTTCCACCATATATCCCCTCATTAGCTCTTGGACAAGGAGAATGTTATGTCTAATCGATCGCCCGGGAATGAATGCGCTTTTCTGGGGTCCGATTAAGTGTTCGACAACCTCTTTCAAACGACGAGCTATCAACTTAGCAATGATTTTGTACAAGGAGCAACATGAGATCGGACTGAAGTCTCCTACTTGAGTGGGAAGTTCAGCTTTAGGGATTAAGGATATAGTAGTGTGGTTGAACTGTTTCAGCAGTTGCCCATTTGCAAAAAAAATCAGAAACTGCCTTACAAATATCCGCCCCAATTACACACCAAGCTTTCTTCAAGAAACGTGCATTGAAGCCATCTAGGCCCGGACTTTTGTTATCACCAAATGAAAAGACAACCTCCCTGATTTCATCATCTAAGAAGGGCATGATAAGAGAATAGCAGATGTTGTCGTTGAGACAAGGGCCACTAGGGGCAATATTAGGTGACGGTGGTATTGCAATTGCCAAGAAGGTTTGAAAAATGTTGCACAATGTGGTCTGAAATATCATCCAGATCTTCAAACGTAACCCCATAATTATCCTTCAGTTTACAAATGGTAGAGGAAGATCATTTGGATTTTTATCGATTTGTAGAAGGAGTTATTGTGGTCACCAAACTTCACCCTTTAATATTTGCCAATTGCCTGGTGGTTGTTCTGAGGATATTGTAGCTCTTGCAAAGTTTAATGATGATAATGTGTTCTTGCTCTAGTAGGGAAGAGTCGAAGGGCCTGAGCTGAATATCCTGTTCAATTCATCGAAGCTTATAGGATAGTTCATGTACAACAGCTTGGAGCTCCTCAAAGGAAGAGCTATTGAAATGATGAAAGTGAAACTTAAGTAGCTTCAATTTTTGAACGAACTCGAACATGAGGTGACCATTAGTGGGTGAATTCCAGACCTCGAATACAGCTGGAAGAAACCCTTCTGATTTGGTCCAAGAGTTGTTGAAGCGGAAGATGGTGTAGGTGTAGGGTTAGTTGTTGGAGGTGAAGGAGTGTTGATGAGTGGTCGAAGAGGAATTCCAGGCGGGGTTGATAGCGAAACGATCAATTTCGCTCTGTACTCTATTCCCATTACCTTGGTGGTTGTTCCAAGTATAGTGACAACCCATGAATGTATAGTCATCCAGACATGCATCGCAGAAGCATGGGGTTAGCACTTCGTACAAAGCTTCAGAGATCATACCATGCTCATAACTATCATGTGGCCGGATACTAGTGCTAAGCCATTGGGAGATTAGAGGAATTTTGTGGGAGTTGAGATGGAGATAAGGTAGAAGGAGTGATGGAAGAGTTCTGTGGAGGGCAATTAAGCCCAAAAATAGCACATGACGGACAATGGAGTAGGACCCGATCGTAAACTAGTTCTTGGCAGACTCTTTCGTCATCTCTAGCACAGAATGTGTCCTAAATTTCAAGAATGAATTTAGCAAAGGATATCAATGCGGTCTTGGTTAGCTTAAGAGAAATCCGTGAGGATAGGGCGCCCCACTGCCAAGCCAACTTTGGCTAACATGTTGATGTGATCGAACCCGTCGGTGCGCGTCATAATAGCCCATAATTGTAGCGTTGTCAAGCAAAGTCGTCGCCTTTATTCATTGAGTGAACCTTCACGAATCACACTCGAACTCAAGCCTTCAAAGATGCCATGGAGTCCTTGGGGAAACCCTTGTTGTCTTGCACGAACTCTTTGTTGGCAATAAAAGATAATCTCACAAGTTAGGAGACTAGTTGGTGGGATAGATTGGTGAGACCTCAAACATCATTGAGGTTTATGAGATGGAGATAAATGTAAAGATCTATGGTAGAGAAGACAAACGTGATTGTATCTAAATAACGAACAAGATAGTAACTTTATGGGTGATGCTTCCAGGAGATAACCTCGACTTTGTGAAATTAAGCCTAAACATAAATTTAATTAATGAATAACAAGGGTTTATATAACCTAAATTTCATGCCCTAATGGCTTGGAAATTAAAAAATCTATCTAATACGAAAAAATAAGAAAACTAGAAAGATAGCAAACTTGCTAAAGAAGAAACAAGCAAACCAAAGAAGCTTGACCTACCCTAGTTCTTCCTATCTAATTCCAATAAATATTAAAATAATTAATAATACTGAATGTAAAAGATAAATATATCTAAAACACGAAATTTTAACTTATTTAGATCTAACTAATTTATAATACCTCCGACTTATGTCGCTAGTGCTACACGCTAGTGACCTCAGACTTTAAAGTCCAAAGCCATCCTAGACTTTAATCATAACAATTTATGCTTAAATACATTGATAACAAAGAATAAATAGCGGAAGACTTGCGAAATATATACTCAACCTTTATAAAACTCCTCTCGTAAATTGAGAAGACTAGATTTACAAAAAAATATGAAATTATAGCAGAAGACTTCATATTAACATTTATTTAGATATTATAACTAGGTGATCTTGATATTATAAATTATTACATTTATTTAGAAGATTACATCAATACTAAACAACTTCAAAAGATTACTATAAAACACAACCTTTAACTGTAAGCCTTCTTCTTCGATTTGTTACTTCAAGATATCCCGAGACAAACGAGTAATGTGCCGTATGGAACGGATGAAACCAATCAACCATGCAAGGAAAATGAAATGTTGGTTAGTCTAATAAATATCATATCCTTTATTATAAAAAAATATTACACTAATACCCTTATGTAGAAATGAGGGTTATTACATAAAAATTAAATAATTCCCGGCGAAAATTGTATTGCCTTTTGTAAAACTAAAATTTGACCCTCTTCCTGTTGGAGTTTAGATTCAACATAAATTATGGAGTTGTAGATTTTGGAATCATCTTTCCAAAACATCTTGAATCATCTAAAGATCAACTTTGTAGCCACAATTATGGCTGTTTTATCGAAGATTGTCCAAAATGTGACGGGAACTAAAAATTTCGAACTTCCACAAGACTTTTCCTTTGCTTGAGCCTCTTTGTTAGAGGCCTTTGAATTGCCCTTCCATATATGCTTTTATTATCCCCTACTTGGCTTCAAATCGTCATCGATTCAATGGGGAAGAAGCCAAAAACATAGAGGAGAAAAACGTTGGCACTAGAAAACATCTTGCAAACTTCATGTTCGTTCTCCCCGAGCGAAAGCAAAATAGGCTACTTTGGGAAGGTTCAAGGGGGGTTGTAGACCTGCAGCCAATACCTTTATATTTTCGGAAACAGGCGGTGGCGATAGAGGTGTTGGTGTAGGCCTCAGTGGAGATAATGATGGGATGCGAAGCAACGCCACAATAACGACGACTAGGGCTACTAAAATCTCATTAGAGCAACTTGTTGCAGGTGCAAGGATGACTTGATCTATGGGTGTGAAAATCGTTTCCACATCCACCAAATCAGCGGGCGTCGAAGAAGAACAAACCGACTAGCATCGAGTTACATGAAGTGACGAGGGCGGTGGTGGTGTAGTCATGGGTAGACTCGTCCTTTGAGCCACTCTTTATTAATGAATTCAAAGATAAAGTGCCCTTTTCACTATTCTTATTTAAATCTGGGGGAATATTCACGTGATAACAACTATTTACATGCAAACAAGCGAACGATGCACATTAGTGATGCGTTCCTGCCTTCGGATGCCGGATCGAGGTCTTGGTGGTGAGTCGCTCATCTCGTATCCAAGTATGGATTGATGGAACACGTTGTTTGTCACTTTACACGAGTAAGCGAGCGCAGTGACGATGGTGATGCGACGATGATGGAATGGGACTCGCGGCCTCATGACTAGGAGTGATGGAGGGATAGGTGGCTCGATGAATCGAGCGGTGCCGTAGCGTCGGCGGCGGAATGAAGGGGTTGCGAAGATAGACTAGGGTTTTGACGTCCGATTAAAGGGAGGAGGAAAATAACACTCAATACTCAAGCTTTGATTAAAAGTGAACGTAACCTAATACAGAAGGCTGAGATGGCCTTTTATAGGCATAGCAGGACTCGGATGGGCCAAGTCTCGCCTGATGGGCTAGCCCACGCGACACGCGTGGAACACACACCCAAAAAGAATTAACTAAAAATAGTAACTACTAAAAATGAGAAAAATGCCAAAACTAGAATGTTCAAAATAAGAAACAGTCAAAGAACGCAGTCAATTATGGTGGTGAGGAGTTTGAGAGAGAACGCGGTCTCTGGACTAGGCAAAAAGAGTCTGAGAGAGAACGCAGTCTCTTGCGTTCCTTGGCTAGCGACGACGCGCACGATCAATGATTGTGTGGCATTGGCGATGGCCTTGGCACGCGATCTCGTTATAGGCCCTTGAGAGCGGATGCTCATGGCTTCCTCCTCCTCAGTTACAGTCATGGTGGGCAGGGGTGCATCACCCTCTCCCACTTGGCTGTGAAGCGTCCCCGCTTCACCATCATCGAACTCGGGCTCCACATAAGGCTCTAAGTCGGCGACGTTGAAGGTTGCGTAGACACTGTAGTCGGCTGGCAGCTCGAGCTCGTAGGCGTTGTCTCCAATGGCCTTCATAACGCGAAAAGGACCATCACCGCGTGGTGCTAACTTTGATTTGTGTTTGGTTGGGAAGCTTTCTTTCGGAAGATGCACCCACACCATGTCCCCTGGTGCAAAGATGATGCGGCGTCGCCCACGATTGTGCTGTGACGCGTATTGAGTAGCGCGGCTTTCCAACTGCTCTCGTGTGCGGCGATGTAGATCCTGGATCATCGTGGCGCGGTTGGCCGCGGTAGTGTGCTCAGTGTCCTTCAGTGGTCGCGGAAGCATGCCGAGTGGTGTCAATAGGTTTCTGCCGTAGACGACCTCGAACGGGGTGAGCTTTGTCGCGGAGTGCCTGGACCTGTTGTAAGAAAACTCCACAATAGCAAGTAAGTCTTCCTAACGCTTGGGTTTGGTCTTGAGCATGGTTCGAAGGAGGGCTCCTAGGGTTCGATTGGTCACCTCCGTTTGGCCATCGGTTTGGGGGTGGTAGCTAGTGGAAAAGAGAAGTTTTGTACCTAGCTTTCCACAAAGAGTTCTTAAAAAATGCCCCACAAATTTAGTGTCCCTATCACTCACAATAGACCTAGGGATCCCATGCAAACGTACCGCATTCTCAAAGAACAACGTGGCGATGTCACTAGCATTATGGGTGGTCTTACACGCGATGAAATGTGCCATTTTGGAAAACCTGTCCACAACAACAAAGATGGAGTCCTTACCCCTACGAGAGAGAGGCAAACCTGTAATAAAGTCCATGGACAAATCTTCCCAAGGGCCTAGCGGGATGGGCAAGGGCGTGTATATGTTACACCCCCGATTTATACCGATAGTGCCACACGCCAGTGACCTCAGACATTTCCGTCCAAAGCCACCCGAGGCTTTAATCAGAACAATTAAACTTAAATACGTAAACATATTAAATGAAAGATTAAACAGCGGAAGACATTTGTATATGGAACTCAATCATTTATATTAAAGATCTCTCATCAAACGAGGAGATGATTTTACAACTGGGTGATAATACAACAGAATACTTTATAATTTACACAGCGGAAGACTTTTAAGAATCAACCTATAACATGGCTAGGTTATAAAGATATATTAAAGTAATACTTAACAACATAAAATACTGACACTTAAATCTTCGTCTGCAAGCCTCTTCTTCCGACGTCAAAACCCTAGTCTATCTTCGCATCCCCTTCATTCCGCCGCCGACGCTACGGCACCGCTCGATTCATCGAGCCACCTATCCCTCCATCGCGCCTAGTCCTGAGGCCGCGAGTCCCATTCCATCATCGTCGCATCGCCATCGTCACCGCGCTCTCTTACTCGCGTGAAGTGACAAACACCGCATTCCATCAATCCACACTTGGATATGAGATGAGTGACTCACCACCAAGACCTCGATCCGGCATCCGAAGGCAGGAACACATCAACTGGCATCAGAGCCTTTGGTCTTGTAAGTCGATATTTCAAGTGCATTTGTTCACGATTTTTTTTCTGGCCACCCTCTATTGCTTCCGCCATCTTTTTCATGAAATTTTTTCTTGCTCTCCATTACAAAAAAAAACAACACATTTTTGCCATTCCCCTCGGTTTCTCAAGTCAAGCACTTGGCCGACATTAATTTTCCTCCATTCTACGCGATTTTGGTGTGATTGGTTAGCTCGGAGATCTTCCGAGATTTGGGTGATTACTTTCCTAATTTACTTGCGTGATATATCTACATTATTATTGCATGATTTAACTCCTCCGTCGAAGGGCACCCCTGCCCACCATGACTGCAACTGAGGAGGAGGAAGCCACGAGCATCCGCTCTCAAGGTCCCATAACGGGATCGCGTGCCAAGGCTATCGCCAACGCCACACAATCATTGATCGTGCGCATCGTCGCTAGCCAAGGAACGCAAGAGACCGCGTTCTCTCTCAAACTCCTTTCGCCTAGTCCAGAGACCGCGTTCTCTCTCAAACTCCTCACCACCATCATTGACCGCGATCTTTGATTGTTTCTTATTTTGAACATTCTGGTTTTGGCATTTTTCTCATTTTTAGTAGTTACTATTTTTAGTTAATTCTTTTTGGGTGTGTGTTCCACGCGTGTCGCGTGGGCTAGCCCATTAGGCGAGACTCGGTCCATCCGAGTCCCGCTAACCCTATAAAAGTCCATCTCAGCCTTTTGTATTAGGTTACGTTCACTTTTAATCAAAGCTTGAGTATTGAGTGCCATTTGCCTCCTCCCTTTGATCGGACGTCAAAACCCTAGTCTATCTTCGCATCCCCTTCATTTCGCCGCCAACGCTACGGCACCGCTCGATTCATCGAGCCACCTATCCCTCCATCATGCCTAGTCCTGAGGCCGCGAGTCCCATTCCATCATCGTCGCATCGCCATCGTTACCGCGCTCACTTACTCGCGTGAAGTGACAAACACCACGTTCCATCAATCCACACTTGGATACGAGACGACCGACTCACCACCAAGACCTCGATCCGGCATTCGAAGGCAGGAACGCATCAACTGGCATCAGAACCTTTGGTCTTGTAAGTCGCTATTTCAAGTGCATTTGTTCACGAGTTTTTTTCTTGCCCCCCTCTATTGCTTCCGCCATCTTTTTCACGAAATTTTTTCTTGCTCTCCATTACAAAGAAAACAACACATTTTTTCCATTCCCCTCGGTTTCTCAAATCAAGCACTTGGCCGACATTAATTTTCCTCCATTCTACGCGATTTTGGTGTGATTGGTTAGTTCGCAGATCTTCGGAGATTTGGGTGATTACTTTCCTAGTTTACTTGCGTGATATATCTACATTATTATTGCGTGATTTAACTCCTCCGTCGAAGGGCACCCCTGCCCACCATGACTGCAACTGAGGAGGAGGAAGCCATGAGCATCCGCTCTCAAGGGCCCATAACGAGATTGCGTGCCAAGGCCATCACCAACGCCACACAATCATTGATCGTGCGCGTTGTCACTAGCCAAGGAACGCAAGAGACCGCGTTCTCTCTCAGACTCCCTTCGCCTAGTCCAGAGACCGCGTTCTCTCTCAAACTCCTCACCACCATCATTGACCGCGATCTTTGATTATTTCTTATTTTGAACATTCTGGTTTTGGCATTTTTCTCATTTTTAGTAGTTACTATTTTTAGTTAATTCTTTTTGGGTGTGTGTTCCACGCGTATCGCGTGGGCTAGCCCATTAGGCGAGACTCGGCCCATCCGAGTCCCGCTAACCCTATAAATGGCCATCTCAGCCTTCTATATTAGGTTACATTCACTTTTAATCAAAGCTTGAGTATTGAGTGCCATTTGCCTCCTCCCTTTGATCGGACGTCAAAACCCTAGTCTATCTTCGCATCCCCTTCATTCCGCCGCCAATGCTACGGCACCGCTCGATTCATCGAGCCACATATCCCTCCATCGCGCCTAGTCCTGAGGCCGCGAGTCCCATTCCATCATCGTCGCATCACCATCGTTACCGCGCTCGCTTACTCGCGTTAAGTGACAAACATCGCATTCCATCAATCCACACTTGGATACGAGACGAGCAACTCACCACCAAGAGCTCGATCCGGCATTCGAAGGCAGGAACGCATCAACTGGCATCAGAGCCTTTGGTCTTGTAAGTCGATATTTCAAGTGCATTTGTTCACGATTTTTTTTTCTTGCCCCCCCCCCTCTATTGCTTCCGCCATCGTTTTCACGAAATTTTTTCTTGCTCTCCATTACAAAAACAAAACAACACATTTTTGCCATTCCCCTCGGTTTCTCAAGTCAAGCACTTGGCCGACATTAAATTTCCTCCATTCTACGCGTTTTTGGTGTGATTGGTTAGTTCGGAGATCTTCCGAGATTTAGGTGATTACTTTCCTAATTTACTTGCGTGATTAATCTACATTATTATTGCGTGATTTAACTCCTCCGTCGAAGGGCACCCCTACCCACCATGACTGCAACTGAGGAGGAGGAAGCCATGAGCATCTGCTCTTAAGGGCCCATAACGAGATCGCGTGCCAAGGCCATCGCCAACGCCGCACAATCATTGATCGGGCGCGTCGTCGCTAGCCAAGGAACGCAAGAGACCGCGTTCTCTCTCAGACTCCTTTCGCCTAGTCCAAAGACCGCGTTCTTTCTCAAACTCCTCACCACCATCATTGACCGAGATCTTTGATTGTTTCTTATTTTGAACATTCTGGTTTTGGCATTTTTCTCATTTTTAGTAGTTACTATTTTTAGTTAATTCTTTTTGGGTGTATGTTCCACGCGTGTCGCGTGGGCTAGCCCATTAGGCGAGACTCAGCCCATCCGAGTCCCGCTACCCCTATAAAAAGCCATCTCAGCCTTCTGTATTAAGTTACGTTCACTTTTAATCACAGCTTGAGTATTGAGTGCCATTTGCCTTCTCCCTTTGATCGGACGTCAAAACCCTAGTCTATCTTCGCATCCCCTTCATTCCGCCGCCGACGCTACGGCACCAATCGATTCATCGAGCCACCTATCCCTCCATCGTGCCTAGTCCTGAGGCCGCGAGTCCCATTTCATCACCGTCGCATCGCCATCGTCACTGCGCTCGCTTACTCGCATGAAGTGACAAACACCGCGTTCCATAAATCCTCCATATGGATACGAGACGAGTGACTCACCACCAAGACCTCGATTCGGCATCCGAAGGAAGAAACGCATCAACTGGCATCAGAGCCTTTGGTCTTATAAGTCGCTATTTCAAGTGCATTTGTTCACGATTTTTTTTTCTTGCCCCCCTTATATTGCTTCCGCCATCTTTTTCACGAAAACTTTTCTTGCTCTCCATTACAAAAAAAAAACATTTTTGCCATTCCCCTCGGTTTCTCAAGTCAAGCACTTGGCCGACATTAATTTTCCTCCATTCTACGCGATTTTGGTGTGATTGGTTAGTTCGGAGATCTTCCGAGATTTCGGTGATTACTTTCCTAATTTACTTGCGTGATATATCTACATTATTAATGCGTGATTTAACTCCTACGTCGAAGGGCACCCCTGCCCACCATGACTGCAACTAAGGAGGAGGATTCCATGAGCATCCGCTCTCAAGGGCCCATAACGAGATCGCATGCCAAGGCCATCGCCAACGCCACACAATCATTGATCGTGCGCGTCTTCGCTAGCCAAGGAACGCAAGAGACCGCGTTCTCTCTCAGACTCCTTTCGCCTAGTCCAGAGACCGCGTTCTCTGTCAAACTACTCACCATCATCATTGACCGCGATCTTTGATTGTTTCTTATTTTGAACATTCTGGTTTTGGCATTTTTCTCATTTTTAGTAGTTACTATTTTTAGTTAATTCTTTTTGGGTGTGTGTTCCACGAGTGTCGCGTGGGCTAGCCCATTAGGCGAGACTCGGCCCATCCGAGTCCCGCTACCCCTATAAAAGGCCATCTCAGCTTTCTGTATTAGGTTACGTTCACTTTTAATCAAAGCTTGAGTATTGAGTGCCATTTGCCTCCTCCGTTTGAACGGACGTTAAAACCTTAGTCTATCTTCGCATCCCCTTCATTCCGCCGCCGACGCTACGGCACCACTCGATTCATCGAGCCACCTATCCCTCCATCGCGCCTAGTCCTGAGGCCGCGAGTCCCATTCCGTCATCGTCGCATCGCCATCGTTACCGCGCTCGCTTACTCGCGTGAAGTGACAAACACTGTGTTCCATCAATCCACACTTGGATACGAGACGAGTGACTCACCACCAAGATCTCGATCCGGCATCCGAAGGAAGGAACGCATCAACCGGCTTCCGCCATCTTTTTCACAAAAAATTTACTTGCTCTCCATTAGAAAAAAAAACAACACATTTTTGTCACATACCCACGGAGGAGCAAGTTGACTCGACAACGCTACACTTCCGAGGCGCTGCACGCGTTTGGTGGCACAGGTTCGTTGATGACCGCGTTCGTCGACACCTTGTCCCCATCACCGAGTGGCACCAGCTTGTCTACGTCATGACACAAAAGTATGTGCCCGCCGACTATAGAAACCAGATGAAAATGGAAATTGCAATGGTGCGACAAGGCACCAAAACGCCTCTGGAGTTCTTCTCTCACTTAGAGGACATGTACTACAAGGCAAGCATCAGTGTCGCTCCGTCCACCCTTTGGACAAAGTTTCTGAGTGGCTTGAATGTGTCAATCCGTGACCAGCTGGAGATTTTGCCAATCAAGGATGTCAACACCTTGACTCACACCGCGATGCAAATACACAACCAACTCTCGTGTCGCTGCCAATCCTCTTGGCAAAATCAATGGCAACGAAAGTATGATTCTAACCCTGGTCAATACCCTACTACTAATGTAAGCGCTCCACCCACATGAACCAGTGCGTCTACTCAAGGCCGACATGGCAAGACCGCGACACCAGCCTCCTATGCCGCGCGCGCGACACCGCCAAAGGGCTCCTCACCGGCCATTGAGCGCGCGCGTGACTTAGAATGTTTCAAGTGTGGAGGGCGAGGGCACTACAAGAGGGATTGTCCAAACAACAAGAAGGTCCTCTTCTCCAACATTGCCGTGGGCTATGAATCTTACGAGGAGGAGGAGGCCCCGCTTGAGACCATCGAGGAAGGATTCGAGGATGACAACGATGAGGCCTACACTTCTGAAGCCGTCGCGCTCCATGATGGCACACCTCTCAGCCTTTTCACGCGCCGTATCCTCACTGTCAAGGAAGCCACACTGGTCGACCAACGCGAGAATCTCTTTCACACGCGTTGCTTGGTCAAGACGGCGTCCTTGAGTGTCATCATCGATGGAGGCAGCTGCTGCAATATAATCAATGAGAAGGTGGTCAACCATTTCAACATGCCGACCACGCCTCACCCACAACCCTATAGCCTATATTGGATTTCTTCGAGTTCTGGTAACACTATAACTCGACAATGTCTTATCTCTTTTTCCATTGGCCAATATTCAGACTCAGTCCTTTCTGATTTCATTGCAATGGACGCCACACATCTTTTGCTGGGGCGCCCACGGCAATTCGACAGGCGCGTTCTTCACGATGGCTATTTAAACACTTACGTGTTTACTTACCACGGGAAGCGCGTCACCCTCTTACCCATGTTTTTTTTTGTAATGGAGAGCAATAAAAAATTTCGTGAAAAAGATGGCGGAAGCAATAGAAGGGGGGCAAGAAAAAAAAATCGTGAACAAATGCACTTGAAATAGCGACTTATAAGACCAAAGGCTCTGATGCCAGTTGATGCGTTTCTTCCTTCGGATGCCGAATCGAGGTCTTGGTGGTGAGTCACTCGTCTCGTATCCATATGGAGGATTGATGGAATGCGGTGTTTGTCACTTCATGCGAGTAAGCGAGCGCAGTGACGATGGCGATGCGACGGTGATGGAATGGGACTCGCGGCCTCAGGACTAGGCGCGATGGAGGGATAGGTGGCTCGATGAATCGAGTGGTGCCGTAGCGTCAGCGGCGGAATGAAGGGGATGCGAAGATAGACTAGGGTTTTGACGTCCGATCAAAGGGAGGAGGCAAATGGCACTCCATACTCAAGCTGTGATTAAAAGTGAACGTAACTTAATACAGAAGGTTGAGATGGCCTTTTATAGGGGTAGCGGGACTCGGATGGGATGAGTCTCGCCTAATGGGCTAGCCCACGCGACACGCGTGGAACATACACCCAAAAAGAATTAACTAAAAATAGTAACTACTAAAAATGAGAAAAATGCCAAAACCAGAATGTTCAAAATAAGAAACAATCAAAGATCGCGGTCAATGATGGTGGTGAGGAGTTTGAGAAAGAACGCGGTCTTTGGACTAGGCGAAAGGAGTCTGAGAGAGAACGCGGTCTCTTGCATTCCTTGGCTAGCGACGACGCGCCCGATCAATGATTGTGCGGCGTTGGCGATGGCCTTGGCACGCGATCTCGTTATGGGCCCTTGAGAGCAGATGCTCATGGCTTCCTCCTCCTCAGTTGCAGTCATGGTGGGCAGGGGTGCCCTTCGACGGAGGAGTTAAATCACGCAATAATAATGTAGATTAATCACGCAAGTAAATTAGGAAAGTAATCACCCAAATCTCGGAAGATCTCCGAACTAACCAATCACACCAAAAACGCGTAGAATGGAGGGAATTTAATGTCGGCCAAGTGCTTGACTTGAGAAACCGAGGGGAATGGAAAAAATGTGTTGTTTTGTTTTTGTAATGGAGAGCAAGAAAATTTTCCGTGAAAACGATGGCGGAAGCAATAGAGGGGGGGGGCAAGAAAAAAAAATCGTGAACAAATGCACTTGAAATATCGACTTACAAGACCAAAGGCTTTGATGCCAGTTGATGCGTTCCTGCCTTCGAATGCCGGATCGAGGTCTTGGTGGTAAGTCGCTCGTCTCGTATCCAAGTGTGGATTGATGGAATGCGGTGTTTGTCACTTAACGCGAGTAAGCGAGCGCGGTAACGATGGCGATGCAACGATGACAGAATGGGACTCGTGGCCTCAGGACTAGGCACGATGGAGGGATAGGTGGCTCGATGAATCGAGCGGTGCTGTAGCATCGGCGGTGGAATGAAGGGGATGCGAAGATAGACTAGGGTTTTGACGTCCGATCAAAGAGAGGAGGCAAATGGCACTCAATACTCAAGCTTTGATTAAAAGTGAATATAACCTAATATAGAAGGCTGAGATGGCCTTTTATAGGGTTAGCGGGACTCGGATGCGCCGAGTCTCGCCTAATGTGCTAGCCCACGCGATACGCATGGAACACACACCCAAAAAGAATTAACTAAAAATAGTAACTACTAAAAATGAGAAAAATGTCAAAACCAGAATGTTCAAAATAAGAAATAATCAAAGATCGCGGTCAATGATGGTGGTGAGGAGTTTGAGAGAGAACGCGGTCTCTGGACTAGGCGAAGGGAGTCTGAGAGAGAACGCGGTCTCTTGCGTTCCTTGGCTAGCGACGACGCGCACGATCAATGATTGTGTGGCGTTGGTGATGGCCTTGGCACGCAATCTTGTTATGGGCCCTTGAGAGCGGATGCTCATGGCTTCCTACTCCTCAGTTGCAGTCATGGTGGGCAGGGGTGCCCTTCGACGGAGGAGTTAAATCACGCAATAATAATGTAGATTAATCACGCAAGTAAATTAGGAAAGTAATCACCCAAATCTCGGAAGATCTGCGAACTAACCAATCACACCAAAATCGCGTAGAATGGAGGAAAATTAATGTCGGCCAAGTGCTTGACTTGAGAAACCGAGGGGAATGGAAAAAATGGGTTGTTTTCTTTGTAATGGAGAGCAAGAAAAATTTTCGTGAAAAAGATGGCGGAAGCAATAGAGGGGGGCAAGAAAAAAAATCGTGAACAAATGCACTTGAAATAGCGACTTACAAGACCAAAGGCTCTGATGCCAGTTGATGCGTTCCTGCCTTCAAATGCCGGATCGAGGTCTTGGTGGTGAGTCGGTCGTCTCGTATCCAAGTGTGGATTGATGGAACGTGGTTATTGTCACTTCACGCGAGTAAGCAAGCGCGGTAACGATGGCGATGCGACGATGATGGAATGGGACTCGCGGCCTCAGGACTAGGCGTGATGGAGGGATAGATGGCTCGATGAATCGAGCGGTGCCGTAGCGTCAGCGGCGGAATGAAGGGGATGCGAAGATAGACTAGGGTTTTGACGTCCGATCAAAGGGAGGAGGCAAATGGCACTCAATACTCAAGCTTTGATTAAAAGTGAACGTAACCTAATGCAAAAGGCTGAGATGGCCTTTTATAGGGTTAGCGGGACTCAGATGGGCCGAGTCTCGCCTAATGGGCTAGCCCACGCGACACACGTGGAACACACACCCAAAAAGAATTAACTAAAATTAGTAACTACTAAAATGAGAAAAATGCCAAAACCAGAATGTTCAAAATAAGAAACAATCAAAGATTGCGGTCAATGATGGTGGTGAGGAGTTTGAGAGAGAACGCGGTCTCTGGACTAGGCGAAAGGAGTTTGAGAGAGAACGCGGTCTCTTGCGTTCCTTGGCTAGCGACGATGCGCATGATCAATGATTGTGTGGCGTTGGCGATAGCCTTGGCACGCGATCCCATTATGGGACCTTGAGAGCGGATGCTCGTGGCTTCCTACTCCTCAGTTGCAGTCATGGTGGGCAGGGGTGCCCTTCGACGGAGGAGTTAAATCATGCAATAATAATGTAGATATATCACGCAAGTAAATTAGGAAAGTAATCACCCAAATCTCGAAAGATCTACGAGCTAACCAATCACACCAAAATCGCATAGAATGGAGGAAAATTAATGTCGGCCAAGTGCTTGACTTGAGAAACCGAGGGGAATGGCAAAAATGTGTTGTTTTTTTTAATGGAGAGCAAGAAAAAATTTCATGAAAAAGATGGCGGAAGCAATAGAGGGTGGCAAGAAAAAAAAATCGTGAACAAATGCACTTGAAATATCGACTTACAAGACCAAAGGCTCTGATGCCAGTTGATGTGTTCCTGCCTTCGGATGCCGGATCGAGGTCTTGGTGGTGAGTCACTCGTCTCATATCCAAGTGTGGATTGATGGAATGCGGTGTTTGTCACTTCACGCGAGTAAGCGAGCGCGGTGACGATGGCGATGCGACGATGATGGAATGGGACTCGCGGCCTCAAGACTAGGCGCGATGGAGGGATAGGTGGCTCGATGAATTGAGCAGTGCCGTAGCGTCAGCGGCAGAATGAAGGGGATGCGAAGATAGACTAGGGTTTTGACGTCCGATCAAAGGGAGGAGGCAAATGGCACTCAATACTCAAGCTTTGATTAAAAGTGAACGTAACCTAATACAGAAGGCTGAGATGGTCTTTTATAGGGGTAGCGGGACTCGAATGGGTTGAGTCTCGCCTAATGGGCTAGCCCACACGACACACGTGGAACACACACCCAACAAGAATTAACTAAAAATAGTAACTACTAAAAATGAGAAAAATGCCAAAACCAGAATGTTCAAAATAAGAAACAATCAAAGATCGTTGTCAATGATGGTGGTGAGGAGTTTGAGAGAGAATGCGGTCTCTGGACTAGGCGCAAGGAGTCTGAGAGAGAACGCGGTCTCTTGCATTCCTTGGCTAGCGACGACGCGCACAATCAATGATTGTGTGGCATTGGGGATGGCCTTGGAACGCGATCTCGTTATGGGCCCTTGAGAGCGGATGCTCATGGCTTCCTCCTCCTCAGTTGCAGTCATGGTGGGCACGGGTGTATCAATTAGTATAGCTACATTAATGCACATTTCAGTAATTCTATGATGCACGTTTCATAATACCTTATGATGTATACAACCACTATTTTTACATCAATGATGCACATGTCAATACATCTACAAGACACATTTCAGTATAGGTACCAGACACATTTTAGTATAGCTACGATGCACCAGCCTCTTACACAGTAATGTACGCTCATGCACGTATTATTCGGATAAAATACATACGTCTTTTTGTCCCGTAAAAAATACGTAGGTTCATGCCCTTTTATTTGCATCACAATGAACGTGTCTCACAATACACCTTGTCTGTGCCCCTATATCCTTGAAAGTGCATCACAATGCATATGAATATATCCCACTATATGTTCACACGGGAGACTCCGTTTGTGTTTGATTATTTTTTTGTAAATGTTAATATATCTAAGTAATACTCCCTCCTTTCAGAAAAGGGTGTCATTTTAGCATTCAGATTTGGTTAAGAAATGTTTTTCATTTTAGAGTTGTAGGTAATAATTTTTTTGGCGAGTTATCAAGTTGTTGTTGAAAATTGTACATACTGATTCTTTGTAATGTAGGGATTTTAGATGCGTAAAGCGAACTTTCAAGAAACGATTTCCTAACATCTAACCAAGGATCTCATGCATAAACCAAATAGATCATAGATAGGAAGAATCAACTACCTTTTGATGCGTGTTTCTATCTGCTGGAATTGAGAGAATAGAGCCTCACGTGTGACTCCTCTATTTGGTCCACCCGAGCTTGGATCTGGATCGCCTGGGACTCGGTTGCTAGAGCGAGGATCGAAGGTGAATGGGGAAGGGAGAGCAAGGAGGGGTGCGGCAGCCTTGTGCAAATGTTGGATTAGGGTTTTCTCTAAGAAAACCCTCCTTTTATAATACCAGGTGTAGATATCTTATTTCCTAAATAAGTATATCTTTTATTATTAATAATAACACTTTATTATTTACAAGCCTTATCTCCCAAGTTATATCTTATATAACTTTATATAATATGTCTCCCAATAAACTGATCCAGTCCAAACTCTAAGGATGTGACCTCGTAGGACCCGATAATAATAGCAATAGACTTTATGATATACTTTATAACATATAGTCTATAAATCATAGTTGGCTTCTAGCAAAGCACTATGACTACCTAAAATCACCGGATTAAATATCTCCATAAACGGTCCCACTTCATAATCAGTAATGCACCTTTGATTAAAGGACACAATTCCTTCAATCTCCCACTTGTCCTTAAAACAAGTGTGCAATGTTAAAATTTCTTTGTCACAAAGTGTCTTATCTGACTATATGATGAAACCCATCTTTACCGCCAAATACGTTTCTTGAACTCTTGAGATCAAACTGTCAGTACGGATGATTACTAATAATCCATCCGAGCATGGCCATGCATTTTCACAGTTCTCTCTCTTCAAGTGGCCGAGACACCAATCATTTCCAAATGTATCATTGTATACATGGAATAGGAGGACATATTCAATCTTGTAAGACTACAGCTCCCACTCAACTTTTGGCAATCCCAATCACTGCCTTTATAACTGCCTGTTACGGTCAGCGTTTGACAGTGTCAAAGACGTACCAGCAGTCAAATGATAACTATATCATACTCATGTCTAAGGAACTCACTAATCATGAATAATCCTAGAACTCCGCAGTAAAGTCCCGAGGAATCCTAAGATCGGTCTGTCCGATGCGTATCGGTATATACATCTATGTAATCGATTAGACATCTCCATGTCCCTATAACACATGAAACCCGGTGTTATCAATCAATCTCACATATGGTCTTTTGATTAAGTCATTTGTATCCAAGTTAACAACTTAGACCATGGACTTCTAACAATTTTATAATTTTAGTTCACTTAATAGGGTTTCATTCACCAAAACAGTTTTGATGAGCCCATTTGATAACTATTAAACTGTTTGGATACTTTATCTAATCCCAATAAATGATTAAATAATAATATGAAACTCATATATAAGTCAAGCATAAATGTCTGTGATAACAATAAACAAGGTTTATCATAAAACAAACAATGTCTCAAAAGAACTCTCTAAGGTGCTTGAATCCTTTGGCCCGAGTATGACTGTCATGCTTGGGCCTAGACATGGGCTTGGTCAAAAGGATCTGCAATGTTGTCGTCTGTGTGCACTTTGCACATCTTCACATCTCCACTATCAACATAGTGTCCGATCATGTGGTACTTCCGTAGAACATGTCTGGATTTGGAACTCTTCCAGCTGATGGCTCCTCCATTCAGAATGAAGACATATCCAGACTGGGATTCAAAATCATCTTTGTCTGTCTGAAACTTGCCTCAGTATAGCCCTTGACGACCAGTTCATCATCACCTCCAAATATCAAGAGATCATCCCTAGTCCTTCGTAAGTACTTCAGGATGTTCTTGGCTACTCAAAGCATATGCAACATCTGGGCGAGTACAAGTCATTGCATACATGATGGATCCTATGGCTGAGGCATAGGGAATCCTGCTCATCCTTTCAGTCTCACCAGGTGTCTTAGAACACTGGCTCTTGCTGAGATATAAGCCATGCTGCATAGGCAGGAGCCCTTTCTTAGAGTTCATCATATTGAATCTATCAAGGACCTTATCTATATAAGTTCTCTTACTTAGACCAATGTCTCTTAGATCTATCTCTATAGATCTTAATGCCTAGTATGTACTCAGCCTCTCCCAAGTCCTTCATTGAGAAATACTTCTTAAGTCACTCCTTAACTGTCTCCAGCATATGGATGTCATTCCCAATAAGTAATATGTCATCCTCATATAGAACTAGGAAGGCCACTTTGTTCCCACTAAACTTCTTGTAGACACAGGGCTCTTCTTCGCATCTGACGAAATCAAACTTTTTGACCACTTCATCAAAACGAAGATTCCAACTCCTGGATGTTTGCTTAAGTCCATAGATGGACTTCTTAAGCTTGCATATTCTCCTAGGATTTTCAAATCTCATAATCATAATAAGCGGCAATCGCTAGGAATATCCTAATGGACCTGATCATAATGACCGAGATGAACGTTTTATCATAGTCAGTACCATGAACCTGTCTAAATCCTTTGGCAACTAGTCTTGCTGATAAGTACTACTTTGTAGGGCTTAAGTAAGAGTCATTAGAGGGTTTATTGGTGTCATTCGGGTAGATTTAGACACATTCATGTGCATGACGTTTGGGGGCGAAGTTTGGTGTTTTTGGAGGTGTTTGAGCTGTTTTGGAGATCATAGGAGACACTGAGGAAGAAGCCACCCGTAAAAGACGCAAAGGAAGTGAAGAGAAGAGTAGAAGAATAGTGGGTTGAATTCAAATGGTTCGTTCTCTTTACTCAGATGTCCAAATGGAGTGATTCCAACTCGAGGAGTTAGATCTTGAAGTCTACTACAAGTCCTCAAAATATGAGCACAATCCGAGTTGGGAATCAAAAGTTATGGCGTTTTGCCTAAAGTGTCACAGATGCTGAAGGCCAATGAAGACTGCCGCACCCCGCGGCATGAATGCCACCGCACCCCGCGGTGGCAACGCGCTGACGAGATTTATTTCCGAGTTTTTATTTCGTTCTATTTTATTTCTGAGACTTAGTTTCCTAGTTTGTTATTTTATTTTCTTTATTTCTGAATTATTACTTTAGTATTTAAGTTAGGTTTAAGACTCTTTTAGAGCATCATCTACTCTTTACCCTAGTTGCCACTTTTCATATTTTTCCTCTCACAAACCCTAATGGAGAACTAAACCTCCATTGTTGCACTTGACAGTTTAAAGCCAAAAATTGATTGGTTGTGAGTTTTTTACTCTTGTTCGTTTTCCTATCTAGTTGGATTAATTCTCTTGCGCTTGATTGTCTATTGGTTTATCTTGATTTATCTAGAGTAGCTACCTAGGTCTATTGATATCTTCCTGATTGCTAGGACTTGTGATTCCGGGTTCGGGTTGCATATCTAGTGGCAAGCACGATTTACATAAGCGGGTTGCGAGTGTTCATCGTGAGAGAGAGTTAATTGCATGCTTATAGTAACGGGTTGTTTCTATTGCATGTATCTTGTTGAATCCTTATTTGATTGCTATTGCTTTATTGAGTCTTGAAGGTTTTCGGATTTGATTTAGTAATAAGTACTATTAGGGCTGATAGAACTAATAGTTATCTAAGATCAGGATAAGAACGACTATAGGAAAGTTAAGAACTTGAGATTGATAGAATTCCGTGATCGACCATTCTCTTGTTGTGTGGATCTTTGTTAAGTGTGGTGCTTTTCCTCATTATATTCACAACCTTTACTTGCAAACTTGTTTACTTGCTTACTTGTTACTTTGTTTTGAGATTTCTACAACCCCCCCCCTAGTTCCTAGTTGGTGACGTGAATTACAAGAATAGATAACCTGACTCTATGTGGGATCGACCCTGACTTGCTTGCTATACTCTTTAGTAGGTACCTTAGGATTTCTTTGATAGGCATCATGACTTTAGCCCTGTCAAATTTGGCGCCGTTGTCGGGGTGTCAAATTTTCTGTTTTTGTGGTTTGTTTGTTACCAACCTTGGTGTGGACCTATCTTATGGTCCACACTCGTGCTACTAATTCACCTCTTCTTGATTTTGATCCAGAGATTGAGAGAACTTTGTTCCAGGATCGCAGAGTGAACCGTACTTTGGTTTTTGACAACCCTGCATTTGAGATGGGTGACGCGGATAGAACGTTGAGACAGTTGACTGCGCCCGACCTGCAACAGCAACCTTTGGCTGTGACTATTCCTGCTATAAGAGCGGGCGTAAACTTTGAGTTGAAGCCGGGGGTGATTCATTTGCTCCCATCTTTCCATGGACTGGCTGGAGAGGACCCAATCAAACACATGGGTAAATTCCACACAGTCTGCATGAGCATGAAACCGGCGAACGTTACTGAGGAGAAAATAAAGATGAGAGCTTTTGGGTTCACCCTGAAGGACACTGCTGATGACTGGTACTACCATCTGCCTACTGGAAGCATCGATACGTGGAACAAGCTGCATAAGGCGTTTCTTGAAAAGTATTTCCCTGCAAAGAAGGCAAACAGTTTGAAAAAGGCTATTAGCAACATTGAGCAGGAGGCTGACGAGAGCCTGTATGAATACTATGAGCGGTTCAAGAGACTTTGCTCAAGCTGTCTGTTCCACGGGTACTCCAATCAAGATCTGGTGCTCCACCTTTACAATGGTCTGCTGGACAATGAGAGGAGGATTATCGACGCTGCATGTGGCGGCAATATTCTCAACACAACACCGGCAACAACTATGGAGAAGATTCAGGAGATGGCAGAGGGCATAAGAAATTTCGGCAGAGCTTCTACCCAAGAGAGGAGTCAATGCTGCTGACTCTAGTCGCTCTGCGTATGCCAGTGATATTGCTGAGTTGAAGGACATGGTGAGGAGACTTACGCTGCAAGGAACTCCTCAGCAACTCAAAGCGTGTGGGGTCTGTGCCGATCAATTCCACCCCACTGACGCCTGTCCTCAACTACAAGATGATTCGCCTGCTGAAGTAAACGCTGTAGGAGGTTATGGAGATCCAAGACCTCGGCATGATCCCTACTCCAACACTTATAATCCGGAATGGAGAGACCACCCAAATTTTAGATGGAGGGATCAACAACAACAGCCTCAGTTTCAACAACAACAACAGCAGCCAAGACCTCAATTTCTACAAAGGTCGCAAGATCCACAACCTGATGCGTCTCCTTCAACTGCAGATATGCTCCAAGCCTTGACGAAACATTTCACTACTCATGTTCAAGCCACAACGTCAAGCATAAAGAATTTGGAAACGCAGGTGAGCCAAATGGCTGAAGCCATCACGAGGATCGATGCAAAGATGTCGGGAAATCTACCATCTCAAACGGTAGTTAACCCACGGGCAAATGTTAGTGCTGTGACCCTTAGAAGTGGAAAGCAATTGCCGGTCGCTCCTAGCGCTGATGGAGACAACTCAGAAACAAGAGAGCTTCTGGAAGAGGACCGCCCCCGCGGCAGATTCTGGCCGCACCCCGCAGTAAGAATGAACCCGAGAAGGAGAATGTTCTGTCGAGTTTGCCGCACCCCGCGGCATCGTTCTCACCGCCCCCCGCGGCAAACGCTGATTCTCGAGACTTTTCTGCTGATTCGCCGCACCCCGCGGTAACTTCTGGCCGCACCCCGCGGCAACCTTCTGGAGCAGTTGACGAGCCTTATGTGGACACCTACGTTCGTCCATACTTTCCTCCTCTCGGTTCCGAAAAGCCACCCGCCCCATTCCCAGAGGCGCTCAAGAGAGAAGGGTAGTCGACGACAAGGACCTCTTCGAAACTTTCAGCAAGTGTGAGGTTAACATCCCTTTGCTCAAACTTGTTAAAAGTATTCCCAAGTATGCTCGATTCTTGAAGGAGCTCTACAGGATCAAGAGGAACCAGAAGCAAAAGAAAAAGAAGCAGGTCCAGGTGAGCGAGCAAGTATCTGCTGTATTTCAAAAGTGTTTGCCCAAGAAGTGCAGTGATCCAGGTATGTTCTCTATCCCTTGCATCATTGGTGAGACAAAGATTGATAAGGCTATGCTAGATCTTGGTGCAACTATTAATGTCTTACCATTGTCGTTCTATGAGTCCCTTGGTCTGCCACCACTACAGGACACTAGACTAGTTATTCAATTAGCTGATGGAACCAATGTCTACCCGAAAGGGGTTGTTGAGGATGTCCTTGTTATGATAGATACGCTGATTTTTCCCACTGATTTTTATGTTCTTGATATGGATGGTGGTACAGGTGCACATATGCTGTTAGGTAGACCTTTCATGAAAACTACAAATACCACAATTGATGTTAGAAGTGGGAAATTAACTATGGAATTTGATGGGGATGGAGTTGAATATAACATATATGATATGAAACCCGTCATTAACACCTCTTTGAACTTTGTTGATGTAATGAGTCCTAACCCTTTGGATGAATTGCAACCTATACTAAAGGATCCCATAGTTGACTTGCCTGTCGATTTTACTGTATCTTCTAATCTGCAGGAAGTCATGACTTTATTGGATGAGAAGGGTGAGTCTCCTACTTCTCTTTTGGGCATTGGCCCCACTGTGCTAACTCCGAGCGAGAAGCTCATTCCCTCTATGGTGCAGGCCCCTGAAGTTGAAGTTAAACACCCCCCTGATCGATCTAAGTATGGGGGGGAAGGCGACTACGAAGGCCAAGGTGGAGGAGCCGTTGAAAAAGAGGAATGGTCTAAGGTTCAAACCTTTCCATGATTGGTTCAGGAAGGAGGTGCTGAATGAGAGGGTACCTAAGGAACCCGATGTTGTGGATTAAGGTTGTTCGAGTAGTATGTCGAGCCAACGACATTAACTAAGGCGCTGCTCGGGAGGCAACCCGAGGTATCGTTTTTCCTTTTTTCTTTTATCTTTGAGATTTCATCGCATAGCTAGGTAGTTTGTTTTTGCTTCTGTTTCGTTTCGCCTGTGCACTAACACGCAGGTACATAAGAAAATGAGCAAAATGAGGTTCTGGAGAGCTCACCGCACCCCACGGTGAGCAGCCCACCGCACCCCACGGTGGGCACCCTTTACTTTCTGCTTGTTCCAAAAAAAACAAAAAAAATAAAGGTCCTCGAAAAAACCTTAAACGGGGAGTAAAAAAAAAATTTGAAAAAACAACAAAAAAGAGTTCTACCGTAGGCCAGCTGTCCGGAGTTTTCCATAAAGAAGGTGCGTATCATGTTGTCAAGGAGGAGACATTCGCCCCACACATTATTTGGCAACGATGATGGCCCTACAGTCGACAGCTGGAGAGGAGGAACACCAGGGCCCACACCATGATGACATCCGGGCCCATTTTTTGTGTTCCTAGAAGGCCGTACAACCCCGATATCATTGTTTTACCACTACCCACCAAAGTGGTTCCCTATGGTTGCACGGTAGAAGAAGACCCCCGCTCAACACTAGAGACCTGTGCGTATATTGAATACCGCCAGCAACAACAAAAGTGTCCAAGCCAACTCAGCGGCGTCTGTGAGTTATTTTTTTGCTCTTTCCTATGCTTCTATTCTTTTGTCTTTCATTACATTGAGGACAATGCAATGTTTAAGCATGGGGGAGGGTTTTATACTTGCTATGTCGTTGAGAAGAAAAAATTGAAAAGAGCCAAAAATTTGAAAAAAGGCTATCATAGAAATCCTGGGATAGGTCGAAAACCCGAAAGGGCGACCTAGATAAAAAGCAGGTGGTTTGGACCAGCATTAGGCTGGGGTAATAATTGGTCAAGAGTGACTTGAGCTTATGTGAGCACATCTATGAAAAAATATGAGTGGCTTGGTGAAAACCCGAAAGGGCGCCTTGGCAAAATGAGCGAAAAAGAAGAAGAATGATTTTAGGATTTCTCATTATTCTTGGCGAGGCGTCATAAGAAGAGGATCAAAGAAGGATTGTCGGGTAGGTCACTCTAGGAGACATAAGGAGTCATAGATGGAGGCTAGGATTAGAGGTTGCTCACACTATTGGATGTCCGGGTTAAGCTTGGGGGAAGTACTCTGCTTGCCCCTTAAGCTTGTTGAGTTGTGGATAAGTTTGGTGCCAGGAGCTTGGCATGGGGTAGGTGACTCTTAGTTGGAGGATATGCTTCCTGAGACCTTGGGTGATGCATTGGAGGAGTAGACTCTTTATTAGTTTACTCGAGGACGAGCAAAGGTCTAAGCATGGGGGAGTTTGATAAGCACTACTTTGTAGGGCTTAAGTAAGAGTCATTAGAGGGTTTATTGGTGTCATTCGGGTAGATTTAGACACATTCATGTGCATGGCGTTTGAGGGCGAAGTTTGTGTTTTTGGAGGTGTTTGAGCTGTTTTGGAGATCATAGGAGACATTGAGTAAGAAGCCACCAGTAAAAGACGCAAATGAAGTGAAGAGAAGAGTAGAAGAACAGTGGGTTGAATTCAAATGGTTCGTTCTCTTTACTCAGATGTCCAAATGGAGTGATTCCAACTCAAGGAGTTAGATCTTAAACCTAACTTAAATACTAAAGTAATAATTCAGAAATAAAGAAAATAAAATAACAAACTAGGAAACTAAGTCTCGGAAATAAAATAGAATGAAATAAAAACTCGGAAATAAATCTCGTCAGCGCGTTGCCACCGCGGGGTGCGGTGGCCTTCATGCCGCGGGGTGCGGCAGTCTTCATTGGCCTTCAGTACTTGCCTTATAGACAGAAATGTTTCCATCCTTGTCTGTGTTGATCTCAAAGACCCATTTGCATCCAATAGGGTTTACCCCATCAGGCAAATCTATCGAGTCCCAGACTTGATTCTCAGACATGAATTCCATTTCGGATCTCATGGCTACCAGCCATTTCTCGGAGTCGGGGTCCGCCATCACTTTCTTATAGGCCGCAGGCTCACCGTTCTCTAAAAGTAGAACATCAATGCTAGCAGTCAAGACGTAATCCTCATAACGTCTAGGCTACTGCCTTAGCCTATCTGATCTCCAGTGGTCCAACAATAAGAGAGACTTCAGCTACTGGGTTGACCACATCTGTATGCGGGACCTCAGGTGCTTCATCAACTTGAGGAATTGCATCTTGAATCTAGGCGGTTTCCCTTTGAGAAGGTACGCCTCCAAAGTCAAGCTCCTCAGTGACATCATCTATGTCCTCGTGTTGTTGGGTTTGTTGCTCAGCTTGAATCTTATCAAGTTGAACATTTCTCCTACTTGGCTTCTTGGAAAAGAAATCATTTTCCAAAAAGACACTATCCCGAGCAACAAACACTTTGTTCTCAGCGGGATGGTAGAATTAATATCCCCTTGTTTCCTTAGCATAACCTATAAAGAAGCATTTGTCTGATTTGGGTGCTAGCTTATCAGGTAGTAAACGCTTTACATAAGCCTCGCATCCCCAAACCTTCAGGAGTGACAAGCTAGGAACTTTTACATACCATATCTCATGTAGTTTCTTGTCAACTGATCGTGACGGAGTCCTGTTTAGTGTGAACGCAGTATTGGTGAGGGCATATCCCCAAAAGGATGTAGGAAGATCAGCAAAACTCATCATTGAGTGGACCATGTCTAACAATGCCACAACTTCTCAAGTGATGGTCGAATTCTTGGCTCAGGTATTCGCTCCCTCGATCTGATCGGAGTGCCTTTATCTTCTCACATGTTTCAAATGATTCTAAATCAAATGACTTTAGGCTACCAACTGTTTGGAGTTCCTTCATGTGTTTGATTTTAATGTGACCCAAGCGACAATGCCATAGGTTGGCTTCACTTATATCATTCGACTTTTGCCTCTATGTATCAACGTTATAAATTTCAGATTTGATATCCAGTATGTATAGTCCACTACTACTCATATGGGCTCGAGCATAGAAAATGTCATTCTTATAAAGGAAAAAACAATTCTTAATGACAAAATCATAACCCTCAAGGTTCAAAACTGAAATTGAAATCAAATACTTAGTAATAGAAGGAACAAAATAACAATTATAAAGTTCTAAAACTAAGCCAGAAGGTAGAGGTAGACTATAATTTTCAATGGCAAGTGCAGCAACCCTTGCTCCATTTCCAACGCGCAGATCTATCTCATCCTTCTGTAACCGTCTCCTATTTGTTGGTCCTGCACATTTGAAATAATGTGAGAACCACATTGGGTATCTAATACCCAAGAATGAGACTTGGTTGATAAGATTTTAGTAACGTGAATACCTGAAGTGGAGATTGTTCCCCTCTTCTTGTCTTCCAGGTACTTAGGGCAGTTTCTCTTCCAGTGCCCCTTAGCCTTGCAGTAGAAGTAGTCGTGCTCAGCAGCCACTTTCACCTTAGGGGTGTTCCCCTTGGGTTGGACAACTTGCTTGCCCTTCCTTTGGTGTTGATGCTTCTTCTGGGGCCCTTTCTTAAACCCTTTCCCATTGATCATTAGAACTTCCTTCAAAGGGTCAACCATGACGTTTTGCTCAGCTGTTTTGAGCATCACGTGTAGCTCGTTGAGAGTCTTGCTCATGGCTCCCATGTGATAAATCTGCCTAAAGTGGGAAAATCCATCATGTAGGGAGTATAAGATCATATATGTAGCCGTCTCAACATTGTAAGGGTTACCCAGTCGAGTCATCTTGTCAAACAAGCCTATCATGTTGTAAACATGTGGCCTAACGGGTTTCCCTTTCTCGAGCTTGCACTGCAATATATGGCCTTGAGGGTCAAGTACCGCTCAATCCTGGCTTGCTCCTTGAAGAGATCTCTAAGATTCTTCATAATGGTATAGGCATCCTTATCTTCAAACCTTTGTTGAAGAGAAGGTTCCATAGCAGCCAGCATCAGGCAAGTGACGTTCATTGCCCGTTCACATATTGTCTTGTGACGTGCCTTGTCCTCATCAGATGAGGTGGCAGTCAGCTATGGGATGGGGGTTTCAAGGACATCCTCTTGTCCCTCAGACCTGAGAATGATTCTCAGATTCTTTTCCCAATCAAGGAAATTTGTGTCGTTCAATCGGTTTTTCTCAATAATTGAGCGGAGAGTGAATTTGAGGTGTTCAAAAGACATAGCTAGTAACTACAAAACGGAATAAAACATGCAGATAAATTATGCTTGACATGCAAGAACTTAAAATTTAGACTAGCTATAAACAGTAAGTTATTGCACATTCTACTCAATTATCTTTTCCCTTGTGAGTAAAATGATTCCAAGATCCTATCGTAGATGAAACTCGAGCGTACCAAGGCACTTCCCCAAGTCTCATGTAATCAAGGTAAGTAAACCCGTTACTAATTATAACACCTTATAATTCTTGGTTGATGGCCACATCTTATGTAAGACTCATCCTTATGCCTCAAGATCCAAAACTGAGCCTTTTGGTCTCTTGTTGAGTGTAACCATACCAAGGCAGCATGCCCCTATTAGACATACCCGCACTATCCCAAGGTCAAGGAAGGATACCTCGCTAGGGCTAAAACTATCAAACGAATTCCAAGGGCCTCATGGTTATGATATGGAAAGGCATTATCTCAATATTCTGTTAAGGGACTTAAGCATGCAATGGTTGTTTATTTACTAGTGAACAAAATAGCATAAACAAGCAAGCAAGCATGCAACGTGGGAAATAATAAAGCATTCAAGTAATGCAGTAATTAAATGTGATCCAAGTATGGCCCCTAAAAAACCAAAATTAAATATCTAATCTTCATGGCTCTTGTTACTCTTGGATCTTCATCCTTAGTATCCTCCATGGATCTCCATTCTTTGGTCTTCTTAGGATCTTCTTCTTCTTGTCTTACATATAATTGAAATAAACTCTCTTGTAGAAATTTAAATTACAAAAATACATAACGATACGCAGATCGTGTACAAGAAAAACATAACGATGCGCAGATCGTATTTATCTATCCTAATGTGGGCCATACTAGTCACCGCATGCAATAATATCAAAATAAAATATACATGAAATTATAATATCATATATTATATAGACAATTTAAAAACATCCAATGTTAAATTAATCATCTCATGATAAAATAATATTATATCATTATCTTGATTCAAATGAAATTAATATGTAGCATTAATCATAATTAATCATTAAATTGCAATATTGGATAAGATATGCATCAATTAAAGCAAAATATCAAATACCCTAATTTAAGTAAGTGGGAATATTTCCTAACAACTTTTAGGAAGATATATTTTAGACAATATCATATATTATCTAATTTGTCAACCAAGATCTTATCTAGTTCTTTTTAGGACAATCCTTTATTGTAAAATTTACCCAAAGCGAGCCATGTGGACCATGTCAGACCGTTAATCGGTCCAACGCGAGCCACCTGCCCAGCCTGTCGAGCCCTCGGCTGGCTTCACCCGAACTGAACCCAGTTCAGTTTGCGAGCCAAGTGAGTCCAAGCCGGTTCGGTCAAACCGAAACAGACCATGGATTGCTCGAACCCGTTCGGTCTTACCAAACCCTATGTGTCCGGTTCATGCCGGTTCAAGCGTGGGCTGGTTCGGCCATGTTCGGTTCGGTCAAATACCAAGCCGATCCGGTCGAGTCACCCAAGTCGAAAAACCAGCCGAGCCCAAAACACGTAACCACGGATTTCTTTCTGGAGCAGTTGTTCGATCCGAATCGAACGCGGCAAAAGTCATAACTTTATTCATGGGTAAATTTACAACTTTTTATGTAGAACAACTTTACATGCATATTCAAATTGAAAGTTCTAAACTTTGTTAATCCAATCGATCAAAATCTAAATTTTTAATCATGCAAATTTAATCTACATTATCAATTTTCCATCTAATTGAATCAAGATAATCATGAACATGCATCAAAATTTAAAAACTTTAAATTTGATCTAATCAATTTATGCAAGAGGCAACTGATACCACTGTAGGGATTTTAGATGCGTAAAGCGGAATTTCAGGAAACGATTTCCTAACATCTAACCAAGGATCTCATGCATAAACCAAATAGATCATAGATAGGAAGAATCAAATACCTTTTGATGCGTGTTTCTATCTGCTGGAATGGAGAGAATAGAGCCTCACGTGTGACTCCTCTATTTGGTCCACCCGAGCTTGGATCTGGATCGCCTGGGACTCGGTTGCTAGAGCGAGGATCGAAGGCGAACGGGGAAGGGAGAGCAAGGAGGGGTGCGGCAGCCTTGTGCAAATGTTGGATTAGGGTTTTCTCTTAGAAAACCCTCCCTTTATAATATATCAGGTGTAGATATCTTATTTCCTAAATAAGTATATCTTTTATTATTAATAATAACACTTTATTATTAACAAGCCTTATCTCCCAAGTTATATCTTATATAACTTTATATTATATACTTTATATAATATGTCTCCCAATAAACTGATCAAGTCCAAACTCTAAGGGTGTGACCTCGTAGGACCCGGTAATAATAGCAATAGACTTTATGATATACTTTATAACATATAGTCTATAAATCATAGTTGGCTTCTAGCAAAGCACTATGACTACCTAAAATCACCGGATTAAATATCTCCATAAACGGTCTCACTTCATAATCAATAATTGCACATTTGATTAAAGGACACAATTCTATCTGCTATAATTAATTTCTTAATAGTCGTTTTGAATATGACATGTAGTCGTTTCGAATATGACATGTATTATTGAAGAGAATACTTTTTTAATAAGCATTCTTTATAAATTTGGATGGACTAAATTAGCCTTGATAGATAAGAACATGGAGTACTAAACATTATCCAAAAAATAATCTACTTTACTACTTCGATTGTAAAAAGTTATTCATGTTTCGAGAATTGCACTACCAATCGTCTATACACTAGCGATTTTTTGTTGTGCTACCATTGTCGATTTCTTCTAGCCGTCGTCTTCGTCGATGGTGGGCAACCGTTTCTTCATATATCGCTGTTCAATGATCAGATTGCAGTAGATCGAGGGACAAGACGTTGGACAAGACTAAATTCGATTACATCAATAAAAGAAACTATTACATCAATAGCAATGTAAGTAAGTAACGTAAAATTTAACAAGCTAGCTAGGAACGTACAAGAAAGTGAGAATGTGTCATTTAATTAAAATGACAATTATTAATGATAAAATAAAATTAATAATGGAGATTTATAATTCGAATATTTTAGATAGTCTTAGTGTTTTGTTAGAAGCCAACTATGACTTATATGATAAATTAGATTTGACACATTTACATCCGGGTCCTATAAGGTCACACACAATAGAGTAATTGAGCTAGATCAAAGCAACCCGATGTCCATTGTGGGACTGGAAATTTCGGTCAATGTATATTGTTGGAAGAGTGGATTGTTCATCAAGTAATAATAAAGAGTTATCTATTTACTTGATGATATAAGGAAATATATCTTTTGGAAAGATAAGATATTGTATCAACCACAAATATCTCTTTCTAGTTAAAAGGAGATTAATCTTATAAGATATATGATATAAGATAAAATAACACATATATTATTATAGAGGGACGCTCAGGTAAAACGAGTCTTGTGGTGAAACGAGTGCATAAATGAGGATCGTTGGATTAAAGGAAATGGAGGGATGGATTGAGGGGTTGTAGGGATTTTATGGTAAAAGGTGGGTTTCCATAATACAAGGCCCATAAGAATCAGTTACCATAAAAAACGGATGAGAAAAAAAAGAAAATCTAAAATAGGAGAGAGAAGATGCAATCTTTCTCATTGAACGAAGGTGGTAGTTACGTCTTCTACGTCTGCTTCATGCTCTACTCCATTGCCGGTCTTCTTCACCATAAACAAAGGCGGAAATTCTCGTTCTCAAATGCCGGAATTGAACATGGAAGAAGGTTAGTTCGTATTAGTTCGTTGTTCTATGATATTCAAACCGTTCTTTGTGAATTTTATGAATGATTTGAATTTGCTGTGAATTTTAGGGTTTAGCATTGAGTTCTTGATAGTATTAGGAATACTGATTTTGACAAGAATGTATGATTCAGCAGAATTCGGGTTTGCCTTGAGACGACTTTGATTTATCTTTGATATGCATTCAATCTGTTAGGATTTTCTGATGCCACTGTTATTAGATCACGCACATATTCTGTGTACGTTTATGCATATCAGTATATTCAAAGAATTAAAAGTGAATATTCTGGATGTGGATACGAAAAAATGAATACTGCTATATATAATCTGCATATTTATTAAATCTGTGAATATCAGAGTACATAATCGGAATATCGTTTAAGTGTTTTTGAATAACTGATATTCGTGATCATATCATTTGCATATCAATATGTATATTTTGCATTGCAATATTGTTATCAACGGCTTCATCAACACTATAAAGTATAAACCATAATATAATCATCTTCAAATCGAAAACTGCTTAGATCATGAATAACTGAATATATAGTATGCATATCTATACAGGAAGTGTGCATATCGCAACCACACAAATGAATATCACATAACAAATCGATAACTTAATACATCATGCCTACCTGAATATATAGTCTGCATATCTATACAGGAAGTGTGCATATCACAACCACACAAATGAAAATCACATTATATATCGACAACTTAATACATCATGCATATCTGAATATATAGTTTGCATATCAATACAAAAAGTGTGCATATCACAACCACACAAATGAATATCACATAACAAATCGACAACCTAATACATCATGCATACCTGAATATATAGTATGCATATCTATACAGGAAGTGTGCATATCACAACCACACAAATGAATATCACATAACAAATCGACAACTTAATACATCATGCATACCTGAATATATAGTTTGCATATCTATGCAGTAAGTATGAATATCACAACCACACATGTTAACTCTGAAAAGTTAACCGTTTGCATATCGAGCCGTAAACTTTGAATATTGTACCATATCATTTCCATACCTGTAAAGGTTTATGGATTTAGGATTTCCATCGCCGCCTATATCGTATATATCCTGATATGCATAAAGACTGAATAGTTATGCAATGGTGTTGTGTAGATATGCGGTCCTCTTCATCAGGCAATGATGTTGATATATCTGATGATGGGTTGTCAGACGAAGAAGAGGCTGATTTCGTGTATGGCACAGAGTGTGTTATTGACCCAAACGACAGAAACACAAAGCACTGGGTTCCGCTATGTCCCCTTTCCATGAAACCGGTGCTTGGAAAAAGATTTAATTCCTTGGATGCATGAGAGGCATTCTATCGTGAATATGCATCCACAGCTGGTTTTGATGTTAGATCAAGCACCTCGCACAAGTTTAGCCACTCAAATGTTGTTAAGATCAAATACTTTGTGTGCAATAGGGCTGGATTCAAGAATGTAGCTAATAGTACGGGCAAACGTAAGACAACAGCTGGTTTTTTTTTTTTGGCAATTCTTCAGATCTGGCTTTTTTCTACAAGGAAAGATCTCAGCCTTTTTTTTTTTTTTAATTAGAGAAATTGTAACAAGAACTCAAGAACCCTAATTTTCAAGGACGAACCACCGAGCTTCAAGGCTGCCTCCTTTGCGCAGATCGGACTCAAAAATTCTTTAAAAAAATATTCTAGACTACTACACACTCTATTGATTCAAGTTGGAAAGAAGGAAATCAAGGAAGACACAGATTAATGGCAAAAAGGTCAAGTACAGCAATTCAACCTATATGCATGCAAATCTAGATCTATAATTCAATCACCAAAGTACCAACACAAAGAGCAATTGTTGTGTGTAGGGGACAAGGTAAGAACACTAAAATTGAAGCAAATATATTTTTTGAGGCAGATTTACACCAAAAACGAGTTTTCAATGCAAATCTACAATGTTTTTGTTAAAGAAAATAATTCGGCCTTCAAGAGAATTTTTTTTTTTAAATTTTCGACTTTAATAATATAGATCTGAATAATAACAGTCGGAATTATCAAGAAAAATGCAGAAAAATTTTTTTTTGGATTTTTTGACACGAAAATAAGGTTGTGATAAGCAAGGAATCGATTCGACTTACAGATTCAAAGGCTCTGATGCCAGTTGATGTGACCTTGCTATGAAGAAGGTCTCAAGTCCCGGATGAGATCGTGGTGAATCCGTAGTGGGGCGAAACAACTCCTTGAATAGGCGTCTGCGTTGATGGAGATTGCAAGACGACGGCGAGGCGGAAGCGATTTCGGAAGCGATAGAAATTTGAGGGGTTGACCGTATGGGTGAAGGGGGCCACGACCAGTTTAGGGCTGGAAAAGAATGGAGATTTTGAAGTGGATTAGAAGAAGGGAGCAAGCTCGACCTAGATCTAGCGGAATTAATGGCAGAAACGCGAGGGAGCAAGCTCAACCAAGAGAATCAAGGAGGACGTTAATGGAGGCTCAATTGGAGTTTCTCTCAACAATAAGTCTGTAATATTAACGTGAAGAAGAAAGGGAACTACAAGCTAGGTTAAGTAAAAGGAAGACTCTTCCTTTTCCTTAACCAAAAAGATTAAAAATAAAACAAATAAAATACTAAAAATACCCTAAGGAATTTCGGTCATTCTAAGTATAGAAATGACCTCCTAAACTCCCTAAAAATGCTGAAAATAATAATAAATAATATCCGGGAAAAATACTGATAAATGTCATAAATCAGAAATATCGATAACTAGGCGAATAGCGATCAATATCTCTAATCTGTAAGCTCCGGGATCTCTGCAGACTGTGTAGACGTCCCAACTGTCACTAAACTCAGAATGGATCCCTCATCTGTAGTTGGACGTCCCTGACCTGCTACGAGTCTGGTCACCAGTGATTGAGTCGCAGCTTGAATAGCTTTGGCTCGTGCTCTAGTAATGGGACATGCGGACCTAAGACTCATAGCCTCCTCCTCGTCTGCAGCTGTCATGGTAGGCGAGGTCACATCAGTGTGGTGCAAAAATCTCTCTGAAGTGTAATGACGGCATCGCCTACGTTGTTGACAACTTTACAGAGAGACACAACCACGATATGATACTGAATACAACACATTTCCTCAAAAGTAGTAGGAAGATGGACATTGGAAATCCAAAATTTATGATGAGCTGTGCAAAGGCAAACTTGGGGCCAGTAAGGTCTTTTAATCTCTTAAAAGAGATGGTTGGTGGATATGGGAACATGAGGGCGATGTCAAGGGACTTTCGGAATTTCAAACGAGATCTGATGTCGCACATCACAGCTGCTGATGCGCAAATGGTGATTAATAGGTTTGCAAAGAAGAAGGAGCAATGCGATGTTATTCTGGGCAGATCCGATCTCACGTCGGAGTTACGCTGCTTTTGGAGATGTGGTTTCCTTTTACTCGACCTACAGAACAAACAAGTACTCTAATGTAGAGAGTTTGAGATTTAAAAATTTCTTGTATTTCGATATGCAAAATATTTTAATGTATATGCATACAGGTACTATATGGTATTCACACCATTCACTGGGGTTGATAATCACAAGAAAAGTCTTACGTTCGGTACAGGATTGGTCATGAAGGAGGACGTGGAATCGTACGAATGGATTTTCGTACACTTTCAGAAAGAAATGGGCCATGCACCAAAGATCCTTGTGACAGATCAGGATCCTACAATGAAGATTGCTATTGAGAATGTATTGCCCCAAACCAGACATCGTTTATGTATGTGGCACATCATGGATAAGGTGTCGAAAAAGGTTGGTGCAAAAAAAATTAATTCAAAGGATTTCAGAAAGAAGTTGGGCAAGTTGGTTTGGGATGATACACATACAATCTCAGAGTTTGAGGATGGATGGAAAGAATTTGTGGTTGAGTATGAGCTCGATAAGAAACCTTGGTTCGGTGATATGTTTGATCTACGACACTATTAGATCCCAGTGTATTTTAAGGATATTGTGCTTGGTGGTCTGGTTCGCACAACATCGATATCGGAGTCTCAGAATAGTTTATTTGGAAATTATTCAAACATGAACTTTAGCCTTGTTGAGCTGTTGATGCACTTTGATAGTGCAATGGAAACCCAACGTTATAACCAGATGAGGAATGATATCGAATCAGACACACGGACGCATGTATTGAAAACGCCATTGTTGATTGAGAAGCATGCTTCTGAGGTGTATACCCTAAAAAAAAAATTCCCAGGTTCAAGAAGAGATTACCGCAGCGTGTTTCGATTGTTTTGTCACTAATGAGACACCAGGTACGATATTTACAATGTGGTCTGATATTCAAATATTGCGTTACCGTATTCACTACAATCTCCTTTTATGAAAATTCTTAAAAAGTGCATATCGTGCATACCAATGCTTAATGTTCCTCTTCACATTTTGGTGGACAAATTTCATCGGTGTTACAAAATCATCATCGTCCTCATTGTCGTCCATTTGTGCCTGAATTGGAAGTAACGTTTTTGGTAAACCAATACAACACAAATATGGAATACTATTGCAAGAATATCATACTACATAAAAGTTGAATATCGTCAAAGCAATCATGAATGCAATTTAATCATACAACGAATACCATAACATCTAATTTGCATACGGACACAGAACATGTGAATATCAGACAAGGTCTGCTAAACATTACATAATTAAGCCGTTACAAAAATCGTACTTTTGTCCACAATACCACCCCATCTAAGCCTGCTAAACATTACATATATTAAGCAGTTACAAAATACGTGAAGATATCCACAATACCACCCCAACTAGATCTATAGTCGTTATATTATATATAGACAAAATTTTGGCTCTAAAGCCAACCAACCATACTATTTATCCCTTGACACCCATCTTACTTCGACCAAAATACAACTTCACGAATTCAAGCCTTAAGTGTGACCATCATCATTTGCTTCTAACCCTATTACTCCTCCTCACGCTTACCGGATCAGTTTGTTGAAGGGCGGGATGCTTTCTTGGACCACCACATGTTGTCTTCTTAGCCACATCCTTCTTAACACTGGTCACAACAACTGTAGGTTGAGCTGGGGCAACAACTTCAACCTAGGGATGCTCAACAACGATGTCATTCACCACCTCCATAACCACATCACTTGGATTCGGTTGCCTCTGTGCAATTTAAACATATCGGTTAAATAATGATCATATCATGCATATGAATGTGTGAATCATGCATAACACACCCATTAAAATGCATACTCAAAACAAACAATCTGCATAACAATGTGTGAAGCATGGATATCACACCATAACATATTTTCCATACATTGCTGCATAACACCCATTAAAATGCATACCTAAATATACAATTTGCATAACAACGTGTGAAACATGTATATCACACCATAAAAATGAATATTACATGAATGGTTACCAACTACTTAGATCATGACTACCTAATCATACAATCTGCATATCATTGAAAAATCATAGTATGCAAACTGCAAATTTAAATTATTGGATGTTTAAAGAACCTCAAACGTATCAGTAGTGACGACATTGTACGGACCCTTATTTCCTAATGTTGCTTCAGACACCTGCATATTCGAAAATTAGCATGCAAGTCAAGAATTTTGAAGATTGAATGTGACTTCAAATGTTTCATTTGTGCATACCTTGTTCGTTGCCTCCTCTCCTGTGGTGGCTTCAGGAATCTTGGATTGATCCTCAACAGCTATTGTAATATCACTTTCATGGAGCTGGATTGGTGGGTCAACCTTCTCTACTGTGGTGCCTTTGGCCATCTTGGACTGATCGTCAACAACGGTTGGAATATCACTTTCATGGTGCTGGACTGGTGGGTCAATTTCGCTCGATCCCGTATTGCCCTATGGAAATTTTATAACTAATATTATGCAAACATTCAATAAAATAAACAAATTTGCTTTGCGTGAGAAATAAAAGTGCATAAACCTGAGGCATATGAACATCCACTACGGCCGTTGGACTGGACTGATGCACTTCTTCAGTATGGCCCGTATCTGCCTGGAAAAAGGGCATATCGTCATTAAACACACCTTCATCATTCTCGCGCTTGATGATGTCATTCCGCCTAGACAACACAGCCTCGATCTCTTCAACCATCTTCATCAGCTCCGGACTAGTCCAGAATGGGTCTTCAGCATGCGAGAGCACATTCCCTACTTGAGTGCATACATCAAAAGGAGCCTCATGCAGGGAATCTGATCTGGAACCCATCAAAGCCCTGGCCGACTCAGTGAGGGCAATTGACACTTCATCGTCCTTGCACTCAACAAGCATGTTTTTGGTCTTGTCGGCTATCCTAATAATAGCATTTGCGACAATCTTCAAATCCTTCACCATACCTTTGTTGAACTCCTGTAAAAATTGCATATCAATATGTATATTTTGCATTGCAATATTGTTATCAACGGCTTCATCAACACTATAAAGTATAAACCATAATATAATCATCTTCAAATCGACAACTGCTTAGATCATGAATAACTGAATATATAGTATGCATATCTATACAGGAAGTGTGCATATCACAACCAGACAAATGAATATCACATAACAAATCGACAACTTAATACATCATGCATACCTGAATATATAGTCTGCATATCTATACAGGAAGTGTGCATATCACAACCACACAAATGAAAATCACATTATATATCGACAACTTAATACATCATGCATATCTGAATATATAGTCTGCATATCTATACAGAAAGTGTGCATATCACAACCACACAAATGAATATCACATAACAAATCAACAACCTAATACATCATGCATACCTGAATATATAGTTTGCATATCTATACAGGAAGTGTGCATATCACAATCACACAAATGAATATCACATAACAAATCGACAACTTAATACATCATGCATACCTGAATATATAGTCTGCATATCTATGCAGTAAGTATGAATATCACAACCACACATGTGAATATCACATAACATATCGACAACTTCATATATCATGTACGGAGAATGCATCTCTCACTCACAAAAATAAATATCACATGCATATCATAAAAGTATATAATCCTTATTCAACATGATACTATGCATAATAACCTATGTATTTTTATCATTACTAAATCAATAACATATGTTAACTATTAGTTTTGTAAAATCTATATAAATCTAAAATTAGGCATGAAGATTAACCTTTTTGGTATTTGATTCATGTACCGGACATGCAACACCTTGCCTTTTTTTGATAGACAGCTGGGGTTCCAAATTACCATCCCCGAACACCCCGTGACTCATCTCAATCTCTTCTCTCTCAGCTACAAGATCTTCAGTCCATCCGACAAATGCGGGGAATTTCCTTGGAATGGTACGTTTTCCATAGAAGACCACACGGTCCAAGTATAGAACCTGAAGAAAAAAGAAATATTATGCATATCAGTGTATCAATTATGAATATCCAACCCAAATAATTGAAAATGCATGCCCATATATCAAAATTCAAAAATTATTCCCCCAAAATATATATTTAAGGACCCACATACCGTCAAGAAATAGAGTGGGCCAGTAAAGTAGCCGTTCGGATTCATATCCCACCTCTTCTTGGCCTCGATAAGACAATCTATAATGAAACCACACCAGTTCATCGTACTCACGCCATTTAGCTGCTCTAATCCACGTATGAGGGACTGGTTTGCAGCACCGCTTTGTGTCGGCTCGACTATACAAGAGTGGAAAAGGACAATAAAGTCCCGTATGAAGTCTTCGCCTCCTCCCTCGATCGACAACATATGTTCACCAATATGATTATATCTGATGATGTGCATCTTCATATCAAATTTCCTCCTCCATTCCTCTACCACATTCATCTTAACCAAAGGGTCGAGCTTGATTATTTGAACTGGGCCACGTGGAATGCCCATACAGATCTCCACATCACTATCTGTGACATCTACCACAGACCCATTTGGGAGCAAGATGTTCCCCTTCATTGCATTGTAACTCTGAACCAACCACCTACACAGAAAACTGAAGAAAGACACATAATATATTTTATTACAACGCATAAAAAACAGCTCAAAATATATGATCGAAACATGAAAATTTATGTATCCATAATCATGATTGAAGCATGCACATCACACCCATACATCATGACTGTCTAAATATACAATCTGCATATCAATGAAAGAAGTATGTATCTCTCAATCACACAAATGAAAAATACATGCACAATAGACAACTGCTTAGATCATGAATACCATAATATATAGTATGCATATCTATGCAGGAAGTATGAATATCTAAACAACACAAATGAAAAACACATGCACAATGGACAACTGTTTATATCATGAATACCTGGATATTTAGTATGCATATCTATACAGGATGTATGCATATCACAACCACATAAATGAATATCACATAACAAATCGACGACTTCATATATCATGCATATCTCACTCACAAAAATAGATATCACATGCACGGCCAATTAAATAATCAATTATAACAAATTGCATATCCAAAAAGTATATCTGAATATCATATATACACATTTTACATATCTAATGAACAACATGTTAGTATAAAAACCATGTACTTGTAACACCCCCAATTTACACCGGAGATATTACATGCCAGTGACCTCAGACTTTACCGTCCAAAGTCACCCCAGGCTTTTCCAGAACAGACATGCTTAAATACATACTCAATTACATATTAATTGAAAGATTAAACAGCGGAAGACTTTAAATAGCCAACGTATAACATGGCTTTAAATTATGAAGATACATCAAGGTAACCCTTAACAAACTTAAAGCACTTAACAACTTAAATACTGACTTTAAATCTTCGTCTGCAAGCTTCTTATCCTTCAATAGGTTACTTAAACTCCGGGAATCAACTCCTGATGTGCCGAATCGAACGGATGACACCAGCCCACATGCAGAGAACAAAGTTCGTGGGTTAGTCTACTGAATAGACTAGCAAGGGTACAAAGCAGAGTGGTTCGGGTGATCGTGACTGTTTACTATCATTGTCCCTTGAATAAAAACCGAAGGAACGATATATAACCCGGCACTTTCACGGAATGATTTAACAATTAGATATGCACTGAAGAGAAGACTCCAACTGAAATGAGCCTTATAGGAAATTATGACAACTGCTAGGGAACATTAAAGTTACACACACAAATGATTTAAAAGTTGATTGAGATGCTTCAGTTCACAACCAACCTCATCGCATACAGCGAATCCAGATTGAAAAGAGAACGTACTATGATCAAAGTCGAGACGAGTTTTCCTAGCTGCACTATAACTTAGCTGCACTACTCGCCGAAGGTTTAATTAATCATGTGCACTCAGGCACATATCTTATTTAATTACCAAATACACTTTACTGAAACACGTTAATTTTATTAAGAGCGGCACAAAGCTTAAATCTCAGGGTGACAATCATGTCGACCCAATTTAACACAACACACAAACACACACACGCATACGCACACATGAGGCTTAATATTATTCCGAGTAACAATGGAAGTTATTATTACACAAGGTGATCTTACGTTCACCCAGATTACACTGCCACAGTGCTTACACTTTAATTTACAGGATGACAGTTACGTCCACCCTAATTGCACTAGCTAAGTGCTTAATACACAGGACTGCAATTATACTCATCCAATGGCGCTTGCAAGGCGCTTAAAACACTTCAGATCATTAACGATGGATAAGAAGCATAGGTCATGACCCTTAAATTATTATCCGGAAATTAACCCGAGGAGTATTACGATTTAAAGAAATGACAAATCCTTACTTGGATTAGCGTTCCTATGAACATTAAGTTATAAAGAAACGACTAATCCTTACTTGGATTAGCGTTCCTACGAACATTCGTGTTAACTAAACAGTCTAACACATCAATTATTCACATTAAAGCCATCCAGGCAATCAAATTAAACATAGAGATAATAGAAACGGCTAATCCTTACTTGGATTAGTTTTCCTATTAACCCACATGCTATTCTAGCATTAAGATTAAATTCACAACAATACCATCACGGTAATTATCATATATAATAGCGTTGTTCTAACAGATATACAACCTATCATAACATTACTTTAATCACGTTTATTTATGAAATTAGTTCCCAAACAAAACAACAGTTCACTCCAATTTAATTAACAATTAAATAATTGATAATTAATGAAACATGGAATGATTAAGCAAGAGCAAACCGCCACTTGCCTTAATCTGTAGAGTTGGAACAAGCCTTACGACGACGGAATTCCGGGCTCGACACGGGTATAGCTCCGACAGCACAACAACCTCCGAGTCGACCCACAAGAGAAACCCTAAGTTAGATCCGACATAAACACAGTACGAATCTAAAAACGACGAAAGAAACCGAAAGAAACGACGCCCGAACAACGACCACCAAGGCCGAGGCCAAAATAGGCATTCTGCCCTCTAGCGGCGGGCACCGGGTTCATCACGGCGGGCGCCGTGTTCATCACGGCGGTCGCCGCCATGAATACAGCGGGCGTCGTGAAGAGCCCAGAAACAGAACGGCGAGAAAGACTCACCAAATGGCACGCGACTTGGCCTCCTTTCGACTTGCTTTGGGTTCTAACCTTCAAAGGCTACCCAAAAGCTTCACAAGGGCCACTGGAACAACACCACACTACACCGGCGATCACTCCAAAGAACTCCGGTGAGACAATTTTGAGGGATTGAAGCTTCTGATTGAGCTCGAATTCGACCCCCAAGCCTCTCCTTTTATAGCCACAGATCGAGGGAGCATAATGATGGCTAGGAGGGTGTCGTAGCGGGGCTAAAACGGCGATTGCCAGACGACTCCGACGACCACAAGGCTATGCCCCCACTAGGAAACGGCGGGCGCCGTAATTCCCTTGGTCGCCGCCTTGCAAATACCCTGCGGCGGGCACTTACGGCGGGCGCCGCAAAAGCGCGGCGGGCGCCATTTTCTGGTCGTCGCGCCCAGCTAAAAGACGAGGCTACTATTGCCTCGAGCCCTTCGCGGCGGGCGCCGTAATAAATGCGGCGGGCGCCGCCACCGTGGCTTCGCCCTCCTCAGCTTTTGGACGACGTCGTCTTAAACCGGGATAAAAATAATCGTACACGAACGAGTATTAAAATCCAAAGTACGTTGTCTGTATTTTATTTCACTGAGAAAAATATTACAGATACAGAGCACATTACAGAATGCCTCCAACTCTCTGAATTAAATCCGACGTACTAAACGGGTGTTCGGGAAAATTCCAAAAATTTCCAAAATAATCCTTACAGAATTACGGGGTATCACAGTACCTCGGTAACGGGAACGCTATCATCCTTACAAGTCTCCCAAAACCAAACTCCTCTACAGTTTCCTTTTGCATTTGGTTCATTTTCCCGATGGCCCAAACGAAATATTCAAGGCGTCCACGATGTTTGATACCCTTAAAACCGTCCTTTTTCTTGACTTTCGTCTTCTGACGTACGACTTCTTCTAATTCTTCCTCAACCATCTTAGCCTTGCCCTTATCAAGCCTCTTTTTTTATTTCAAACCTGGTACATGCCAAAAATGATGTATTAGTCAGTGTCTATTAATGAAAGATATCATTTAAACATAAAAATCCCAACATTCACTTGTAAATATAATGTACCAGAATCATCGTGCACATATGATTTAGATGATGCAGCCTTTCCCTTCAAACGCTTTGATTTGGCCTTTTGAATGTTGGCCAGTGTTTCATCTTCATCGAAAATAGGTGATTCTACAATGAATTAAAAAGTAATTAACACATTGACGAATACAATCTGACTTTATGGTTCATATCAACATTGGAATTAAAACAGAAAAATATGTATGCACTGAACACTTAAGAATATCATACCTCTTGCTTTTCTCTTAGCCTTGTAATTCTTTGATTTTTTTAGCACATCCTCAGTTTGTTCGTCCTCCCCATCAGAATCATCAGGTGTTTCGTTTCTGGTGGTCTTGCCCTTGTCACGACAAACAACAATCTTCAACCGTCTTTTTGCATGTGGACTCGTTCGAATTAGGGAAGAGCCATAGGCTTCTTGTGATCCAGTGTCCACAACTGCTTCGGTAAGTTGTTCGGAAGATGTGACATGAGCATCCTTTGGGGAATCTTCAACCGACTTCCTTGAGGGCAATCCTGTACAAATCATATTAATAAGCTTAATTGTATATAAAATATAAGAAGGAATGACTAAAGCTTAGACAAACATGCAAATGTCATAGTTAGAAATACATTGCATATATGTCCGAATGTAGTGCATATCACTGAGAATACAATGAATATCAATTTTAAAAAATTGAACAACACACTAATCTAAAATGGTTGGTAATCATATCAATACCAAACATTAAACAATGCATATCAATTAATACCTTACTTCGAAGCTATACAAATAAACAGAAAATAAATACATTACCTTTAACGAGTCTTCTTCGCTTGCCACCCTTTGTTTTCGGAGACATTGTTTCTCTACCCAACAAGCCTCTGACCATGAACAGAAACCTAAATAAGACGATGAGTAACATTAAAAACCAACCTCCAAATCCAACAACAATTGAAACAACTTGAATATCAAAACAAACTAATCCAATGCACATGTACTGCATATCAATGTATGTCAAATGCATATCCCATTCATATAATTGAAAATCAAAACACAATCTAATCATCAAATATCATTGGTTTTGTGCATTCTAGCATACTATTACACCAAACACCAAAAATTAATCTGGCTCCAATCTCAGAACAAAAATCCATATTCGACAGAGTTTATGGATTCTAATATCCAGTTACATCGTACCCCAAAAAACAATCTAAGTACATCAACACGAACTAAACATACCCACAAACAAAACCCTAAAATCCAACCTCCAAATCCAACACCAAATGAATCAACTTGAATATCAAAAAACAATATATACATTGCACATGTTCTGCATATTAATGCATGCAAAAATGCATATGTCATCTACATAATTGAATATCAATAACACAGTATAGGCTTTCGATGCCCTAAACGAACTAAAAATGCATATCGAACGAAATCGAACAAGACAAACCTTCCAATGCCCTAAATATAAAGGAAAACTCGAACACAAATGTTCTAATCGACAGAAAATCAAATCAAGGTAAATATATTCACCGATTTATGTCGAAATTCGCGGTTGGAGAACCGAAATTGAATAACACGTTTCAGGAATTGAACCGAAATTGAAGACTTAGTATACTATTGATGGAGACGAAGACGAAAATTAGTGGGGAAGTGATTTTAGGGTTACCTTTAGCCCAACCAAAGATGGCGAGACGACGACGCTTCTACAGTGGAGATGCCAGAAAACGACTGCGAGGGGGGAGATTGGAAACCGACTAACGAGTGAAACGCGAGGGAGGAGACGATGAAGGCGGCGATGGAGATCAAAGGAAATGCGAGAGAGAGAGAGAGAGAGAGAGAGAGAGATACTGAGATAGCAGAGCAATAGAAAGGGGAGGGAGTTGAAAATGGAAGTTGAAGCAACTCGGATTATGGAAATCAAATCCCGGAAAGCTCGTAAATGGACGAGATCGGGTGTGGGTGAATCTACCCCCTAGTTTTGTACCTCCCTAGATTAAATCTCAGCCATTCATCTTAAACTAATCCAATGCTCTATATTTATCCACTTGTTTCACTATAAGAGCTTGTTTTACTAGAGCATAGATCTATTATTATTATATATATATTAATATATATGTGCTTTCCATGTATACAAAATGCAATAATGCCTTACGTGAGATTGATATTCAAATTGTGAATGGTGTGGCCTTAAAAGAAGAAAACCGAAGCCACTAATTTAGTCATCACGGCCGAACCTCCAAAAGGGTATTGTTGGAGCTTTGTTGTTTTGTTTGTTCGTTCTAGCAGACGAAGATAAGATGATCTAGTACCATGCTCGTGTGGACCAAGTAGAGGAGTCACACTTGAGGCTCTATTCTCCAGGGTGATCTCCAAAACAACTTTTACATCAAAAGGTATGTTAATCTTTCATATATGATTCGTATCAAGTTTATACATGAGATCCTAAGTTAGATGTTAGAAAACTGTTTTATGAAATTTCTCTTAAAGCATCTAAATCCCAACAGTGGTATCAGAGCCTCTTACATAAATTGATATGATCATAATTAAAGTTATTAATTTTGATGCATGTTCTTGATTATTTTGGTTCAATTTAGTGGTAAAATTGATATATGGATTAACCTGTATGATTAAAATTGTAATTTTAATTGATTGGATGCATAAAGTTATGACTTTTATATATATTATATGCTCGAAAAACAGCCCCTATGAACGAAATTATGCATGCTAAAATTATGATTTTTTTGCTTAATTTTGACCCCAAAATCGATTTGTATGTTTAATTTATGCAAGAGATATGATTTCTTGTATAAATCATAATCACACATAAAAATACTTGATTTTTCATGTTGGTGAAAATTGATTCAAACCCTAAAAATTTAGAATTTCATGTCTTGAATGCCCAAAGTTGATTAATTTTGTATGAAACTGGTTCATACATTAATTTTTCAAAATATTAATTTTTTGAAAATTACACCATATTGTCCTTAAAATCATCAAAATTTGTAATTGTTATAAAATTTGAGTGGGAGAAGGGGTAAAACCGTGGCTGGGTGGCCAAAAGTGGTTCACGGCGGTGCATGGTGGCCGACGGTAGGCCTAGGGTGGTGCGGCGGCGGCGGTCCGGGGGGCGACTGGCTGCGCGGGCTGGCTGGGCTGGTGGCTGCATGGTGCAGTTAGGGTGGTGGCTGAATTAGGGTTAGGGTTTATTAGCATAAGATCCTAACTACCTTAATTAGATATAGTAACAAGATATCTTATCTCTAGAGTATATTTTATCCAATTATACATGGTAATGATTAATATTGGTATTAATTCCATATATGATTTTATTGAATTAAAATAATAAGAAGTTTGGATCAATTATTTTATTGGATAATGTAATTAAATTTAATCTTGAAAGTCTATTAATATGATTAATAGTCTATTATTGTCTCTTAATATTTGATATTATATTTTGCATGTATGATTTAATATTATGACATTATTATTGCATACGGTGACTGGTATGACCCAAATATGATAGAAAATACGATCTGCGTATCGTTATTGTTTTCTTGTACACGATCTGCGTATCGTTATGTATTTTTGTAATTTAATTTTCAAGAAATTAGATTAGATTTACATTATGTAATACAAGAGAAGAATATCCTATGAAGATTCAAGGATAGAGATCCAGAGAAGAATCAAGGATGGAGATCCAGAGGAGAATCAAGGATGGAGATCCAAGAGACAAGAAGAATCTATGAAGATTAGATCTTATGAATTTTTAGGGGCCATACTAGGATCAAATTTATTTATTGCATTTGTTTTGATTTAAATATCTCTAAGTTTATGCTTGATTGTTTATTTATGCTATTTAGTTCACTAGTAAATAGACTTGCATGATAAATCTAGTTTCCTTAAAAGAAAATTGAGATTTTATCTTTCCAAATCATAACCTATGAGGTCCTTGGAATTTGATGGATAGGTTTTGCCAAAGCAAGGTGTTCATGCTTTGACCTTGGAATAGTACGGGTAAATCTATATAAGGGGTTTACAACCTTGATTTGGTTATACTCAACAAAAGATCAAAAGACAAAGTTTTAGATTTTGAGGCATGGGATAGATTTGACATAGATGTAATTTATCAACCAAGAGTTATAAATGTTATAACTAGTAAAAGTTACTTACCTTGAACACATAGGATTTAGGAAAGTGCCAAAGTACGCCTAAAGTCTTATCTGAAATAGGATCTTGGAATCATTTTATTCAAAGGGAAATTTTTAAATGGATAAAATGACATTAGCTTATTTATGTTTAAAGCATGTTTAAAAATTTTAAGCTATTGCATGAAAAGCATGATTTACATTTTGCATGTTATTTCTGTTGTAGATATCATGTCTAGAAACGATAACCCAACCATCATCAACTTACGTTCGATTCTTGAGAAGAATAAGCTGAACGGTAACAACTTTCTTGATTGGGAAAGAAATCTGAGAATTGTTCTCAGGTCTGAAGGAAGAGAGAATGTCCTTGACACCCCTATCTCAACATTGACTGTTATGTCTACTCCAAAGGAGATAGTAGAGGAAAAGCAGATCAAAGATAAGTCAGAGATTGTCACTTGTCTTATGTTGGCTTCCATGGAATCGAGCCTTCAAAAGAGGTTTGAGAGGATGGATGCCTACACCATCATTCGCAACCTGAAAGTTATGTTTTAGAAGCAAGCGAGTATGGAGAGGTATGAGACTCATAAGGAAATTCTTGATTACAAGCTTGAGAAAGGCAAGCCAGTTAGTGCTCATGTGTTCTATATGATTGGACATTTTGAGAACATGGAAAGGCTTGGTCACCCCTATAGTCAAGAGTTTGCTACAGACATCATACTCCACTATCTGCATGATGGATTTGCTCAATTCAAGCTGAACTTCAATATGAATGGAGTTGGAAAAACACTTGAAGAGCTACATGGGATGCTCAAAACAACTGAGCAAAATATCTCTGTTGACACCAAGAAAGAGATCTTGATGATCAACAAGGGAAGAGGGTTCAAGAAAGGGGCACCTGGACAGTAGAAGAAGAACGTGCAAGGGAAGGGCAAGCAAGTTGTGCAACCCAAACAGACTTCTGAAAAGGCTATCGTAGCGGCTGACCATGACTGTTTCTACTGCCATGCCAAGGGTCATTGGAAGAGAAACTGCACAAAATATATGGAAGATAAAAAGAATGGAACTGTGAGTTCCAATTCAGGTACGGATGTTATACAAGTCGTAACAGCTAAAGCTTCAACTTGGGTATTGGACTCAGGCTGTGGTTCTCACATTATTTCGAATGTGCAGGAACTAAGAAGAAGTAGAAGCTTAGCTAAAGGAGAGGTAGACCTGCGCATTGGAAATAAATCAAGGGTTGCTGCACTTGCCAATGGAGATTATAGTTTACCTTTACCTTCTGGTTTAGTATTAGAACTTAATAATTGTTATTTTCTCCCGTCTATTACTAGAAACTTGATTGCGACTTCTATTTTGGATTTAGAAGGCTATCATTTTACTCTTAAAGGTCAACGTTTTTCTATTTTCAAAGATAACATCTTTTATATATGTCGATGCCATACTGAGTAATGGACTCTATATTGTGGATCAAGGATCCAACATCTATAACATAAACACCAAAAAGCAAAAATCAAATGACTGTAGCACCACCTATCTATGGCACTATCGTTTAGGTCACATTAGCCTAAATCGTATGAAGAAGCTCCGAAAGGATGGACTTCTAACCTCATTCGATTGTGAATCATTTGAAACATGTGAATCTTGCCTGATGGGAAAGATGACAAGGTCACCTTTTACTGGAGTGAGTGAAAGGGCAACTGAGCTTTTGGCTCTAATACATACAGATGTATGTGGACCAATGAGCACAGAAGCTAGAGGTGGTTACAGATACTTCATAACCTTTACTGATGATATAAGTAGATATGGATACATATACTTAATGAAGCATAAGTCTGAATCTTTTGAAAAGTTCAAAGAGTTTCAAAATGAAGTTGAAAACCAACTTGGTGGGAAAATTAAAGCACTATGATATGATCGTGGTGGTGAATATTTGAGTCAAGAAGTTGATCATCATTTAAGAAGTTATGGGATCGTCTCACAACTAACTCCACCTAGAACACCACAATTGAATGGTGTGTCTGAAAGGAGGAATAAGACCTTATGGTTCGATCTATGATGAGTTTTGCTGATCTTCCAATATCTTTCTGGGGATATGCTCTCACAACTGCAGTGTTCACACTAAACAGGACTCCGTCCAAAGCTGTAGAGAAGACACCATATGAGTTATGGACTGGAAGAGTTCCAAGTTTGTCTTTTCTAAAGATCTGAGGATGTGAAGCTTATGTAAAACATTTACTAGCAGATAAGCTTGCACCCAAATCAGATAAGTGCTTCTTTGTAGGGTATCCTAAGGAAACTAAAGAATACTACTTCTACAATCCCAGTGAGCACAAAGTGTTTGTTGCTAGGGATAGTGTCTTTATGAAAAAAGAATTTGTTTCCAAAAAGTCAAGTGAGAGAAATGGTTGATCTCGAAGAAGTTCGAAAAGAGCAACAAGATGACATGGATTACTCTATGTCAGAGACGACGGTATTTGGGGACCTAATCCCGCAAGGAGAGGGAACTCATACACCGGAGGTAGTGGAGTCGCAAGACCCTATTCCTATCGCTTCTCCGGAATCTGATTCCAATGAGCGTCCACAAAATGTTATGGCAGAACCTCCTATTGTTCAGCCCACACGTAGATCAGATAGGCCCAAAGCACAGCCAAAGAGATACATTGATTTCATAATGACTACGAGTTTGGACATCCTGCTTTTAGAAAGCGATGAGCCTACTACATACAAGCAAGCTGTGGTGAGTCCATACTCCAAAAAATGGCGTATTGCCATGAAGTCTGAAATGGAATCCATGTCTGAGAATCAAGTATGGGACTTGATAGATTTTCCAGATGGGGTAGTACTCATACGATGCAAATGGGTTTACAAACTCAAAACAGACAAGGATGGAAACGTAACAGTTTTCAAAGTGAGACTGGTTGCAAAAGGCTTTATACAAATTCATGGTATTGACTATGATGAAACCTTCTCTCCAATCATCGTGATTAGATCCATTCGGATACTCCTAGCAATTACAGCTCATTATGATTATGAGATATGGCAAATGGATGTCAAGACCGCTTTTTAAATGGATATTTAGAATAGGATGTGTACATGACACAACCTGAGGGTTTTGAGGATCCACAGAATCCTAGGAAAGTATGCAAGATTAAGAAGTCCATTTATGGACTTAAGCAAGCATCGAGGAGTTGGAACCTTCGATTTGTCGAAGTGGTCAAACAGTTTGACTTTATTAGATGTGAAGAAGAACCTTGAGTTTACAAAAAAGTTTAGTGGGAACAAAGTGGTCTTCCTGGTCTTGTATGTGGATGACATACTACTCATTGGAAATGACATTCTTTTGCTGGAGTCTGTTAAGGACTGGCTTAAGAAGAATTTCTCAATGAAGGACTTAGGAGATGCCGAGTACATATTCGGCATCAAGATCTATAGAGATAGGTCTAAGAGACTTATTGGAATAAGTCAGGGAACTTATGTGGATAAGGTCATTGATAGGTTCAATATGAAGTATTCCAAGAAGGGATTCTTGCCTATGTAGCATGGCTTACATCTCAGCAAGAAGCAGTTCCCAATGACACCTGCTGAGCTAGAGAGAATGAGTAGGATTCCTTATGCATCTGCAGTAGGATCCATCATGTATGCCATGGTTTGTACTCGCCCGGATGTTGCATTCGCTTTGAGCATGTGTGGCAGATACCATTCGAGTCTAGGTGAAGCACACTGGAATACAACTAAGAACATCCTAAAGTACTTAAGAAGCACTAAAGATGATCTATTGGTGCATGGATGAGATGATGAGTTAGTCGTGAAGGAGATGTGAAGTTTTGCAAAATACATACGGATGGCAACATTGTAGATCCGTTAACTAAACCTATACCTAAGCCTAAGCGTGACAGTGACTAGGGCTAAGAGACTCAGGCACATTGGAGAATGGCTTTGAGATTGTATTGTTTTGAGATTATGGATGTTGATTTCATGATTGTTGAAACATTGCATCATGTTTGTTTTTGAAATAAAGTTTCATTATTATTTAATTATGGTTTAAAATTAAATAAAATATCCTAATAATTTATAATCATCAAATAGGATCATCATAAAAGTTATGGTGGATGAAACCCTATTAAGTAAACTGATATTATGAATTATGAGTTGTCCGTAGTCGAAGTCATTAAATTGGACATAAATGACTCAATACAGGCTATTATGTAAGTTGATTGATAGCGTCAAGTTTCACGGGCTATAGAGACATGGAGATGTCTAATCAATTACATGGACATGTATGGTGGAAACTTGTTGGGTAGACATACCTTAAGATTCTTCAAATGAGTTGCATAATTTCAAGTTGAACTATGATTAGTAGATTCCTCATACATGAGTGCGATATACCTCTTACTAGGTGATTGGTAGTCTTTGACATTGTCAAACACTGTTGCGTAAAAGGCGGCTATAAAGGCAGTGATCAGGATTTCTGGAAATTGAGTGGGATCTATAGTCATACAAGATTGGAGAAGTCCTATTAATATATCTGTATATATGTGGATAGAAATGGTGTTTTGGCCACTTGAAGAGTAAGAACTGAAAATGCATGGCCGTGCTCAAATGGATTAATAGTAATCATTTGTTTTGACAGTTCAAGCTCGGAGTTCGAGAAAAAAACTGAATATTGAAATGGATTACATAAGATGTTACCATATCATCAAATTAGACACTAAGTGACAAAGAAATTGATATTGCACACTTGTTTAAGGACAAGTGGGAGATTGAAGGAATATGTGTCCTTTAATCAAGATGGCAATTACTAATAATAAAATAGGATTAATAATGGAGATTTATAATCCGGATATTTTAGGTAGTCTTAGTACTTTGCTAGAAGCCAACTATGACTTATGGGATAAATTAGATTTGGCCCATTGCTATTACATTCGGGTCCTATAAGGTAACACACAATAGAGTAATTGGGCTAGATCAAAGCAACCCGAGGCCCATTGTGGGACTAGGAATTTCGATCAATGTATATTGTTGGAAGAGTGGATTGTTCATCAAGTAATAATAAAGAGTTATCTATTTACTTGATGATATAAGAAAATATATCTTTTGGAAAGAGGATATTGTATCAACCACAAATATCTCTTTCTAGTTAAAAGGATATTAATCTTATAAGATATATGATATAAGATAAGATAACATATATATATTATATATATATATATATATTAATATATATGTGCTTTCCATGTATACAAAAGGCAATAATGCCTTACGTGAGATCGATATTCAAATTGTGAATGGTGTGGCCTTAAGAGAAGAAAACCGAAGCCACTAATTTAGTCATTACGGCCGAACCTCCAAAAGGGTATTGCTGGAGCTTTGTTGTTTTGTTTGTTCGTTCTAGCAGACGAAGACAAGACGATCCAGTACCATGCTCGTGTGGACCAAATAGAGGAGTCACACTTGAGGCTCTATTCTCCAAGGTGATCCCAGAAACAAGTTTTGCATCAAAAGGTATGTTACTCTTTCATATATGATTCGTATCAAGTTTATGTATGAGATCCTAAGTTAGATGTTAGAAAACTATTTTCTGAAATTCCGCTTAAAGCATCTAAATCCCAACACCCAGATGAGACTACAAGACATGTACAAGAAATCAAAAGGAACAACTACATTTATACACATATATAAACGAGTTATGGAGCAACTAGCGGCGGTGGTAGGATGCCCGCTTAATTGGTTCAGGAGGTTTATACTTGTTCGATCACATCAACAAAGTGAAACAGGCAAACATTACTGCAACTTTATTGGCAACATATCAAAAAATCAATGGAAATTTCGCCTGATAACTCTGAGTTTTTGACTTTTTCACGAAATTTCCTAAAGTTTTGACAATTTCGCATGATAACCCTGAGTTTTGACTTTTTCGCGAAATCCCCTCAAGTTTTGACAATTTCGTGTGGTAACCGTGAGTTTTTAATTTTTTCGTCGGATACCTCTCCATCCATTTCACTTACAAAAACGTTAACTTTAATTTTTTCGCAAAATAATGAAATCGTTACAAACGGTTTCATTTTTTTTGAAAAAAATAAACCCTAAATACTTTTTTAGGGTTAAAGGCTTAGGGATTTATGGTTTATGTGTAGGGTTTAGGGTTTATGTTTAAGACTTAGGGGTTTAGGGTTTGGGTTTATGTTTAGGGTTTTAGAATTTATGGTTTAGGGTTAGGTTTTTCGCGAAATACCCAAATCGTTAAATACAAACGATTTCAGTTTTTTTTTTTAAAATAAACCATAAATCCTAAAAACGTTTTAATGGTTAAGGGCTTAGGGATTTAGGGTTTAGGTGTCAGGTGTAGGGTTTAGGATTTAAGAGCTTAGTATTAACATTTAGGGTTTTGGGGTTTAGGGTTTATATTTATGGGGTTTAGGGTTTAGGATTTATATTTCCTTATAATCCCTAAGCCCCAAAACCCTAAACCCCTTTGCCCTTAACTCTAAAAACGTTTTAGGATTTCTGGTTTATTTTTATAAAAAAATTGAAATCGTTTGTACTTAACGATCAAGTATTTTGCGAAAACCCTAACCCTAAACCCCAAAACCCTAAATCTAAACCCTAAACACTAAACCCCTAAGCTCTAAAACAATTAAAGTTTAACATTTTTTAAATGAAATGGATGGAGGGGTATTTGAGAAAAAATTAAAAACTCAGTATTATCACACGAAATTGTCAAAACATGAGAAAATTTTGCGAAAAAGTGAAAATTTCAGAAAAACCAGACGAAATTGTCAAAAACTCAGAATTATCGGATGAAATTTCCGAAAAATCAATACTCCGTATGTAGGAAGGAGGATGTGGTTAAGCCCAACCTAGAGGAAAGTAAACTGGAATGGAGTTGCAAAGAGCTCACTACTTATGGGCCGACCTACACATTGACAAAAAGCCTGAAACCTTGTTTTTGTTTCACTTCAAATCAATACTATTTCGCTAGGATTTTCAGCTAGTCCATATGAATTTAAGATGGATATATACGTATGCTAACATCACACGGGGACATTTTATAATTGTTTCTTAGGGTTTTTATTTCACCTACTTCTTCCATTTTGTTTTTTTCTAAAATGGACTTCTTCCATTTTGTTTTTTTCTAAAATGGACTTCTTCCATATTGTTACTTGTGTTTCTTATTCAAGCCTAAACACAATAATGACTTTGTTTGGTAACTTATAAAGAATTTTTTATTTATATGTATTTGAAAATGATTGTGTAAGAAGATATAATTGGAGTAAAATTAGTTTTTATAGACATGTGTGTAATTTATTAAAAAAAGTGTGAGTAGTGATTTTTTCTATATTTTATTACACGATTATCAAAATTTATAAAAAGTGAGTTTTTGAAATAGAGTATTTATAAACAATAAAAACATTGGGCAAAACAAGGCCAATATTGTTATGGAATGAGAGGAAAAGGGTATAAGGGCAACCCTATAACCGTGAATTTCTTTAACTAATTTAATTTTTTAAAATTGAACAAAATCAAATATTAGATTAATGAAGAAATAGAGATAATAAACAAAATAAATAAATAAAAGAGGCTCGTTTTGTAAACACTTAGTGTCCGTTCAACAACAGAGACTGTAAGTGAGTTGAAGTTGAAGAATTTACTTCAACCCTCACTTAAACTCACATTTTTGCTTAAACTTGGGGAATAAGAGTAAGCAAAATTGCTTAAACTCTCTAACTTAAGCTCACTTCCAACCCCAAAAACCACTTGCCGAACAGATTCTTAGTTTTTACAGTTTATTTATGAATGTTGTCATGGGATATTACTAGACCTGATCAAACGCGGGCCCGGGCCGGGCTTTAGCCAAAATCCGAGCCCGTTTTTGCGGGCCCGGGCCAAGCCCGTTTGTCGGGCCCAAGGGGCTAATCGGGCCCGCCCGGAAGAGCGGGCCGGCCCGCATGACATATAACTTATATTTAAATTATTTTTTGGTATATTATTTTGGTATTTAGCGGGCTGGGCCGGCCCGTTAAATTATTATTTTTTATGTATTTTATAGGTTATATTTATTTTTTTAATGTATTTTTAAATAATTTAAATTTTATACGGACCGCGGGCCGAGCAGCCCATACGGGCCTGGCCCCGTTACCGGGCCCGGCCCATCAGCCCGAACGGACCGGGCCAACCGGCCCGCCAGTCCGAACGGACCGGGCCAACCGGCCCGCCAGCCCGAACTGGCCGGGCCAACCGGCCTGCCAGCCCGAACGGACCGGGCTAATCAGCCCGTTCGGGCTTAAACCCCTGTCCAAGCCCATTTTGCTTGGCGGGCGGGCCGGCCCGCGTTTGCTCAGGTCTAGATATTACAAGGAGGAAGGAGGATGTGAATGAGTTGATTGAGCGCCAGCTGCAATGATAGTGAGGTTGAAGTTAAAGAGTTATAAACTTGAAAAGAAAATTGCTTTTCACAACAAGTATCAAGTCCAAAATTGCTAATTTTAGCAAATAATATGGTGGGACCACGCTTTACTCCTTTTTCCCTTCCTGTCCTCCCAGTCGGGCCAGTCCTAGTATTTCATTTTCCCATCACTCCCCAACATTTTATATTAAAAGAGATTAATGTTAATCACTACGGTTCGACAAAAAAAAGAATCGACCAAAAAAATGCTAATAACTACGGAGTATATCACTATCAAATCATTAAATTGAATTATTTGATCCAATTCAGGGCCGTCTCAATGATTTTGGTGGCCCGGTGTAAAAATAAAGACGAGGCTCAATTATAATTGACAGTATATACTAAAAATATATATAATATTTTTATTTTATAGATAAGATATTTGTTTAGGGCCCATAATAACCAAAATGATAAAAAAATTTGTGAATATGAGAGAAGAAGATTCGAACCTCCAACCATCTCCTATGTATATGGATCCTAATCACTAGACCAAGTAACACACCATTTATCCTTATATTATGTTTTAGAAATTATGAGGCCCCAAAAAAATGGGGGCCTGGTTCGGTTGAACCTCTTGCACCGGGTGCCGAGCCGGCCCTGATCCAATTGATACATCGATTGTGTTTTGATTATGTCGAACCCTAATTTTGGATCTGCTTTGATCGCTTTGACAAAACGTTTGATAAATTTTAAAATAAACTTAAAAACAATTTGGATATTGTTGAGCTCAAGAATTGGACTAGGCATATTCATTGTTTTTGGAAAAATCACTCGCGACAAAGGGAGTTGTTACACGAGCGAGAGTGGCTTTAGATGAACGAGGCGAACTGATCTTGCGAATCGACATGGATCTCCAATGTTCACCAAGCCAACGTTCATTTCTATTGGAGGAAATCTCAAAGGTTGTTGCCACCGGCAAACTTCTACAACGTTCACAAGCCCAAATTTCGGGTATTTTCAGTAGATTTTTATTATTTATTTGTGATTTAAATCTAAATAGAAAAAGGAAACACATGTAAGACACAACTTCCACACATTTGACCGATTTAGCTCTCTAGTAACTAAGGTTCTCGTCTTTCTATACTTGCGAAGGAAAGCAACATTGAAGGATTCTTTGTAATTTAATCTTCATTCAATCAAGCGGAGATAAGTATTCAATTTCTATATTTGTCCATCTTATCTTTTATCGTATTTCAGTTATCCTTTATCAAGTTCTAGTCAGATTATCCTATCTTGAGTTAGTTGTCCCTTAATTAAGTAGAGTAAGATTTTTAATCTTTTTTTCGCCCAAAAAAATTTGGTGTCCACTGTGAGGCAACTAGCTAATTGGTAAGCCGATCCTCTAAAACCCTCACTCCACTACTATGGCCGATACCATCGACCCTCAACTCGCAATCACCGAGATTCAAACTGAGAACTAGATCCAAGCTAACCGTGGGGCCCAAGTTCTCGGGCAAATCCCAACCAACACCAGTCCAACTAGCCAAATTCCCCATACGAACCAAGTCCAAGAACTTATGGGAATGATGAAAACCCTTAGGAAGGAGATTAACCAATATTAAGTTGCTTATGTATCCTCTAACCCCGAGAAGACACATAAGCAACTTAATATTATGTTCAAACCCTTTATTTTCCCAATTTTTCTTTATAATTTCGTATAAAGACAAATACTTATTATATTTTTTAGTTTAAGACTTTATTGTATAATAAAACATGTAAAGATTAAAATGATTAATGTTAATCTTCTCTTTTTTATGTTCATCTTTTTTTTTCTAGTTGGAATTTTTATAAAAAAAATTATTTAAAAATGTAATAATTTTTTTCCCGATTCGGCAAACCAGTCGAAACCCCAACCGGAACCTGCAAAACCATAATTTATTGGAACTGGAACCGGCGGTTCTAGAATCGTGAACATCTCTAGTTGCAACATACCAAAGGCTCGTGAACGAAATGTTTTAAGACCAGATTGGGGACACACATGGAAGCCTATATTTACGACATGTTGGTCAAATCAAAAGTCGCCTTGGACCACATAAAGCACATAGACGCAACATGCACTATACTAAAAAAGTAGAACATGAAACTTAACCCGAAAAAATGATTCTTCAAGTATCGTCGAGGAAATTTCTAGAGTATATGGTGACTCAAAAAATAGGTTCATTTCCCGATCAAATCAAGGCAATCATGAACCTGAAATTGCCTCGATGTGTAAAAGACGTACAACGTCTGACAGGACGAGTCTCCGCACTAAATAGGTTCATTTCTAAATCTTCAAATAAGTGCAAACTTTTCTACAAACTCCGTAGAAAAAAATAAATCATTTGAATGGAGCGGAGAACATGAGAAAGCATTTGAACACTTGTAAAAATACTTGGCAAATCCACTCTTACTATCAAAGCAAAAAGGCGACGAGTCATTACCTCTATATTTAACCGTATTAGAGGCGACAGTTAGCTCAGTGTTAATAAGATAAGAAGACGGAAAGCAAATACCGGTCTATTGTGTAAGTAAGTCGCTTCTACCAGTAGAAACACAATATTCATCACTTGAAAACTAGTTCTAGTATTAGTAATGGCCCCAAACAAGTTACGACCTTACTTTGAATCTCATACTATTATTGTGCGTAATAACCATCCCATGAAGACAGTCATGAGGAAACCAAAATTCACATGTCGGATGGCGAAATGGGTGATACACTTGAGCGGGTTCCACATCCAGTATTATCCAAGAACAACAATAAAATCCCAAGCTTTAGCGGACTTTGTGGCTGACTTCAGTCCGCCGTAGAATAAGAAGTCACAAAAGAAACACTACAACTTTGCAATGTGTTGTAATAACTCACCTTAAATTAGAAGGATATTATTTTAATTATACTTTTGATAATAATAAAAGTAATGAAATTTATTTTATTTGTTTTTATAGAAGTAATTTAAAGTTTTATTACCTTAAGCCAAAAATTATGATTCGAATAATTTTTGTACAAGTTATTAAAAATGATTACATTAAAATAGCTTGATAATTATTTAAATAAATAAATAAAATGTAACAATGGATGCACAATAAAGTATAAACAATTTTATAATAATTTCATAATTAAAATAGGGCATTTTGACACGCTTTTGCAACTTTGGGCCAAAATTGCAATTTATGTTAAAAAGAGGGGCCACACGTGTAAATAGGCATAAAGTTAGAAAGTTGGAAAAAAATGTGCAATTGGGCCAAAATAGTGGGTGGGCCGTGTGCAATTAATGGAAAAGTGGAGTTTGTCTTTAACCTCTAGCTTCATACATGGTAAGTTTCCTTCCATGGAGGATTTGGGTACAAAAAATTGTGCCTTTTTGAAGATTAATCCTTAGGCAATTTATTGAACACTATATCTTGCACATACACACTAGAATTGGGTAGATTCATCCCCAAACAAAATTGAATTTCACCCGGAAAGGTAATAAGAAATTTGGTTCGTGTCATCACGTTTTTATGGAAATTGAGATCGGATTTGGGATCATTTTGAGCCAAACTTTATATCAATTTGTAGGGCATTGAGAGATCTATTGAAGCCCTATAAATACTCATTCACCCATGGATTAGATTATCCAATTTTGAAACAAAAGTTCACGAACCCTAGAAGAGAAACCGCGGCTGTTCAACAGAAATTCGTCCACTCCCTTTATTCTTTTTTTGCAATTGGTGCCACCCTTAGACCCACCAAGAGTGTTTATTGGGCCTACGGTTTTCGAAAGGTCTATTGGATCGGCCCAGCAGCCCAAAGAAGCACATAAGTTTGAAGATCAAGGCGGAGACGATGAGGGAAACGACGAGACGTTGAGCCGGTAGAGAGGAACTCGGATGACTAACAAGATGCATAACGACTCCCACGGATCTCGGCGGATCTTACTCGATTAATTGTATGATTGAGATAAGTAGCATTAGATCTCTTATGTAATGTTACGTTGAACTCACTTTCTCTGAGTAGAACACTAATATACTCTCTGGCACTTATCAAAGTGTGATTATCTCATCAAGTTCTACGTCCAAGATCTAGACGATTGAAGATGAAAGTACTCGATCTAATAATCTTCTTGTTCAGGGGAGATAAGTTTGTCCTTGTTATTTCTCAATTTCATTCGTTTCATTATCCGTCGATTTGGATTATCTCGATCTCTTTGTTGTCTAGTTATCCCATCTAAGGCAAGTTAGGTCGATTCGATTTGTTTGCCCCAAAACAATTTGGCGCCCACCATGGGGCATCTAGCCAACTATTGAGCCAATCACCCTTTCCTCATCACCATGATTTCTGAAGTCCATGTGATTGTTGTCAACAACCAAACCCAAACCAACACTCTGGTCGGAAACCAAACCGAAACACACGTCACCCACCAACCTGAGAATCTGGTCACCAACCCTCCTATCCCAGTCGACCAAATCCAAGAGCTAGCGAAAAACATGAGCGCCCTCCAAGAGGAACTGACCCAACAATGCCTTAGAACCAAAGCCCTAAGCGCCCAATCCGAAGTCGAGATTGCACGACTAACTCGTGAAAATGAGCTCTTGAAATCTCAGGTATATTCGGCTGCATCGGCCCCAGGAGGATAGAGAAGCATGTTCAATACCGAGGGCCTTCAAACACGTCTTAACATGGATGGAGCGGTTGCAATGCCCATAGCACCATTGATGCAAAGCGTCGTCCATCCCATTGGTATGTTTCAAACTCCACCCGTTGATACGTTTACGACTAACGTTCCTATTACTGCAACCAGGTCTATCGAGACTCGAGTGATCCTTCCACTGGTCGTTGCACTAACAGATATCCAAGCCCTCATACAACAGGCTGTCGATGAGTGCATGAAAACTCTAGACGATCGCATCGCCAGAATTCCTAGAGTCCCATAACCGATCGAAAAGGAAGCGGTCGATGGATACGAAGACTCGCCCTTCGTAGAGGCGATTATACGCGTCGAGATCCCAAAGAAGTTTAGCGTCCCCAACATGCCCAACTACGATGGGACTGGGGATCCAGACGACCACATTTCTATTTACAAATAGAAATTATTGACTATCTCTATTCCAAGAGGGAACTGCAAAGCATTCATGTGCAAGAGCTTTGGCACGACCCTCGCGGGACCAAAACTAACTTGGCTCATGCATTTGCCTTAGAGTTCAATCGCGTCTTTTGCTGATCTGGTCAACTCCAATTCGCCAACAACAAGAGATTAGAAAAGCAGTCAAGTGGCCTATACAGGATCATACAAAGGTATGGCGAACCCTTAAGGGATTATCTGAATAGGTACAACAAAGAAAATGTTGCGATATCGCATTGCAACGTCCCAACATCTATTGAGGCCTTCTATCGGGGACTAATCAAGGCTAGCGAACTTTATCGCGAACTGACTAAGTACATGTGCGAAAGCTTTGAAGACAAATAAGCAAAACCATGGCCCAAGTCAGGCTGGAGGAAGATGAAGAACCTACAAAGGCAGACAAGAGCTCGGATCGAGTCGACCGAAGGTCATCCTCGGACCATCAACGCGACAGACGACACCAACCATATCCCAAAGGATGAAACGACCAGGGTCAGGTAAGCAACTCTTATGACAGGAACCGAGACTGGAAGAACAACCCGACTTTACCTCCGAAGGTCCACTCTTATAACTTCAGCATTTCCGTGTCAAAACTCGTCAAGAGTTTCGACAGATATGGAAAAGACGTAAGATGGCCCCGAAAAAGTGACAAGCCGAACTCCAAGAAAGACATGAGCAGATGGTACGAATTTTATGGATATCACTGTCACACGACGGACAAGTGCTGACGGTGGCTAAACGTGCGCAGTGCAAGTATCGTTGCTTAGCCTAGTCAAAGTAAAATATCCTAACAGACCCACTAAACAGAAGTATAGCAGACAAGTAAGGGTCGAACCCACAGGGAAGATCGATGAAGTATGCAAGTGTGAATGACAAGTAACACGAACGGGGGGGTTTAGTTATCAAGAGAACACAAAGCAAGCAAAGCAAACAAGTTTGGTTTAGTTGAGGAAATATAATGAGGGAAAGTAGTCCTACTAGAGCGAGATCCACAGTACAGAGATATAATTTGATCACAGAAATCTATTTAATCCAAGTTCTTTCACTATCCTTATAGTTGTTCCCACCCTGATCTTAAGTACTATTGATTCTCACCGTTGTCAATAGACTTATTACTATGCCAATGATAAAATACCACTGATTCTCACAGTTGTTAGTATACTTTACCACCAACACAGCAATAGCAATGCACACAAGGATATAGGATACATGCAAATAGAAGGACGTACTAATACTCGCATGCAACTGATTCTCACTCACGATTATACGCTCGGAACCCCTATACGCACAATCGTGTTTGCCACTAGATATGCACTCGGAACCCCTATATGCAATCCTAGCAATTGATAAAAAAGCATTCAACCTAGTTGATCAGGCTAAGAAGAATAACAAGAAATCAATAATCAATATAACCAAGACAATCAAACCAACACTTATAAGTATAAGAACAAGGAATAGAAATCTCACAAACACATCAACTGTATTGCTTCACACGTCTAGTAGAACAAGGGAAAGTTAGTTCTCCATCAAAGGGGATGAAAAACTCTAATGTGAAATAACATCTGAAAAATCGTGTGTAGGTAAAAAAAAGTCTCTAAGTGTCTATCTCTCTCTTAACCTAGAAAGAGGACTTAAATAGTCTTAGGAAACTAGGTTAAACTAATGCAAACAATAAAGGAAACAGAATAGTAATAAAATAAAGTCTAAACGAAATAAAAGGAAAGTAACAGTCTTCTGGCGCGAGGCATTAAACACGGCCACCGCGGGGCGGTGAGATCCACCGCGGGGCGTCATGCTTTCCACCGCTGGGCGGTGGCTTCCTCTGGCACGGGGCTTCAACCTTCTCTGGGAGTCACCGCCGGGCCGCGGTGAATCTGGCGCGGGGCGATGAGCTCACTCCTTCAACTTCTTCAGCTCTTCTTCTTCTCTTATGTTGCTCTTCAATCCTACCCAGTGTTTGGTAGTCTTCTCCAAGTATGCTCCAGCAGCTCCATCTCCATCTAAGCTGTAAATCCTGGGATATCTTCACTTCTCTCCACAACTTCTGGATCACAGACTTAGCACCAAAACTCATCCAAAACTCCTCCAAATCATGCTAATAGTTGCTAGTAAAGGTGTATGAAATAACACCTATCAAGTGCATTGCGCTACGCAAGGAGGTTACAAGGCTCCTCGCACAAGGACTCCTACGCGACGTGATCTTCGACAAGGCAAAAGCTACCCTGGAATGAAGGGACCATGTAACAACCGATCGACCTTCTTCTCCGGTACATGCAAAAATTATTAACACCATTTATGGAGGGTCAGACGTGTGTGGAAACACATACTCTGCCGTTAAGAGATACACCAAGGAGAGCAAAAGCGACAGACCAGCACGGTCGAAAGCAAGACGATCAAGGACAGGGGATGCGCGTGTCATCACCTTTGACGACTCTGAGGCCGAAGAACTAGGCGACCACCGCGACGGTCTAGTAATCTCTTTATCAGTTGGTAAATGTCTTATACGCCGAGTACTTATCGACACATGTAGCTCCACAAACTTGTTAACACTAGATGCTCTAAATGGTATGGGTCTATGCGAGGATGATCTAACACGAAAGTCGACTCCACTGGTCGGTTTGAGCGGGGAAGTCAAACATACCCTCGACGAAATAGTGTTAACAACGTATGTTGGCGGTATCAATCAACAAGTCAGGTTATTAGTACTCGACTGCCCGTCGCCTTATAACGTGATCCTTAGTTGACCTTAGATACACGCCATGAAAGTTGTGCCCTCCACTTACCATCAAAATATCAAGTTTCCAACAAAGTGGGAGGTACAAGAAATAAAGGGCGACCAACGGGCTGTCAAGGAATGCTATGTTACGTTGATGAAAGGGGCAGTCGAACAAAAGTCGGCATAGCAACTATAGGACGGCGAAGGGTCCAAAACGTCGAACTAAAAATGGAACAACTAGACGAGGTCACATTGGATCCTTCAAAGCCACACCAGACGGTAAGGGTCTAGTCAGATTTAAATAATTCGACCAGAGCTAATCTGGTGAAATTCTTACGATCCAATGCCGACTGCTTTGCATGGTCGCATGAGGACATGGTAGGAATCCCACTTGACATTATTACTCATAAGCTAAATGTAGATCCAACTTACCCTCTAGTCAAGCAGAAAAGAAGAAAATTTATGCCATAGCGAAACAAGATTGTAGACGACGAGGTCAAAAACTTACTAGAAACAGGTAAAATCCCAGGGGTCAAGTACCCAAAATGGCTCGCAAACGTCGTCGTAGTACAAAAGAATAATAACAAATGGAGGGTCTACATCGACTTTACAGACCTAAACAAAGCATGTTCTAATGACTCTTTTCCTCTGCCACACATCGATGCAATGGTCAACGCGATCACTGGCCACGAAATTCTCACATTCATGGACGCTTTCAGCGGTTATAATCAAATTTTAATGGACCTAGAAGACCAGGAAAAAACAACTTTCATAACAACCCAAGGTACGTATTGCTACAAAGTAATGCCTTTCGGACTAAAAAATGCAGGGGCAACGTACCAACGATTGGTTAACAAGATGTTCAAAGACCAGATCGGGGACACCATGGAGGTATACATAGACGATATGCTGGTCAAATCAAAGGAAGCCCAGAATCACATCGAACATCTAAAAGAAGCATTCGAGGTACTGAAAAGATACAATATGAAACCAAACCCTACTAAATGCTCTTTTGAAATGTCTTCAGGCAAGTTCCTAGGATACATGGTACCGCAAAGAGGGATAGAAGCTAGCCCGGCACAAATCAAAGTGATTGTCGACTTGAGATCCCCTAGATGCATCAAAGACGTTCAGAAGCTAATAGGGCAAATAGCAGCGCTCAACAGGTTCATATTTAAATCCTTAGACAAGTGCAAACTCTTCTACGAGGCTTTGAAGAAGAACAAGTCATTCGAGTGGACGGTAGCACACGAGCAGTTCTTTCAAGACCTGAAGACGTAGCTAGCAAGTCTGTTACTACTGGCAAAACAAAAAGACGACGAGCCACTACCACTATACCTAGCAGTATCAGAGTCAACGGTAAATGCAGTCCTAACAAGGGAAGAAGACGGAAAGCAATCTCCAATTTACTATGTAAGTTGTTCCTTACTCCCAGCAGAGACCAGGTATACGTCACTTGAAAAAACTAGTCCTAGCTTTAGTAATGGCGTCAAACAGACTCAGACCCTATTTTGAGTCGCATATCATTATCGTACGGACTAACCATCCCATGAAAGCTATCATGAGGAAACCAAAATTCACTTGTCGAATGGCAAAATGGGCAATACACTTGAGTAGTTTCGACATTGAATACGAACCAAGGACGGCGATCAAATCTCAAGCTCTGACAGACTTTGTGGCTGATATCAAGTCCAACACTGGAACAAGAAGCCGCAAAAGAGGCCACTCAGTTGACATCCGAAGAATACAGGGGCACGTGGGAACTCCATATAGATGGAGCGTCGAATGCAAGAGGAGTCGGCCTACGAATTATACTAAAATCGCTATAAGGGGACAAGATAGCCCAAGCCGTAAGATGCGAATGGGATGCGACCAACAACGAAAGCGAGTATGAGCCACTCATATTCGGATTGACACTCGCGCAAGACCTCATAATCCAAAACATCGAAGTGGTATGTGACTCTCTTCTAATCGTCAACCAGGTGCAAGGCTCATACACCGCTAAGGATGACAGAATGATGGCCTACCTAGACGTCGTTAAAAAACTGGCAGAGAAATTCCAAAATTTCACCATCAGGCAAGTTCCGCGCAACTTCAACGCCCAGGCTAATGCTCTAGAACACCTTGGTTCGGCCTTGCACCCTAACAACTTCCACAACATCCCCCTAACACACATCACGACTCCAGCAGTTCACAAAGCAACCAACAACAATGACACTCAAGAGACGAACGATCCACCCTTAGAAGAAGTAGTCTCAGCAAAAGTAGGTGACAACACCGAAGACGACATCATAAACGATCGAGACGATTGGACTACACTTTACATGAAATGAATAAAAGATGGCATACTTCCAACAGACAAGGGAGAAGCCAAAAGACTAAAGGTACAAGCATTAACCTTCGATCTAAAAGGTAATGCCTTGTTCAAACGGTCTATCACATGATTATACTTGCGATGCTTAAAAACAATTGAAGTTGAACGCGTCCTACAATCCCTACACGACGGAGAATGCGGCAACCATACTGGTGGACGTAGCTTGTCTGGTAAGGCTCTAAGGACAGGGTATGACTGGCCAACAATGAACAGAGACACAAAAGAATACATTAAGAAGTGCGACGCTTGCCAACGGCACGTGCCCATAGCTCACCAACCATCAGAATTACTCCACCCAACACTAGCACCCTGGCCATTCAGGAGATAGGGAATGAACATCATCGGAAAAGTACCACCAGCATCAAGGCAACGCGTTTTCTTTCTTGCTATGACTGATTACTTTTCTAAATGGATTGAAGATGAAGCATATCGAGAGGTAAAAGACAAACACGTCATCTCGCTCGTAAAACGTAACATCCAATGCAGATTCGGCATACCATTAGAAATAGTATACGACAATGGATCCCAATTCATCAGTAGCAAGACACGGTCCTTTTGCAAACAGTATAACATTAGTCTAATCACGTCCACACCTCGATATCCACAGTCCAATGGTCAGGCTGAGTCCAGCAACAAGATCATCATAAACAACCTCAAGAAGCGTCTCATAAGGGCAAAAGGAAATTGGGCAGACCAACTTCTCCTAATACTTTGGTCCGACAGGACCACCCTGAAGAATGCGACTGGACAATCACCCTTCTCATTAGTGTATGAAAGCGAAGCGCTCATACCCGCCGAGCCACTCGTCCCGACAGCCAGGTATGGTTTACAAACCGCAGAGCAGAATGACATCGAGTTGTCTCACAACCTAGACACGTCATACGAGATTAGGGAAAAAGCCAGGATACGAATGGTAAGGTATCAACAACAGGTCGCGAGGAGTTATAAAAAAAACTTCAGCGTCAAAGTCTTCAAAGTGGGAGATTGGGTCTTGAGAAAAGTATTCCAAAATACTAGAGATCCGATCGATGAAAAACTTGCACCCCAATGGGAAGGACTATATCTCATCAAGGAGATCGTCGGTCAAGGAACGTATCAACTCGAGACAAAAGACGGTCAACCAATCCCAAGGAGCTGGAACGCGACCCATCTAAAGTTGTATAACTTCTAAATACTATACTTTACATTTAGTTCAAATTCATTATGTTATATGTATTCGACCATATACTGACTTGAGCATCATAGGGTCGTTGGTCTCACACCCAACGGTCACCCCTTGGCCATTTATTTTCCAAAATTTTAGACAAGGAAGCAACAAGAGGCCTCAAGACAAAATGAATTTGATCAACACGAAACATTACGATAAAAAGTACTTACACATTACACGATCAATCGGTACACGTGGAGTGGAGGAACAATACAAACACATTTTTACAAGAATTGTCCCAATACTACAAAGGCACATATCCTACAAAAGTACAAATATACTCCTCCCCGGAACTACATGACATGCCATACGACTAACTATTACAATTAAAGGTCAACGCAACCAAACCACACGATTCACCCAGGAAACGACTAACGAGTCCACCTGTAAAACAAGAAAACACACACAAGGTACACAAAAACAAAAGCAATCATGTTAAGATGCGACCCGCGATGGTAGACGGGTCGCAAATCCATTATGAATCCCATCTCCACGATGGGGCACAACATTCACAAGCAAGTATCACAGAGTTTAACGCGTCAACACTCGACGCGACAAAAACCAACATCGTCTAAAAACGCAACCATTAAAATATTCAGGATTCACCTGACTTGGCAATAACACTTGCAGGGGAAGACAATTGATCTTTAGGCGCAGGGGAAGATGTCTTTGGGATCTCCTTGTCCATGGCCTCGTCCGCCTCGCGAACGCCTTCGCCTTTCTGCTCCTCTTCACCCAAGACAATAATTTTGAAAAGCTCAGCACCAGGATTCCCATTGGGATAAAGGAGCTCCATACTCGCCCTCTCATTGTCCAAACTCCAAGACGAATGGTTCCCAGCAGTATACTCTCCGTTCATCTCTATGCGGGACTTGAGACAATAGTAGGCGCCGACGTCGATTGCAATGTGAGCATCCTTCACCTGAAGCTCCTCAACACCACTCTCAAGTTCTTCAACACGAGCCTGATCTTCCTTCAACTTCCTATCGACGTGGGCAAGCTTGCTCTCAGCTGTCTTCACACGACTATTGGCAACAGCAAGATGGGCCTCGACGTGAGCAATGTGCTTATCCGCCCTTTCACTCAAGTCTTTCACCATAAAAAATGCTACCAAGGTGTGTTGAAACGACTACATACAAGAAGAAAGATCATGTATATATTCATTTTACAAAAAAAAACTTTGTAAATACGCGTTTATACTTACCTTCGAAGCCAGGACGTCCGCCTCATCAATGCAATCGATCAGATGAAGATCCCTGATCTCCTTCTTGGCAATGGAATTTTGGGCGTAGAGGAGGTCGGACAAAGACCTATCTTCAAGGTTGACCCTCAATGGTTCAATGAGCATAATCGCCTTCCTTTTGGCCCCGAACGTTTTGGATGACGGCGATTCAAGGGAGATGACTTTGGCAGGAGCAAATGCCTTCGCAGCCGAGATCTTTTGCTCTAGAAGACTCTTTCCCGAGAGGTGCGCACAATACCTCTCGTTGCGAGACATTGTCAGGTAAGCACAACACAGTAAGAACACGGCAAGTCCAAAAACCACCCAGACGCATACCTATAGGAACAAACAGGTGCCTATAGTCAAGGAGGTTGAAGGAGTCAACATGTTGGTCCAGTCGAGAGGGTTGGACGTCAGAAAGTTGATGTTCACAAAGGATCTATGCGCATTAGGGAGAGAAAGTAAAGCAAACGTCACCTCCTCACAGTTTGAATCTTCGACAAAATCTTTCGGATCGGGAACTGAAACAAGAAACATGTGAGCAGAGGTTAAAGGAGTGTCCAATGAAAATCGAAAGAAGATAGATACCATACATGTCGTCCTCCAGTTGTCCTGCAAAAAGGAATAGTTGACTCCCCCCTCAAGCGACTTTCGCTCCATGAAAAAGAAGCGAGACCTCCATTTACGGTCGTTAACGTTGAGATTCAAAGCGATTGGCGACCTACCCGACCGAAGACGTAATTGAAATCTAGAAGACCCCCGAGTGCTCAAATAGTAGAAATACCACAAAGCGTCAAAATCGACATCGACACTGGAAACTAGCAAATCAATAACCCTTAAAAGACGCCAAGCATGTGGCATGACTTGGCAAGGAGAAAGATTTAGAACGGCCAAAAAATTGCAGACAAGGTTTGAAAAAGGGAAAGAGTGCCCAATCTTAAAAGGATATTAGAAAAAACAGATCCAATCTTCCCAACGCCAATCTGCGCGCTCATGAGGACGTGTAAGACGTGCTACTGTCTCTCAATGAAATTGCCCGACTTCAAGGATCCTATCTAATTTTGGCTGGGTCAGGGTTTCGTCCAAGGAGTCCTCCAGACTCAGAAACTCAAGGGGGACGAAGCAGTCATCTTCCTCGTTGGAACTGCAGGACGTGACCCGACTCTTCTTGCACCTAGAAAACGCCATGGGAGAATATAAGAAAGCAACGGTAAAAATTCAAACTTTTACCTTGAAAAGGAAAACTTTTATAGAGAAAGAGAGTTGTAGAAGATGAGAAAGGTGATAACCTATTTAAGGAGGTAAAAACTCGTGTTAGGGGGAAGGGTTGGGGTACATGGGCTGCGGCCCATGGGGGATAGAAATGGCTGGGCCTGTTGGGCTCGAAGCCACTATCCAACATAAAAGTGTACTTTTTTGTAACACCCCAGGCCAGCCACCAACCATCCAGCCTGGTGACAACGACCAGCCGGTGCCGGCGCCGGTGCTGCCTGGTTGTCCAAGGGCCTGCAGCCCACACACCCAACCCTTCCCCCATAAATGGGTAGATTTTTGCTCGCGGGGATCGAACCCGGGACCTTTGGATACAAGGGCAATACCTTGCCACTTATATCACCAATTGAGCTGTAAAATATTCGGCCAAAAAGATGGTCCAATTAGAAGCCACCACGTCACATTGAAATCGGCAGAAAACGATTGCGTGAAGAGAGAGAATGGAAAGAAAGTAAATTGTCCCTTCAACCGCTTTTTCGACCCAGTTCACTTTGGGGCAAATGTTGGGCCTACGGTTTTCATAAGGTCTATTGGATCATCCCAGCAGCCCAAACAAGCACAAAAGTTTGAAGACCAAGGCGATGGCGACGAGGGAATCGATGACACGTTGAACCGGTAGAGGGGAAATCAGATGACTAACAAGATGCATAACGACTCCCGCGGATCTTGGAGGATCTTACTCGATTAATTGTGTGATTGATATAAGTAGCATTAGATCTCTTATGTAACGTTACGTTGAACTCACTTTTGCTGAGTAAAACACTGATATACTCTCTGGCATTTATCAAAGTGTGATTTTCTCATCAAGTTCTATGTCCAAGATCTAGACGATTGAAGACGAAAGTACTCGATCTAATAATCTTCTTGTTCAGGGGAGATACGTTTGTCCTTGTTATTTCTCAATTTCATTTGTTTCATTATCTGTCGATTTGGATTATTTCGATATCTCAATCTCTTTGTTGTCTAGTTACCTCATCTAAAGCAAGTTAGGTCGATTCGGTCTTTTTGCCCCAAAACAGTGTTCTTACGAGAATTCTGTTAGGGTGTTTCGGCCGAATTTTCGATTTTAATTTTTTTTTTATTAATCTTGATTACTTACATTAATCTGGATTAGTTAAAAATTATGTAAAATTTTATTTGTATTGTATAAAATTAATTATAATTTTTGGGGTATTATCTTGTATTTTGAATTGTTAAAATATAACACTTCATCTAGATAATATGATGGGTGAGAAATTATTAGGGTTATAAATAAATTACTAGATCAATTTATTTATGATATGATTGTTTTGAATATACGACTAATTGATTTTTAGTATTGTATAAATAATCGTTATGTTGAAAAGCCTTGAAATTGTATTATTTAGAGTTAAATAAATTCAATTAAAAATCGAGACTTGTATCCTTCAAATGTCATTATTGAACAAATTATCTTATTATAAATTTATTTATTTTGTGTGATTTGGGTACATCTCGGAATCGCTTTTAGAACGGAATTAAAGCAGGGAGCCAATTTGTTTTTCGAAAGCAACCATCTACGTTACGCCGTTCAAACTCTTCGTAACTCAAGGCAAGTGGCGGTTTGCTCTTGAAATTTATTCCATATTCATCTTAATTGACAATGAATCGATTGTGCTATTAAGTTAGGAAAATTATTTTTATTTTCGTTTGGGAACTTGTGTGTTAAATTGGTATAAATGAATCTTTTTATTAGGTTGTATATTTTCTAGCAACGGCCCTCATATATATATATATATATATATATATATATATATATATATATATATTATTGTAGGGTGCTAGATGAACTTTGGTGTGGACTTATATGCTTAGTTAGCACGAGTATTCGTAGGAACGTTAATTACCTTGCGAGGTTTAGTTATTTCGTTATGACTTGGTATTATGAGGATTATTGCCCTAATACTTTTTAGTCATGATCTATCATTATTCGAATATAAGTGGTGGTGCACTTAATTAGTGTCAATATTTGGAATTCATCCCATTCTATATTTTGTATCAAGATTGGTTGTGGAATTAAAAGCCTTAACGTTAATGCACGTTTTGAAATTAAATAAGATAAGTGCCGTTTTGCACATAATTAATATACTCTCGGGCGAGAAGTACAACATGGAACCCGCCCAAACTTTTGTTTAAAGTAAGTCTCATTTCGAATCTGGATTCACATTATGCGGTGAGGTTGATCGAGGACCCAAATATTCAAGTAGTCATTTTTCAAACTTTGTGTGATAATATAATGTTCCCAAACAAACATATATAATACCTATAAGACTCAATCTTTTAGAGCTTATCTTGGTGCATACCTCTTTCTATCATTTCAAGTTATGTATCGTCTATCGACTATTATTCGAGAGACAATGATAGTAACTGAATACAATCACATAGAACCATTCCGTTTGATCCCTTGTTTAGTCTTTCATTAGACTGGCCAAACCTTCTCTTTCCTTGCATGGTTGACTTATAACACCCCCAAAAACCTCTTGAAAGTATTACCGCTAGTGATCTCAAACGTACAGCACAATTGGTAACAAGTGGGCGTAAGGCCGCTTGTTAAAGCGTGAGGTCTCGTGTTCGAGCCTTACGAACAACCTCCCAGCTATGGGGATTTGGTTGGGGTACATGGGATGCGGCCCATGGATAGAGAAATGGTTGGCCCGATAAGGTCGGAGCCCCTCTCATTCAAAGTGTACTTTTATGTAATACCCACACCCATATGGGTCGGCCCATCACAGGGCTGTAGCCCATACACCCCAACCCATCCTTGGGGGCTCCACCTATAACAGGCAGCCATTTCCAAGAGGTTGTTCGTGAGTCTCGAACTCGAGACCTCACGCTTTAACAAGCAGCCTCGCGCTCACCTGTTACCAATTGTGCTACAGCGCAATTGGTAACAAGTGAGCGCGAGGCTGCTTGTTAAAGCGTGAGGTCTCGAGTTCGAGACTCACGAACAACCTCTTGGAAATGGATGTCTGTTATAGGTGGAGCCCCCAAGGATGGGTTGGGGTGTATAGGCTGCAGCCCTGTGATGGGCCGGCCCATATGGGTGTGGGTATTACATGACTGGTGTCATCCGTCCTATACGGAACATCAGGTAAAGCTTCCCAAGTTGAAGACACGGGACATCGACATTGAAGGTAGTTGTGTTTTTTATATTTGATATTTGTTTTGACAATAAGGTTAAGATCCTATTTTTGAGTTTTGATATTTTATAAAACAATTTTGCTTTAATTTATAATGATTCATATTATTTTATATATTTGCGATCAATACTGTAAGCCTTGGGTGATTTCGGATATGTGTTCCGAGGTCATTGGCGGTAATATTCCTAAGGTAATTTAGGGGTGTTACAAACATCTTATGGAGATTTGGCGTTATGGATACCATTGTTTCTGAAAATGGATCGTGGTTCATCAGCATCACGATATACAAATTATATCAAGAACTAGGCATAAAATTGGTCACGTCAACACCTCGCTACCCACAAGTTAATGGCCAAGTCGAGTCTAGCAATAAAGTCATCATGAACAACTTGAAGAAAAGGCATAAGAAGGCAAAAGTCCTATGGGCAGACGATTTGCCTTCTATCTTATGGTCTGATTGCAGAACTCCAAAAACCGCAATAGGTAAAACACCTTTCTTTCTTGTCTTTGGCAGCGAAGCCGTCTTGCCTATTGAAGTCTGAATCCCTACAGCACGCTATTGCCTCCTCACCAAAGAAAGAAACATGTCACTCATGACATTCATGCTCGACACCATTGACGAAATACGAGATGACGTTACCACCAGGATAGCAGCGTACCAACAAGGGGTCGCGAGAAGCTACAATCAAAATGTGAGGATAAAGGCATTCCAAGTCAGCGATTGGGTGTTGTGTAAAGTGTTCCAGAACAACAAGGGAAGAGACCGCCATAAAGTAAGGGCCCACATGGGAAGGCCCATATCAGATCACCAAAGTAGTCAGCCAAGGCGCCTACGAACTAACTACACCAGACGGTATGCACGTCATCCAAAGCTGGAACGTGACGCATCTTTAAGAAGTATTATTCTTACTCTAGTTCTTACTTATACATGTTACTTATTTCGTAAAAGTAATTATATTTAATAAAGTTTAGCAATTACTTTCATACATAGTTATTACAACTGTTCGCAACATCGAGAAAGGCCCACGACCTACTTTGACATGTTGCACCCGAAGGAAAGGCCAACGGCCTATCATAAATAGAAAACATGGGGAAAGCCCTACTCATATTGGTCTGTTGGTTCCGAGTTCCAAGGAAGATAGTGAAGACATTACCCTTGCTCATATTTTCGCTTGCATAACGTCTTAGGGGTATTGTCAGGACCCTTGGTTCCCAACAATATGGAGCTCCTAGGGACGTCCGGACGCGTTGCCATAGATCGTTGTTGAAGAGAGTGTTGTTATTTTGGGTAGATTTTGTATCGTAATGCTATCCACTTATTTGTGGAGTATAGCGTCAAGGGTTACACACTGAATAAAGAAAGGATGAGTTGATTGTGAGAAAACTAGGAATTGTATTATTGCAAGAGCGTGTGAGAGTATTTGAGTATGTATCAATACATTTTATTGTGAATATCTTACAAGGTATTGACACCCCTTATATAAGAGTACAAGGGTAATCGTACAACGAATAGGATATTACTATAAGGATAGAAAGATACTTTATCTTGGAGCCTAAGATAAGATAAATATACATAGATACAAGATATTTCCTTCTATCAAATAAGGATCGTATATCTCCAACGGGCATTAGTCTTGACGCGCAAACCATGCCATCTGATGCGATCTCTCTAAATTAGGGTGCACTATATTAGAAAAGAAGAACTTTCTCACCGCATCGCGTAGCACTCAGTTTCCACGATCTTGCATGATAGTCATAGATACACTGTCTTCCATTAGTCAGCACCAGGCTTGATCCATGCCTCTCCATCTCAACACGTTTAACCTCTACGCGTCCACACGATCTTAGGTCCCTAACAATACCCCTAAGGCATTTAGCAGGCAAATCGTCATGCGCGTGGGAAACGTCTTCATTTTGCCGTCTTGGAAATCGGATCTCAATCAAATCAGCGGTCATATCAAATCTTTTCAAATTGAAAACACTAATTCTCTTCCCTATTTATGGTAGTGCAATCTTGCCTTTTCTCTTCACATTTCTTTTACAACTTTCTCTCATCTTCTCTACAACTCCACAAGTAAAGTTTCTTTCTTTTCTGCCTTCACCATCTGTCACTTCCTTTCTTCTCCAAACCTCCTTCAATGGCAGATAAGCAGAATCCCCGCTTCTTCCCCCAATACATTCTAAACCACCCTTACAAATGTCCCTCCTTTTTTGTCGATCCTTAGGCCTTCATCACGGCCACGGGGTTTCCTAAAACCAACAAGGTTTTGGTTCATGACGCCTCTGTCTTTCTCGACCACTACTGCAAGGGTTGGGTTTGCATGTTCGAATACCCTTTCCAAATAAGCTATCATCTCCCCTTCTCACCCCTAGTACGCTCCTTCTTGGGCCTTCTGAACATAGGTATAGGTCAAATCCTCACACAAACATGGAGGATCTTTCTTACTCTCGATCGGATCATCACCAAACACAACATACCCTATTATGTCCAAGACTTGCTTCACTCCTACTCTATCACCATATGTTGTCAAGGTTGTATCACCCTGAAGCTTCGACCTAAGAAACCAGTCCTGGTGATTGACGCAACGAAGAACGATCGTGGATGGTCTGGTCGCTTCTTGTTTTTTGAAAAGGCTTCTTTGGGAGAAGAATGCAACTTTTAGAAAACTCATGGCGGAAAGAGGGTAACTTTGCCCTAATATTTCTTGTATTTTTTCGATGTTCGATTAACTCTGCCCTCATTTCTTTCTGTTGGCAGTGAATCGCGATGACATTTTGACAAGGGAGCAATCATAAGCAATTGTGGAGAGGATTCTTGAGCTCTCAGCTTCGGAATCGACCTTCACAGAGGCTATGTTCTTTAATTATGCGCTTGAAGAGACTATCTTAGCTACACCACCCCCAAAGATATGTAAGTCTTTCAACTTCATCTTCTCTCCTTGATGTCGCGTTATAATCACCAATTACATATAAGTTTGCTTGAAACTCGTATGCAGCTTCAAGGGCTAGACAGGCAGAGTCTGCGGCGAAGAGGATAGCAACAAAGAAGAGGAAGATGTCAGGTGAAGGTGCTTTCGCCTCTAAGCTTGTCGTGATTTTGTCGGACGCTACTAATGTACCAAAAGCTACCCCTATCATGGAGAAAGAGGCTGCCCAGAGGAAGGTGTCGTCACCTATGAACATGTCAAAGCTCCCAAGGATACTTGCGTCATCGTCTGTTCCTACAAGATGTGTCCTGCAAATGATGCATGTTGTCTGGTCACCATCGACCAAGGAGCATTAAAAGGACTCGGACACGGTCAATGTTGTTGGAGAGTCCTTTGCTAAGCAATGGCAGGTAAGACCGTATCATATTGATCGCGTCATTTTTGTTGTTGTTATCCCCATCATTTTGACGGTTTTCTCTTAACAAGGCCTCCAGGTGACGCTGTGTGCCTAGGATCACCTCAGTAAGCTATCTTCTAACATGGACTTTGTAAAGGAGCAAGATGAGACTAACAAGAGCACAATTGAAGTCTTGACTTCCAGGACTTCGGATGTGTCGTAGAGCTTGGTGGTCCTCCAGAAGAAGGTGTTGAAGTTTGATGATTAGAAGACCGTCTCAAGGAGGAGAAGCTAGCGACAGTGGAGGAGAATGAACGTCTGGCGGTGGATCCCGATGAGGCAGCGGCTTATTACTCGTGGTTGGCCAAGGTGGAGGCCGTAAGAACATTGTCGTCGGGAAACACGTGGAATGGGACATAGTCGCTGAGAGGAAGGCGGTTCATGATGCTCATACTTTTGATCATGTATTCCCAAGTATGATGCAGCGGAAGCTTACTGACGCTGAGGAGGAAGATGAGTCAGTCCCTGAGGAGAAGCAAGATCTTATGGCGAAAGGGGATATGTTGGACCTTGCTGCCACCTCATGAACTCTTTTTTTAGGAACTCCGGTAGTGTTGGTCGTTGCCCGTAGTGGGATGATGTTTTGAAAATTTGGGCCCACCCCTTGTGGTGGTTTGATAATGTTTTTCCCTCGTCCGTGGGGACGAGGTGTTAATTAGTATTAACTTTCTTTTCAAGACTTGCTTGTCTGCGTTGCATGCCTTTGTGTCTTTGCTTGTGCAGGTACACCAAGGTTTGAAACGATCACAGAAGAGGACACGATCATGTTGCAAAGATGATGTCCAAGCTTGTCGCATTGCGCCAACGTTGACAAGGTCAATCGAAGACGTTGGAGATGTCGTTGAATGCATTGAAGGTGAAGTTGAAGGCATTTGGAGCAGTAGCCGATGTAATAGGTTCTTTGTATAGCATAAGCAGAATAGAATAATGTACCTTCTACGAATGAGTAATAAGATCTACCCCTTTCGATTTCAGCGCTTGTGTTTTCATTGTTTTGCCTTCTGCCTTTCTTTCGATATGTTTATCGGAAGTCATCGTATTTGTCTTCGCGCTTGAAGACTAGTCATAGATGTGCCCAAGTAATGATTAAGTCTTGATCATGTGACTTAGTTGAGAGGTAACAAGTACAAATACTCATGCTTTCTGAGGCGATACGTAAGGTGTGTTACTTGGAGTGAGCGTGTCATTATCGATCGTAGAGAAATTATTTTGTAGGTTGTAACTCAAGCATGAAGTTTATGTCACGGTCTGTGTAGGTGACCGTCAGGAATCAAGGTGTCATAGAGATGAGAGAGAGATCGCGGGATTCACATCGCAATAGTAATAGGTGACCGTCAGAGATCTTGGCGTCATAACGCCGAGAGAGCGGGGGATTTGCATCGCGATAGATTTAGGTGACCGTTAGGGGACATGGTGTCTTAAAGACTAAAGAAATCGCAGAATTCGTGTCGCGATAGTAATAGGTGATCGTCAGGGGTCATGGCATCATAAAGACGAGAGAGATAGATCGTGCCACAGTGTAACCCATGAGGTGTAATCAATATAGTTGGGGGCATCATGATGGAGCATCGATATAGCCAGAGGGCGACTGGGGGCATCACGGTAGAGAACCGGTATAGCCAAAAGTATGATGTCGCTCAACCAGGCGAGGGGTACAATGTAGCTCGCTCGACCAGGCGAGGGGTATAATGTAGCTCGACCAGGCGTAAGAGGGGTGCGGTGTAGCTTAACTAGGTGTAAGAGGGGTGTGATATAGCTCGACCATGAGTAAGAGGGGTGCAATGTAGCTCAACCAAGCATAAGTCGACTATCAGGTCAAGGAGCCATGCACATATGTCGTAGAGGCGGTACCGACGAGGTCAATGACTTGTTGAATAAGTGCGATACGGCAATATAGCTGGACATATTTTCTTTATTTGTGGGCGTCCCTTTTTTTCTTTTTGTTTCTTTCCCTAGTTGGGACTGCGTAAACACCTAGACGATGCAGATCACCCCGACTAATGTTGGGTATAGGGGGCGTCACGGGCAACCCGAGGGGTGTCACCGGTATAGCCAAAGGGGGCGTCACGGTGAAGCACCGATGTAGCCTAGGCAGTGTCACAACAAAGCACCAACGGAACAACGTTGATATAGACTGGCGTCACGACAAAGCTCTGAGGGAACAACGTCGATATAGCCGGAGGCGTCATGATACGACCCAAAGGGTGTGACCGATATAGCCATGGGCGTCACGTTGTTGATAATAACTTTGTTGTTGGACTCGACTTGGCAGTTGGCTTGAGGATAGCGTGGCGTCGACGTGACGAGTTTGATGCCTTGCTTCTTACAGAATACATACATCATGTTGCTTATGAATTGGGATCCGTTGTCCCACACGTCGGTGTCGGGGACACCGAATCTTCTCAGGATGTTCCTCCATATGAAAGAGGTGACATGTGAATCTTTGATCTCCTTGAATGCTTCAGCTTCAATCCACTTGGAAAAATAGTCCGTCATGGCGAGCATGAAGACACGTTAGCCGGACACGACTGGTAGATTTTCGACATTGTCCATTCCCTACTTCATGAAAGGCCAAGGGGATGAGATTGGATGTAGATCTTCGGGTGGTTGGTGAGACACTGGGCCGTGTCGTTGGCATGCTTCACACTTCTTTGCATAGTCTATGGAATCTTTCTTCATATCGGGTCATTAGTATCATGCGGTGTGAGCACGCAAAGTGAGATTTCTTCCTCCAGAATGACTGCCACATTCCCTGTCATGGAGTTCATGCAACGTGTTCTGGATTTCTTCCTCACGAAGGCAACATAGGTAATATCTTGTGGTGGACCACTTGAGCAACATGTCATCTTTGAGGACAAAAGTGGACGCCTTGGCGCGAAGTCATCGTGCCTTATTCTTATCGAGTGGCAGCTTGCCTTGCTTGAGCCAATTATAAACTGGAGTGGACCAAGAATCAGATTCGTTAGAGTAACTGACCTACATGGGGATCGATATATCGGATGGTTTGTAGATGGCGGGCACTTCTATATGTAGAAAAGGAATCTTCTGGTATTCTTTGGGACGGATGACGGAGCCAAGATTGGCCAATGCGTAGGCTTCTGCGTTGGTGTCCTTGGGAACTTGCTTGATGTTGAGCGTGTCAAAAGATTTGATGATATCACAAACGACTTCTAGATAGGCCGTCATCTTGGAGTCGTGTGCCGCGTATGCTCCGTTGATTTGGTTCACTATGAGTGTAATATCCCACTTAAATTAGAAGGGTATTATGGTAATTTTATTTTGATAATGATAAATTTTATATATTTTATTTTATTCTTTATAGAGGAGTACTTTAACTTTTCATTAACTTAAGTTCAAAATAATGTTAAGATAATTTTTGTACAAATAATCAAATGGGTTATAATAGTATAGTGCATGTAGAAATAAATATATAAGTATAATTATGAATGTAGCTTTGGAGTTTTGAATATTATAATAAAGATTATAAGATTTATTATGTTATTCCATGTAGGGATAAAATAATACTAACCTAAGTATGTTATCTATTTGAGTCATGGATTATTTAAATTATGTTAACATTATGTAAATAATAATTTAAATAAACTTATCAATTTAACTTTAATTATTTAAATTAAGATTAACAATATGTTAATTAAAATTTAAATATGGTTAAGTTTATAAGAAAATGTAACTTAAGCTTAGAACAAACCTAATTTAATTTTTAATTCATCATTAATTTGGATTAGAATGTATAAATAAATTTAGGATAATATTATAAATAAGTTTGGGTAATTTTGTAATTTTTGAAAATTAAAATGGGGGTATTTTTGCCACAACTTGAAAAGTTAGGCAACAATCTGTAATTAGGCCAAAATTGTGGGGCCACGATTGCAAAGAGGGTTGTCTTCTTCAGCCTCCAACCAACACACTCAGCCAAGCTCTTCCACGGCAGATTTCGACCATTTTTCGACTCGTTTAATTCAATTAACCCATGAGATTTGAAGATATGGATATCTCGTACCTAATTCCCCAAAAATTGGGATTTAAAACGTCCCCAAAAGATTGAATTTCACCTTCAAAGTCGAATAGATCGGTTTTGGGAGATTTGGATATAATTGCAAAGCTTGAACTTATCTTTAATCCGTTGAGGCCGAAATTTTCGGGATATCGAAGATATCGTTATGGGCTTTAATTCCCCTATAAATACAACCCCAAACATTGATAATTTTCCATCCAATTTCACCCAATTCTCTACGTTAAGGTTATTTGAATTTCCAAAAAATATCGGTTGTTCTAGGGTGAAATTCTCCCACCTCAGGTCATTTCCACTTACGATTCCAGTGTCTAAATCTTCGCCTTACAGTCACGAATCCAACGCCGTCGACCCTAACCCATTTGGTGTCTCGTCGAGCCCGAATCGAATCGATTTGTACCGATGTGTAGTCGACCACTGTTTTCGGTTTTTTGAATTTCGTTTTTATATTTTTTAGTTTAATCTTAATTAGTGGGCTTATTGAGACTAGTTAGTGATAATTTGGGTTAATTTAATTTTATTGATATTAAAATTAAATTAAACTTAATTTTTATGGTATTATCTTAGGTTGTAAAATGTTAAATTTTTAGCATTACAATTAGATAATATACTTGGATAAATAATACATTGGTGTTGTAAATAAATTAAATTATTTAATTATTTGTAGTATGGTTATTTAGAATATACGACTAAAGGATTTTAGTATCGTATAAATAATCGTTATATTGGGTAACCTCGATATTTGGTTTATTTAGATTTAAATAAATCTAATTAGAAATCGAGACGAGTAAAGTTCAATTTCCGTTTATGAATAAATTATCTAATTATAATTTATATTTGTGTCAATTAGGTATGTCTAGGAATCGCTTTTGGGAACGGAAACAAATGGGGAATCCAGTTCGTCAATTAAAATCGATCTTCTCTCGTACGTCGACACGTCGTTTCCGACATAACGACTTAATGGCGGTTCGCTCTTGCATTTGTTCCATATTGTCCTTAATTGACAATTAATTAATTTGGGATAAAAAAATTCCACTTTGATTTGGGAACTTGTGTGTTATAATGGTGTGGAGAATTATGAATTATATACTAGATTGTATATATTGCTAGTGATGACCCTTGTTTATATATTATAATCATCGTAGAGTGCTAGTTGAACTTTGGTGTGGACTTATATGCTTAGTTAGCACGAGTATTCATAGGAACGCTATATACCTTGCGAGGTTTAGCTGTTTCTTTATAACTTGGTATGAGGAGGATCATTACCCTAATACTTTTGGACATGACCTACGCTTATTCGAATATAAGTGGTGGTGCACTTAGCTAGTGCCGTTATTCGGGATTCATCTCATGTATTCTCGTATCGAGATGGTGTGCATTTAAAGCTTTAACGTAAATGCACGTTTTGGAATTAAATAAGATAAGTGCTTTTATGCACATAATTAATATACTTCGGGCGAGAAGTACAACGTGGAACCGCTCGGTCTCCTGTCTAAAGTATGTCTCGTTTCCAATCTGAATTCGCATCGCGGTGTGGTTGGTTGAGGACCCAAATAGTCAAAGGAGTCATTTTTAAAATCTTATTGTGATAATTATAAATGTTCCCAAACAAGTACATATAATTCCCATAAAACTCAATCTCATTGAACTTCTATGTTTCGGTAGAAGTATAGTAGTTATATACCGTTTGTCGAGCTATATTCGAGAAACAAGGGTAGTAACTACATACCACTACACAGAACCTCACATAAATACCCTTGCATAGTCTTTCATTAGACAAACCAACCTTTCCTTTTCCTTGCATGGTTGAATGGTGTCATCCGTTCCATACGGCACATCAGTCGTCGGTCTCAGGCTATTTGGAAGTAACAAATCGAAGACGAAGGCTTGCAGTTGAAGTTGTGATTCAAAGTCATATTTTGAAGTTGTTTAGTATTGATTTAATTTTTTTTAATAAATGTAATAACTAATAATATATAGATCACCTAGTAATGTATATAGGGTTCATATGAAGTCTTCCATTTTAATTTTATATTGTTTTGTTAAACTAGTCTTCTCAATTTACTAAATGAATTTTAATAAAGATGGAGTATTTATTTCACAAGTCTTTCACTGTTTATTCTTTTGTTATTAATGTATTTAAGCATAAATTGCTCAGATTAAAATCTAGGGTGGCTTTGGACTTTAAAGTCTAAGGTCACTGGCGTGTGGCACTACCGACATAAGTCGGGGGTGTTACAATGAGAATGGAGTCGCAGATTAATTCTAGATTCTTCACGCCCGTCTCCTTGTCCAAGGTGATGTCGGTCACGGGTGCTTCGTATTCTGCCTCGTTGTTTGTTGCTTTGAATTCACATTGCATAGCTTGGGCTATCCTATCCTCCTATGGCGATTTTAGGACAACTCCTAGTCCAACGCCATTCTAATTGGAGGCGCCGTCGGTGAACAAGGTCTACTTCATGGGAGTAAGGTTCTCAACATGCAACAACTCTCTTGTTATTGTTCTTCGTAGGTTGGGCTGAAATCAGCCACAAAATTCGACAAAGCTTGCGACTTTATTGATGTGCGCGTCTTGTATTGGATTTTGTAGCCGTTGAGGTGCACTGCCCACTTCGTCATCCTTCCAGGTAACTCTGGTTTGTTCATCACGTTCCGGATTGGATAGTTGGTTTTGACTTTGATGGTATGAGCCTCGAAATAAAGCCTTAGCTTGATAAATGTGGTGATGAGGGTCATTGTAAGTTTCTCCATGGGTGAATATCTTGTCTTACATCTTATGCAGTTGTACTCACATAGTAGACGAGCAACTGCTCGCCGTCTTCCTCTCTTACTAGAACGGCGCTTACTGATGTTTCCGTGACCGCCAAGTATAAATATAGGGCTTCGCCGTCTTCTAGCGTTGAAAGTAGGAGAGGACGGGTTAGGTACCTTTTTAACTCTTGGAAATTTTCTTCGTGTTCGTTTGTCCACTCGAATGACTCGTTCTTCTTCAAGATGTCGTAGAACAAGTGATTCTTGTTTGACGCCTTTGAGATATACCCGTTGAGTGTGGCGACCCTGCCTGTTAGTTTCTGGACGTCTTTTTGGAGATCTAGGATTGCTTTAGTTTGATCGAGATTGGCTTTGATCCCCCGTTGTGTCACTATGTAGCCCAAGAATTTGCATGATGAGACTCTAAATAAACATTTGGTGGGATTCAATTTCATGTCATATTTCTCTAGGATTTCGAAGGTTGTTTTTAGATGTTGGATGTAGTTGACCACCTTCTTAGACTTGACCAACATATCATCGATGTAAACTTCCAGCATACCGGTCTTTGGTAAGTGACCTCGACGTTCTTGAGGCCAAACGGCATGACCTTATAACAATAGATCCCTTGGTTGGTGATGAAGGCAGTCTTTTCTTGATCTTTTGGATTCATTTGGATTTGGTGGTAACTACTGAACGTGTCCATGAAGGTTATCATTTCGTGATGGTGGTAGCGTCGACCATGGCGTCAATGTGAGGTAAGGGAAATGAGTCGTTAGGGTAGGCCTTGTTAAGGTCGGTGAAGTCGACTCAGACTCTCTACTTCCCGTTCTTCTTTTGGACCACCACCATGTTGGCTAACCAGTCTAGGTATCGGGCTTCTCTAATCTTGCCCGTCTCCAGTAGTGCTCACACTTCTTCGTCTATCACTTTGTTCCTCTTGGGTGCAAACTTTCTCCGTTTCTACTTGACAGGTGGATGTCGAGGATCCAGGTTGAGTTTGTGGACGATCACATCGGGTTTAATGCCGGTCATGTCCTCTTGTGTCCACGCAAAACATTCCGAGTGGGACCGCAGGAAGTCGACCAACTGCTTTCTGGTTTCGTCGGATATATCTACCCAATCTTCACAAATTGATTAGGTTTAGTAGGATCGAAGATTACCTCATCGAGTTTAGGAGGCTACGCCTTCGTGTACTGTGTAGACGTCTTATGGTCCGTTAATTGCTATGTTGTATGTCCCTTGACTTGTTTCTATGTGACCGTCGACCTCATAAATATTCCATAGCACTCATTTGCTAACCTCTACTCGCCTTTGATCTCTTGCACGCCCCATTTGGTGGGGAACTTGACAATCCGATGGTACGTTAATGGGACTGCTCTCATGTCGTGTATCCAAGGACGTCCAAGGATGACAGTGAAAGGTGACGGATAATTCATGATTAAGAACTGAACTTGGAGGTTTACCCTGCATGCGTAGGTGGTTAGCGTGATCTCCTTAGTGTGTTGCTTACTTCACCGCTGAAACCTACTAATGGGACTGACTTCTTGATAATATATTCTCAGGTTAAGCCGAGGATGTGGAGGGCTTCAACCATTATGATGTTCGTTGAGCTACCGTTTTTTTACCAAGATGCGTCGTACTAAGCAATTCCCTATTGTGAGGGATATGACGAGGTTGTCGTGGTGCTCTCTTATGACGTGGTCGGGCTCGTTGAATATGATAAGAGCATCTTCAAAATCTTTTTCGGCGGCAGTCATTGGTCTTTCGGAGTCGGTTTCCCTAGTGTGGTGCTTGGCGGCCGACACGGTTGTTCAGCAAATCTTTGACCCTCTGGAGATATAGTTAACGATCTTGACGTGGGGATGAAGGGGCGGCAGCATCTCTCCTTACATGTTTTGATCGAGGGTTTCTATAGATCTGTTGGTGATTGGATCCTTGAGGTCTCCTTTTTGGAGTAGTTGCGCGACCTCATTTCTTAGGACGACGCAATCGTTTGTATTGTTCCCTTCATCATTGTGGAAATCACACCACTTCTCAACGACTCTCTCATTCGGGATTTTCTAGTTTCTTGGGCCATCTGACAGCGTTGCCGAATTTTCTCATCGTGTTGAGCACTCCATCGTGGTTAACGTCGAACGAATAGTGTTGTAGAGAATGATAGAGGTCTCGGTCGCATTAGAGATCGTATCGGTGGTTGCAAATATTGTTGATCGTTCGGTTAGAAGGTTTCGCGTGAGGATGAGGCTTGTAATGCAACTCGGTCTTGTTGGCAGGTTTGCTTGGTCGCGGCTCCTGGATTTTCTCGGATAAGAGACTGTCATCTTCCAATCTAATATACACCATGACTTTGGCTTGGACGTCTTTGAAGGTTTGACACGGATACTTTGTCAGATGACAGTATAGTTCTAATTTTTGAACAACCCTCGTCTAAATGCTTCTATGGCGGTGGGGGTGTCACATCATGGGATCGACACCTTCTCATCGTTGAACCTGACATGGTATTTCCTTAGCGACTTTTCGGGTCGTTGCGTGACGCGATAAAGGTCGTTGGACTGTTTTTGTAGACGTCGGCTGATAGCAAACTAGGTTTTAAACATGTTGATTAATTCAACGAATAGAGATATGCTCCCATTTGCGAGATGTATGAGTCACGTTAGGGCCGAGCCTTTCATAGTAAATCCAAATCACTTGCACATCACGACCTTTTTTAGATGTTTGGGAACCGTTCAAGTCGTCATCTTTTGTTTGTACAACAAAACATTTTCGTCGATATCGGCTCTCCCATCATACGTTGGCATGTCGGACACCGAGTACATCTTAGAGATTTCGACGTGAACAATGGCGTTGATCAATGGCGAGTTAGTGTAGCACTCGTCATCTTCTTCTTCGATGGGCTGTGGTACTCTTGGGATTTGGGAAAACCTTCCATCCAAAGTTCTAAGCTTTTCTCTCAACATGCATTTGATGATGTCATCAAAAGACACCGTTGGGACGACATCCATTGGATCGGTCATTTCTGGGTTGTACGTGATATGGCTTGTCATCGCTATTAGCAGACATCAAGATCCCCAAGTGTTAGATGACAGTAACATCGCTGGAGTAGAAAAGGATGGGTTGGCAGAGGTTGACTGGAGGTCGAGACGTCGCACGGTGTTGTCGTCGTGGATATATTGGAAGTGAGATTGCGGCGTTGGTGGTGGCATGGACACATTCTGAGAACGTAACGCCTCGTTCTCCTTTATAATTTCTTGGAGTCACGCTTCGGATTGCGCCTTCTAGGTGGCCCAAGACTCCTCCAAAGCCCGCATCTTTTCGCACAATTCTGCCACGGTAATGACATGTTGGTCTCTTAAGCTACCATGATCGACTAGATCGGGTGAGATCTGGGGCGGTGTTGTTGATGTAGTGGTGGTGACATCGGTGGACACTAGAATGCCGTTGTTGGTTGGTTCGTCGTTAGACATGGTGGTACGCTCGGTGGTATCTTGTGGTTTGGAAAGAAGGTATAACCCTTTTTACTCTCAGCTCCACGGTGGGTGCCAATTGCTTCGGGCAGATTTTGTATCATGATGTTATCCTCTTATTTGTGGAGTATAAGGTCAAGGGTTACACACTGAATAAAAAAAGGATGAGTTGATTGTGAGAAAAGTAGGAATTTTATTATCGCAAGAGGGTATGAGAGTATTTGAGTATGTATGAATACGTGTGATTGTGAATATCTTACAAGGTACTGTCACCCCCCTATATAGGAGTCCAAGGGTAATCCTACAAGGAATATGATATTATTATAAGGATAGAAAGATATTTTATCTTGGAGCCTAAGATAATACAATTCCTACTTTTCTCACTTTAGTATCTAGAATGGTCTCACACCGCCAATTCGTCATTCTCGTTTTTTCACTGGTGACTAGGCCACTTGGATTCGCACAAATCTGTTGTGGAAATATGAGAATCAGGGAGAGACGAGTTGGGCGTACACCTTTGCTATTGCAATTTGATGGATTTGGAAGTGGCAAAATCTCTTTGTTTTCCAGAAGAAATTGTTCCACGGGGAAAAAGCTGAATATATTAAGCCCCGAACTATGGAATACAAGACTTCTTGGGAGAAGAAAGTGAACGCTGGCAGTAGCAAGGCAAGAGTGGAAACGTTTATTGCTTGGTGCAAACCAGTTGAGGATTGTGTGAAAATCAACACTGATGGCGCCGTCAGAAATGGTGGAGCGGCGGCTGGAGGCATTTTGCGTGACAACCAAGGAGATTGGCTCACTAGTGGAAAAAAACCCTTGTTGAGGCGGGCCTTTTGACACTTTTTGAGGCGTATACCGTTCGCCTCAACCAAGGGGGCTGCAACAAGTGGGTACACTTTTTGAGGCGGGCATTATACGCCTCAAAAAGGACCTTATTGAGGCGGGCCTCCGAAGCCCGCCTCAACAAGTCCCTCACTTTGGCGCCAAAATGAGGGACTTGTTGAGGCGGGCTTCGGAGGCCCGCCTCAACAAGTCGCATTTTCCACCTTTTAGCCCGGATCTGGGTAAGTCCGGGCTAAAAAGCATTGTGTTTAAACAAAAAAAAACTGGACATTTTAGCCCGGATCTCTTCCACATCCGGGCTAAAAAGTCCAATTTTTTGCAAAAAAAATCCAATCACAGCTGTATACTTTACTAACAAATTCCAACTCGCCTTTCCACCAACAAATTCGTGGCGCTAAACACAACAAAAACACTAGATGCAACAGATGTAATATGAACAGCAAAAAAATAGCACAGGACAGTCCTTCATGCCAAATTTGATACTTTACTACATTTAATAGACGAACAACAGCCTTATTTAACGCACATCACCATCAAACATCAACAAATGCTAACTGAACTTCTTTGTGATTGCGAAGCATCAAGGAGAGGGAAAGAGCAAAACCTATATATAGACCATATACCTACCAAAAACTTCATTCTTGTATTAGAATGAAAATTCGAGCCATGAAAACCAGATAAAGTACAATGACAAAGAAAATGAAAGAATTGACAAAGGGATGACGATGAAGTTAATAAGAGACATCATTGCTTATCCTCTAAACGCTGCAACAAGGATTTGGCGAAGCTTTTTTGCCTGCGTAGAGTGTATACGAAATGAACAAATCAAACAAAGTAAAATATAAACAAATAATAATAAAATTACCAGAAACATAGAGGTAAAAGAAAATGTAATAAAATTACCAGAAACATACCTGCTCTGACTGATATCGAGTCTCTAACCCTGGCATCAGGAACAGCATGAACTCAATTTCTTCATGTAGCTCTAAACAAAACTAATATTTGTGGAACTACAAAGTATTACAAGTAGAATACAATAGTAAAAGTTTTAGTTACAAAAATGTAATAAAAATTCTTAACCTCTCTGCAAACTCAATAGGAGTTTCTCCAGGCCTTAAACTTTGGGGTTCCAGATACCACACATCACAAACCACTGCCCACGAGGTCATTAACTGGAGTAGATGCATTATAATGATTGCCTGAAAATCAAGATTTACTTAGTATACCCTTGTCTGAAAAAATCAAAGGCATTCAACCTTTAGTGTTTTGCATCTAGCAGAAGTGATGAGTTTATTTTCTTAGCACAATTGACGAAATGACAAACCTATTAACAAAGTTCTCCAATATCACTTCACTACAGAAGTTACCACGACATTCAAAGTTATCAACACATTTCATTCCTCTCTTTCGCATGGCTTGAATTTGATTTTTTTCCCCTATATTTTTTCTGATTGAAACTGAGTAACCCCTGAAAGATTCAGTTTACAGTATCCAACAAAGTTAGATAGTGTTTGCCTTGTTCCCCTTAATCTCTTTGATACAAGACCAAGTCGTATTTTAAGAACATGAATAAAAACCCATTATGAGTGACGTCAGCTGAAGATGAGAAAAATATGGTCCATGGAAGCAGAAGCAGCAATATAGTTCGAACAGAACACATGAAATAACAAACCATTTTCATATATGCCTAGACCCCAAATTCCTGGAGATTGAAACTGTAATTCCATAATCCTACCGAACTAAAATTAACAAACCTCATAATCAAACAAATACATCCAAATCTGAACCTTAACCAGTCGTTCCCAATTATTGAAACATGAGGGGGGAAACTTACAAATCTGAACCTTAACCAGGCCTAGATGCTCTATGAGCAAGAGAAACACATAGTAAATAAGCGAAATTTAAGAGAACATAATTATTTTATTTGAAAGTGAAATTAAGATTGTTTAATTAAAAAATACCAATTAGAGGAAAGTAAAAATAAAAAGGAAATAAAGGTAGTGCTCATTAAAAGATGTAGTGTCAGAAATTTACATGAAGAAGTTAAACCACTATGATTATTTCACAAACTAAATCTTGTGATTAGGTCTATAAATTTGTAGAACTCTTGTCGTGAAGTCAGTGATGAAAATAGCATTGCTGAACTTTCTACATCCAGCAAGGAGAATGTAAACCCATAAATATTTTTAAAAGGCTACCCTGAAGATATCAAAGAGTCAAAAATATGCATCTAATTCTCAAATTATTTATTCCACTGCATGAGATTAACTTATATTGGTAAAGCATTCAACAAAGGTGTAGTGGCAAAGCATTCAACAATCTGATACCCCTCCTATACTGTTGGCAAAACATTCAATAAGAGATCACGAAGTACAGAATATAGTCCAGCATAACTGTTCAAACCATTAAAACAAAGGACAAGAATAAAATCAGTGCATACCCATAGAGAGCTTCCCTTATCACAAGAAGAGGAGGGCGCACTTCATCTCCATTGATAAATGCACATATACAACATTTAAGTTTTCAGTTCTTCAATACTGAAACACAAAAACCTGCAGCTCAGTAGATCACACTTCATGTTGATTCAAAAGAAGCACATTCAAACAGGCATATAAGCAGGTACTTGTCAGACCAATTTACAAGCATACATGCAGCTCAGTAGATCGCTTTGTTTTCAGACTCAAAACAGTCCAGAAAAATTGAAAACCATTACAAATTGAGAGAACTCCCATAATTCCACCAGAAGCTCAAAAAGAAGGCAACATACATAATACCTGAACTAAAATCAAACCAAAACGAAAAAACGAACAAAGCAGCGAAAACAGAACATGAGATTTCGTAAATAAGTTAGCCCCAAATCTCTAATCCTATATTTCGTACAATACAATGGTTAATTGAGTTGATAACCCTAAATCCCTAGAAGGCTGCAATCATTAATTCACAACCCTAAAATTTGAAGCCCCAAATCCCTAAATTAAAAACACGACATTTCGCACATATTCAGGACCAAAATCCATTAGCGTTTGGACACAAAATCTCAAAACAAAGCACGCTTACCGTGTTAGTGAAATCGGGAGGCGAGATGGGCGACATGCCGAAAGCGACGAAGATGTAGAGGAAAAGATGTGATTTCGGCGAGAAGCTTCGGCTGGAATGCCGGGATTGGGCGAGAAGTGGAAGAGAACACCGTTTTGAGGGTGGAGGAGAGATCGGCGATGGAGGAGATGGGAGACAGAGCAAGAGTTATTGGAAAGGGAGTAGAAGTGTGTTCAATGTCGGTTAGTAAGAAAGGGGTCGCCGGTGGTCGGAGTGAGGGAGAGAGAGCGTGAGGAGGGAGTTCGGGGGAGAGATGGAGGCAAAGGAGGGTTAGGGCTGAGAGCTGGTATCGGGGCTGGGAGAAAAGAAAGAGAGGAGAGAGAGAAAGAAAAGAAAAGAAAAGAAAAGAAAAGAAAAGAAAAGAAAAGAAAAGAAAAGAAAAGAAAAGAAAAGAAAAGAAAAGAAAAGAAAGGAGGGAGAGAGAAAGAAAAGCAAAGAGGAAAAAAAATTGTTGAGGCGGGATTTAAGAGGCCCGCCTCAACAAGCTTTAATTGAGGCGGGCTACTTGGCCCGCCTCAATTAGTTAGAATTAGAGGTGGGCCTTACCCTGGCCCGCCTCTAATACTTTAGCGGGAAATGTTTTTTCGGAAACTTGTTGAGGCGTATATTAATTTGTCCGTCTCAAAAGATGTTTTTGAGGCGTATAAATTAATTATCCGCCTCAAAAACCAAGAAAAGTGATTGCCTAAGTCATTGTTGAGGCGTTTTGAACTATGTACGCCTCTAAAAGGGAGCCTCAAAAAGGGTTTTTTCCACTAGTGGCTTAGTGGTTTTGTCCACAACATTGGTGTTGTTCAGTCCCGATGGTGGAATTATAGGGTATTATTCATGGTTTAGAACTTGCTTGAGATAGGGGATACAATAGGTTTTGCTTAGAAAAAGATTCACAAATAGTGATTCTGTTACTCAGCAAACCTATAGATCATTGTCACACCCCTCTTCAGCCTTCTCTCTAGGGACATAGATTTTGGCTTAGGTTTTCATGCGTTAGATTTTCCCCATGATGGGGTTGTTTCTTTTCTGCTTGATGACGTTAGGGGTCAATCTACACCCCATCTTGTTTCGTTGTAGTTCTGTTTTCTTGTTTTATGAATGTCGAGAGTGCCACCTCTCTTCTACCAAAAATAAATAAACATACATGGTGCAAGATATTTCCTTTTATCAAATATGGAAAGTATATCTCCAACTGGCATAAGTCTTGATGCGCAAACCATGCTAGATGTCGCGATGTCTCAAAATTAGGGCGCGCTATATTAGGAAAGAAGATCTTTCTCACCCCGTCGCGTATCACTCAGTTTCCACGATCTTGCATGACAATCATAGATACACTGTCTTTCGTTGGTCAGTGCCAGGATCGATCCATGCCACTCCATCTCAACATGCCTAACCTCTATGCGTCAACACGATCTTAGGGCCCTAACAGTTATGATGATGACGGTGATAGACAAAGCATGTGAAACATGACAGAGCATCTCGGGCGACGTGATGGAGAAAGATTTCCTTCCATAAATAAGACCATTTGCAATCAGAGATAAGTGGATCCGTCAAAGCTCACAATTAAGGAAATACCCAAAGTAGAAGATATAAGATCAAACATCGTATTCAAGGAAATATAAATATCTTATCTAAATTATTTACTTATGCTCCAAGTACGAGGTTATCTTGTATTTATGGTAATCCTACATCTACTAGGAAATTCCATGGACCCTCTACATAAGGAAGGTATCCAACTCTTGTAAACATAAGACAATTCTCAATATACCCTAAACTATAATACACCAAGGGGTGACTTAGCCAAGATGGCTAAGTCCCCAAGGTTCCATAAATGGCTTGATGATGACTCATGGAGACTCAAACCCTATAACCCTAGTTCCTAGCCTCAACCTAGCCATAGTACTTGCATGTTGTTGGGGTCGGAAAATCGACTACTCGTCCAATGGGCATCAACTGTCTGACGCAACCGTTGGACGCATCAGACCTGTCGGACGTGAGTCATGCGACCGTCGCCTGATTCCTGGACGCAACGGACCAGCGAGATTTTCTCCTTTAAGTATAACAACTCTGAGATCTCCAACGGCTATATGCATTATTTCAGCCATCAAGGAAGGAATCAACCATCTTTAAGAGAGGATCAAGGCTTATTAAGAGGAGATCAAGCGTAATTAATGCAGAATCAAAGAGAAGATCAAGAGCATTTAAGGAGAGATCAAGAGCATTTAAGGAGAGATCAAGAGCATTTAGGGAGGGATCAAGCAAGTATAAATAAGGCTCTAGGAGAAGCCGCAAAGGACACTCTACGACATTCTACAACACTCCATTTTCAGCAACAACCATTTGTACTCTCATCATCAAAACTCTCATTTTTATATATTCTATCTTGTCCAACGTTGTTTAGTCCGACCGACGCTTGTAGTCTGGTCCGACCATCTCGTCTTCTTCGACTATTCATGTTGTAACCCTCTTCTTCCTCTCTTGTATCATGAAATTACCATTTGTAATCACTTATTCTCATCAAACGGAGTAGATTTATCACCCTAACTATTGTTACCCCTCAAATCAACGGAAAGAGATCGATTGGTCATTTTCCGTCCAAAACAATTTGGCGCCCACCGTGGGGCCGATAGTTAGATAATCTTGATTCATCTACTTCCTAATCCAAACACATCCAATTCGTGGCCATGCAAGGAAGACAGGGGCAAGTCACCATGGATGACCTCTCAAAAGGGATCGACTCATTGAGGAGAACACTAGATCTCCAAAAGGCCCAGATCATCAAGATGGCTGCCCAAAAAGCTCAAACCGATGCCAAGATAGCACAGTTGACTCTTCAAAATAAGTCCCTATGAGAAAAAATTAGGTCCAACGTCTCAAACTCAAGACAAGGTCGACTCCTTAATATAGGCGACCAAGCAAGGCGACCAGATCTGACGAGGCGACCTGACCTGACGATGCGACCGGATCTGACAAGACGACAGGATCCAACGACGCGATCAGACCAGACGACACGACCGTGTCTGACGGACCAGTCCAACCTATATGATCTCATCAAGCAACAAATTGAGGAGCACTTTAAGGTTGTGGACGAAAGGATCTCTAGAATCCCCGGCGCCCCTCGACCCATTGAAAAAGAAGCCGACAACTGCTTTGAAGATTCACCCTTCGTGGAAGCGATCAATGCAGTCGAAATGCCGAAAACGTTTGTCATCTCAAACATGACTTACTACGACGGTTCAGGCGATCCAGAAGACCACGTGTCCATTTACAAACAAAATTTGATGGCATGTCCAATCCCTCATGAGACGCGCGAGGCTATCATGTGCAAAGGATTTGGGTCGACTTTGGTCGGACCAGCCCTTACATGGTTCTTCAATCTACCGAACGGGTCTATCTCGTCATTCGCTGACTTGGTCAACACCTTCAAGATCTAGTTCATTAGCGGCCGATGTCCCAAAAAACAGTCCAGTGACTTGTACCGGATCATACAGGGGCACGACGAAACGACAAGGGACTACTTGAAGCGGTTTAACCGGGAGAAAATTGGGATCCTCAATTGCGATGTCCCGACTTCCATAGAAGTGTTCCGCCAAGGACTCGATAAAGAAGGCGATCTCTATGAAGATCTCACAAGTTACCCATGTAAGACCTTTGAAGACGCCCAAGCTAAGGCAATGGCTCAAATTCAACTCGAAGAAGACGCACCCGAAAGGACGACGCATCATCGAAGGGACAATAGGTTTCATCCATATCGTTTCTAAGTAATTTATTACGTATTATCATTATCATTTACTATTTGCACTCATCGCATCTTTGGATTATCGCTTTTCGAATTACAAAATAATTTGACTTTTACATGTCGACCTACGATTACATTCGTGTCATTTCAATTTTAAATATATTCTCGCTATATACTATTACTTGACATGATTGCTAACATGACTATTGGAGGATTGTCGATAAACTCGAGCACCAAATCCTACCATGTCTTTTTGATCCTACAAGGTACATGACGAATCTATTCAGTGCGACGAATACAAGACAACATCAAAATCAACTACGAACAAATCGACTTGACATGTCGCGTTACATTTACATACATACGGGTGATGACCCTTAACATACACGTTGGATCCAGTCATCCGCAAAAAGCGCTTATACTACATTTACACGATCGATCGGAACACGGGGAGATGACTTACGGTTCAGCGGCACATTGCCAACCTTACACAAGGGAACCCACCTTATTTACGCAGCAAACAAACTGCTTTCCTCCTCGGTCTACACAAACGTCGTGACTAACACACATTACGGGTGACAAACCCTACATACGGTACCTACAAACACACAAACCTGCGCAGTACACATTTACAAAGTTAACGCCTCACACGGCTACAACTTACACACGACCCACCAACAAAAGCTTTTACGCAAATGGTGGTACAATACAATATACATTTACGGAGTTAACGCCCGATGGCTAAAAACTTCAAATCAACACTTTCAAAGACAAAAGCTTTTACACAAGCAACGTCACATCACATCAATTCATCGACTATCTACATAGCAGGACGAGTTCGGACAAATCGAAATTACTGAAGGACGATTCCCTTGAAGACTTGAAATTCATCTCATCCACCGCCTTACATCGATGACTAAGATGAATTTGGGGCAATTGTTGGGGTCAGAAAATCGACTACTCATCCAATGGGCATCAACTGTCTGACGCAACCGTCGGACGCATCAGACCTGTCGGACGTGAGCCATGCGACCGTCGCCTGATTCCTGGATGCAACGGAGCAGCGAGATTTTCTCCTTTAAGTATAACAACTCCGAGATCTCCAACGGCTATATGCATTATTTCAGCCATCAAGGAAGGAATCAACCATCTTTAAGAGAGGATCAAGGCTTATTAAGAGGAGATCAAGCATAATTAATGCAGAATCAAAGAGAAGATCAAGAGCATTTAAGGAGAGATCAAGAGCATTTAAGGAGAGATCAAGAGCATTTAGGAAGGGATCAAGCAAGTATAAATAAGGCTCTAGGAGAAGCCTCAAAGGACACTCTACGACATTCTACAACATTCCATTTTCAGCAACAACCATTTGTACTCTCATCATCAAAACTCTCATTTTTATATATTCTATCTTGTCCAACGTTGTTTAGTCCGACCGATGCTTGTAGTCTGGTCCGACCATCTCGTCTTCTTCGACTATTCATGTTGTAACCCTCTTCTTCCTCTCTTGTATCACGAAATTACCATTTGTAATCACTTATTCTCATCAAACGGAGTAGATTTATCACCCTAACTATTGTTACCCCTCAAATCAACGGAAAGAGATCGATTGGTCATTTTCCGTCCAAAACACATGTTAAACTGTTGACATGTTTAAGATTATTACAACAACATTATTAGCAAACATAACAAATGTCCTCCTAATCTAAGAGTTTGAATAGTTGTCAATGTCGCTAGTAGTGGAATAGGATAATCACCTCACGTCCATCGGGGGCCCATACCCTCAAAGTACTTGAAGTCACATCCCAAATATGTAGAATGTTCCTGCAAAATGAGAACTTGTCAGAAATGACAGTTTTAGTGCCAAAATCTACTAGATTATATTCGCCTTTTACCTTCTCGATCTCAAATACTTTCTCTTCCACTTTATTTCTTATTAAAGTGGTGTCTAACATCAATATGTTTATACCTTTCATGGAACATGGGATTTTTACACAAATAGAATAGACTTTTATTGTCCATATGCAACACATGCATCATTGGAACAGTTTGGATTTCACTCTAAAAATCAATCAATCAAATAGCTTATTTTGTATGTGTTTGGCAAGGCCAAACAATTAGCGTTTGAGGTAGCGTTTAGCGTTTTGAAAAAAATTAGGGTGTTTGGCAACTAGTGGTAGAAGTAGCTTTTAATATTTAGTAGCATTTGAAATGCTATATACTTTTTCAATGCTACTCTCATTAGCGTTTCGATTAAGGCTACTTTCAACCGCTCCTTCCACCGCTAGCGCTACCACTACGTCAACCGCTATCACTTGACATGCCAAACAGGGCCTTGCCTAAGTAGCTGGAATATACTCAGCTTCGGTTGAAGACAAAGCACCAACAAGATTGTTGTTGAAACTTCCAAGATATACAATTTCTAGCTCAAATAATATACAGTTGTGGATTTCCTATTGTCTTTATTACTAGCATATTCAGAATCAACATAATCATGAAGTTCAATTTTAGGAGAATGTTCAGTGTAAACAATGCCTAGATTTTTGGTACCACAAATATATCTAAGCATGAATTTCATAGTATACCAATGACATTCAGCAAGATTAGACATGAATCTACTAAGTACACTAATAGAAAAGGCTAAGTCAGGTCGAGTGCAAAGCATGGCATACATCACAGAACCAATAACAACATCATAAGTCATATGAGACATTTTAGCAACTTCAACTGGTGTAGAGGGACAGTCTTTTGTAGACAGTTATAAGTGCCCTCCTAAGGGTACAGAGGTGGTTTTAGAGTCAGACATGCTTAATCTATCAAGCACATTTTGCACATAATAATTTTGAGGCAACCACATGAGTTTTTTTTTCTATCTCTAGTGATTTTTATACCAAGGATTTTCTGGACAACCCCCAAGTTTTTCATGTCAAAATGCAGTTTTACATCTCTTTTAACATCAACAACAAGGACTTTAGAATTACACACCAACATATATATAAAAGCACATACAAGGGGGGAATTAGACTTAACTCCCTTGAAATAAAGGCATGTATCATAACCGCTCCTCCTAAAACCAAGTTTCCTCATGCAAGAATCAAATTCTATGTTTTACTACCTATGGGATTGATTTAGGCCATATACAATTTTTATAAAAAAAACACACATGATCAGGCTTAGCAGAATCCACAAAACCTTAAGGTTATTTCATATAAAAAGTTTCAAGCAATTCACCATGGAAAAGGCAGTTTTTACATCAATCATAGCTAATAGCAGTCTCAGAGTTTGATACTCAACCACATGAGCAAATATGTCCTTATAATCAATACCCTATTTTAAGTGAATCCCGTAGCTACAAGTCTAGCTTTGTATCTAGGTGGATCATGAGGATGAGCTCCATCTTTTAACTTGTATTTCCATTTACAATTAATCAATCTAGCATTAGAAGGTTTAGGGACCAAAGCCCAAGTGTTGTTAGCATGCATAGAATGAATCTCATCTTTCATAGCACTCAACCAATACTTAGCATGCAAGCATTTTATGGAAAGTTTATAAGTTTAAGGAGTTAATGAATTCACAATTTCAGCAGCAAGGAAGGCAAACTCAATTAAATTGACATCATACTCAACACAATTATACATGAATCTTCTATTAGGAATTACATTTCTAGGTTGTCTATCTCTAGTCATCTAATAATAATGCAAATCTTCCACAATAGGAGAATTATGCTCACAGATAGAGTCAAAAGAACTTACTTGCCCACCTAATTGGTGAATAGATGTACCTTCACTTGCCCCATTTTGGTCATCTTGACCAGTTGAAGGCCCACTTACAACATCCCGATCTTTCTCAAATGAGTCTATTAACTCATTTTGTTCAACTGATTTTTTAGCACTGACAAAATCATCTTCTCGTTCCATTTCTGCTTCATAAGGAAGAAAAAACCTTGTAATATGCTCATTGGTACCTGCATCTTAAACTGAATTATTAGTTCTAGTTTTGAAATGAACCCACTCTCATTAAAGGTTACAATTCTAGAGGTTATTGCTTTGTACCCATGGGGTTGAATAAGTAACAACTTGTAACCCTTAACACCCTCTTGATAACCCAACATGACACACTTTTGAGCCCTAAGTTGTAATTTACCTTGAGATATTTGTGAATATGCAGTGCAACCAAATGGATTTAAGTGTCTTAAATTTGGTTTCTTCCCAGTCCACAACTTTTGTGGTGTTTTGAAGTTCAACACATAGGATAATGACATGTTTATGAGGTAACAAGCAATATGGATTGCATCTCCCTATAGTGAGGGTTTTTCCCAACACGGATGAGCATGCACTTAGCTTTTTCAAGCAAGGTCTTATTCATCCTCTTAGCAGTACCATTCTGTTGAGGTTTGCCAGGAACAATGAGATGTCTCTTGATGTCATTTTCACTACTACAAAAATGCAATTTTACCCCGTGATCTAATAACCCGAATCTTATATATCCGGCATAATAAGGGGTCAAAACATTAGAAAAATATTTTTCTTTTAAATTTTATAGCAATATATAGAAAATAACCCGGATATATTTGAATACGCCCGGCTTATTTAAGTACGTAGCTCAAAAAGATAGGGGGAAGAATAACCCGGGCGTGTTTCCACTTGTTATATCCGGGTTATTAAGTTATGTAATCTAAGCAAATAATCCTGACATTCTATAATCAAAAGCGCCCGGGTTATTTAATATTGTCTTTCGATTTACATAGTACTATTTATCCCGGTTGTATTTGGTCCGGGTTAATTAAGTATCTTTGCTTGATGTGAGAATTAGTATATATCTCGTTTATTTCAACGTCCAGGTTAGTTTCGCCTTGTTTTAAAAATGAGAAATTACAAGCACTTGGTCGTCCTCTCACAAAATTCATCGATCTAAACCCTATTTCTCTCTTTCCATTTCGTGTGTTTCTCTGGAATATTTGTGCCCCTATACCTCCTCCTCCATTTAAACCCCATCTCTCTACTCCTTCCTTAAACCCTCCTTATTCTCCCCCAAGCCCTCTCCTCCTCCAAATCTACCTTCCATCTTCGATGCATCTCCAAAACCGCTTTCCGCAGATGCAAAAACTGCCCTGGAAACCTCCATCCATCGCTCTCTCTCCACCCACGACACCGATGAAGACTGGAAGTCGTTCAAATCCCTCATCGGAGTCTCCTCCTTCCCAAGTAAGTCCCTCACGAACTCCCTCATCACCCACTTGTCCTCAATTGGCGACGTTCATAATCTCAAGAGGGCTTTTATCTCCGTCGTTTTTCTTATCGAGAAAACCCCTAATTTGTTGGAATTCGAATGAAGCATGGTCGCCAAAGATCACAGAACAAGTCAGAGGACATCTTGGAGAAGGAGAGCAGTTCTCAGCGGGAAGATGATACATCTATGAGTGGATTTGATCAAGTGCCAAGTCCTGTTTCATTCAATGCCTCCTCTGAAGACTCAAAAAATAGGAAAATAAGTATTGAATTGGTATAAGATTCATCCTTAAATCTGCTTCAGGATTCTGGAAAAAGCGCAAGCAGAAAGCCTCTGGAAATGCTTGAGGATGGTTGTGTGATTGCTTTGCGTACTAAGGATCATTTTGTACTACACATATCCAGGCAAAGAGTAAAAGGTGGAGGTTGGTTCCTAGACATTGTGCCTAATGTGACAACCAGGGATCATGCATCTCAATTCCTTGTTGTTTTAAGGAACAAGGTACCTTTCATAGGTGGCTGGATGCTTGATACACATTTTCTATCAACTTAGTTGCAGTTGGTAATTCTGAATGATTTTTATTGATGCTATTGATTTGTTGACACACTGTTTGTACTTCTCTCTAGGACACAATAGGTTTACGATCTTTTGCAGTTAGTGGGAAGTTATTGCATGTAATTTTAAATTTCTCAAGCTGCATCAGATTGTATATTTCTTACTATTTTCAGCTAACCAACTTTTCTGAGATAAGCACTTCCTCGGTTTTGAGTATAATTTTGACATAATAGTTATCACCTTATTCAGAAACATTTTAAAAGATGTAGGAACGAAATTGCCATCCTTTGTTATTATTAGATAACAAGTTGGAAGTTATAATAGCATTGGTAAGGCCAAAAGGCTGCATCTGCATGTAACATGATGATTTGGAGATTATTAGTCTATTATATGGATATTAGATAAGTATGATATGGCATTCTTATGCTTCTCTCCTTGTATTCTCTGTAAAAGTGAGCTTACATGTTTGAACTAAAAAGAAGGAAATAAAGTGAGCTTACATGTGGATTGTGTAATACGTACTATCAACCTTTTGGTGTTCATTAGTAATTTCGAATTTGTTGAGATTGCAGATAAAAAAGAAGGATGGAATTCGTGTTTGCAAGTCACAGTTTTGATGTGTGGGAGAGTTGGACTGTGGAAGGTCCTGCCGAATTTGTGGCGATCCAAATTCTGTACTCTGGTTTGCTTTCGTTGAGTTCACTGATGAGGGTATGTGGTTGCATATATTGGCTTTTTGAGGCTTCATTTGGAATTTGGATCATCATGTTGTAGTATTTTTTTGTTATTCTTGTTGTGTAAAGGGTGCACATGCTGCTTTGACTCTATCTGGAACCATGCTTGGCTTTTATGTCGTTAAAGTTCTTCCATCAAAGACTACAATTGTACCTGTCAATCCACACCTCCTTCTGCAGGTGAGTGTCAACATACACACACATGTTAAAGTTTATTCTATCTACTGAGGCACCTGTTAACATTTCTGGTTGTTGGACATTTTGAACCTCATACTGAAGATGAACGAGACATGTGTGCTAGAACTATCTATTGTACAAACATTGATAAGAAGGTTGGTTCCTTCTCTTGTGCTCTATTCAAATCTGTTAGGGTGTTAACCATGATATCTGACTTGTATGGCTGCCTTGTCTAGGTTTCTCAAACTGAAGTGAGGCTTTTCTTTGAGTCTGTATGTGGACGGGTTTGTTAATAAATCATCTCAAGTATGAACACTTATCTGATGAAATTATACGTATCCCACATGAAATGTTAATGCTTTTTCATTCAGGTTTACCATTTGAGGCTACATAGAGACTACAATCACTCTACTCGAATTGCCTTTGTTGAATTCGTGATGGTAAATGCTATCTTTTATATTTGTGCAACTCAATATATTTTAAATGTTCCCTATGTCTATCTTTAAATACGCAAACATATAAGTGGCATCAGATTGAATGACTAATGAGGATAGTTGTTGTACATATTGCTACTAATAAATTAGCTATTACCTTGAAGTTCATGCATAACCATTTGTTTGCTGCTCAAAATCTTCTCAAGCTTGGCATTTCATTTTCTTGTGTATGTTTTTTTCCTTTCCGTTTCTTCTATTTTATGCTTCTAAATAAACAGTTGTTCCTAAAAGTGGTTGTTTTCCCATATTTGATATGTTCTCTTGTTCCAATCCATTTTTAGATGTACAACATTGGCCAGAGGAAGTGATTGTTAACATGTACTTATTGCGAGAAGTATATGAAGTGTATATATGATTAACATGTCCACAGGTAGAAAGTAGAAATTGATCCTGCCATGGAAAATCAAGTAAAGCATGTTTCTTTTCAGTTCTGGTATTGTTGTCATGTTTTGGTTACTCAGTTCATTTAGACAACGAAGATGGTTCAAATGATGGGAAAAAGTCAGGAGTTGGGTTGCTTGTCTGCCTTGGCATCAAAGTTAGACTCTCTTTCTTGATGTGAATGTACTCAGTTCAGTTGTTATTGCCCTCTCCCCCTTTTCTATTTTTGTCCTCACAGTTTATTTACTTGATTCATTTTGATGGCAGCTCTTGGTGGACAAAAGACCGGCTGCTGATCATGCAACTGCTCATGCTCATAGCATGGAAGGTGAGATTTTCCTTAGTAGAACAATAAAGAATGAAATTCAGTTACATGTGCTAACTGTCAAAACGATCTTTATTGCCAAGTGCCAACAATGTGATTTCAGGATGTGCTATGGAATCAATTTATTACATCTCTTTATCTAATTTTTATGATGGAGAATGATTTTTTTGGCACCATTTAGCTTACTGATAATTCAGTTACACGTGCTAACTGTCAAAACAATCTTTATTGCCAAGTCCTTATTTGGAGAGTCAACTGATGATTATCATTTGTGCTCGTTTGAATAGTTTAGCAGATAGAGAAAAAAAATAGTCTTCTTGGTTATTTATTCATCTTGGACATGTCCATGTATTTACAATCTATGGTTTGAGCTATAACCCTTATTGAATTGCATGGAAATGGAAGGCACGTATAGGTATTTTTTCTTGAAGGTTTATAAAAAGTGAATCCTAAGATACCCGGGATTGAATATCCCATTTTTTTTTGGAAATTAACAGGACTTTTTAGCCCGGATATCCAACGGTCCAGGCTAAGAAGTCATCTTTTTTATAAAAAAAAACAGCTTGACTTTTTAACCTGGATCTAAAGTTCCGGGATAAAAAGTCCAATTATTAACTCTGGCGTGTTTTTTCATATCCGGGTTATATAGTCTATTTTCCTTGCGTTCTATAGCAAAGCAATTAACCCGGGCGTGTCAAAAAGGGTCCGGGTTATATAAACTATTATACCCTCAACCTGAAGCCCAGACCATTTTCATGCCAAATCCGGGTTATATTTCATTTTACGCCCGGGTTAAAATGCTATTTTTGTGGTAGTGTTTTAATGACATAAATCATTGAAGGCATGGATATAGAATTCAAGGCCATTATCTGTTTTTAAGCACTTAAGCTTGTAGTTTGACTCATTTTCAACATAAGCTTTCTAGTTTTTAACGTATTAAAGGCCTCATCTTTAGACTTAAGCAAGTACATCCACAATTTTCTAGGAAAATGATCTATAGAGGAGATGAAGTACTTTCTGCCTCCTATAGTATCAACTTGAGAAGATCCCCACATATCAAAGTGCACATACTAAGAGGGGTTTCAACTATATACGTTGACTTGCTAAAGATATGACAAGTTTTCTTCTCAAAAACAAAATTTTCACATAAGCTCGAGTCAGTTGGCTTTTCATCAGTTAAGGCAATTTTAAACAGATAATTCAAGCCTTTCATTCCAATATGACCAAGTCTATTGTGCCACATCTTTGTGTGATCTAGATTCATGCCAACATTCACATTTGATAATGTTAAGTTCAGAAGAGTTTATAACATAGTACAACCCTCCCTTCTTAACACTCTTGATAAGGAAAAAGCCATTTCTAATGACTTTTCTTATGCCATTTTGAGTGTTGATATGACAACCTAGATCATCAAAGATAAATTCAAACATAAGGTTTCTCCTCAGGCCAGGTACCCACCTAACCTATTGGAGAACCCTTATTTTCTCATCAAACATCCTTAAAGGAATTCTACCTATACCTTTGATGGGCAACAGGGTAATCTCCTTATAAGACCTCACCACTATCACATTCATGCAAAGACTCAAACAATGACTTATCAAAAGTAGCATGTATAGTGCAACCAGAGTCTAGAATCCAAGCATCACAAGTAATAGGATAGGCACACATGAGTAACTCATAAGGGTAATCAGCATGAGGTTCAATAACAACCACATTCATCTCATTTCTAGTTTTTTATTTATCATCTTTAGCCTTTTTATGACAATATTTTAAAAAATGACCATTTTTGCCACAGTAATAACACTTCCTAGTGTCCTTTTTCTCATCCTCATTTTTCTCAGTTTTATCAGACTTCTTAAAGTCCTTTTTTCTAAGGTTTCTTGTTGTTTTTAGTCTTGCCCTTAACCATCAATGCTTTAGTTTTAGAGTCAACTTTCTTAGCACTTTTAGACTTAAAGACATTTATGATCTCATTCTTTTCAAGAATAGACTCAATAATTTTATCTTTATTTCAGAACTATATTGAATCACATCCTTAAAAGTGTCAAATTGAGAAGGCAAGGAGCTCAATAACAACACAACTTGATGGGTGTCTTTAATCTTGCCATCACATCTTTCAAGTTCCTGATTCATCCTTAAAAACGTGTCAAGGTTCTCATTTGATGACAAGTTTACATCCATATTAAAAACAAGCGACAAAGCAAAGTTATTCTACTAGGCAGGGACTTAGTCAAGTATAAGTCCTCTAGGGCCTTCCATAGAGACATATAGTCGAAAATACTTACAAACTGATGAGACACGTCGTCAGCTAACCTAATCATTATCTCAGAGTGTGCTTGTTCATCCATCTCCAGCTTAGACTCATCGGAAGCATCAAGGGGCATATTCCCCTTTCACGGCTTTCCAACACTTCTCCTTTATGAGCACAACTTTCACTTTGACTTGCCACATGGCAAAGTCAGTGGTACCATCAAAAGGTTTTAACCCTTACATTGTTCTCTGCCACAAGACACACTAGTTAGTATTCAACCAAGAAAAATGGAAACCAAAGAACCATAAATCTCCCACTTGAAGTAAGGTTTGAATGTGAAATCATACGCTACTTCCTTTGGAAGAAGTTTAGCACACAAAAAAAAAACAGCAACACAAAGCAAGATAGATCTACGAAATAAAGCTTACACCTAACAAGATTTTAGAATAAAGCAAGTTAGGGCTTCATTTTTGTATATCTAGGGTTCAAGGCTTCAACAACTCAGAAGGTCCATGTATCTGAGAGATCTAGAGAGATCACCAAAACAAGGGAAGTTTTTGATTTAAACAAAAAGACAAGAGCGAGAGTAGAAACAAAACACAATAGGGATACAAAGGTAAAAGAGGAAACGAAACACTAATTTCTCAAAGTTTTTCACACTCTAGAAAGAACACCTTCACTCTTTACCTCTAAGTAGTCCAAGGTCATAAAATGACCGTTTTCTTAGAGTGGTAAAAGTATTTGTTTTCCAGAAACAAGAAGAACAAGAGAATACTTCAGAGAATGTCATTCTTAAACAAAAAAAACTAAGGCGGAAGCACAAATTGAGGGTTAATGCTCTGATACCGATTTGTAAACCCTAATTTTGGATCTGTTTCGATCGCTTTGACAAAACATTTGACAAACCCCAAAGAAAACTTAAAAATAGTATGGACACTGGAGTTATTGACGCAATTCAGACCAAAGTCCTACGTCTGCAGACCCTCTAGAGGGTAGACTCACCCAATCCACTAAGCAACAAAGGTCTCAAACAGTTTACAGTTTCATGCAAGCACATAGTCGGAAAAAACTAGAAACATATAAGAAACAAGGCACACAAGCAACACAAAAGAAAGACAAGGGGAGAAGATAGTTCCCTGAAAGGACACTGCAAGAACTTCTATAGAAGCCTTACACCAAGAACAACCACAATGTTCTCCAAGCTCCCTCTTTCTCACTTTGTCTTCGTCTTTTTCTTTCTCTTCTTTTCTTTATCTCAAACACATTCCAAAATCGCCATGGAAGTAACAAATAAGAACCTAAAGAGCGTTTCTCATAGGATTCCAAAGCGGCGCAACAAGTGAAAGAGATGAGTGATTTAGATTTAGACAAGGACATATATACACCTATCCCAAAATACTCAAAACGTCATCGTCTTCAACATCATTGAGAGGAGAGCTCCAGTTATTGAAATGCAACGCTTCGACACAGAAGAGACACCAAGGCTCATCAGGAGAAAAGGGACCAATAAACACATAACAAAAAAACATGCCCCAATCGCCAAAACACACAACCCCGAACCTATAATGCACCAAGGGAGGACTTAGCCAAGATGGCTAAGTCCTCAAGGTACCAAAAATGGCTCGATGATGACTCGTGGCGACTCAAATCCTGTAAGCCTAATCCATAACCTATACCTAGCCATAGTACTTACATGTTAAACTATCTACATATTTAAATTTATATTACAACAAAAGGATTAACAAACATAACAGATTCGATCAGTGGAGTTATTCTAATAGAAATAGATGAAGTTCTTCCTAATTTCACTATATATTAGAGCTAAACTATAACTTTATTGGAGCTGTATCGTTGAGATTATATAAGTTTGATCTTACGTAGTTCTTAAACTTTACTTGTTTTCATAATTCTTGTCATTTTGGTTTTTCATTTTCTTCGTTTCAATATTCCCCGGTCATTTCCTGCTCATTTTCTCATTATCCTAATTTATAAACAACCGATGCATATGTATTGGTTCAACCAATACTTTACTACTATACTAGCATAGTGCCCGTGTCATGAACGGGTTAGGAGTATAAATTTTTTTTTGTATTTTTTTATTAGGTAAATATTGTAATAATGATTATTAGGTATTATCTTCTTAAATAATATATAATAATTATTATTATTAGAGATAGATTATTTTCTTTTTAGCAAAAAAACATTATCTTTTTTTTTTACCAAAAAGGAAGATATATGAAATTCTCAAAATTATTATTATTATTAGATATTAAATTCTTATTTGAAATAAAATAATTAAGAATTTATTTTAATATTTTTTGGGTGGGCTGAATGAGGTGACATAATTCAGAGGTCGACACATAGGCAAATTAAACATGATGAGGACATGCGAATTGAACGTAGGCTTGACACATAGGAAATAGGTTTCGGTTTTAGTATATATATATATATATAGATATATAGATTAACTGAAGAAAAATTGAAATCTAAATGATTAAGTTGATTTCAACAAAAATGGGGTGAGGCCGTTAGAGCAAATCTAATATACAAAAATTATGATTTTTTAATCATTTTATATTTGGAATTCAGTGAAATTATTTTAATAGTTAAAATAAAAACGACTATCGGAATTGGAAGCTTTCATAATTTATTATTCTATATACTAAATTATATCTATTATCAACCCATGTCCTTATTTACTTCAATAAAAAATTAACTTAATTTCTAAAATCTATTTCATTTAATTAAACTCTTGAACATATATACAAACTGAATAAAGTACTTTATAATTTAGTTCAAATTATATGTTTAGTCAGATTTGATACGGGATAGATTTTATGGTTCAAGCAATATATTTAGCTAAATAAAAATTAACTTGAAGGGGGAAATTATCTCACTTTCCTAAAGTAGAAGATCATGTCCATCTATTTAAATGAGGCTCATTAACACATAAAGAGGTGAGGTATTTACTAACCTATACCTATCTTAAACCCTAAAACAAAATAAAAAAGGAGGCAACCTCCATTCATTGAGAGAGCTTTGTGTATGAGTCATTGTTGTAAACAAAAGAGATAGTCAATAAAAGAAGTAGACCGTTCAAATCCTTCTAGCACGAAGCTAGGAGGTAGTGGGTGTGTGTTATTTGGCACTAGGGTTTTCCACTCTAAATTGTTGGTGTTAGGTTCGTTTTTCGGATTCATAGAAGATCGATCGTCGTCGGTTTCATCAATCTTTATGGTACAAATTCATGCTACCACAATTGGCGCCGTCTGTGGGAAACGAGACGACGATGGTCGATCAAAGTGAGGCGGTTCGAAAGGCGAGTCGCGCGGCCGAGAAGAGACCGGTGGCGGAGGCTCGGTCTGCGGGTGGTCGGGACCAGCGATTGGAGAGCGTTCTCGAAATCCCCTAGCGTCGTCAAAACCCTAGGAGCGGGGGCGGCATAGATCTGGAAGCGCGTCGGAGCCCTGGACGCGTCGAAGGCGACGCCGGCGCGGATCTGGGAGAGTGCCGCAGCTTGAGACGCGAGGAGCCGTGACCTTGACAGGGAAAAGCGAGGGGAGCCGCGACCCTACCGGCCACAATCAGTCCGGCAGGGACTCGAATCGGACACGGGAAGGACTTCGCTGCCTCCTCTGACCACAATGATGACGCCTTCGACGCTAGGTGTCCGGCCATCCCTCCCTGAGCCCGTCCGCGCCCAGGACTACTTCGGTTCAAAAGCCAACGCGAGTTGCGTGGGGTATCGTCTTCCTCCCGCCGCCGCACCGCCATTCTGCAAGTTGTAAGTCTCCAATTGAAGGAAAGAAGGTCCCGCCCTCGGTAATAACATTGGGCCTAAAAGCCCAATATGCATGTGTTAATAATTTTATTCTTATACGGTACTTGCTATTTGATCATTATGTTTAATTATCACACGACAAATTGATATTTAGTTATTATGTATAATTATTATATGTTTATGCCATGTCGGTACAAACTCGGAGGAAACCGCTAATGAAAGCGGACATGAGTTCCAAACGATAGCCATCAAAAGACGACGATCATGGTGTTGAGACTGAGATCTAGGACACGAGCTGCCATCTTGTTAGCCTACGGGCTGTAGAAACATCGAGCACAACCTGCTTGGAAATCATGATAGCACGTGACGCCTCGTTCATTCTATCAGCCTAGGGGCAATGGAGCATGATGGTTGGAGTGCATGTACGACAAGCTTGGACTATAAGGCAGAACATGAGAGCATACAAGCTGGAGTGCATGGATGACAAGCTTAGACTGGAAAGAAAGAGACCCTACCACGTAATGGCGGGCAGGGGCATTAGAGCGGGAAGCTACAAGATATGAGCCAGCAGTGTAAGTCCGACACGAGAGCCGAATTCGAGCTACTCGTAGTCAGGCATGTATTTTCGTGGTAACGAGCCACACGGGCGCCGAATCCGAGCGACCCACACTAGGCAAGAGCCAGCAGTGTAAGTCCGACACGAGAGCCGAATTCGAGCTACTCGTAGTCAGGCATGTATTTTCGTGGTAACGAGCCACACGGGCGCCGAATCCGAGCGACCCACGCTAGGCAAGAGCCAGCAGTGTAAGTCCGACACGAGAGCCGAATTCGAGCTACTCGTAGTCAGGCATGTATTTTCGTGGTAACGAGCCACACGGGCGCCGAATCCGAGCGACCCACGCTAGGCAAGAGCCAGCAGTGTAAGTCCGACACGAGAGCCGAATTCGAGCTACTCGTAGTCAGGCATGTATTTTCGTGGTAACAAGCCACACGGGCGCCGATTTCGAGCGACCCACGCTAGGCAGGAGCCAGCAGTGTAAGTCCGGCACGAGAGCCGAATTCGAGCTACTCATAGTCAGGCATGTATTTTCGTGGTAACGAGCCACACGGGCGCCGAATCCGAGCGACCCACAGATGAGTATAGGAGTCGAATCCGAACACCTATAAGCAAGCATAAACAAGTTAGGCAAGGGCCAACGCATTACGAAACGGCTTGGGTAGCTTAGGTTCATCAGATGGATGACCGAGTGCTGCAAAATCGAGACAAAAATCATTCAGATCTGAATGCTGATTCGAAGTACAACCCGGAGTTATCGGATCCTACGGTTTCTGTCGAACCCAAAGAACCCGAGGGGCAAAATGAAGTGGGAAATTATCCCACTTTCCTAAAACAGAAGATCATGCCCATCTACTTAAATGAGGTCCATTAAGACATAAAGAGGTGAGGTATTTACTAACCTATACCTACCCTAAACCCTAGAACGAAAAAAAAAGGAGGCAACCTCCATTAATTGAGAGAGAGCTTTGTGTATGAGTCTTTGTTGTAAACAAAAGAGAGAATCAATAAGAGAAGTAGACCGTTCAAATCCTTCTAGCACGAAGCTAGGAGGTAGTGGATTTTTCCATGTGTGCTATTTGGCACTAGGGTTTTCCACTCTAAATTGTTGGTGTTAGGTTCGTTCTTCGGATTCATATAAGATCGATCGTCGTCGGTTTCATCAATCTTTATGGTACAAATTCATGCTACCACATAACTATTATCAATATACTTAAAAAACCTATTTTGATATGATTAACATTAATATAGGTGTTGTTAAATAATCAAATTTGATTATGTATTTGACATGTAATTTTTTGACAAACATCGTTCAAACTTAAACAAATTAATAAAAAACAATTGATAGACTAAAATCAAATTTGGTTGCTAATACAAAGGAATAATTTATATCATAAGGGAGACGTAATATTACAAAATGTATTAATTAATCTCATGATCTCAAATCTCAACTAATAAATATATCAGAAGAATTAATTTTTATAATATCTTTTGGAACTCAAGTTGGCTGGATTTTCTTTCATTTTTTAATTAAAAAAGTTTTATATATAATTAAACCGAATCCATTGTTATAATTTTTTCTAAAAGGTTGGATCATGTGGCGGATTATGATTTTTTATGGTCAATGACATGTAGACGAATTGAACATGATGACGACACATAGGATTTAGGTCTCTCCTTTAATATATATATACCCGTTCTGGTACCCCTATGTCTTAAGATAAACCATGAGTACCAATCTCCACCATAGGATGGAGAGAATTAACGGTCCAGATGGAGCAACTATAAAGAAAAAAATAAAAAAGCCTACACGCTAGTTAGAAAGAACACGGTGGAAATTTTGAAATTTTAGAAAAAAGTAGGACAGAAAGACGATTATACCTCTAACATTTAAAACCCTCTCACTTCCTGCTCCTTCCTCTGTGCAACTCTACACAGATCTCTAATGGCGATTTTTCGTCTCCCTCACCTTTATCATTGGCAAGGATCTTCCGCTTCGTGGAGCTCTTCGCCGCCATGGCTCTCCTCACCTGGCTCTCAGCTCGCGCGCCGCTCGCCGTCAAGGCCTTCGCCGACTACTTCCGCCAACTATCCACCGCCGTCGCCATCCCTGTCTTCATTTTCTTCCTCGGAAACGCGATTGTCGTCGCTCTCTTGGCCAAGTCCGGCCACATCACTCGCTCCTCCGGCGCCGCCAATGCCGAGAACGAGATCCATGAGGAGTTGAGCTCCAACGTCGCGGCGGAGTTGCAGGCCTCGCCGGAGAAGGCGATCGTGTTTCAGGACAAGAAAATCATATGCGAGGAGGTAGCGAAGCTCAAGGCGCCGGAAGAAGATGCGACGGAGAATCGGAATCCTAGGGTTTCTAATTCCGAGCCTCGAGGCTTGCGATTGTACAAAAGGAGCGAATCGGACAAGATTGGGAGAGGAATTCACGAGGAGAAGACGTCAGAGTGTAACGGAATACTCCGGCAATCGGAGACAGATGTATGTCGGAAAGTCGCTGGAGCCGGCGAATCGGAGTATCCGGAGGACCTCATGAGCAATGACGAGTTCGGCGCACGATAGAAGAGTTCATCGCTAAACATGTAAAATTCATCCGAGAGGAATCGCATTCTGTTGTTGTTCACACTTGAAATCCAAGCTTAGAGAAAGAGAATTTTGGAATTCCTTGAAAATCAATAGTATGTGCTGTTGTATTAGTAAAACCTAGCGATTGCAGACTTCCATGGTGAAATGTCCACCATCAAAATTGCAGTATTTTGCCTTAGGTAAGTGATCACTGCTACTATTGTACAGTTGTGGTTACCTATTTGAAAAAGGAAAATGAGAAGAGAACGAAATGTGTTTGACGATGAATTCTTAATTGAATTTGTTTGGGTTTGTTTGATTCTTTTGGTTTGATATCCTCCTATGTCTGCAAATTCAAGTTTTTGCTTTTCATCTTTCCCTAATTCATGTTCTTTGAGCTGGGAAGGGGAGGAATTTGTGTTGATATATGGTTTCAATAACTGCACAGGGTTGGAAATTTGGATCTATTTTTTCGAATTTGATCCAGCATTTTTACAAAATTGAGCTCTTATCATGAGTTTTATCTTATAGGTTCATGAGTTTGCACTTCCAGGTTCATGAGTTTTCCCTTACAGGTTCATGAGTTTTTCTTGTAGGTTCATCAGTGCTTTCTGTTAGGTTCTGTTAAAATCTATTAGTCACACATGGTCAACAAGTAACTGTTTCATCCATGTGTTTGATTCTTCTACTTTAGATTATATCATCCTTTACTGGAGGGTTATCACCTTGCTTTATTCGTTAAATGGAAGATATATTCATCATCTCGTAATTTTGCAGGGAAAGTGGAGTGGAAGAAAAAGTGAAGGAAGCACACAGAAGGGTGATGATTGCCAACCATCCAGATGTCGGAGGCAGCCATTATCTTGCTTCGAAGATAAATGAAGCAAAAGACATAATGTTAGGAAGGACCAAGAACTCTGGATCTGCTTTCTGATGATATTCAACCAACTACCTATAAATCAGATTTTGTTCTTCATTCTCCGGAGGCTTGAGAATGGCATGAAGCGGGTTACTTCAGATTATATTTTCATTCATAATATTTATGCCGGTTTGAACATATGACATGTAACAATGTGCTTGAGCAGGTTTTCGTTACTTCACTTGATCCATTACTCTAAGTCCTAATCATAGCAGTAACTTGGTAACCAACCATGTCCGCTCCAAGCCAGCTCAAGACATTAAACCAATTAGCCCATATTGTGTGGGCAAATGACACAACATCCTATTAAACCACAACTTGTTGAGAACATTTCTCAAGCATGCTAAACTGGTTCCAAACATATAAAGGGAGCACACTTGCACAAACGACAAAAGAAGAATGTTAGTCACTCGTACCTAAGCCTAAAAGACCAGCTGTTATTAATTTCTGCAAAGTACGAGTAGTGCAAGTCCTGAATGACAGCAAGGTAGAACAAAAGAGGGTGGTGGTATCCTGCAACACTTTCCAGAAAACAATTTATCACAAGCCTTAGCCTAGTGGATAGATTTTGCGGGAAGAAGTACCTGAACTTGCCATTCTTCACACATCGGCCTATGACAGCAGAATCGTAAATACAGCTTTCAACTCTGCCAGCTTCGCATGATCTCAACTCATTTTGGAGGCTCTCTTTTATTTGTTGCATCAAGGCCTCAATTTTCTTCTGTTGGGGTATTGCCTCCCTTTTTTACCAATGACCTAAGCAATTCCATCCTGTTTTTCATATTTGATGACACGACAGTCTCTTCTATTGTTCTGTGTATTTCTTCATTCACTTTGGCAAACTTGCTTCTCAAGTTGATGGGCACTTGATTTGACAATCTTGACATCCAAATCCAAGGACTTGAGAAAACTTACAAACTCCGATTCTATCTCTTTTTTTAGACCCAATACCCTCTCATGTAGCCCATGCTTTAAATCCTTGAATTCAGACACTCTGGACCTCTCAATCTCAACCTTCAGGGTTAGCAATGTTTACATTATTGAGAATTTGAAATTGAACCTGATTAAGATTGTTTCTAGTCAACCGATACAATGGTACCATTCAACTCATCCAACTAGTAATTGGTTATATGATCAAGTTAACATTTACTAACTTATAGCCTCCCTAAACATAAGTTCAACTCCAGTTTTCTTGTAGGTTCGTATATTTTACTTCGCATGTTCATGAACTTGGAATAAAAGTTCGTAAACTTGATAAGTTCATGCCTTTATCTTGGAGGTTCATGAGTTTTCCGTTGCAAGTTCATGAGTTTTATTTTATAGGTTCATGAGTTTGCACTTCCAGGTTCATGAGTTTTCCCTTACAGGTTCATGAGTTTTTCTTGTAGGTTCATCAGTTCTTTCTGTTAGGTTCATGTCGATAAGTTCATGCATTTATCTTGCTGGTTCACGAGTTATCTCTTGTAGGTTCATGAATTTAATCTTTCAGGTTCATGAGTTTTTTTCTTGTAGGTTCATATATTTTACTTTGCAGGTTCATGAACTTGGAATAAAAGTTCGTAAACTTGATAAGTTCATGCCTTTATCTTGTTGGTTCATGAGTTTTTTAGAGGTTGATAAACCCTACAAGAGAAATTTAAGCCAATAATCTTGCAGGTTCATGAGTTTTTCCCTGCAGGTTCATGCATTTGAACTTGTAGGTTCATGAGTTTTAACTTGTAGGTTAATGAGTTATGGCGTATAGGTTCATGAGTTTTATTTTACAAGTTTATGAGATTTTTCTAAGGTTCATGAGTTTTAACTAGCAGGTTCATGAGTTTTGTCTTACAGGTTCATTAGTTTTGTTATACAGGTTCATGGGTTTTTTCTGAGGTTCTTGAGTTTTTTTATCTTGCGGGTTCATGAGTTTTTTATCTTGTTGTTTAATAGGTTTTATCTTATAGGTTCATGAGTTTTAACTTACGGGTTCACGAGTTTTAACTAGCAGGTTCATGAGTTTTAACTTGCAGGTTCACGAGTTTTAACTAGCAGGTTCATGAGTTTTATCTTATAGGTTCATTAGTTTTGTTTTATAGGTTTATGGGTTTTTTCTGAGGTTCTTGAGTTTTTTTATCTTGCAGGTTCATGAGTTTTTTATCTTGTTGTTTAATAAGTTTTATCTTATAGGTTCATGAGTTTTAACTTGCAAGTTCATGAGTTTTAACTAGCAGGTTCATGAGTTTTGTCTTACAGGTTCATTAGTTTTGTTATACAGGTTCATGGGTTTTTTCTGAGATTCTTGAGTTTTTTTATCTTGCAGGTTCATGAGTTTTTTATCTTGTTGTTTAATAGGTATTATCTTATAGGTTCATGAGTTTTAACTTGCAAGTTCATGAGTTTTAACTAGCAGGTTCATGAGCTTTATATTATAGGTTCATTAGTTTTGTTTTACAGGTTCATGGGTTTTTTCTAAGGTTATTGAGTTTTTTTATCTTGCAGGTTCATGAGTTTTTTATCTTGTTGTTTAATAAGTTTTATCTTATAGGTTCATGAGTTTTAACTTGCAACTTCATGAGTTTTAACTAGCAGGTTCATGAGTTTTGTCTTACAGGTTCATTAGTTTTGTTATACAGGTTCATGGATTTTTTCTGAGGTTCTTGAGTTTTTTTATCTTACAGGTTCATGAGTTTTTTATCTTGTTGTTTAATAGGTTTTATCTTATAGGTTTATGAGTTTTAACTTGCAGGTTCATGAGTTTTAACTAACAGGTTCATGAGTTTTATCTTATAGGTTCATTAGTTTTGTTTTACAGGTTCATGGGTTTTTTCTGAGGTTATTGAGTTTTTTTATCTTGCAGGTTCATGAGTTTTTTATCTTGTTGTTTAATAAGTTTTATCTTATAGGTTCATGAGTTTTAACTTGCAAGTTTATGAGTTTTAACTAGCAGGTTCATGAGGTTCATGGGTTTTTTTGAGATTCTTGAGTTTTTTATCTTGCAGGTTCATGAGTTTTTTGTTTTATATTGTACAATGTACAATATACCTTGTCGAAATATAAAGTTTAAGATTTGTTTTAAAAGATAGGAACATAACAATTAACAACACAAGTTCAATTCTGAACTTGCAAATTGTTGTCTTATATACATACAAGCCCATAAGCATTGTGGCGAGGAACTGAACTTAGATTGTTCATCTTGTCTAACTGATCCTAACGGTTTCCATTCTGCAGGCGACGTTCCTCTTTTATGCTCCGCAGCAAGGGCGTCTTCTGATGATCAGAAGAAGATTCCAAGTCTGCGGTTTCATAGTCCTTGGACATCTCTTCTGTTGCTTTTCCCCATATCACGGCGTAGAACCCAAGCGATATTACAGTTGCTCCTATTATGTTGTTTCACAACATTATAAATTAATGAGATGACAAAGTGGGCGCATCTGATCGATACATTGTAATTTGTAAATGTATTGTATTGTACCATCCGAGATGAAGGGTGTCGCCAAGGAACATGACACCCATGGCTGCAGCAATTGCAATTGACAGTGGCTTGAACATTGCAATATAAACGGGTCCTTTGCGGTGTAGGACCCATGCGTGAATAGAGTTCCCCAAGCATGATCAATCTGAAACTGAATTCAAGGAAAATAGGGAGAAGAACTTGGTGCTATTGATTGCTTTGAATTGAGTTCTTAAGATTATTCCCAAAAACAGACACAACAAACAAACAACTATATTTCCATAATATTAATTTAGAGGGTCGTCATAGTTGTGTAGTAGCAGTAGCATTAGAGCATCAAGGGGACAACAAACAAAGAACAGGGCGACATTATACACTCTATACATTGCAGAAGGTTTCACAATCCATTAGTAAGAATACTCAAAACGAAATGCTTTCTCCCCCTCACCTTCAACCTCGAGGCTTCAGCCTACACTGATCATGCTATCCCTGCTGAAGAAGCTTGGTGTGGCATGGAAAGGCGATTGCCTCGGGATATTACTCCCACCTGACGGCAGAGACAACGACAGGTTCAGAGACAAAGGCGGCGAGTCAGTCATCGAGCTCCTGTCCAGATCAAGATCCTCCATAGCTTTATCGGCGACATTCTCAGTATCAAAGGCCATGTAATCTTGCACTACAGGGGCCTCCTCTGACATAACCTGGTCAACTTGGGCAGGTGAAGCCACAAGATGTGTTGGTGTGACTGAGAATTTGACTATGGAGATCTCGGAGGAAGTTCCTTGTGGTGATTGAGACCTGGTATCATTTTTATTGACGTGTTGATCGTCTGTTGGGGATGCAGGGACCTAAAAACACAAAGATACCAAATGAAGTTATGCACTCCACCCCAGTGATTCACTTGGTTTTTCTGCATCTTCTGGCGTTGATATAACTTGATTAATCTCAACTCAGCTCAACTTGATTAACACATTTATACAGAATTTATGAAGCTAAATTCACCGATTTGGAAGCTTAAGGGATCAAAACCGAGACAGCAATCAATATTTCCATTGAGGCATTTCATCAAATAGATTGAGTGCATAACACAAAAACGGAGAGGAGTGCGTGCATCAAGGGAGATATCCAACCCAATCCAACAAAATTGAAACAAACCTGGGTGTTGTTAAACTTATTGACGAAAATGCCTAATTCGGATTGTTGTTCGTCCAATAACTTATCATGACACCGAGGAGACGACTTATGTGTCCAACAACGCCATAGCATAGCTCGCCTATCAACATCTTCGCTTGGATCAGCGAAAACTTCAATTACAAAGATGTAAGGAGGTCAGAGGAACCAACTCGTCGGAAAGAGACGAAAGAGCGGACGACGAGTTCACGAGGCTGCAATAGAAGACATGGAAGGAGGAGTGGGTGGGGGAGACGATGAATAGAAGAGACGATGAATAGGAAAGGGAATTGAAAGAATGAGGGTTTTGTCAAATTTTGTTTAAATTCCCATTATACCCCTAATCACTTAAATGAGACAAAACAGGGGATAAAATATCTGCCCTTGGATAAAAAAAATTGAACGACGCTGATGCATGCTCTTGTTTGTATAATAAGAGTTGTGCTCATATGATCATTCTTCATATATATATATATATATTACGAGTTTTTCATTCTATTAAACATCTATTCCTTAATTAAAACAAACCACCATTAGTTACATGTTCAAGAGAAGTTTCTTTAATTCTTTCCTTTGTTTCTGAAGGTAAAAGGATCGGAGTATTAATTGTAAAAAGAGAACTCATTATATTTTTATGTCTATATATGAATCATGAGTTTGGATCATATGCGGAGCACTCTTCCCGTACGGACGTGCGGAGCATGCACTTTAGGGCCTTATTTGTGCACTTTAATGTCTTATTTGTGCACTTTTTCAAAAAAAAAAATCTTTTACAAATTGTTTTTCAAGCATTTTTCAAAAATTTTGCAAAAGTGCACAAATAAGGCTCTAAAGTGCACAAATAAGGCCCTATAATACATGTCCGCACGGGAAGAGTGCTTCGCACCGGAACCGCACTCTATGAATCATATATAGACAAACTATGTTAATATGATCAAGAATTTTTGGATAAGTTTATCAATCACTTATAGAGGCAAGAATAGAAAAAGTAAAAATTGTTAAAAATAACCAATAGATCGGTTCTTCTACAAATAATGACCCTACAAACATAGAATTAACTATTAGCGTATATGTTCACAAACTATGTTAATTTTAGAGTTGGTCAGTTTGATCTCATTTAACGTACCCTTTTTTTTTTAATATGTACCTTTTTTTGGCGAAAAAACCGTGCACTCCAAATTGTGCTGCACCACGTGCAGCACAAGCCCAGTTTAATTTTTTTATGAATTAAAAAAAATGGTTCACTGAACCGGTATTTTGGACGGCACGTAATGCAGTCCAAAAAAACCGGTTCACTTGCACCCAAAATAAAAATAAAAAACCACCCACTCTTGTTTTTAAATCAACAATTATTTAAAAAAAAAAATTACTACATACTCATCGCATTGTATGTATCCTGCTATTTTATATGATTTGGAAATTCAAATACCTAGTATAACCATAAGATTTAACCAAATTGGATATAACTATAATCATAGTATATAACTATAGGATATAACCATAGGATATAACCAAATTGGATATAACCAAATTGGATATAACTATAAGATATAATCATAGTATATAACTATATGATATAACCATAGTATATAACTATAGAATATAATATAGGATATAACCATAGTATATAACTATAGAATATAACCATAAGATATAATCAAATTGGATATAACTATAGGATATAACGATATGATATAACCAAATTGGATATAACTATAAAATATAATCATAGTATATAACTATATGATATAACCTTAGTATATAACTATAGAATATAATATATGATATAACCATAGTATATAACTATAGAATATAACCATAAGATATAACCAAATTGGATATAACGATATGATATAACCAAATTGGATATAACTATAAGATATAATCATAGTATATAACTATATGATAAAACCATAGTATATAACTATAGAATATAATATAGGATATAACCATAGTATATAACTATAGAATATAACTGTAAGATATAACCAAATTGGATATAACCAAATTGGATATAACTATAGGATATAACGATATGATATAACCAAATTGGATATAACTATAAGATATAATCATAGTGTATAACTATATGATATAACCATAGTATATAACTATAGAATATAATATAGGAGTATATAACTATATAATATAACCATAAGATATAACCAAATTGGATATAACTATAGGATATAATGATATGATATAATCAAATTGGATATAACTATAGGATATAACGATATGATATAACCAAATTTGATATAACTATAAGATATAATCATAGTATATAACTATATGATATAACCATAGTATATAACTATAGAATATAAATATAATATATAACCGAATTGGATATAACTATAAGATATAACGAAATTGGATATAACCATAGGATATAACGATATGATATAACCAAATTGGATATAACTATAGGATATAATCATAGTATATTCAACTATTTGGAGGAACACATACTGAAAAATAGAATTATTTTATGGATTAAACTCTATTTTATCGCGGTTTTCTTCCTAATCTCAAATCAAGTAATCAATGTTAGACTTTGTATTCGAATGGACTCTAAACTCCCACCCTCTATCGGAACTCCCCCAAACCCTAAACCCCAAAACCTAACCATAAACCCTAAAATAACACTAGAAACCCCTTGGGTGCAACTAAGTTGCGCCCAAAAGGTTGTGTGGGGATTGTTTTAGGGTTTTTTAGGGTTTTAGGGTTTAGGGTCTTTATCATTATAGTACAAAGTTTAAGATTTTCAAGTTGAAGTTGGAAAAATAACTTCTAATATCTATAACTATAAGATATAACCATAGTATATAACTATAGAATATAATATAGGATATAACCATAATATATAACTATAGAATATAACCATAAGATATAACCAAATTAGATATAACTCTAGGATATAACGATATGATATAACCAAATTGGATATAACTATAAGATATAATCATAGTATATAACTATAGGATATAACCATAGTATATAACTATTGAATATAACCATAAGATATAACCAAATTGGATATAACTATAAGATATAACCATAGTATATAACTATAGTATATAATAAAGGATATAACCATAGAATATAACCATATGATATAACCAAATTGGATATAACTATAGGACATAACCAAATTGGATATAACTATAAGATATAATCATAATATTTAACTATATGATATAACCATAATATATAACTATAGAATATAATATAGGATATAACCATAGTATATAACTATAGTATATAATATAGGATATAACCATAGTATATAACTATAGAATATAATATACGATATAATCGTAGCATATAACTATAGAATATAGCCATATGATATAACCAAATTGGATATAACTATAAGATATAATCATAGTATATAACTATATGATATAATCATAGTATATAACTATAGAATATAAATATAATATATAACCAAATTGGATATAACTATAAGATATAACCAAATTGGATTAACCATAGTTATATGTGATTTTCGAGAATAATAATAACAAACATTTAATATCAAACGAATTGGTGGAGAAACGCACATGAATTTTAGATGAATAAAAGTATATTGAAATCTCATGATACGAATGGATTTATAGCCATGTAACCCTGATTACTTGAAAACATCTATTACTATAGTCAAATGCACATAAGTATTAAATCTACTAGGTATTTGAATTTTCAAATCATATAGAATAGCATGATATATACAATGCGTTGAGTATGTAGTAAATTTAATTCAAAAATAATTTTTAAAATAAATTTGTTGATTTAAATACAAGAGTGGGAGTGGGCGATACTATGTAGTGCCCAAAAAAAAATTAAATATTTATTTTAAAAAAAAATCTCCTGTGTTGTACTAGGTGTCGTCCAGAATGTAAACCGGGTTCAAAAAAATAAATTTTAATTTAATTTGTTTTTTTTATTTTAGTAAACCGGGTTCGCAAAAAAAATAAAAACCGGACTGTTTGTGCGGCATTACGTGCAGCACAAGATCTGAACCGGGTTTTCGAAAAACCCTATTTTCTTGTGCTGCACGACGTGCCGTCCACGCCTTGAACCGGATTTTTGACAAATTTTATGTGCTACACCAGGTGCCCCACAAATGGGAGTGTACGGTTAAAAAAAAGTGGAGTTTTTCTGGTCAAGAAACCTTCGATCAATACAGTGTTATAGATACTCCAAAAGAAAGAAAGAAATATTGAACGTGGAATGGAGATTATAATTGATTATTACACTCCCGTCTTCCGGCATAAGTTCAGCTACAATATGAGATAAATTGAAAGGACAAAATATAGACTAAGCTAATTAAACACGCATACAATATATACTGGACCTCCAAAAATGAACTAAACTTATTTATAACTAGTCCAGCATGCACATGATATTTTTATTAAAATGTTATTTTAGTATAGCTTTAATATCACTTTTATGTATATATTTAATAAAATTATATTATATTAGTATAAAATATAAAAAATTGTATATATTTTATTAAAAAATATTAATCATAAACTCATAATATTAATAAAAAAGAAATGATATATTGTTCACATGTATCATAATAATTTTGTAGAAACTAAAAGAGAAATGATATGCTGAAGTGATATATTATCACATCAATATCTAATATTAAAAGATATCTAATTGAACATACAAAAAAATATTTAATTAAAAATATGGGTAATCTTTTTTTGGTAAGAATGATATCTTTAATAAAAATCGTATTTCATCAATTCAATATAAACATTATAAAATTTTATATAAATATTAATACTTAAACTTTTAATTATTGTAATAATTTTAGAAATTATCAAATCCATCAATATATTTTAATGTATATTTATATTAGCTTTGAGTAATCTTTGGTGATCAAAGAGCTTTCTAAATGTTGAAGTTGGTTAAATTTGCTCAATGCTTAAAAATGATTGTTGTTCAAGGAAATGTAAGAAACTTAAGAACACGAACAAAGCAATTGATATCATGAACAATAAACATATCTCTCACATCAAGTAAATAATACTTAAATTAAAAACTTTGGTTTGATGTCTGTAATAAAAGTAATACTTGAAACACTATAAAAATCTTGTTAAAATTTATTTGTTGAAAATTTCTTAAAAAAAGTGACTAACGTATAAAGAATGAAGACAAAACTATAATTTTACATGTCAAAAAAGATTAATATGATTAAGATGAATTGAGAAATGAATAATTTAAACGTGTTACGAAAATGAAGTATAATATTAATCTTAAATTGTATATAGCTAAATTTGTGAGTGTGTTTATATATATATGAGATTAATAGATGCATGATTTCCGACCCAATGTCATTTGATTCACTACAATCCATCTATTTTTATACTGACTATGAATACTATATAAAACTCTTATATCAAGTTAAAATAATCACAATCTTCATGGTAGAAAATGAATGTGAAATTTAATATACAAACAAATATAAGGTTTAGATTAGTTCATACGTATTGTTAAAAGAAATAAGTTAATATATTTACAAGAATAAAGTTAATTTGATGAGATTTGGTTAAAATTTGGTAGAATTTTACATTTTATATTTTATTAATTTAAAAAAATATTAAAGAGGATAATAAAAAATAAATAAAAAATAAAATCAAAGCTCAATAACCAAAGCCTAAAAACACTCTGGTGGCTTAAAAAGGGTGAAGTTTAATATGTAGTTATAGATAGATATAGATACCCAATTGTTGAGTGCGTTGGATTAATGAATTGGGGAAGTGTGTCTTCTTAGATGGAAAAACAATGCAAAAATAATTAAGGGTTTGTTTGGTTTTCTAATATAATGTATTATCTTATATTAAATTATTAATTTACTATAAGATAATGTTTTTTAATATATTCTAGAGAAAATTCAAATAAACCCTAAGCTTAAGGATATGCATAAAAGGGTACAATCTTCATCTAAGTAAGAAAATTGTGAGTATTTTACATGTCACAAATTAAAACAATGTATTGATCGAGCAAGTCGATAGAGCGGTCTATTTTTTTGGGGGTCCAGAGTCACAAACCATAGGATATCCCCCAACCCACAAGGATCAGACATAGTCATAGAACAGTGTAATTAAATGGCTGGTATATTTCTACCTTGATTCAAATTGATAACTTTCATGACTTTTTAAATTTAGAGCATGATCAATATTATCAATGAAAAAACTACATGATAAGCGATTTTCGACAAAAACAAATTTGAAAAATTGTATACTAGCTTTCACCTAACTCTGGAAATTCTAATAAATGCATTTCGAATGTTGAAATCAAACATGGCAATTGAAGAGCAACAGGAACCATGCCAAATCTAGAAATCTGAATTGATGTACAACCATATATATGTACGTGCTGACAAAAGAAAAAAGCAGAAGAAATAAGACGTACAACTTGCATTGCATGGGTTACTTTAAAAAGTTTTATTCTTTCTTGAGGAAGGGTACTGAAGAGGAATTATGTAATTCAACACCGGGCCACCGGCCTATCAATTGAATTGATCAATATTTTACTGATGACTCACATCTAGTCATAACTATAAAGGACAATGACGAGTTGATTCGAGTTTTTTTTAATGGTCTTATAACCAAATCTAGAGCTAAGAAAATTATAGGAGGGTTTGAGTGCACTCCCAGTTAGACTTGCAACTACCATAGGCGAGCCATCCGAGCTTCCACTAGTTACGATGCTTGCGCACCTACTCGAGCCTATCGAGCTTTGTGTTTTGTCTCCCACATGCAAGAAATGTTTGCATGTCTTGTTATTTTCATTAGTTACTATTTTTAGACTCTTGCTATAACTTAAGTTAAAGGGTCGAACTTAGTAGGTTCATTAGCTTAAGTGTGACACGTTAGACTAGTCCCTTTAATAGTCTATAGTTTTAAACCTTAGCTTAATTATGTTACTTTTATAATTAGGTCAAGAGAAGCTTTAGGGTCGGCCTTGTGGCAATCACTTCTCTTGCTCAACACTCCATGTTTACTTATTTAAGTTCTTTCTTTCATCGAATGAAAAATTAGACTGGATTCTTGAGCTCATCCAGTCCCAAAAATATCTGTGTGTTCGTGTGATTCAACATCAACTCAATTCAGTTGTTCATGTGTGTTTGTGATCTTGATCGAGTTCGTCACTGGGGTTTTGCTCGAGAAAACCTAATTTCGTCGCGATACTCTCCTAGGGAGCAATTCTAATTGTGTCTCTCAAATCTTGAGGAGTTGTTCTTGATCAATCTAAAGAGGCAATCGAGTTGGAAATTCATAAGTTGATTTTTTTTTTAACGAGATTGATACCTTGTCAAAGACTGGACCTAAATCGAGATTTAAGAGCAACTTTCACATCATTTACTCTCTAAACGATAACACAAGAACAAATTTTTATATGAATCTCAATTTATTTTAATTTGATCGAGTATTAATATGTATTCACATGCAATTGTACAATTGATGTATCCGGACTTATAAATTGTTTAATTGTAAATAATTCTTCCATTATTTTAATTATTTTTTTGGTCGATCCATTATTTTATTTAATCTATAGTGTATTCGCAACTAACCACTTTGAAACTTAATTATCTAATTACTAGCTAGAACACTAATTTTGTGTCAATATGTAATAATTAGTACTACCTATATATATTCGTGGCTAGCAAACGGCAAAAATCCATTTCGTTACGTAAAAGGTTTGTTGCTTTTTCTGCATCAGTTTACAGCATCTGACTTGCTCTCAACCGTAAATGTTATAAGGACATCATGATCCCGCTAGAGGATTGCGCACAAATGGCCATGAAGCTTATCAATATAAGAGCTAATATGAGAATTCGGGTCACCACGAGGAAGGATCGAACATGGCTGAGCATGGTACGACTTAGACCCTCATGACTTCTCTAGCTAGTGTTGAAGATCTCAAAGATAGTGGGGGAGGACTGTGAGGTGCGATGATCACGATGTATCAAGGCTCTATCGATTCCCTTCACGGTCCGTGACGTCATCACTAGTTGTGTCCACATTTTATTGGCTTCATTCAGCATCAGTGATGACGATGGCATCTTCGCTATGAGTTACACCATGCATTCAAAGGGTCTGAAGCTTCATTGATGACAATAATGGTGTTCCGTTACTCATCCATTCTCTCTTGCGCTCCAACGTTCTTTAGGTGCATGGATGACGATGACGGAGTCGATGATGTACACTCCATATATGTCCTTCCATATGGTGTAGCGTCTTTAGGGCTCATTGATGGGATGATGACGTCTATGTTGTACACTTATTCGCTCCTTTGCTCCTGCGCCTTAGCATCCATCCAGTTCGTTGATGACGATGGTGGTCTTCATTATTTTTCTTTCTTTCACTCATACGCTTCGACATTCATCTAGTTCATTGATGACTATGGCAATGTTCATGATTTGCATCTGCTTGCTCCATGTTTTATCAACGTTCATTGGGTTCATCGGTGATGATCATGATGGACTTCATGATTTGTGCCCTTTTGCTCCATACAATATCAACATCTATCGGGCTCCTCGACGGTGATCATGGTGGACTTCATGATTTGCGTCTTTTGCTCCATACCTATCCACGTCCATTGGGCTCCTCGGCAGTAATGATGGTAGACTTCATGATTTGCGCCCTTCGATCCATACTGTATCAACGTCATTGGGCTCCTCGGTGGTGATGATGGTGGACTTCATGATTTGCTCCGATTTGCTCCATTCCACACCTGAAAATCCCAATGGGATGGACCCTTGGGAAGACCCTCAACGAAAGCAAAGTGAGTTGGGGCCTTCAACATGATGAAACTCTATGTAAAGGAAGAGTTTGTAGAAATAAAGAGTTTGAAGATGATGAATTAGAGGCAATGTTGGATGAAGCTTTTGATATTTTAGAAGTGGCGGTAACGGACTGAAAAACTTGAAGATTGTGCTCAATAGTTGAAGAAGTTGAAGAGCTCAAAGTAGACTTGATGGATGACGAAATTTTAAGAACTTGAAGTGGGGATCTTGATCAATACTTGAAGAATCTATGAAGAACATGGCTATTGAAGAATAAATTTTTCCCCTTGATTTTTGAGATCTCCCACAAGACTAATTTGGTCCTCCTATTTGGAGGAAAAAGTTCATTCTTTATGGCGTTCTTTTGGCTTTTATAGAGAATGGAGTGCATCTGGATAAGGGGTCACATGATGATCACGTGGGTCATGATGGCGCTAGGTGGGTAGGGGCGTAGGGCGGATCGTCCTAATCTGGGATTTCAGCGTACGTACAGCGCCACTGTTCACTTGTACGAACACGCCATCGTTGAGATTTTTGCTCGTACAGTCACGCCAGCACTGGGATTTGCTTTTACGGACACACAAGGTGGATTTGCTTGTACGGACATGCCACCGACCCAAATTGTCTTCGTCCTCTTAACCATGACGATCATGTGGTAGCGATCCCTCATTTCATTCTTTCATTCTCGGGTAGCAAAGAGCTCAGAGAACGGATAAAGCCAGGTTGTTGAAGACTCTCTTACCTTACCACCCGCATTCCTTGCCTGTACTAGCATCCCTTAGCGTTAATCCAGCAGCGAAGGCAAAGCCCGATAGTCCAGTAGCCATTGATCTTGTCGATCCACCCGCATTAGTGGCGAAGGATTCGGCGCGCCGGTGCGCTCGATTTGGATTTTTTGTACCACACCAGAAGATATTTTGATTGGTGAGTGAGTTGTTTCTTCTACCTCCTTCTTCCTATCCGAAATCGTCTGTTAGAGAATGATCTGTTGTACTATAACAGAAAAGCGGCTCCTTGAAAGTGGGGAACTCCTTTTTCTCTTAATCTGGCTTCTTCCCTGCTTATGTGACCTTTCCCAAAGAAATCGATGTAGGAATCGGGAGGAAAATCATCAGTTGTTGGCATATCGGCTGAACCGTGTTCTCCTCTGCCCGCTCTTATCTCGGCAATGCTGCATTTCTGAGTGCTCAGCAAAACAGCCATCCTTTGAAGAAAGTGTAATAGCTCACTGGTCTAGCTCCATGGCACCGAAAATGTATCAGGGCTCAAGTGATTCACCGAAGCGACGAGACCTTGAAAGTTTTTCAAGTGTCAGTAGCGGGACGTTCTGTCAATCTGGGAAGGTTTTTGGTGACAACACTTGGAGATATCAGAAGTGAGAATGCTGACATGAGTAACGAGAAATCCTGTGAAAAACACGATCGCCTGCCAGTGGAAGGCTTTTTGCGTTCAGTCAATCTACGCAGAGTGAATCGGTCCCTAAGGAACCCCCGAAAGGGCTGCCGTCCGATGGGTACACGAAAGTGACGAAGTTGCTTTGACTACAGAACCATGCATGTCTGTTGGAGCGATCTAGATGATCGGGTCGACTCTTGTCGCCTTTTCCCCTCACTCTCATTTCCCTAATCATGTTCATCTTGTCACTGTGTTCACCATGTCATCTTGTCATCGTAGTGATCATGCGGTATGATCATGTTCATCTTGTTACCGTGTTCATCCTGTCATCATAGCGATCATGAGGTATCAACCGTTTTTACAATGAACTTGGTGGTTGAGATGAGTTTTTAAGAGGTCTTTGCTGGTGATCATGCAGTACCATTGTGTTTTAGTGTTCCTCTTGCCCTTCCTTGCAATAATTGTGATTGTTCATTGGTGGTCTTGAGAGACGCTTTCTAGTTGCTACACTTCAAGAGATGATCACCTTGTAGGGGTTGTATACGTGGCATTCTTGGTAATAGCCACGTGTGAGACCCTGACTTTGACATGGTCACTTGTGGCCTTGTCTCCCTTTTTACCTTTTGAATTAGTGAATTAAACTACTAGACACTACTTATCATGATTCTATGATGTGCATTCTATTCCCTTTGGCATTTCCAAGCCCTTTTTGGCAATCTTGTAATTACGCCTTTGGAAAAATATTTACCATTTCCCCAAAAAATATGATGATTCACTTATTTGATCCAAAGAGATGTGCTAACATAGAGGTGGCATTCGGGTCAGTTTCGGTTTGGTCCACTTCAGGTTCAGGCTATTTCGGGTCGAGTCACTTTTCGGTCTAACTCTTGTACGGGTCGGTTTGGTTGGGTGCGAGTTGAATTGGGCTTGTGTCTATTTCGGTCTTGTTTGGTTCGGGTTAGCATGGGTTGGGTTGTGTTCGGCTTGGGTTGATGCGGTTGGGGCTGCGTTCGGGTTTCAACTGACATGAACCGGTCTTGTTCGGCATTCGGTTTACCGCATGTCGGTCAGTGTATGGTTTTGTTTAGCGTCGGTCGGGTTGTGATTAGTTTTGGTTATTGCAGGTTGGTTGAGTTTGAGTTTTGGATGCCGCGTGTAGGGTTGAGTTCGATTTTTTGACTTAGTATGTGTTGGGTTGCGTTCGGCTTAGCGCACAATAGCAGACATTGTGAATATAAAGTCTGTCATTTTGGATTAGCCGTTATATCAAGATGTGAACAGAATTTTCTACTTGGGTTGTGTTGTTATATTTAAGTCTTTTCGGGTTCGAGTTATTTCATGTTCATGTCATTTGGGGTTCGGGCTCGATCCGTTTCGGGTTCAAGCCCATTCTAGTTTCCTACCCATTTTGGTTTCAGGCCATATTGGGTCAGTTCGGATTTCGGGCTGTGCATTTCGTTAACTTAGCCAGGTTCGGTTTGAATGGATCAATTTATGTGGGTCGGGTCGGTTCACGGCATCTCTATGCTTACACAAATTATCATTATAATACATGTTAAAAAATTGTATTAGCCAAATGGACAAAACGTACATATATAATAAAGAAGCTAGAAATTAAATGGTGAGAGAGATCGACTTGGAGTTTGAGAATAATGTAGTATTTATATTGTCTCAAGGTGTGTTTTGATGATCACCTATAATATATTTTAATATATTAAATTATATTTGTATTAAATATCATTATTTAATATAATTTAATGTACTAAAATGCATTCTGGTGACGATTTAAACGGACCCTAATCTATCATATATATTAAAGATCACTCTTTTTCAACCACATACCAGAGTATTTTTAGGCCCAAATTGTTGAAATTATATTTTTTATTGTTTATTTTTCCTTTTTTCTATTTATTATTATATTAAATAATCTACAAAATATAAATTAACAAAAAGACTTTAATAAGATTTACACCAACAAATGCAAATCTTTACAATTATTACTTCTTTACATGAATACAAATTATTTTTGTCAAAAATAATTGTTGGGAATAAAACTAAAAACTCACAAGGTTATCAAACGAACTCATAGATTTTCACTCAACATATCAAATATTAATTTATGAAAATGAATTTACTTAACTCAAGAGTCTACTTCAATTATCCACGGCATCTTGGTTGTCGATTTACTAAACTTTTATTATTTGAATATGTTTATAATAATGTAAATGAGTCAATTAAAAACTACTTTATGGTATAATAAAAAATTATTTAATATACAAAGTAATTTAAAATTGTTAATCAATTAATATAAGAGAATTGCTAACAAGTAATAAGTTATAAGTAATAATTGTTCTTCTTTTTTATTTTTGTCAAAAATAAAATTTGGTTATTTTAATTCGTTGCATTTTATAATATTCCAAACACTACAATATAGATTTGGAGAAATAATGATTTCATAAGTATTTTAAAATAAAAATAATAATGATAACATATTATATCATTTATTTTATTTAAATTATATGTATTTAAGTATATAATCCAGTAAAATCTATTTATTTATGTATTAAACTTATCACTTTTAAGCCATTAGAGCGTTTTTAGGCCCATGTTGTTAAGGGTTTTTTTTTCATTTTTTAAATTATTATTATATTAAATAATCAAGAAAAATTTTAATTAACAAAGAGATCCTAACAATATTTTCAACAAAAAAAAACAATCTTAACAATTGTAAATTCTTCAGGACATGAATACAAATTATTGTTTTCAATTTGAACAAAAGAATATAATACGAATTATTTCATTTTTCTTTCCTTATTAACTATTTAGCACTTTAATATTTTTAGGCACTAATTACCATATGTATATGTAAATTACTTTTTGAAAATGAGTTTGTAAAAGTCATATAATTTAAAAATAAATAATTCAATAAATTGTAAAAGCTATTCAATTCTATTACATTTTAAATATATATGACCATGTATAGACGAAATAAATTTAACCACTTTTTCTATTTTATGATTGATTCATTTTGCATATTCATACTTAATTGTGGTAATTGGAAAGTGATTTGTGCTCCTTTTACACATCAATAGAATAACCTAAGCTATTTTAGACTCAAAAAAATATTCTAAAAATAAGATACATATAATAAAGTATAATATAATTGTAATGTTAGCATGCGACTTTATTTCTAAAACGATTTACAACATAAGTTAAAAATCTTAGTTTTGAAAATATTGTGTTAGATATTATATATTTGCAAATTTTAATCTATGACATATATTAGATAGACCGTTTTAAAATATGACATAAGTATGATATGTATAAAGATGCAATTTCATGTCAAAGTTACAATTTTTTTATAAGAATGATCCAACAAAGATAGAAATTAACACTCTGTAGTATTTAAGTCATGTATAGTTGCAAATGCATCATAACCACCTATCTTAATATTTTAGAACTTAATTCATATATGATATTTTACTTTAAATTGAGTAACGAAATTTATTTGTTGAAGTTGCATTAGAACAACCTATTTATACATACATTTAATTAGTTTATAAACCAAAATCTTATATAATTGTGTGTTTTATTTTTGAAAATTGCTTCCTAAATTTGTTTTGAACTAGATATCATATTATTTTATATATAATTTGTTTTATTTGTTTTTTTAGATTTGTGTTGCTATTGTTTAGAAGCTATAAATCACCATGATTCGTAAATATATGTTTAGTAAATGCTTTTTGATTAAGATCTTAACTTAAATGATAATGCATTAAATTGTCAATTTAATGCATTATTTGAGATATCTAAACGAACCCTTAAAGTTGAACAATTTTATTTTTATAGTTAGACAATTGTTTTTACTAAGCAAAGGTCTTTTTTTCGGGCAAATTTTGTTTTTTTATTTATTCTTGTTTTCCTACGCGTTTTCATCATAAAATTGTTTTAAAAAAGTTGAACAATTCCCTCTTGAATTTGAACAGTTGTATGCTAAAAGTTAAAAAAAAATCAATAATATATAAAGTTGAACAATTGTATCTTATTGAACGATTTCATTTTTATTACTAGACATTTGTTTTCATATCTATAAATATATAAAGTAGACTAAGGGTGTAATTAATGCCCAATAAATATGAGAAATTATATCTTATTTGTTTGTTAATTTTTCATTACAAACTAAATCATGTAATATAGCTCAATGGTTAAAGATACTCTCATAATACAAGAGGTCTAGAGTTCAATCCTCATTCTTAACAACTTTGTTTTACTATTTTAGTTTTCATTATTTATTTTTTTACTTTAATAAATTACTCAATACTTTATATCTATCTATTTATCTTTCTATCTATAAATATATAAAGTAGACCTTTTGCCCATTTAATGCCTCATATATTCCATCTCATTTTATTTTTACATTTCACTAGAAGTCAAATATTCTATTTTATCTCAATGGTTAAGTGAATGGACTTCATAAAACAAAAAGTTGAAAGTTCAATTCTTCTTAGAAACAATTTGATCTTCTATATTTTTTCTAAACCTAAGGAGTTATCTAATTTTATAAATCAGCCACTAAAATCTATAGTACTTGACAATTATCTCAATAAGTAAACCTAAAAGTAACATTAAAAAACAAAAAAAAAAGAGAAAATAAACCTAGAAAGGAAATATGAATACATTTATCGGAAATTTTGCCTCGTAACCTTGAGTTTTTGACTTTTTTGCGAAATACCCTAAGGTTTTGACAATTTCACCGGGTAACCCTGAGTTTTTGACAATTTTGCCTGGCAACCCTGAGTTTTTGACTTTTTCACAAAATCCCCTCAAGTTTTGACAATTTCGTGTGGTAACCCTGAGTTTTTTATTTTTTCGCCGGATACCCCTCCATCCTTTTCATTTAAAAAAACGTTAACTTTAGTTTTTTCGCGAAATACCTAAATCGTTAAATACAAACGATTTTATTTTTTTAAAATAAACTATAAACCCTAAAAATGCTTTTAGGGTTAAGGGCTTAGGGATTTAGGGTTTATGTTTAGGGCTTAGGGGTTTATGGTTTTGGGTTTTAGGGTTAGGGTTTATGGTTTATATTTCCGCACTTAAAATAAATATAAACCTTAAACCCCAAAACCCTAAACATAAACATAAACCCCTAAGCCCTAAACATAAACCCTAAACATAAACCCTAAATCCTAAACCCAAACCTTAAACCCCTAAGCCCTAAAAATATAAAGTCAACATTTTTGTAAGTGAATGGATGGAGGGGTATCTGACGAAAAAATTAAAAATTCAGGGTTACAACACGAAATTGTCAAAACTTGAGGGGATTTCGCGAAAAAGTCAAAAACTCAGGGTTATCAGGCAAAATTGTCAAAAACTCAGGGTTACCAAGTAAAATTGTCAAAACCTTAGAGTATTTTGCGAAAAAGTAAAAAACTCAGGATTATCAGGCAAAATTTATGTTGTCTTTTTCATACCTAAGAAAACAATGTGAGATTTCTACCAAAAAATAGACAATTTGAGGTGGTTTGGTAAATGCAATTGAAAAATTCAAATCACAATTCGAATGTATATTTTTATTTGTTTTATGGTCTTCTTCATGCATAGCTAAACAAATTCTTTTTTTACTACTCATAGTTAAATATATAAATCAAAATCTCTATATAACATATAAATACATAACTGAATGTAAAACAATATATCAAAATTAAGACATTACAAATCCAAATAACATAATTCGAATATAAAAAATTGTATCCACTTGAGTACCAAAACAAATATTGTATCCACCTTATCATGATTAAATTAAAAATTATTTTAATGTAATAATTTAACTAATCACTTAAAAATTAAAATACTTCTTACCTCATTCAAGTTAAAATAGGCCAACATAATCTTCATTAAACTCTCAAATCCACTACTAACATTCAAACTTAAACACCTAATTTTAATGCATATATAGAATTTTTCATACTTATTGTAATGTTATTTTTTTCATAAATCTAAACGACTTCTTTTCAATTTTGACGTTACAAACCCAATTTAGTTCTAAAACCCTTCAATTGTTTTTTGTGTATATTGGAATAATTTATAAAATTAACATCAACGAATAGTCATCAACTATCAAATTCAATATAGGGAGAAAACCAAGTTAATGGAAGATTATTTGGCATGATAAGTTTGTCGCAAACGTTATCTTAGAAATGTAACTAATTTGAAAAATGTATAACATATTCCTCTATTAAATTGTCTGTAATAAATTATAATTAATGTGTCCCTTAAGAAAAATATTATCAATAAAAGTATACATTTTGGAAGAAGTAATTAAGAAGATGATTAAAATATGAAAAAGTTACCATCGAATTGCAACATCGAGAAATTAAAAAGTTCATTATACTAATTGGTGATATACTTATATCAATAATAATTATGTCAACCTTAGTAACATTCGGGTCATTCAAACTCACTTGGACATCCACTTTGACGGGAAAAAATATATTTAAAAACGCTTGCATGGTCGTTCAAACTCACTTGCACATAGCTTTTATACAGAAATTTATTTCATTTTATAAAGAAATGAACTCATTTAAGATATTAGATTAAAACATTATTTCAATTTATAGTAATGTATTTTGTTGACTGTTACATCGTCATTACATGTTTCTAATGTCAATTAATCACATTTAAATTATAGATCGTAACTTATGTTTTCATATTTCAAACTCCTAATTGATTAGAGGTTGATTTAATGTAGATGACAAATGAATGTGACCATAAAGAGAAATTTTACCTCTATATAAAGGTCATACGGATAAAAGGCATACATTCCAAAAAATAAGAAATCTCAATCCACATCTTCATTTTTCTTATGATTTTCTTACACCTTATTCCTATAATTGCTTGGATTAGATTTTTATATGGTTAGTTTATTGATATCTATTTTATGAGTTATAATTGACATTTTGTATGTTTTGTTGTTCCCCATTTTATGAATTGATATTTGTGTATTTTTTTGTTGATATTTTGTTCAGTGGCAAGTATAATCTTCATCTCTTGAGCACATTATCCAAATTCTCTTGGATTATTGATGCTCATTCACATGAGCCAAATTGAAAGCTTAAGCTATTTTATTAGCTCTGTTCTTTTTTTCATTACACTTTTTCCCATAAATTCTTTAGCTTCAAGCCATAGTGATAATATTTAATTAATTATTATTTTTAAATTTTTTTGTATAATAATAACTAATCCAATTATTACTACTCTTTAACAACTTTAAAACTAAAAATATACATTTGTCAAATGTAGATTTTTAGGTGGTTTTGCATTTCCTAAGGTCATTTCCTACCGGTATCACAAAGTTGTATATGTGATCAATTGATAAACTTCTATTATTAAAGAAAAGAGCAATATATTTTTATTCTTAAATGAGAAAGTTTTAACTGATCGCTGAATTATTTACATGGCTACATGCAATAACTATAATTAATTTACTAAAGTGACATAAATAATTGAGATCATGAGTATATATATGATTATCGTGGTCGATGGTATTGTCCACTACAAATGAAGGATTTTTTTTACAATATATGTACTAAGAAAAGGCTAAATTTAACTTATATTATAATATTATTTAATTATCTAAAATTTTGATGCTAAGAGATTCATTGAATAACAGCTTAAGCAATAAGCATTTTTGCTTGCTATATGTTTACTACATACTCCATAGGAGTACAAGTTTGTATTCGTATATATACATAATTGATCATTAATGATTGTTATAATATTATCTATCTTTGTGACTCTTTTGTTACTTTTGAAATATGTAACCCCATTTTAATAAATAGATATAAGTAATAAAAACTATGATCATAACTTCTTAACAATATTTTATATGTCAATTAATTATCGTATAACTTAACCGTTCGATAACCCTTTCAAATGCATGTTCATATCTAAAAAAAATTATTTTGTAAATGGTGTGGATAATATGAAGACATACAAAATCAAATATAATAGATCATGACCTACTAAAGCTTATTACTATGTACAATCAAAGTGAGACAATGCTATCACGAGTAAATAAATTTCTTAGTTTCATACGATATTTCATATCCATCTAAGAGTTGCAGATAAGATGTTTGATCTACTTAAAACCATTTTAAACATGGTGATTGACAAAATAAGAAGACAACATATTCCAAATTGTTATTTTTTCTCTAGAATAGCATCTAAGTGTGTCTTTGTCCATAAAGATGACAAATTTCTCAACTTAGCTTGGTGAATAAAAATGAGTTGTTATTTGTGTACCTGTCATACTAAAATGTTCAAATTTATGTGAATGTTTGTATTATTAAAGCTGAAAATGTTTAAAATAAATTATTAATTTCCTTTTCTCATTTAAAAACAGAAAAAATCAATAAAATTAATATATATAACATATGACCCATGCGTAGCTAGCATGGGTATGCCCTCTAGTATATATATATATATATATATATATATATACGAAAAGAAAATAAATGCAACATGACTCAAAATCCAAAATAAACATAGTGATTTAACTTGACCTAAACTTTGCACTACTCACAATCTAACATAACTAGCTAGGTATGCGTTACTTCATCTTATACTGGAGGGTCCAAAACTAAAATAGTTTCTTGGGCAGGGGCTGATGAGCAAAATGTAGAAATGAAGAAGAAAATAACAAGGACAAGCAATAATGACAGTTTCCAAATAAAGTCAAAGTTAATAAGGCCTTCTGCCCTAAAAAACTTTCTATTTATAAACCAAGGTTGGCCCTTTAGTTTTACCACAAAATGCAAAAGCCAGTGAAGGAACCAAGAAACAAACAAGTCTGAAAGGAAGCAAGAAACACACATAAATTGTTCATTCATCGTCTACCGGCGGCCATGGGAAGAGGGAAGGTGGAGCTCAAGCGGATTGAGAACAACATCAGCAGGCAGGTCACCTTCTCCAAGAGAAGAACTGGGCTCCTCAAGAAAGCTCATGAGCTCTCAGTTTTATGTGATGCCGAAATCGCCCTCATCATCTTCTCTACCCGCGGCCGTCTCTACCACTTCTCTAGCTTCGGCTGCGCCCCGGGGTATAATAAACCCCTACCTCTAATTTCTTTCATCATCATATGTTTTCTTAATTTCCTAGCTTACATTTTTTTGTTTATACATGTAATACTGCTTTTTAATTAATATTGCATGCTTGTCATGAGTTTAATTATATACACATACTACTTACTCCGTATATGGGATGTAATTTGTTTTGGGGAAATTGCAGTGGGTTAGAGAAAACTCTTGAGCGGTACCAACGTTGCAGTGTGAATTCTGCAAATCATGCGATCGACGGAGCAGCTAGGGAGGCCGAGGTTTTATCATATATATGCATTTTCTTAAGTAGTTCTTCTTAAATTCGTTTCTACCGGGTCAATCATTTTTCTTCTATGTGTTTGGTTTGGTTTAAAATGGTTATTTTTTGGAAATTTCATATCTACAATTTCCCTATTTTCTCTCCCACTCCGCATAATTTTTTTACTATATGGGAAAGGGGAAAAAAATCATGTCTTATTTTTTTTTGTTTATATATCTGCTATGTCAACTCAGTTTAGGCTCTTATTGATTTCTTCATTTCATGTGTGTTTGTGTTAAACTAAGCAGATGAGCTGGTGTCAAGAGTTGTCCAGGTTGAGGGCGAAATATGAAAATCTGAAGCAAGCTCAGAGGTACGTATATATGTATTAATGTATATAAGGAATTTAAATAGCTATATATAGTTAGGGTTTTATTGAAGTATACTAATTTTAATTTCTTAATTTGATGGAACACTTGAAAGGCAATTGCTTGGAGAAGATCTGGGAGCTTTGAATGTGAAAGAGCTTGAGCTTCTTGAGAAGCAGCTCGAATCCGCCCTTGCTCAAACCAGGCACAGAAAGGTACGTAACCAAACAACATTATTAAGAGTTAGTGGGGGCGCATTTTCATATGTATGCTTCTTGTTGTTGTGTTGATGGCGGAGTTTACTGGTAGATGCAGGTGATGACTGAGCAAATGGACAACCTTCGTCGAAAGGTACATCTTGCACATTACTTAATTGGTTCCTGTTTAGGAAAAAGTTGTTGATTGTGGCTTGTGATGACTGGTTCCTATTGGCAACAGGAGCGAGAACTGGGTGACATAAACAAGGAACTGAAGCTCAAGGTTGGTTTTTGATCCTCCTAGATGGTAGGCAGGTGGAATATATGCATACATGCATGCATGAACTGATACGTTTTGGTATGATTGATGAACAAATGAAGTCTCAGATTGAGGAAGGAGTCGTAGGTGGGCAGCTGAGAATGATGAATCCTTGGGGGTTTGGCGGCTCTTTCTCGGCGCTTGATTGCGATCCCGCAGCCTTACACATGGGCTGCTACAAGCCTGAGCCCGTCCTGGAAATCGGGTTAGTCACTCTCAGTACATGTATGTTTGTTTCATTCATGCATGATCACTTTTGCAGTTTGCTGTGCTTTAAAATGGGTATGTTCGTCCAGGCACCCGTACTATGCGGCGCAGGACGAAGGGCCGTCTAACCCCGCAACCGACTTCCATGCATGGTTTCATTAGCTGCCGAACTCGTTTCTGCTTCTCTTCCACAAGAGAATATCACTGATTCATACAACTACGTATTTATATGACTTGGTTTTATTGTCCAGTAATGCTGCACTTTCCAAGTATTTATGGCATTTGATTTAGAACACCCACTTTCAGTACTAGCTTCAGAACAAACATACATTGTGCAGTGCTCAATGAATTCAGGGTTGAGAATCTGGGGACTTCAAGGATACTTACTCATCAAAAAGTAAGGAGAATGCGCATTGAAAAGCTAACAGACATCTCCACGTTACACACCTCTAATTCATCAAAACACCAAGTTACAGAAATATCAAAAGAATCAAGAAGCCCCAAAACCACTGTGTCATTCACCAACCTCCCCCCCCCCCGGACATATATATCAGCTATACTCTTTCACCACAAACCCTAATGAGCATCAACTCTACACGAACCAGAAATGGTCAAGCAATCGAGCTGGCGAGCCTGATGGGGATCAAAAGAATCAGGAGAGAACAATTTATAAATGCTCTAAACAGGCTGTTCCAAGTAGTTGGACTGTAGAAGAGGCGAAAATATAGGCAAGAGGAGTGGGTTCTTTCTCAAGTAAGTGAGCAAGTCGTTGCAGCTGACTTTCCCGTCACCATCAGAGTCCAAGGCATTGAATAGCTCAGAGATCTGAGTTGGACAGAGCTCAAATTAGCTGAAATAGTGGCCTTTAGAACTACACATGCAATCAACAAGGACAAGGATTTTTTTACTATTTCATGCTCCTACTACTGCCTTCAGATTTGTCATATCATATACATTTGCAGCTTACCTCATCTGGAATAGAAAGAATAAGAACAGGCAGCTTACCTCATCATCGTTCATATCTGAAATATAAAGGCTAACAGACTCTCCAAACTGTGCCAATTGCATCAACAGGAATGCGAAATGACGTTAGAAAAGATGTATCTGACCAAGAAAACATTGGATAATGCATAGGAAGAACAACTAACCTCTCCTTTTGACATAAAACGGTCTCCACTTATATTGCATTTGGAGAATGTCAATTCGCAAGAACGTTTAAACAATGGATGCTTCAAAACATGGATGGATCCGAAAAGAAACTGAAGACATCATAAGAAACCAGCATTAAAACTAACAATATTGATTAAAGTTCTAATGGGTAAAAGGGCTATGTTATTCTTGAACGACAACAGAGATCCAATTCCGAACGTTTGTACAAGTGTTTACTATAGTTAGCTCAGCAATTAGAGAAATCAGAAGAATGGTGGCATGAGGAATCATAATGCTGATAGGCGTAATACTTAGACTCGAGTACATGGCGAAAACCTACAGAGAAAGGGCATAAGTTGCAATACCTCCTTAAATGTAACCTTTCCTCTTCTCCCTACATCAAGAAATGCGAAAATCTGCAGTACATACTGGGAGTGAGTTATGTTGAATTAAAATGATCTAATCACCTCATATCATGCAAAGGAAATTAAATATTGACAGCCCAAATCTAAGAATGCCTAAAGTCATTTCTGGTAAACTGGCAACTCTTGGTGAAAGAATAAACTTGAATCAGAATCATTTATTTGCATAGTCGGTAGTCTATGAAGTAGAAGGAGAATAGACCATATTACTTTACAAAATCACAACCATTCGGTACTATTCATACCTTTTCAGACACAGAGCAAACCTTCAGTTTCATAACCCTTGCAAAATTATTAAGGTTGACATGACCACTGCAAAGGAAAACAAAAAAATGGTGTTATGCAGCTTATGCTATGCTTGTGAAGGAGATAAAGATTTTCTCATGGAAAAGTCCATGGAGGCACAGATGCCATAAATCCCTTGCATAATATCAGCTCTACAGGGACTAAAATGAAGCATCCTTATTACTGTGAAAAAAAAAACATAAATACGATATTCATCTTGTACGAACCTAAAAAGCTTTTTCTGTACTATTGCACTGCAATTAGAAATGAATATGAGTCTTTCATCACCAAGAACATGACTCCAAAAAGGTTTAATATTATAATCCTGCTGTGTAAAAGAAGCATATAGCCATTGAAAAAAGTACTCCTTACATAAATACCTCCTCTGCCCAACATATTAAAATTTTGTTTATCGTATAATCCTACAATAATCAGTCAGAATTTCCATTTACAGCAACTTGAAAGACTTGTTAATGGAAGTTATTGCGGCGAGAGTATTAAAAAGTGTCTCCTTATTTTTCCTTTCATAAAGTGACAAGTACTAGTGGACTGAGTACAACTGATAGAGCTTCATGTTTTGTTTTTCTTTTCTTTTTTTCCTGGACGAAATTGAGCTTGTTATTTCCTCTTCATAGGAGCACGATACTAGGTATGCAGGAGTGGGTGACAGGGGCCAGATACTGCTCATACCTCTTATCTGGGTTCATGGTCAGAAACTTGTCCAAAAACTCCATAACCTCCAGGGTATTAATGTGATATGCCTGATAAAAACCAGAGAGAATCAATCAGTCATTGAGAAACATACTGCAACGATAAATAGAAAGAGAGATAGAGCATGTCGTGCAGGGTGAATGCTAAGTCAAATGACACAAACTGTCTTATTCCCACTAGAATGAGAGCAAGTGGATGCAATTAAGCCTAGAAACTGATGTCACCAAAAAGAGACCTGCTTTCGAGAATTAACAAAAATGTACCTTGTTTCATCTATAAAGAAAAAGTTAATTCTCAAAAAAAGAGATAAGTGGTTGTTCAGAAGTGCCAGTGTGCCACTCCACCTAATCTCACTACATTTATCTTTGGTAACCTCCTCAGAGTTCTAATCCACTATAAATTTCTCTGGGCGTTTTTTTTTTTTTTTGAGAATATAAGATTTAATAATTCGTGGGCCTATCAGAAGTTACTCATGAAATTTTAACAAAAATAGAAACATAGCTCATATAAGAAATGACAGAATCCTCATGGAAGACACTTGTTAAAGTTTGTTGCTGTGTGTGCCCACTTTCTCTACTCAGTTTCAAATTTGTGGGCTTATTAAGCCATTATTAATGTAAAATGTTGTTTAAAAACAAACTACATGAAGCAGTTCCATAGAAGCATAAATACAGTGCAGTTCAACAAGATATGATAGCTACATAATTACTATGCACTAGTAAGTACTGATAAGAATCAAACTGCAAGCAATTAGCAACTATTCTTACCGATTTTACCTTGTCCATTTCAACCATGTAGCTTGAAGGGTTTTCCTGCCAAGAATAAATAGGTGACCATTAATGACTGGTATGAATCAATTTTATAATTTTAATCAGTTTTGTAACATTATATGACTGCCAAGATAAAACCAGTGAAGGGGTACTCATTTTGGTAAGAAATAAATCATAAAGCTTACCAAACTGACTAAGAACATGTTGTTCACTTTGGATTTAGAGAAAAAACATTTTTATAGGAGATCTCAAGGAAAGTAGTAATAGAATGTAGCGCAATCAAAGAAAGTTATAGCCAATCACATGTGATTTTTCTGGGGTTTACTCATTCTTTTACCCAATTATTAGCTGCCTTGCAACCAAAGGTGTCTTGCTGCCTGATAATTTAACACTCTCTCTCTTATCTTACAGGATAAGTCTGAACAATTTTTCTTAGTCTGATCTATCCTGATTTTGACCTTTTTCTTAGTCTGATCTATCCTGATTTTCGTAGCAATACCTAATCAAGAATGGCATATATATACCAACCTGTTTTGCCTCTGCTGCTTTTGTCAGGAGTATTGCGTCCACATAAGAATGGGATGTTTGTACAACATTCAGTGCTGTAGCCATTGCATGGCCAGTCTGCAAGCATTAGTGTAACAAATATACGAGTACAATGTGTTATTGTGTCTTGCAGGAGTACACAAGGAAGTTTTCAAAACTGCTACTATAGATGAAAAATGACAGTAAAAATGTGAATATCAGTCAGTGCCAGTGTCAAGTGATATAGCTTTTATGTAAGTATATATTTAGCAAAGAAACTTAAACAGCATCCTTTATGTTAACGTGTTCAAAATGATGTACACTATGTCATTCATGAAATCAAGCCTTTACCCATTCTCAATGTACAATTGGCAGAAGTACAAGACCAATCAGCAGAGATAATCAATAAAAGATAAAGTGATGAAGAGTCAAAGCAGACTGACCCTTTCAACAAAAGAGAAGACATTTCTTTGATTCTCTATTGGTGAGATAACAGGAAGATACTCTACCTGTGGAACAAGGGAAATATATTACCTTAAAAAAGAATAACAGTGAGGAAGAACTCTAAGTGACAGACAAGTAAAGTTGTGACAAGTATCAAAGAGACAGATGAAGAATTACCTCCATAAAATTGTGAAACTGAGTAAACATTCGAAACATGAGTTTTGCCAAGGAAATGTTACCCCTATACAGATCAAAGATGTCATGGTATGATTCAGATGATAAAAAGCACACAATCTACAGGAAAGAAAACATACCAAGATTGATCAAAGTGCACATGAGGGTAGCGAACAACCACAGGTTGAATTGGATAACCAGGGATAAATGCTCCAAGCTGAAATGAAAGAAGAGCTCGTCCATTGGTGGTGGTTCCCTCAGGAAACAAAAGAACTCTAGGAAATTGATTGCATGAAGCCTTTCTCTGCATTTAGGCCCTAGAAATCACATATCTGTATCAAAATGGCTTATAATTGATAAAAAGCAATTCAAACATGAATAAGATTCTGAGATTACAGTGAATACTGTCGAGACACCACAAAGAGTATATTAACATAATGAAAATAAAAAGCAAAAGGAGCACGTGAAGACGCATGCATATTCCCAAACAGTCAAAGATTCACATAAGGTGAAAACTTACTTCGTCAAGCTCAAATAATGAACTCATAAATCTAGTTGACACAAGATACGTTGCCTTCTAAAACATCTCGAGTGATCATTAGATACTAATCCATCATGACGAATGACTGTAAAATCCCTTATGAAAACCGAATCAAAACTAGTCCTTTTGCACTGAGTGGTAAATGTGCCTGAAGTCGATTCAGAGCAATGTCTAACCCCTAATACTCATTATCTCCTCTAGAAGATCCAAACATGCAGCATTTGACATATATAAACAGACAAAACAAATAATTTTCTACTGTCAAAAGACAAAACTACATCATGAGAAGTGATCAAACAGGTATATAAACATAGAAAGAGAGAAACCTTCTACCTTTATTTCATTAACAGCATTCTTTCTTGATGGTGCAGAGAATCTATTAACATATATAACCTGCAAAAGCAGCAGGAAACAAGAAGTATTTACCACACATACAAATTCAAACAGTGAAGCCTATCTTAAATAACTACTAGATGATCCATTGCATAATGTGATTAATATAGAATCCAGCAGTATTTACTATGCTATTCGTATAGAATTGAAAGACAAAAGTATAAATATACCCAATACTTCAATATTATGCAGAAGTAAGAACAAACTGTTTCAATAAGGACCATTATTATTCAACATCAGAACTATATGATACTTGATGCAGAAAGTCTAGACAGCACATTATCAATACAACAATTCTATTGAAATATAAATAAAGTATTCAAGTTACAGAAGCAACACTGAGTTTTAAACCAAAAGAAAATAATGACATGCAGGTTATTTAATGTGAAAGATGATCTAACAAGAAAACCTGTTCAACTTGGAGGCTTTTCATACCTGCATTGCTCTAATGATAGTCCCAACAAAGGGCAAAGAATCATGGGAGTCCGATGAAACAATTGTTGGACATAATTCATAGAAGAAGAAAATAGGATCGATGTATGATACATGATTAGATACAACCACTGGAGCCGTCTCCCTGGGTGCTGGTCGTCCTTTTCTTTTTATCCACTGGTAGCTGTCAAAGTGAAAGTGGGATACAATCAGGAAATTAATCATGCAACATTCACAGTTGAAATAGATTGGCTTTGACACAATTATTTACAAACCAGAAAATATAGGCACACATTAATATCCAATTGGGCATGCTCAAATGTTGGATAAAAAAGTTTAAATTCATCAGAGGAGCTTAGGACAAGCACACGTACATAGACATACATGCATATGTAGCACGTGCATGAATGAAGAACTAAATGAAACACCGACTGACATGTGTTCAATGAAAATGCCAATTATATATGCACAAGTTTCATACTGTCGATATATCTACAATAGATTTTCTCCTTATACAGAAAAATTGTCGGAAAAAATTCTACTTGGAGGTAAGAGAAATTTCTGATAGAATGCATAGCTTGTCCTTCAAAGCTGCACTGAATGTCTTCATCCATGTCAGGAATCTCCAACAAGTTCTCAAGTATCAAGGAAAACTATGCTAAGGATGTCAAATGAAATTTTAGCATGTTGAGCAAAACCAAATGCAAAATATATTTCTTACAAAACTACAACACTCTATTAGCTTTGTAGTTACCCTGTATTTATATATAATGAGCATGCCACACAGAGAATACATCTAGTGAGGGACGGGATTTTCCTTGACAATGATTTATCTCTATGTATACCATCTTAGATATAATTTGCACATTGCACTAGTGTCATTGAATTACCACACTCAGGCACTTAGTTGTCAGGTGAATGAAAGTGCAATAGCATAGGTTGTATGACAAACTAGTTTCTAGCCACACATTTACAGTTAATAGCCAAAACTATGAAAACATTGCAAAAAAGAATATCAGTATTTCTCGTATGCATAAAATAAATCAACCTAATGATTTACCGCATAACAAAAACCAAACTATTAAGGTGTTGTTAAATTACATTAGTTTCAAACATATCCGAATATAATGAGTTCAACATGAGTGGGACACTACTATCACATACAACTATACAAGAGATACATATATTTATTTCCTACAAAATACCGCAAAATTTTAAGCAAAAAAAACAGTTAGAAAACCAACCAACCCACCCACCAACCAACTTATCCTATAAAGTGGGGAAGATGTCATAAAAACTAAAAGGGTAAGCTTGAACCATCACGACAACGCAGTTTTACAACTATAACCTCCTTTATATCTAACCCCTTTTAGCACGTTGGCAAATTGCTATGTGGCCTATAAATCATTCCTGATTCCACCAAGGCGGTTCTAATTTGGGATCCGGTGTGGAATTAGAAATCGTGTTGAAATAGGAATTCCACAACCGATTCGTTTTATTTTTTATTTATTTGCTTGGTCAATTTAAGAATTATGAAACACCCAAATCCAAGTGGAAATAATAGTTTCCGGATCGATGAGTCTCATGCCCCAAATCCATCAACCAAACGCAGCCCTAATTGAACATGAAAGCAAGAAAATATCAAGAGCGTTAAATCCGGGGAGAGAAAGAGAGGATTTGACTACCCAAAGGCGAAGAGTATACAGCGAGCGCAAATCCGGGTAATCCACATAATCCGACAGCGCCATCGGGGCATCGGATTCTCCTTATCCTTCCAACCCAGGAGAGCCATTTTAGTGGCCAGATACCCAATCCCCAAAGTCAACCCAAACAACGCAAGCCTAATCAAGGCAATGGGCAAGCACAGAACGATCTTAAGCCACTCATAAACCCCTTCGATCTCGAGCGTGTGGTTCCGAAACGGGTCAATCGAAGAAGATGCGGGCACCGAGAACCCGCCCGCACTCAGAAACCCGTAAGGGCTTTCTGCACGGTCCGATGTTAAGCTAATCTGGCGCGGCTGGTGGTCGCCATTGGAGGTAGAGATTTGAGCTTTGAGACCCGTGTCTGTGTCGATTGTTAGGGTGACATGATGATGATCGATTGGGTGCTCTGTGGTGACTCGCTTTTGCGGAAGCAGGGGAGCGTCCAAATCCCCTTCGGCCATGAAATCCGGCGAGAGAGAGAGGAAGGTGGAAAAGCAAAGATCTTGAGAACTAGTTGTATGCTGTAAGCTGTAAGCCTGTAATTGTGGGCAGCGAGCAAATTTTGGGTCCGAGTTAGTATAACAATGAACCCTTTTTATTATATTTTATTTCTGGGTTAGACAGCGAACCCTTTTTTTAATAATTAATTATTAAAGGTGCATTTTTTTTTCTGGCAAACAAAAACCATTACTCAATAAAGTTACAACTTAGAAGGGACATCCGTGAAACATCTATATATATTTAAAAGTTAGTATTTTAGGTTATTGAATTCTAATTTTTAAAGATGAATTAATTTTTATTTTCATTTCATGTTTTATTTATTTAACACAAAATTTAAACAATTTCTCAAATCCAAAAAATACTAAAGTGACAATTTCATATATTAACAATTATATTTAATCTATAATCGTCTATATAATATACAAAGTTTTTGATTCATAATTATATACAATTACTACATATTACTCAATTAAAAAGTTCTCATTTTCATATCGTTGTATAACTCGTATATCTTCACGTTAAATTTTCAACATAGTTCAATTTATATTTCTATTAAGCATGAAAAACAACCATCTATATATATTTAAAAGTTAGCATTCTAGGTCATTGAATGCTAAATTTTAAAGATGAATTAGTTTTTATTTTTATTTCATGCCTTATTTATTTAGCACAAAATTTAAACAATTTCTCAAATCCAAAAAGTACTAAAGTGACAATTTCATATATTAACAATTATATTTAATCTATAATCGTCTATATAATATACAAAGTTTTTGATTCACAATTATATACAATTACTACATATTAATCAATTAAAAAGTGCTCATTTTCATATCGTTGTATAACTCTTATATCTCCACGTTAAATTTTTAATATAGTTCAATTTATATTTCTATTAAGCATGAAAAACAATTATCTGTATATATTTAAAAGTTAGCATTCTAGGTCATTGAATGCTAACTTTTAAAGATGAATTAGTTTTTATTTTTATTTCATGCCTTATTTATTTAGCACAAAATTTAAACAATTTCTCAAATCCAAAAAGTACTAAAGTGACAATTTTATATATTAACAATTATATTTAATCTATAATCGTCTATATAATATACAAAGTTTTTGATTCACAATTATATACAATTACTACATATTAATCAATTAAAAAGTGCTCATTTTTATATCGTTGTATAACTCTTATATCTTCACGTTAAATTTTCAACATAGTTCAATTTATATTTCTATTAAGCATGAAAAACAACCATCTATATATATTTAAAAGTTAGCATTCTAGGTCATTGAATGCTAACTTTTAAAGACAAAATCAAAGGCTTAAATAGGCCTAAAGGTATAGTTTGCATGTAGGGTTAGTTTATTACCCTTAGTATATAATATGTTAGATTTTCCGATCGGCTTTTACTATAGGGTTTATAAAACAATATAAAATACATAAGTATAATTATAGGCTACTTTGTAATCTAAGTAATTAATTTTTCTTTGTTTATTTTAATATATCATAGCATAATTATGTGTATATATAAAAATGAGCACTATTTGTAAGTAATTATTCTCTCCCCAGACACTCTTTTTTAGTTAAATCTTGCCTCTACGTACGAACTACTCTTTAGGTTATGACTCATTTTTTAACCTAAATCTCAATTAGTGATAGTTACTACATACTGTATACGTTATATTTTACTCTCATTTACTCCTATTTTAATATTATCCAATTACTACATGTAACTCCCGTATTTAGTACACAGTGAATGGTTGGAAACAAATTATAGTCAAGATGTCTAAACGGTTATATGTCAAAATGGCTTCACTTTCCAAGTAACATTTTTCATCTATAAAAGAGCGAAAACGGTGGTATTCCGTTCATTTGCTCTGGGCATCCATCATCTCATTCTTCTACATGGAAATTACCTTTAGAAAGCCATATAGTGAAGCTTGGGAGATAGTGGGCAACACCTTAAAAAGACATGGTCACTAAAGTAAACATAATTATTAAGTTAAAGATGTGAATGAGGATTCCCGATTGTCGATGATGCAAGTATATATCCACCTCACGGTAAACTATCCTTGATTATATGTATTTGGATCTCTTTTGTAGTCTACAATACTTATATATATCGGTTTAAATTTATTAATATAATTGTATTTTGATCGAGATAGGTTAATTTTATGTAAAGATGTCAGAGAATTGGATAATCTAATATCACTATTGAGGCATCGATTGTTTACATCATGCACCGATAGCTTTCACTAGAAGGAGGACAAAGACAATCGATTTAGGATGACTAATTGTTAGTAACGAATAAAGCAAACTATTTTATGGACGATGTTAACCCTTCAACTATTGGTAGCATAAATTCAATTAGGTTTGTATTTTTAGTTCCTTTTTTGTACTAAATCGTTTTAGGTAGGTGTGTTGTTATTTTGGTTAAAGATGATTTTTATTGTTCTATTTTATACATATTCATTTTATACTCATCATGTATATATACTAAAGTTGGCCTCATTTGTGTTGGTCTAGAGGAATTAATCAATGATGGAAGCCGAAATAATAGACATGTACTCACTCTCACATATGAAATGTACAAGGAAGAAGTTATGAATTATAATTTCGCTAAGAAGAGTAAGCATGTACCGATAAAATAACTAATGTACTTTTATATAAAATGTAATAAGGTTTAAGAATATGCAGAGTCACCAATTATTTATATTACTCCGCATTTAATAAGAATAGGAAGTAATGGCTAATATTTATTAATTAAAATGATATATATCATAGCATTTTAATCACCAATTATTTAGATTAAACTTCTGACAAAAAAAAATTGTACTTCGTACAATCATAGCATTTTATACCTAAAATACTTAGATATTACATTTCTTTTGTCAAGACTTAGATGTTACATTTAAATCCATATCAAACAATATATCGTCTAAGATAAAACATGAAATAACAATCCATATATTAGAAACTCAAATTTAATCTGTGACACTACATATACACAAAAGGCCCGTGCTTCGCACGGGCTTCGATTTCTAGTGAAACTAAAAACGCTCTATTTTTCTAACCTAAACCCGCCCCCTGAAACCCCTACCTTTGCTCGGCCACCGCCGCTTTATGAGTTCATCCTTTATATCATCCTCTTCAATCTCTATTCTGACAACTTTTTCATTGATCAATATGTCACAATCAAATCTCAAGAACTCCAGATCGATGCTGGTCTTGGCCTCTCTGAAAGGGAGACGAAAACTAGGGTTGGGTTTGGGGGAAAACTCTTCCTTCCTTGCGTCAATGAGGATTACATCTGCTACCTGGCCCAGATCTATTCTCAGTGGAACCTTTTGCCCCTTCTCCATTCTTTGAGCTTCCTTAGAGGAAGTCTTCTGGTGCCGGTGTGGGATTCGGGCTTGCTGGAGAGATGGTCAGAAGTTAATGAAGGAAGAGACGACCACTGCGCGAAGCATAGTGACTCTGAGTGCTTTTTGATGCCCACGACTGCCGCTGCTGTGAGGAAGGTGTTGGCTCTGAGGGAAACCCCCCTTCGTTGGGTGTCCATTCCCAGATCTCACAAAGGGATGCGATGCGGGTGGGAAGTGGATGGTAAGCATTGCTTCTTTGGATTTCTTCGGGTGTTTCACCCTGCCAACCAACACTCAAGAAGATCCAAGTTTTATTGTTCTAACTCTAGACTTTCGGTTCTTCTCTTTGACTCTTTCTTTCTAACTATTTTGGTTTGTTAAGTGTCTTTTGTGTCTTTATGCGAGACCCTGTGCTTGCTACCATTTACTCTTTAAAGGTTAACCTGATCTGCAATTTGGACTAGAATGATATTATGTACCATATGTGTCACCACACTTACAACCCTGCCAAACTGTTTTTCTTTCCCTTATGCATATTCTCTTCTCTGAAGTGGTATCTGTTTAGGGTTGAACTCCTTTCTTGGAACATGTTATTATTGAAATATAACTTGATGTTTTGTAACATTAATACTTCATCACTTGACTCCCTTGCTGGGTATATTGATTCTAAAACTGGACCTAAAAGTGGTTGTTGTGTCTAGTTTAGTTTGAATTTCATACCTTTGAATCTTAAGTACAACATGACTTTTCTTGTGTCTACCTTATACTACTATGCTCATAATCTTTGGAAATTTAAGCTTGTAAGCTTCTGGATGTTTATTGTCTGGTACCTTTATCATGATTCTCTTTTGAATCAAAATGAACACTCGAACTTGAATCTCATTCATGTGACCTCTTTCAGATTGTTGGTTTCTCTTTTGTTTTCTTACTGCTAGACAAAATTGACTAAACTGAACCTCTTGAACTCCTTACAGGAACAAGAAAAGCTTGAACAATATCTCAATCAAATCCTTGAAGGAGAACACAGGATACTGCATGGAGAACATCTTATTATTTTTCAACAAAATCTCCTACTAAACCCTTATCATCTGAACAAACATTCTGCTATGCAGAATCTCTTGAGATATGGTGCCTTGAAACACCGAAATATAGTGAATAAAGCCTCTAGCTTTTGGAAATCACAATGGATAATACAGAAAATTCTGAAAACTTTGAACAATCAAATATGGAAATCTGGAGTTGACTTTTAAGTCAATAAACCGATAATATGGGAAACTATGAAAATGAAACAAAAAATGACTACCTACCTATGAACAATCAGTTTTGGAGGTTATCCTTAATGACCAATTATGCTATCCTTTTGAGTGACTTACCAATTGTTTTCACTATGTCATTTACAAATGCTTCTACTCAATGGAGTAGGCTCCCAGATAATCTGTCCTTTGCTGTAAATGATATATATGCTATGACAAAATATGACACTTGTAACCATTGTACTAAACAAAGATTTGATACTAATAACTTGCAAGATAACAAAAGGATTACATCTTTTTTATATCTTATGCCCACTAAAAAAATAATTAGAAAATATAACAAGTCCCCTAAATGTCTTAGGATATGGGGCAATAATGCAATTGATTTTTTATGAAGATCATAACCTGGAATTGTTGCGGAATCGGGAAGAAAACTTTTTGGATGGATGTTGAATCTTTTTGCAAAATTGACGAATACAACTACTTGCACTCTTTGAAACAAGAACAAACAAAGAGCCTAGTGAAAAAGTGTGGAAGAAAGCGGGATTTGATCAATTTTATTGTGTCCCGGCTACGGGCTTTTCAGGTGGTATTTGCGTGATGTGAAAGGCCTACCAACTCACAACTGAAATACTCGAAATAGACAAAATTGAAGCAAGATTTACTAGTATCAAGTATACAAATTTGTCCACGAACATAAAACTTCTGCTCATCCTAACTTATGCTCCCCAAATGAATCTGGAAAGAATGTTTTCTGGGATGGAATCATCTCCTTTATTAAAAACAGCTCTCTTCCATGTATTATCATGGGAGACTTGAATGAAATACAAGATCCTTCTGAAAAACTAGGAGGTGTTTCACCACCATTGACAAAATTTGCAAGATTACAACAATTTAAGAATGAATGTGAACTATTGGAGACCCCAATACAAGGAAACAACTATACCTGGCGGAAAAACAGAACAGAAATAGATAACATCTATGAAAAACTGGATAGGGTACTTATTCAACACTAGATCCTTCAATGGTACCCTGATATCTATACCAAACACTTTGCTTTTATCAGCTCGGATCATTGTCTCGTCTCTATTGAGCTTGCCTCTACAGTACCCTTCAAAAATCAACCCTTTAAATTCAAAAAAAAATTGGATGACTAGAAAGGATTTTAGAAATGTTGTTAAACAAGCTTGAAGAACTAATTATCATTGATCTAGATTGTATAATCTAGTTTGCAAGACAAAATTACCTTAAGAAACATGCCAATATCTGGAATAAAAGTACTTTTGGTAATGTGTTTACACAACTTCAAACCATAGAAAAACAACTTTCTGATATTAAAACTGAGATATGTATTAATCCTACCAATGATCTCATTAAAAACAAATAAGACTTATAGAAAAAAAGGAAAAACTTCTTTGTTTCCAAAAGATATTTTGAATCAAAGAACTAAAGTTAAACATATTAAATATATTGATACTAATGCCAGCTATTTTCACAAAATAGCAAGTGGGAGAAGAAATAGAAAAATTATAAAAGAAATTAAAACGCAAGAAGGAACAAGTATTATTGGAGAAGAGAACATTAGAAATGAAATCAGAAATGATTTTATTAAAAGGTTCAGAAGTGAGGATATGGACCATGGATTACTTCAGGAAAATCTAGAACTGATTCAATCTGAAATCTCTACAGAGGATAATATAGAATTAACAAGGAACGTATCTAATGAAGAAATTAAGAAGGTTGTTTTTTACATTGGTTCAGATAAATCATCGGACCCTGATGGTATGACAGCAGAATTCTATCAAAAATATTGGGACATTGTAGGTCCATTTGTTATTCAAACAGTAAAAAGCTTTTTCCTCCCAGGAAAATTGCTTAAACAAATAAATCACACATTTATCTCTTTGATTCCAAAATATGACAATCCAAATTTTACTAATCACTATAGACCCATAAGCCTATGTTCTACAATTTATAAAATTATATCGAAAATCCTAACAACAAGACTTAAAGGAACCATGAAAAAATTAATTCACCCCCTGTAGGGTGCTTTTGTTGCAAATGGAGCCATCCAAGATAATATCTTGATTGCTCATGAAAATTTTCACTTATTCAAATCGAAAAAAAGGAACAGAAGGATTCATTGCCCTAAAATTAGATATGGAAAGAGCCTATGATTGTAATAATCCACCTAAAATAGAAGGGTAAAATAGTAATTTTAAAGTGGTAGAAATAAAAGTTTTAAAATTTATTTTATTTCTTTTAGAAGAATAATTTAAACTTTCATGAACTTAGGTTCAATGGTTGGGATGTGATAATTTTGGTACAAATTATCATATGGATAATAACAATATGGTGTTAAAAATAAATAAATAAGTATGACAAAGAATGTAATTTTATATTTTAAATAATAATAAAGGTCATAAGAAATTATTATGTTATCCATAAAGGAATAAAGTAATAATTGACTTAAGTAAGTTATTTCTTTAAGCTAAGGATGATTTAAATTATGATTAACTTTATTTTAATTATAATTTAGATAAAACTTATCAAATTTGACCTAGAATATTTAAATCAAGTTTAACAAATTTTTGTTAAAGATTTAAGTATGGTTTAATTTAAGAAATATAACTAAAGCTTATCTTAGCCTAATTTTAATTTTTATATATTTTAATTTTTGGTTAAAATAATATTACAAACTTAAAATATTAAAAATATTAAGTTTGGGCAACTTTTGTAATTTCTGGATAGTTGAAAAGGGCTCATTTGCCAAAATCCCAAAACGTTGGGTCATTTTTGTAATTTTCTGAAAAGATGTCTTCTTCCCCACTTGACTGAACAGCCAGCTACGTAAGGAGTTTCAAACCATTTTAATGGCGGAATTCAAACTCTTTGGATCCGATCGAGAGTAATAACTCATGGGCATTGAAGAGGATCTTATCCTACACGTAATCCATCATTTAACTGGATTCAATGTCGAAGGGATTTGCGGGATTTGTCCAAACATTCCAACCTGTCGTTCATGGCTCGAATTGAAGATTGGAAAAATTCGATATTATCGTCTTTAATTGGGACTAATTAATGGAGGTATTATGCTTGGTATATTCCCCTATACCATATCCCTATAAATACCGCTCCAATTTCTTCCCCAATTCATCCAATTTCGAGTCCAAGAACCCTAAAAATCCATTGTCGAGCGTTTGTGAGCAAAATTCGAGTTCATTCGAGCTTGGCTGGGGACGAGTCCGGAACCATCTGAAGAACACACGAGTCCTCTTCAAAACCCCCAAGTCAACGCCGCCGTGAAACCACCGTAGATGCCCCAATTTCTCCCTTTTCCGGCGTGACGCTGTTCGTGGGGGGTAAATCTCCTTCAAACCCGATTTCGGGTGTGATTTTGTTCGGTTTTGATTTAATTAGGGGTTAATTTGGATTATTTTAATTAATCTAAAATTAGGGTAATAATTTTCAGAATATTTAGAATATATAAAAATTTAAAATTTAATTTTCGATTTTATTATAATTTTATCTTATATTATGAATAGATAATTATTTGGCTATTCATATGGGTAAAATAATGACTTAGAAAATTTTAGGTTGATGAATAAATTATTGTATTAACTTATTTATGCACTGATTATTTAGAAACAATGATTAAGGAATTTTTAATCATATAGACAATCGTTTAATAAAAAATCATAGAAATTGAATTATTTATGGTTAAATAATTCAAATAAAAACCGAGACTATGGATTATCTCAAAATTTATTATTAAATGAATTATCTAATATAATTCATTTATTTTGATTTAGGTACATCTCGGATTGGCTTTTGGAACGGAATCAAACAGGAGGTTAAGTGATTTCCGAAAGCAAGCGAGTTCGTTTTCGTCAACTTTCGAAACCTAAGGCAAGTGGCGGTTCGCTCTTGCATTTTATTCCATGTTTATCTTAATTGACAATGAATCAGTTGTCTTAATTAAGTTGGGATAAAAGTCTAAATTGATGTTTGGAAACCTTGTGTGTATAAAATGTGAAAAAAGAACCTTATTCATAGGTTGTATGTACTATAACCTTATCTATATATATATATATATTATGATAGGTTGCTAGGTAACATTGTTGTGATAATTGTAAATTGTTGCTATTTTAAATTGTTAGATAGCACGAGTATTCGTAGGAACGCTAATGCCTCACAAGGGTTAGTCGTTTCTTTATAATTTCGGTGTTAGGAGGATTATTGCCCTAATGCCTTTGGTCATGACTGTGCACTTATATTATATAAGTGGTGGTGCAATTAGCAAGTGCCAAACTTTTGGGATTTTTTATCACTCTTTCTCTTTTTAAGAGGTTTGATAATAAGATAAAAGTCTTGAGCGTGAATATACGTTTTCGAACTAAATAAGATAAGTGTGGATTTGCACATAATTAATATACCCTTCGGGCGAGAAGTATAACGTGGAACCCGCTCGGACTCTTGTTAGAGTAAGTCCTCTTTCCAATCTGGATTCGCATTGCGCGGTGAGGTTGGTCGTGGGCCTAAATAATCAAGGTCGTTTTTGTGAACTTGTGTGAAAACTTAACGTTCCCAAACAATTCTTCATATTTCCCCTAAAGGCTCAATTCCGTTGGAGTCTTCTTTTCGATACATACTTCTTTTCTCTTTCCGTGAAAGTTCCCGGGTTATATATTTTTCCTTCGGTTATTATTCGAGGGACAATGATAGTAATCGGTTATGATCACTAGAACCACTCTACTTGTTCCCTTGCATAGTCTTTCATTAGACTAACCAATCGGGTTTTATTCCTTGCATGATTGGCTGATGTCATCCGTTCTATACGGCACATCAGAGGTTGGTCCCCGACGATTTGAAGTAACCAATCGAAGAGAAGGCTTGTGATGTGGCTAAAATCTACCCGCAAGTATACGGGATCAGTTGTAGTAGTCAAGTGTCGATCCCACAAAGACCAATGTAATATTAATTGAAACGCTACCAGTGAACTAAGCCAGGAAAATAAGGAATTGGGGAAAACTATAACTAAACTAATAACTAATAAAAGAAATAAAAATCAATGGGATAAATGTGTCTAAGGTTAAGGATCACCGCAACGATGCAACAGTAAATAAAATCACACTTCACCTGAATCTAGTCCAAATTATTTGAAGGTAGGCTATCTAAGGTAATCTACTAACTCCTTTCGGACGATAGTAAACGTGCCTGGACTAAACTAACAATTGCTGTCGCGCAGAGCTAATCTCATCCAAACCCTTTAACGCACTTAGAGTCTAGAGATAAACTGAAATAACATTCGCTGTCGCGCTCCGCCAATCCAACTCAAACCCAGAACATCTATGATAGCCTATTAATCCTCAAGAGTAATTAAGTTGTTGTCGCACAAATAACACTCAGGTTCAATTCCTAGGATTCCAGTAGAAGTTATCACCTCTCAGTCTCAAACCCTACCTGACTCTCTATTAAAGTTATCACATTTCAGTCTCAAACCCTAATAGGATCCAATTCGCATAAACTACTATGGGCATAAAACATCTAGGAACGAATCAAATATATTTCAATTCAGGCAAATAAATAATTCTAATTACATACGCATCGTCGGGATCACCATAACCCTAGAACTAAAAATTTAGCCAAGCATGATCGAAGACATCAATAGATTTAAACTAGTCATCAACATATATGGATTATGCAATAAACACTGGAGATAAAATTGAATCTCAATAACAAAATAATCCAAATTGACAAAAGACTAGAACGATAATACCAATCTTCGAATTGTGCAAAGGCTTAAAATTCCTTCATGAAATCCAATCCGTATGTACGTCTGTCTAAAGATAAAACAAAAACTAAAACTAAAACCCAACTCAACTCAACTAAACCTAATGCTAATCCACGTCTATGTAATCCCCCCTCCTTTCAAAAGTCAAAACCCTTCTCAGATAATTCCCTCCGTGCCTACGTGCTTCTGGTGGGCCGGCCCAATTTTATGTCTTGTACCAACAACAACAGCTCATCAACGATCACGACATTACATGCTTCATCAACACACGGGCCACTTCAAACTTAGGCTTGCAATTTGGGCCTTCATCCAACTTAATTGTTTGTTGTCCTTTAAAATAGTTGCATATCACTCTTAAATTAGACCTAAAATACATGAAATAATAAAAATACGAGTGTAGACTCCGAATACAAAATAATGTAAAATTAACTAAAAAAATATATAAAATATGCATGCAAATGAACTATTCTAATATGCAACTAGACTCCTAAAATATGTATAAAATGGATATTATCAAATCCCCAAAGCTTAAACCTTGCTTGTCCCAAGCAAGTACATAACTAATGATTCCACAAAATATACAAAGGTTGTTTCAATCCAAGAGACAAGTGAGCAATGAACATGAAAGTCCAAACTAATGACAAGTTCCTTCCTAGGATGCTTCTCAATCAATGACAAGAAAGTAATTAGTTTCTCTACTCTAGACCTCACTAGGATAAAAAATAAAGCCACTCACACTCATGTGTTTAGGATATGTGTTTCTCTCAATTCTCTACTTTGAATGCTAACTACCATAAGCTTGCAACAATATCTAGATCTCCACTGCTAGAAACAATGCAAAACACAATCATGAGACATAAAATAGGGTTGTAATGGGGCCAAGGTATTTTGATAAGGCATGGATACATTTGGCCATGTGGTGCTAAATCCAGGGAAAAGAACTTCACAAAAATAACACCAAGCATAAACTGATTTTACAATAGGCTCAACAACAACCCAAAGTTCATCATTCTGTCTACGCACTTCTTTTCTTCTTCTTCATTCTTTTTTTCTTTTCTCCTTCTTTTTTGGATCTTTTTCTTCTTCTTCTTTTTTCATAAGGTTTTTTTTTTCAATGAAGAAGAAGAAAGCAAACTTAATGAACAGAATGGCACATATTATTGATCACCCACCATTTTATGCTCCTCCCCCAAGCTTAGTCCATGTCCACACTTAGCAAACTAAAATTCAATCCCCTGGATAGGTAGGATATATAATAGGCTCGGATTGCTTTATGGAGCTTCAAAAGAAAAAGGCTATAAGGCTCAGAGGGCTTCAAGCAGAGGGAAATAATATTAGGGTGGTCAAGTAAGATATAGGCTCATGAAAAAAAATATCTCAATCAAAATGTAATGCATATTAGTCCTAAATGCAGTCTCGAAGAGGTATTGAAGCAAGTTCTAGAGATAGCAAGCAACGAGAGATCACACAAGAAAATAAGAGGGCTTATGCAATTGTAGTCCAAGAAAGGCTAACAGGCTCACCAATACATTTTGTCTAGAGTATCGGTCCTAACACATCTCAATCAAAGTCCACATGCTCAGGTCATTGTCAAAAGTTTGATCAATCATATCATGCTCATAATGCAATTATAATATTAACAGCCAAGGCATATTAAGAGGATTCACAATTTATGTACCATTATAAGAACCCACAAAGGAATAAACAGGGGAACAAATCCAATATCCAAATGCAAATATGCTATGCAATGCATGAAAAAAAAATGAAAAACAAACACACATAAATGTGAAAACTAACACTAAAATGCAAACAAAGTCTACACATGGAATTATCCCTCCCCCAAGCTTAAATTTCTACATTGTCCCCAATGTAGACATAGAAGAAAGAGGAAAAGAAACTCACCAAATAAATCAGGTATTCAGGCATCTTCAGATCTGGAACGAAAGAAAAGTAGAAGCACCATCCATCTAATAAGTCATTGGCAGGCTCTTAATATCTCAACAGATCTCCTTCCTTCATATCCTTATTCAGCAAACAAGACAATACAGCAAAGATAACTCACTGGGCAAATAGAGCAGATAGTAATAGCAGAGAATAGCACAAAGCAAACACTTTCAACTAACTACATGTCACCAATCACATAAGCCAAACCAATCACAAAATTAGCAAATTAATCACCAGTTAGAAACAAACGGGTTCAATAAGGACAAATTAAGGCACAACAGTGACAATTAAAGCATAACAGGATTAGTTAGTTGAGTTACTGTATTTACCATTAAAGAGGGAGAGATGGTGAGGTGCAGGCGGGGCAATGGCGTCCTTAAGCGGAGGCGGGCCTGGGTACGGGTCGATCAACAGCAGTGGCTCGAGCCGGTGGTTGGGTGCGGTGGTTCGCGAACAGGGGTGGATCTGGGCGGAGAACAGGTGGTGTGGATCTCCGGTGGTGTTTGCGCGCGCAGGCGGAGGCGTGGTGGGTGGCTAGGTCAAATCTGGGTTCGGGAAGGTGGTGGTGAGGTCGAGCTCGGTTGGTGGTGTGGTTGGGAGGGTATCGGGATAGGGTGTGATAGCAGCAAGCCGATGGTCATGTCGGTGGGGCGCAGGCAGATCTGGGCACGGCGAGGTTGTGGTATGGGTTGCCAGCGGTCTCGGCTGGTCGCTCGCTGGTGGTGAGGGAGAAGGAGACGCCGACATGTGTGGTGCAAGGTAGACGGAGGTGTGGTGGGTGGCTAGGATTTGGGCGAGTGATGGTCGCCAGCGGACATGGTGGGTGAGATGAGAGCAGGTATAGGGGTAGTAGGAAAGATGAGTGGAAAGGAACAGGAGAAAGAAAAGAAGTTTTTTTTTTTTTTAAGAAGGCAGCGGAGAGATCGAAACTCGGTCGGCCGAGTTTCTTTCTGTCGAGACTCGACCGAGTTTCCCGAGTTTGCTGAAGCTTCCCTTTTTTTTTTCTTTTTTTTTTCCAGAGAACATACCTGATGGGTTGCCTCCCATCCAGCGCTTGTTTAACGTCGTTAGCTTGACCTTCACCAATGTCAAGTACTAGGATCAGGCGGGTCAGTGATACCCAACTTGATCGGATCAGGCTCTATGTAAGGCTTCAGCCGAATTTTTCTCACTCTAAAGTACCCCGAGTTCTTATGCCATAGCTCCACAGAATCATTTTGTAGAACTCGGTTCAAGTAGTATGGATCGGACCATCTTGTACTCTTACTTCCCGGAAACATGCTCGATTTGTGATGATAGAGAATCACATGATCCCCTTGCTTGAATTCAATTGGAGCATGACCAGTAGAGTGTCTTTTTCTCTTCTTCCGTCTACTCCGAACATCAAATTCTAGATTGGCTTCCACCCTTGGGTTCTGAATTTCCAATGCAACTTGTGATGACATAGCTACATCGGGCAATATATCATGAAGCTTTTCTTGCACCTTACAGCAGGTAATGATGCTAGAGGTCGGGGTAGAGCTTTGTAACACCTTAAGCTCATCAAGCATCGGGTTCTCCTTGGTCTCTTGGGTAAATTCCTTCCTATCAAATTGTGGCTCATCCCACTGCTTCTTAACCCCAATCATGATAGAAGTGCATTGCTCAAAGTAGTGCACTTCAGGTGGCTCTGTAGCCAAATTTGAGATAACCAACGCAACAATTTGATCTTTCAACATCTGATTTTCTATGGTTAAATCATCTACTTGAGTCTTCAAAGAGTCCACCAAACCTAAAACTGAATAAAACTGGGTTAATAGGGGTTTAAGCACATCATCCTGCATAGCTGTAAGAACAGTAAGAACTTTCTCGACTTCCCTATCATGTCGTATAATGAAGTCATCAAGCTTACTGTCTTGCATGGACGGATATGTCTCAGCCTGGAGCGGTATGTGTGATTGTGCCATCCAATTGGTGTGGCAATCTGCTTTATCATGACCTTCAGCTCCACAAAACTCACAGAAGAGGTTAAAAGTCATTGGGTTTGGGTAACCCAAATTAGAATTTTCAAAATCATACCTCTGAGAACTTGTATTAGGCCTAAAAGAAAGATAGGGGTGAGAATCTACCTCATACATACCTGAATCCATTTGTTCGACTCTTTCTGAATAGCCTGAAAAGAAAAGGAAAAAAATCAAAGCAAAAATAATGACCTAGACTCACTAATAGAGGTGACAACTAATATTAACAAATTGGTCCCCGGCAATGGCGTCAAAAACTTGATGTGGCTAAAACCTACCCGCAAGTGTACGGGATCAGTTGTAGTAGTCAAGTGTCGATCCCACAGAGACCAATGTAATATTAATTGAAACGCTACCAGTGAACTAAGCCAGGAAAATAAGGAATTGGGGAAAACTATAACTAAACTAATAAAAGAAATAAAAATCAATGGGATAAATGTGTCTAAGGTTAAGGATCACCGCAACGATGCAACAGTAAATAAAATCACACTTCACCTGAATCTAGTCCAAATTATTTGAAGGTAGGTTATCTAAGGTAATCTACTAACTCCTTTCAGACGATAGTAAACGTGTCTGGACTAAACTAACAATCGCTGTCGCGCATAGCTAATCTCATCCAAACCCTTTAACGCACTTAGAGTCTAGAGATAAACTGAAATAACATTCGCTGTCACGCTCCGCTAATCCAACTCAAACCCAGAACATCTATGATAGCCTATTAATCGTCAAGAGTAATTAAGTTGCTGTCGTACAAATAACACTCAGGTTCAATTCCTAGGATTCCAGTAGAAGTTATCACCTCTCAGTCTCAAACCCTACATGACTCTCTATTAAAGTTATCACCTTTCAGTCTCAAACCCTAATTGGATCCAATTCGCATAAACTACTATGGGCATAAAGCATCTAGGAACGAATCAAATATATTTCAATTCAGGAAAATAAATAATTCTAATTACATACGCATCGTCGGAATCACCATAACCCTAGAACTAGAAATTTAGCCAAGCATGATCGAAGACATCAATAGATTTAAACTAGTCATCAACATATATGGATTATGCAATAAACACTGGAGATAAAATTGAATCTCAATAACAAAATAATCCAAATTGACAAAATACTAGAACGATAATACCAATCTTCGAATTGTGCAAAGGCTTAAAATTCCTTCATGAAATCCAATCCGTACGTACGGCTGTCTAAAGATAAAACAAAAACTAAAACAAAAACCCAACTCAACTAAACCTAATGCTAATCCACGTCTTCGTAATCCCCCCTCCTTTCAAAAGTCAAAACCCTTCTCAGATAATTCCCTCCGTGCCTACGTGATTCTGGTGGGCCGGCCCAATTTTATGTCTTGTACCAACAACAACAGCTCATCAACGACCACGACATTACATGCTTCATCAACACACGGGCCACTTCAAACTTGGGCTTGCAATTTGGGCCTTCGTCCAACTTAATTGTTTGTTGTCCTTTAAAATAGTTGCATATCACTCTTAAATTAGACCTAAAATACCTGAAATAATAAAAATACGAGTGTAGACTCCGAATACAAAATAATGTAAAACTAACTAAAAAATTATATAAAATATGCATGCAAATGAACTATTCTAATATGCAACTAGACTCCTAAAATATGTATAAAATGGATGTTATCAGCTTGCAGTTGAAGTTTGCGTCTTAGGTAGTTATATTTTAAAGTGAGTGTGTGTTTCAAAATAAATGTATTGCTTACATATATTAGTCATGTAATTAGGGTTTTATTGTAAAAGCCTTCCGCTGTGATTTAGCTATGTTGTATTATCGTCCTTCTCGTTTTACGAGAGGAATCCTAATAAAAGATTAAGTTTCATTTAAAAAGTCTTCCGCTATTTATTATGTCATTATTCAACATTTATGTGTTTAATTAAGCTTAATTGTTCCGATTAAAGCCTAAGGTGACTTTGGACATTAACGTCTGAGGTCAATGGCGTGTGGCACTACCGACATAAGTCGGGGCCTCGAGGGTGTTACAATGATAGAATTGAGTGGAATTTCATTATTAAAATTATGGAAAATTTTGGATTTCATGGAAGATTTATCAACTGGATAAAAGAATGTATTACAACGGGGTTCTTTTCGGTGCTAGTCAACAACGGACCCATAAAAATATTTAAATCAACCAGAGGTCTTTGACAGGGTGATCCCCTATCTCCTTTTTTGTTTATTCTAGGATCTGAAATCCTCGCCCAAAAACTTCAAAAAGCTTCTGAAAGACCCCGGAAACCGCTAGGTTTTCAAATCACTCAACAAGGAACGTGAATTCCTTTCTTGGCATTTGCGGATGACATTGTGATCTTCTCAAAAGCAAAACAGGATAACTGCAAGGAAATCAAGGATATTGTTGATGAGTAATGCAAAATTTCAGGACAAAAAGTAAATTTTTATAAATTTGCTTTTCAAGTCACAAAAAAGGTTACCAACCAAAAGAAATTAGCAATCCAAGGTATTCTCACAATCACAAATATGATATCTCTTGAAAAATATCTAGGTTGCCCTATAATTAATGATAGAGTCAACTCGAATACCTTTGTTGATCTTTTAATCAGCACACAACAACAACTATCTAAATGGAAAGCGAATTCTCTTTCTCAAGCAGGAAGAACAACACTTATAAAAACTAATCTGGCATCAAGACCAAACTATCTTATCCAAAGCTTTATGCTACCTACACACACATAATGAACTTGACAAAATAAATAGACCCTTTTTTTGGAACAAAGACAACTCTTATAGGCTGGGAAAAAAATATGTAAACCGACATAACAAGGAGGTCTTGGATTGAGAAAATCAAAGGACATGAATAAAGCTTTACAATTTAAGTTATTATGGAAAATTTTAGCCGAGCCAAATAATTATTGGGTTAAAGCTGTTACCGAAAAATATCTGAAAACACTTAATATGTTTCAATACGAGAAAAAAAGGAAATTGTTCTTGACAGTGGTCCAAAATGATTGAACTCCTGGATGAATTCAAATCTGGACTAATTTGACAAGTTGGAAATGACAGAACAATCAAATTTTGGTATGACAATTGGGTCTCTAAAACCCCTTTATGTGATATCATTAATACACAATCAATCCTGAATAAGGATGCCTTGGTAGCAGACTTTATTTTTCCAAACAAAACTTGGAATAAGGACTTGATTGAACAATATTTACCCCATGACTTAGCCAAAAAAATAATCTTTATCCCAATACCTTTGAATAATATTCATGACAGAATGTACTGGGAAGCCATAAAAAACGGATGGTTCTCTACAAATTCTGCTATGGATTTGATTAACAAAAATAAAAGATATTATACCTATGATTTTTCATGGATCTGGAAGATGGATACATATCCCAAAGTTAAAAACTTTATCTGGAAAATAATGAAAAATGGACTTCCAACCAAAACAAGATTAGCTGGAAAAAGGAGTAGCAATTCCCCAGGGTTGTATCCGTTACAATGCACAATTGGAGGATTTGAATCATCTCATATTCCAATATAACCATATCATGAAAACAATAGAGAAAATGAATTATCATACCTATGGTATCATTAGATCTCTAAACATAGGGAATAAGAAAATATATGAAATCATTGAGAAAATTCGACAAAAAACTAATAGATCACAATTTATAGAATTAGTGGTCTCTTGGTGGGGAATATGGTTTTATAGAAACCAGCAAAGTTTTGGAAGAACAAACAATGACACAAATATCATAAAGGATGTACCATTTTTATCAAAATACAAATTGAGAATTGGAAAAAGAAAAAAAACTGGAACCCTGACTGTTTAGCAGATGGTAAACCAAAAACACATAGAACGAATAATCTAAGACGACCAAAAAAGAAATGGAAAAAACCACCAGAAAATATAATCAAAATTAATACAAATGGATCAACCAAAACTAATGGTGATTCTAGTTTTGGCTATATTTTCAAAAATAGCACAGGTAAACCAATTTTCCTCTTTGGGGATAAATGTGGTTTCTCAACCCCTCTGAAAACAGAAACTCTAGCAGTCAGAAATGCCCTGGTAAAGGCTTATGAATTAGGCATTACCGACATTTAACTTGAATGCGACAACCTTACTATTGTGAACGTTCTTAAAAAAATCTGGCACTGTCATTGGGATATTGAAATTTTAATTTCTGATATCCTTTGTGTTTTACAACTTTTTTCTTCAGTGCATATTTGTCATGTCTTCCGAGAAACAAGTGTGGTGGCTGATTTCATTGCAAAGTTGGGCAAGCGGAGTTCCTTGGAAGATATATGAGCTAATCTAGAACTTGTAATTCTCATCCGCAAAGATGCTATAGACTGATAAACCGTTTCTTCTGTGGTTTTCGGTCTAATTTTTACCTTATAAAAAAAACCACTACTTAATTACAAAATTAGCCTAAATTCATTTGACATGTACAAAGTATGCAAACGGTTCGGGTTCGGATTTAAACACGTCGGATTATAATTTACGAATTAAAAATTGTGGGTCAAGTTGTTGCATATTAGATATGGGTTCAGACTCACCCAACATATCGAGAGTGTCATGTCATATTTTAAAAATAATTATTAAAATAATATTTAAATTAAATTAAAACTAAAAATATTATTGTTATATGATAATTTAATTATAAAATATATTATAATATTCAATATAAATGACATAACACAAGAAGAAAAAAAGTTGCTCAACTCAACGGGTCAACCCAATCCGACCAGACCCATAAATTTGCGGGCTTCGTGGTTCGGGATTGTTTCGGATCTGATTAATTTTTTTGGGTTATTTACTTATAAATTATGGGTCGGGTCGGATTTTCGTATTAGGTCAAATATTATCAGTTATTCATAACAGATGTCTTTTATAAAATTTCTAGGAAGGAGGATGGATCTCACCATAGTATTCTTGTATCATAATTGATAATAGTAGAAAATTGTTTAAATGGTAAAGGGTGTATTTTTAAGTGGTGCATTTTTGAACGGCTCATAGTTGTTTGATTTTGACCATTAATGATAATTTTAAAAGTAATGTGTCCTACATGTTTCTGTTTAATAATAAAACGGAAAATCGACCAAAATAATGGAAAACTAGTGTAGTACCCGTATCTTGTACGGGTGAACGTATTTAAGTAGTTTTAAGAAAAATATATCTTATTCATATTGTTTAAGAATTATATAAATGGAAGATTAAAATAACAATAAATTTGTTGGTTAAAAACATTATGTTCAACATTTTATTGTTAATTATAAAACTCGTATAAACATATTATATTTCATTCCTACCTATTCTCATACATGTTGTTAATTATATTGGTAAAGTGTTATCTACTCGCAAAATAACAAATGTGATATCATTTAATCAATAAAATGTGATACAAAATAATTGCGATGAAGATTAAATAAAGATAATTTTCAATTTATTGACTACAATGTATTAATTCATCAACGAGTCATTAAAACTTATTTGGAACAAAAAGTATTCCCTCTTTTCCATGTTGATGATGTTCATTATCAATCAAGTTGAACGAAACACGTTGTCATAAATCAATAGAGAGAGAGAGAGAGTGCAATGCAATTTGTTTCAAAATTCAAATTTTGACTAATGAATATAATTCATATTATTTATCTAGTCACATTGGTGAGTTGTTATTTATCTAGACGAATTAGATAGATCGATAGTGAAATACCCCAATATATAGTACAAAAAGGGTATAAGTGTCATAATTTTGGAAGGGAACCAGATCTGGAAATTTGGGGTAGAAAACCCCTTCGATCTCCTCCATTTAGTGAGCCGTGCCTTCTTTCTTCCCTCAGCTGCTCCCGTTCCCGCCGGTGGTCACTATCTCCGAGCTCCGCCGTCATCGTCACCTCTCTCCCTTAGTCCAGACCCCTTCGACAGACCGCTGCTGCACAGAACCATGAGTTTCTGTTGCCCAGAATCGTGAGTTGCTGCTGTACAGACCCATGGATTTCGGATGCACATGGACCGCAAGCTGTTGCTGAAGAGTGAAGCTGCGAGCTGCTGTGCGAGCCACCACTGTTCCAGCGAGACCGCCAGCTGCTGTTCGAAGCCGTGAGAGCCGCTGTTGCTGCTGCTGCACTTCCGGCGAGGTGAAGCTCGGTCCCGGCGTCGGAACTAAGGCCGATGACGAGGTAAGTGCAGCTATGATGTTATTGTTGAACGACACCTTCTCGATCTGAATTTTTAGGGCTTCGATTCTGCTGAGCCATGTATGGACTGAATTGGCTGAATGGCAAGGATAATGTTTAGCAAATTAACCTTTGTTGTCAGCTGATTACTTTCTGAAATTGGTAGCTGAATTGAACGATTGTGTTGTTGTGTGCAGATTATGTTGTTTGTGCGCAGATCTGTATTTGGCAGATTGTGTTGTCGGTGTGCAGATCATTGAGCAGTGGTACGTATTGGGTTGAATTTTGTGTGGTTTGCTGAATTAATTTGAGGTATGATTCTAGGGTTTGAAATTGGGGGTTTATTAGTTGTGACTTAGTATGAGTTAATTAATGCAGGAAATTGTTTGGGTTGTTGTTACAGGTTTATTCCGGATTGGTTGGCGAAGTTGGTGAAATTTCTGAGGTCGTGGTTGTCGAGTTTGAGGCAAGATAATTCTTGCTAACCCTCCGTATATTTTTATAAAAGTACTTTTGTTCCTATCTTGATTCCGTAATTGAGTTTATCCTTGTCTGATTATGTTAATTTGGAATATCGATTGTGGAGTTACTTGGTTGAATGTGTGTGTGTTAGTAATTGTGATTGTTTGAAAGTGTGTGAATACGTGTGTGTGTGTGTGCGTGTGTTCGTATTTGTCTCGGGTTGTGTCTGATTAAATGTTGACGTGGTAGTCAATTGTGACTAAGTATGATTGATTGAGTACGGGTGTGATGGTGGATTGTTGTTGGTTAAATTGGATTAATTGACTATATTATTGCTTGGTTGAAATGTGTGTTGATGTGTGATGATATGTGATAATGTGTGATTATGTGATTTTGATTGTCGTTTGTGCTATTTGATTGAGTGTCGGCGTGGTGATGGATTGTTGTTGATTGAGAGTCCAAGGGCCAGGTGATGATAGCCTCACCAAACATCGTAGGGACCGAGTATCGCCTACGTTGTTAAGGGCCAGTGTTAATTCAGAGTCAAAGGGTCAGGTGATGATAGTCTCACCAAACCGCATAGGGTGCACGCCTACGTCGTTAAGGGCCAAGGGTTGGATGGTGAAAGTCCCATCCGGAAGAGTGGTGATTCAGGGCCAGGTGATGATAGCCTCACCAAACCGCGTAGGGTATACGCCTACGTCGTTAAGGGCCAAGGATTGGAATTGAATTGGAGGTGTTGGAGGTTGTGTGTGTTGGTTATGTGATGAATATTGGTTGTGTACTTGATTAAGTGGTCGTGTTGATGATATTGGTGGTGTACTTGATTAAGTGGTTGTGTTGGTGATATTAATTATGTACTTGATTAAGTGGTTGTGTTGGCAATTTTGGTGTGTGCTTGATAATTGGTTTTTGTTGGATGTTGATTGTTATTAGTGGTGGTTGTGGGTCATTGTTGGCCATTGGTTATGGTTGTGAAATTACGTGTGTTATAATTGTTAATTGTAACTAATCAAAGTTGTGAATCTCTATTGATGTGGATGCTGGTATTAGCTAGTTACGGATAGAAGGGTATATTGATTGATTATGAAGGTCGGCTGTGTGGATTGAGTGTGAAGGTTGGTTTCCCATCTTGAGGGTGTGGGCCAACATGGTTTGAATTTGAGCGTATGAGTTGCGGTCCATGTTAACGAACAGGCGGCACCGGAAGGGTGGCTGGCCTGGGTCGTTATTTTGTCATGTTTATATATGTGATGATTGTCTTGCTTGTGCTTATGTGTTCGTTGATGCGAAGGTTGGTTGGAATGTGTTAGTACAGTAGTGAGTTCGGTATGTTTGGTTAGCCTTGGTTACGTGTTGATCGTAATATATGTATATATGTTTTGTAAAGTTGATAATTGAGGTGTTAGTAGTAAAGAGAAAGATGGATTGGATGTGTTAGTAAAATTGGATTGGATCGTCTTATCCGTTTATACTTGTGGTGAGGTTGATGTTGGATTAAGTGATGTTAGTATATTGAAGAGTTGGATAAGAGTGAGAATGAATGGTTATGTGTTAGTGTGTGTTTATGTTTTAATGTGTGGTCGATATTGGTTGGTTGATATGATAATGATATATATATATATTTATATATGGTGTGTCATGTTGTTGTTTGGTATTATTTGATTGTTGTGATTTCTCTGTGTTTTGAAACTGTTTTGGCTTGAGGAGTCTTGCCAGTCTTGATGGAAGACTGACCAATTTTGGTTTACGTGCCGTGGTTGACTAGGGTATCGGGTCTCCCAGTCAACCAAGCTTTGCAGGTTTGCAGCAACAAGCGGGTTCTGGATCACAGATGTGTCTTCACAGTTAAAGATTTAGTTTTACTGCGGATTTGAAAAGGTTGTATTAACTATTCGTTGTTTTGGAATTAAACTGATGCATTGAGTTGGATGAAAGGTTTAAGTGTAGTTTCAAACTTGAGCAGGGATTTTGATGTTGTTAACTTTTGTGTATTGGGAAGAGTTTTGGGATTTCTTTTCTTTTAAAAACCGCCTTATAGTCCTTCGGGACTATGACACTGTAGCACCTCTGGCCCGGGGTGTTACAGATAGATATTAGATAAAGTTATATTTGAAGGAAACTATTAATGGAATAACTATTTAATTGCAAATCTTAAGCAAACAAAAATTAGTGAGAAAATAAATTAATAAAGTAAAAATATAGTTCGATTAAACCAAAGAAAATCTTAACAAAAAAAAATCTTATAAATTGTAAATAATTAATAGGTAATAACTTATAAGATGCAAAAAACATTACGGTCAAATTTAGTTAGCTTAACTGCCAAAAATAATTTACCTAGATCAAATGATAATGAAAATTTAATATTATAATAATATCTCTTAACAACAAAGGCTTCAAAATTTACATATTTTATCTTAAAAAAATTAAAAGATTTTTTTAGTCAACTGAAATTTTGATTGTGTAATCACCTTTTATCTTAAAGAATGCTTTACTCTTATTCCAACTTTTTATATACCATTTTTTTATAAATAATAAATAACACCGTTTTATGTTTTAGAATATATAGTTTGTTTGTATAATAATAAATATCACTCTACATATTGTTTTTCTTATTGGCATAAATCAGGTCAAAATACATATAGTACTTGTAAAATTTTGTTGAACAATTTATTCAAAAAAAAAATGATAAAAAATGTTAGAATTATCTGTTTAAATTTGTTAGTTTACAAATTAAGAGTTGTATTTACAATTTAAAAAAGTAAAAAAATTATAAAATGTGTGATCAGAATTGTTGTGATGACTGTGAATGAAAGAGTTTTGATATAGATATTACATATATAATATTCGGCCCATGTGAGGATAATTTTCTCCGGATAGATGGATATAATTAAATAATAATAATAATATAAGGCTTATATAGTGCTACTAGTTAAACATAATATTATAAAAAAAGTTAAATAATAATTAAGGTGGGAGAGAGATTGCATGATATATATAATATGTGTTGATATATTATTGTCAAACTATATCATAAGTAGAAAATAAAATGTTGAGATTTTATTGTACACTTATCATTAATAAAAATATAATTTATCCAATAAATGTGTAGGAGTCGGTTTGTATGCTAATAATTAGAATGAAGTAAATAATTAATTTGTTTAGATTTGTTGGTTTAATTTTTATTAAAATTTGTTAGATTTAAAATTTGCTAAGTTAGTGATACAATAATAAATTTTAAATTTAAAAACCCCACAATTTGAAGGCCCACAATAATTTTGATGGTTTTTTATATAATAACTTTAATATATATATATATAAATATAGATTTTGCTGAATATTTCATATAATAATAAATTAAAAAAATATAGCATTAACAACCTCTTAAAAACACTCTCATGGCTCTAAAGGGGAGAGTTTTAATATATATATATATGGATTCTTTTTACCAATTAAATCTAGTATATATAATAAAACAGAACATACTAATGTCATATGACACTCTCATATTTAATTTATGATATGTTATTTTTTATTTTTGTAAATAAGTTTAATTATATATTAAAGGGTTATGTCCTTAAACCTATTACTAATATTTCTTATTTAAATACAAATCAATTATGAAGATTATAAATCAATTATGAAGATTGCAAATCAATTACAAAAGATTACATTTTTCTAAAAAGGACTAAACAACATGTGTATTCTTCAACAAAATATAATTGGCAAAATTCCATTGAGTTTTCTTCCTATGGAAACTCTATGGGTTCTAGATCTTTGTTTGCAGAAGTTGAGAATCAGGGTTAGGTTTTATAAGGTACACAATATATGATGATGCAAATAAGCCAAATCTATCGAACTGTAGACTGCACATACCCTTGGATGATTAAAAAGATTTAATTTTGTATTGATCAAAATGGACAGTTAAATCTGATTCCCAACATATCAAACACATAACAAAATGGATGAAACACACCGAAATACCCCAATAAAGTTGATGATGGCAAATTAGTAAATTAATTAAGGTTTTGCTTAAAATGGGAGAAATGGAAATTTTGGGGATTTAATCCCTAACCTCACTCGGTCTCTCTCTCTCCTTCCCGTGTTCGATTTCCCTGTGAGCAGCCAGCCAGCTTCCTTCTTCCCCGACTCCCTCCCCTGTGTGCAGCCGTCGTTCTCCTCCGGTAAGCCAACCCCGAAGTCGTCCCCTTCCCCCTCTGTTCGAACAGCTTCCGAACCCAGTGAAGTCGTTGTTGCTGCGACTTGGGTACTGCTGCTGCTGTTCGTGGCTATGCTGGTTCACCGGTGCGTGAAGCCACGGTGGAGCTGCTGAGTCGAGCCACCGAAGAGGCGAGCCGAACCTCTGTTGAACCGCGACGAGCTGCTGCACAGATCCGGATCCGCTGCTGTCCACTGTTGTGCTGTTGCCCCGTCTGCGACGTCTCAGGAGAATGGTAATAACTGTTTGCTCACTCATTATTTTGGTCTGAAATTTTGAGGAGGTAAACTAGACTCGTAGATATAACTCTTCGAGTTGGAATCATCGCATTTGGAGTCCTGAGCAGGGAGAACGAATTTTTTCAAGTCGGAGCTGCTGTTGGTGTTCTGCTGCGTGTTGTTGCAGTTGTGCTGCTGTCCGCTGTGTTGCGCTGGTGTGGCTGCTGAGTTCCGGCGTCGAGAAGCCTCCTCGGTGACTACCGTTGGTTGTCGACAAGGTAAGCTTATGGGTTAATTTCGAATTGATGTTGTGTTGTTCGAATTGATGTTGTGTTGTTCGAATTGATGTTGAATTGTTCTTCGTGGACAGTGGAAGAGGAAAGTGTGTGACCGTATTGTTGAATTTGAGCTTTGGTTGAATTGTGTGGGGTTTGCTTGATTAGAATTTTTAAGGAATTATTTTAGGGTTTGAAATTGGGGGTTTGTTAATAGTGGCTTGGTATGAGTATTTAACGCCAGGGTTTTGCTCGGATTGATTTCGCAGGATCGTTCGAGTTGGATTTGAATCTGGGGTCGTCGTGGTCGCGCTTGAGGCAAGATAAATCTTGCTAACCCTTCGTATATTTTATAAAATTATTTTTGTTCCTATCTTGATTCAGTAATTGATTTAGCCTTGTCTGAGTAAATTAAGTTAGATTATTAGTTGCGAAGTTACTTGGTTGAATATGTGTGGTTGTTGACACTTGTGTGTGTGTGTTGGATTGTGTATGTCGACACCTATGTGTGTTGGCGGTTGTGTGTTGGATTGTGTGCGTGCTGGTAGTTGTGTGTTGGGATTGCGTGTGTGTGTGTGAATGTATGAGTGTGTTAGTAATTGTCTCGTGTTGTGTTTGACTGAATGTGATGTGGTGGTTGGTCGTAACTAAATATGGATTGATTGTTGTGGATCGATTGGATTATTTGACTATAATTGCTTGGTTGATGATGTGTGATTGTGTGACATTGATTGTCGTTGTGTTTGATTGAGTGTCGGTGTGGTGGTTGGATTATCGTTGATTGGGGGTCGAAGGGTCAGGTGATGATCGTCTCACCAAACCTCGTAGGGAATTGCCTACGTTGTTAAGGGCCAAAAATGTTGAATCAGAGTCGGAGGGCCAGGTGATGATCGTCTCACCAAACCTCATAGGGTGTAGCCTGCGTTGTTAAGGGCCAGATGTTGGATGGTATGAGACCGTCCCTATCCGGATAGTTGGTTTTAGGTGATGAGTGTCTCACCGGTGATGGGTTGGAATGGATTGGAGTTATTTGCTTTTGATGAGTTGAGTTATTTGGTGGAATTGGTCGATTATGGTGATGATTGTTATGTATATCTTTTGGTTGAATTGGTCGGTTATTGTGTTGAGTTATATTATTTATTGGGTTACAATTGGTTGATTGTTGTGATATCTATTATGTGTTAAATGTTGGCTGTGTACCTGAATACGTGGATTTGTGATGAATGTTGATTATGTACTTGATTAAGTGGTTGTGTTGGTAATTTGGTTGTATGTTTGATAATTGGTTTATGTTGGACGTTGATTGTTATTAGTTGTGGTTGTGGGTCATTGTTGGCCATTGATTGTGGTTGTGAATTTACGTGTGTTATAGTTGTTGATTGTAACTAGTCAAGGTTGTGAATCTCTATTGATGTGGATGCTGGTAGTAGCTAGTTTCGGATAGAGGGGTACTTTGAGTTTATGGAATGGTTAAGTGGATGTTGTGGAGGTTGGTTTCCCATCTTGAGGGTGTGGGCCAACATAAGTTTGGGTCGCGGTTTATGGTAGAACAGGCGGCACCAGAAGGGTGGCTGGCCTGGATCGTTGTTTTGTTATGTTGGTATTATGTGTTGATTGTCTCGTTGATGCTTATGTGTTTGTTAATGTGAAGGTTAATTGGATGTGTTAGTGCAGTAGGGAGTTCAGTATAATTGGTTAGCTTTGGTTGTAAGTCAGTAGTAAGAGATGTGTATGTTTCATAGGGTTGATGATTGAGGTATTAGTATTGGAGAGAAAGTTGGATTGGATCGTTTTTTTCGTTTATGCTTGTGGTGATGTTGAGGTTAGATTGAATGAAGTTAGCATAGTGAAGAGTTGGATAAGAATGGGTAATTGATTGGTTATGTGATAGTGGGTGTTTGTGTTTTGACGTGTGATTGGTCTTGGTTGGTTGATATGATTATGATATAGTTATGATATATATATATATATATATATATATATATATATATATATATAATGTGTGGCATGTTGTTATTTGGCTTGAGTTGGTTGTTGTGATAATTTTCTGGTGTTAAACTGTTTTGGCTTGAGGAGTTTTGCCAGTCTTTCGTAAGACTGACCAACTTCGGTTTACGTGCCGCGGTTGGCTGGGGTATCGGGTCCCCCAGTCAATCAGGCTTGCAGGTTTGCAGCAACAAGCGGGTTCTGGATCAGAGATGTGTCTTCACAGTGAAAGATTTAGTTTTGCATCAGATTTGAAATTTTTGGTATTCGCTTCCGTTGTTTTGGATTTAAATTGTTGCATTAAACTGGTTGACAGGTTTTAGTGTTGTTTTAAATCTTGAGCAGGGATTTTAATATTGATGATTTTATGTATTGGGAGAGTTTTGGATTTCTTTTCTTTTAAAATCGCCTTATAGTCCTTCGGGACTATGGCATTGTAGCACCTCTGGCCCGGGGTGTTACACACACATTCAACTATAGAGCAAGTAGCACATTGTTCTGCTAAATTTCAAATTTATAATTGAAGAAATATTTGTTCCTGAAATTATAAAGTATTTCGTTTAGACCATTCTTAAGTTATAATCTATAGACTGCCTTGAATAGTAGGTTCATAAAAAAATATTAACTTGAACTTAAAAATAAAATTGTCATAACAAAATTATTCTTATAATGAGAATGGAGTTTAACTGAACAAGTGAAGAGAACTCAAGATGTACATGCAAACATCTACTAAGGAGTCTATATTGTAGTTTTTCATACTCTGAACATGTTATAATGATATTCCTACAATGAGAATTGATTTTAAGAGTTTGGATCATATGCGGAGCACTCTTCCCGTGCGGACGTGCGGAGCATGCACTTTAGGGCCTTATTTGTGCACTTTAATGTCTTATTTGTGCACTTTTTCAAAAAAAAATTATTTTACAAATTGTTTTCCAAGCATTTTTCAAATTTTTTGCAAAAGTGCACAAATAAGGCTCTAAAGTACACAAATAAAGCCATATAGTGCATGTCCGCACGGGAAGAGTGCTCCACACCGGAACCGCACTCTTGATTTTAAAGCAGAACACTTTGAATCAGAATTCAATGGTCGGTAGAGCTGTATTCACAAAACTTTATGCAACATGTTTGAATAACTTATTAGGAAAGAAAATATTAGTAGAATATTATTTATAATTAGCAAGATCATTTTTATATTTTTAGATAGTGTTTTGCTCGGTATTATATTTTCGTTGTACTGTTAAGTTTTTCATTATTATATTCTGATTATAAATGTTGTCTTCAACGTATAAGACTCCCCAAAACCGTAGACTGAAGAGAGTTTACAACAACAACATTTTCTATCGTGAGCATGTATTTATCTCTTTAGTGTCGTTTAGTTTTGGCTCTTTGTATATTTAGATATGATATTAATTTTGATTTTGTGGACTTTTTGCTCTTCTCTCTACCATGTTCTCAAGGTTGAATTCCGCTCTTCTATTTATAGAACTTGTTTTTTAAAGTAATCGGTTATCAAAACCTTTAACATACTATACACTTTATCATATCTTTTTTTATAACGGCAAATATCAGGACCCTTTCAAAAGAAAGACTATCCTAAATTATTCGAATGGATGATCTTTACAAACCGAGTACCAAAACTATCAAAAGTAGAGTTCAAACTGATGAACTCATATCTACTATTAAGAAGTCGATCAATAGTAGTAGCAGAACTACAAGGGGAAAGAAGTTGTTGGAATTTATGGAGAGCAGTAGGCGGAATGGGATGTGTAGCAAGAAAATCAGCAATACGATTAGCTTCGCGGAAGCAGTGATGTACCTGAAAAGCATCAAAAGAACATAACAACGCAGTAATGTCATTAATAATTGTATGAATTTCCCAAGGAACTTTTCAGATGCCCCTGATATAATTGATGACAATAAGGTTGTCACGTTCTATAACTAAATTTCTAATGCAAAGCTTAGCAACTTGTTGAATACCAAATAGCGCGCCAAGAGCTTAGATTTCAGGGCGGAGGTCGATGGAATATTGTCACGATGAAAGGAAAGAATGATGCCTCGGTAGTCACGCAAAAGGTACCCTAAGTGTGATGTATCATCTTGTTTCCCGGATCCATCAAAGTTTAATTTGATCAAGTTGATCGGAGGTTTCTTCCAAATAATGTTGGTAGGGCGCAAACGATTATGCTTTATATGTGCTTGGGTAAAGGATGTGTTTAAAGTGTTCCAATCATGGAATTGGAAGAAGGCTTGGTCTGACGGGCAAGTTTGATCTTTGAAGTCGTCTCTTCTAAAAATCAGATTATTTCTATAATTCCAGAGAGACCACTATAAAAAAGTAAAGGTGTAAGGGAAGAGTTAGAATATCTGAAGTATTCGAAGTTGTAGTGAAAGCCGGATATAAACTGAAGGGAAAAAGAAGAATTAATTATGGTTTCTAGTTTGGATATCATAGTTTGAGTGAAAGGTGAAAAAGAAATGATTTAAATCATCATCATTGCAGTGACAAAGAGTACATATAGAAGGAACTTTAGAAAAATGGTGATTGAGTCGTTCAGTAGTAGGTAAGGCATCCACCATGGCTTTCCAAAGAAAGTTTTGAATCTTAGGATGAATTTTTAACTTCCAAATCCATGAGAAAGAATTAATTTGTGGAATTGGTAACTGGTTGTCAATAATCTTACGTGTGGATTTGACTGTGAAAGTTCCATCAGAGGTCAATTTTCAAATGAGACGGTCTACCGATGGAGAAGATAGAATGTGAACATTAAGTATTTTTGTAATGACAGAGGGGGGTAACAAAAGTTGGAGGAGTTGTGCATTCCATTCATTAGTAGGTGTAATGAAGGAAGAAATTGTAATATCCGGATCAATGGAATTTTTGAAGTAAGTAAGAAGATTACCTTTCGGGAGCTAGGAGTTAGACCCGAATTTAACCTTTTTGCCATTCCCAATTTCCCAGCATAGACCTTTGTGAATCTGATCCCGAAGATGAAGGAGTTTGGAAACCTGCCATGACTGTTTAGACTTCTTTTTGTAAGAGAATAGGTCCATGGAGCCAAGGTATTTTTTCAATAATCAAGACGACTCCATAGAGAATCACGGCCAGTTAATACTTTTCATAATAATTTCATTTTATAAAGCTTTATTCATATCAATTTCTTTGTAAAGGCCTAAACCCCCCGGAAGACTTAGGAGTACGTATGCTATCCCAGCTAATAAGATAGCGATACTGAGGGTTTGGTTTGTTCCAAAAAAAGTCTTTATTAATTTTGTCAATCTCATTACAAAGAGAAGAAGGAAGTAGACAACTTTCCATTGAGTAATTAACTTTAGATAATAAAATAGATTGAATGAGTACCAAACGTCCAACTTGAGATAAAGAATTGGCTTTTCACTTAGACAATTGTTTTTTGAGACTAGTCAAAGAGTAGTCAAAAATTTCTTTTTTAACTTGTCATCTGACAATCGAGATGCCGAGGTATTTTTCCATTGAAGTGGTAACTGGATACTAAGAATAGATGCAAGGGAAACTTGTTGTGCTGTAGAAATATTGGAAGATGTCTGAAAGGAGCTTTTATGGAAGTTAATAAATAATCCTGAGGTACGGCTGGAATTTTGAAGGATACGTTGAATACATAACATATTTGTTTGGGATGCATTAGCGAAGATGAGTGTGTCATCTGCAAAAGTAAGAGATGAGATACAAGTTCCATTGCGAGTGAGTTGAATACACACTCTACGATTTCGCTGTCCTGATTCAATGGTAAGTGTTCGAGAAAAGAATTCCATGGCAATAATAAAAATAAAAGATGCAATTGGGTCACCCTGTCGAAGCCCACATGAGGAAGTAAAAATAGGATCAGGTACATTGTTTACATGGACAGAAAATAATGTAGATTTGATGCAAGTCATGAGAAGCTTAACCCAATTGCCATAGAATCCAAACTTCAGGAGAATTGCATTAATAAAGTCCTAATTAGGTTTGTCCTGCCTTTTTCATGTCTAATTTAAGTGTCATCTAACCTTTCTTCCATTTAGTTTTAGTATAGAAGAAGTGAAAAATTTCATGAGCAACTAATATGTTTTCTTGGATTAATGGCTACGATCATTCATCGTTTATATATACATGTCATATATAAATATAATATTCCAAAATTTTAAGCTTTGAATATATCATATTTTCTAATCGTTATATGGAATCAATCCACATTAATTGCACGTTTTATCAATTTGGGTAAAAATATATATCACGCACGTAAACATATTGTTGACCTGTTCCATATTCTAAAAATCTATTTTTCAGATATTTATTATTTGTATTTTTTATTTGTTTATATATATATATATTTTTTTTTAATATCTATCTATAACTATATATTAAAACTCTCACACTTAGAGCTACGAGAGCATTTTTAGGGAAAAGTTATTGAGGTGTTATTATTTAATTTATTATTATATTAAGTAATAAAAAAATCTATATATCTATATTAAAATGATTTATTTTTGAATCACCAAAGAGATTCTGGACCCACATTACTCATGTGTCAAATTATAAAAATTAACAAAGTTTGATGTTAACCAACCAAGTATTTGAATTTTAAATAATATATCTTACATTATTTATGTTTATTTACCTGATTATCAAATTTGATTTTAACCAACCAAACTTTTCAATTTAATGTACGGTATTAGTGATTTTTTTAATTGTTAAATGTAACAATTCCCATTTAATCTAATATTTATTTGCTATTAAAATAATATAAATCATAATCCCACTATTTTTAGCAAATCTTATTTCTAAGAACATTGCAATTTTATCTTATTTCCAAAAACATGACAAATCTTATCATAATTTCACTCTTCTTTTCGATATAAATCGTAGTATTAGCTACGTTACTACTCCAATGACAATTTTTACACCATAAAATAATTAAGAACATGTTAAATACAATTTTTTTTTTCTAACATATGATTATGGCATAGGTTAAGCACTTAATTTTAGAAGGATTTTGTTAGATGTAATTATATCAGAGATTTTAATATTTTGTAAAAGGGTTTAAGCATTACTTTTTAGGGAATAGTTTTTAAAACGAGAATTCTTAACATATGCCCTTAGGACATAGGTTAGAAAAATCGATATAACAATTATTAGCATTAATTATTTAACGTATATTTTAATTATTCCAAAAGTTTTGAGTATAAAAACTTGTTTATTTTTTCTTTAAGTACAAATACACATCTAAATAAACTCATCATAACAAACATGAATAACCTTTGGTATATTCTAACTATCTCAAACTCTTTACTTCAAATTTTTTGATGTTTTTTAGATTATGATTTACAATTAGTCATTAAATTATTTCTATTTTTCATTTTTTCATTTTTGAGTTAATATGATTGATATTTTGATATTTTTGAATAATTAATATTAAACTAACATATTTTTAATATAGCATTTGAACATATCACTTTTAAAGCTAAAATTTTGTTATAAGTACACATATTTATGTTTAACTAATATTATGACTTATAATTTTTAATATTAAAATATTGACAAAATTTTAATATTATATGTTAATATAATATAGTTTATTGAAAATACACGATAAATGGTAGTGGAATATATACATGACTTCATCAAAAATATCATGTGTATGACAATAATTGCATGATTAAAAATAAAAAAGATAACTGTACAAGAATAGGTATGAATAAAATATAATATATCTATATAAGTTATATAATTAACAATAAAATTTTGAACATATTGTTATTTCAATCTTCTATTCATATAATTCTTAAACAATATCACTAAGATTTTTTTCTTCTTAAAACTACTTAAATACAACATAATTTAATTCAATTATAAATAATTATTGATAATTTTATGAATTTAAGTTTACCCGTACAAGGTACGGGTAGTGCACTAGTAATTTTTAAAAAGAGAAGTAAATATTACTTCTTCAAATAGTTCAAATTCCAATTATATCCAAAAGATGAATTATATTCATGTTACTTATGTTTGTGTAACTATATTCCTTTACTTAAACTGTCTGATGTGAATATTAATTATTCGATATTGTTTTACTTAAATTCAAGCTTACCATAAGGTCTTTTATGTGAGTATGTGCATATATCCAAATTTACTAAAAACATTACTAGGATTAATTTAAAAAACATAATTTGACATGGATTTTAGTATAACATGTTTTATGTGATTATCGGCCTATATAACCAAATTTACTAAGAATTTTATTAGCATTATCATCCATTTTTAAATGAGATCTAAACAATTATTGCCACATAGATGCAAATTTTTAAGAGAAATAGCAACCAATACCCCCTTCACTAACCCATTTGTATATCTACCCTATCTTTTTTGTTTTTTGCAAATATATACCCCGTCCAAAAAAATTTCCTTTTGTTTTTGCAAAAAATACCCCCAAATAAAAAGGTAAATTAAAATTATACTTTTCTTTTTCTTTTGGAAAAAAATATGACATGGCAATGGTTTTGTTTTTTAAAAAAATAAAAATTTAATTCTAGCCAAATTTGAAATTGAAATACAGAAAACTGAAATGGTTTTTCAATTTTCACTTCATCGTCTCCATCCTCCTGTAAACGAGAGGTTCCTGAAGAACCCAAAATCGAAGCCGAAAGGTTTCCCCTGAAGCTCCATCGTAAACTCGAAAGGTTTCGCCTGTTGTAAAACTCCATAATCAGGTACATCGTTAGCGGGAGTCGCGCTTCCGATCCTTCCTCTAACGACGGCGCCAAATTGCAGGTGTTCCACCGACGAAGCCATTCAACACCGTTGGCTCGCGCTTCCGATTCTTCCTCCTCCAATGGCGCCAAATTGCAGGTGTTCCACCGACGACGCCATTCGGCTCGCGCTTCCGATACAATTTCCTCTTCTGTCTATCTCATTCGAGCCTTCAACACCAACGAGGTATGTCCTTTGTTTTAGGGTTGAAGTTATTCAACACTGTTTTAGGGTAGCTTCACTGTTGTTCATTGGGTTTTAGGGTTGAGTCACTATTGTTCGTTTTAGGGTTTAGTGACTGTTGTTCTTCTGACCTGAAATGAACTGAACTTCAATACAACGATTTATATAAACCTGTGAAAACTGGGTAAAAAAAGACCCTTGTGGTAGAAATGAGGATGGTAACTTAAATTGATTGATATAAACCTGTGGAAACCCTGTATGTCGACTGACTGTACTATTTCGTAAGTTATATTGTTGCAATAAACAATGAGAATGTCAGATAAGTTTTTATTTTTGTCACAATTGCACGAATTACCATTGGTTGAAAACTTCATGTCAGTGTTGTTCATATTTTTGTCACATGGTATAGTTATATTGTTGAAATGAACAATTACAATGTTAGTTTGTGAAACATTGTCGTGTGTTAAAAGTTAATGTTTTTATTTGTCTCACTTTATAGATCTATTCCTCTCGCAACTTCCTTCTCTTCTCCTCTGATCTCTACATCTCAGTATGTTTGTTTCAAATTTTAAGCATTTGTTATAAAAATGAGAACCATTTTGTGCATAAAAAAACTGAAATGTTGATATTCTTTGTTGTTTGTCTATGTCCAGCAGACCAACTGAAGTGCTATAGTCGATTAAAGAATACACAAAGGAATTTGAAATGGCTAAAAAGGTAAAATTTGGTTTAGCTCATTCTGACTAGTTTTTCATATTTCACATCTTGTCATGTAGTTTTTAAATATATGTTCTTTTTGTATTTATTGACCTCATATAATTTGTATTGTTTAGGGTCATTTATTGAGATTTGAAGGGAAAAAATTTCAAGACAAAGTCAACCAAAACTATCGACGTGAAATGCTGAAAAATATTGAGAAATGCCTCTCCCCTGTGGACTGGCAGAGGATAATAGATGGTCCATTTGGACCTACTGTGAAGATGGTTCGTCGACAAACCTTTTCATGTCAGCTTGTGCATTACGTGTTATTCCGTCAAGTAGAAACGAGCAAGTTGTGGGAGACGTGGTATGACATGCAAGGACATCTGCTGCGTTTTTCAATGAAGGAGTTCGCACTTGTTACGAGGTTAAACTATGGTAAAATTAATGATGATGATCTGAAGCCGGATAAGAATGTCGTGAAAAAGGTATTTGATGTACAAAATTTGACCTTGGCTGAGCTGGAGATCCTATTTATGCGTAAACGGGATGAGAGCCCTTTGAAATATAAGATGGCATTATTGACTATATTAGACGGCGTCATTCTTGGGGTTGAAAAAAAGGTTCGCATAAGCACGGGTCATGTCAAATTATTGACTGATATCGATCGATTCACGAAATTCCCGTGGGTAGGGTTAGCTACATTGAAACTCACCAGGGATTGAGTTCAACGGTGAAGAATAGATTGGAGACGGTACACAAGCAGAGACTCAAGTGCAAGATTGAGTTACAAACTCAAGGGGTTGCCAATAGCCTTTCAGGTAACGTATTTGTATGTAATGTATATAGTTTTGAAGTTGGTATTGTAATTACAATATATTGATGGTTTCTTACAAGAAATAAGAATCATACTAATAAGAAAAATTGCGCTTCAGGTAGGGCTATTTGAAGTTGTAAAACAATTGCTTTAGCATTTGCACATTTGGTGGATGAGGAGGCCTATCTACGCGGTCTATGATGGTCATCCGATTCACAACCTGATGCGACGATTGTGGAGTCTTTCTTGGGGAAGGCCACATCCCGTTTTATTCCAAATGTGGTGTTAATATTGGAAGAAGCTGATGTAGAGGTCTTAAAAGGATGTAAATTTGTTGGAGAAGTGAAGGACACTTACTTTGACAAGGCAGTTGAGAAATTCGAGCTAAGTAATAAGAGGTCTATCAATGGTAGAAGAAAAGGAAAGAGTGTTTCGGCCCCTGCCCCGGCTGCGAAGTCCTCAGGCCTGAATGCAAGACATGTGATGTACGCTATGAAAGAGCTTCATGAGCGTATGAGTAATTTGGAAAACCAAGTGAAAGCATGATTTAGTGCTATCAAAAAAACCTTGGGAATAATGGAACAAATGATGAAGAAGAAGACATTAAACAACTCAGATATCCACAACAACTCAGATGCAACAAATGATGAAGAAGAGGACATTGAACATGAGGAAGGGGAGGTAAGATAATTGTCAATAATCGTTATTCTGTTTTGGGAACTTAGATTTTTATTTCCTGTAAGCTGAAGCAGTATTTTTGTCAGAATGTAGAATATGAATGTCATATTAAAAAGTTAAAATATCATTGTTTTTCAACTTGATATTGATACACTAGTTATATTTCTTATAAGTTAAAGCTCTCTTTTTGCCAAATACTATAACAGGAATGTCATAGTAACAAAATAGAAAGTCAATGTTTTTAAGTTGAATGGAGGCATAAAGCTCTCTTTTTGTCGAACTGTATTTTAAGAATGTCATATTTACAACTTAATATGTTTAGATTGATGCACCTAGTTATAATTCTTGTAAGTTAAAGGTAATTTTTTATTTATTGAAGCAAAATATTGTACATGGTCGTGATGAGGATGTCAAAATGGATGGAATGGAAGGGGGGGGGGGGGGGGTGGGTTGCTTAAAATCCCCTACATGATGACAATGATGATGGTGACATTCAAGTCGACAATGGAAATTTAGGATATATGGTTGCTTATGGAAAGCAAAAGGATGATGATGATGGTGCAGGCAAAAATGCCAAGCTACCAGCTGAAGGTAGTGTAGAAAAGTAGAAGGATGATGATGTTGATGGTGCAGGCGACAATGCCAAGCTACCGACTGAAGGTAGTGTAGAAAAGCAGAAGGATGATGATGTTGAGGGTACAGGTGACAATGGCAAGCTACCAGCTGAAGGTAGTGTTGAAAAGGAAAAGGATGATGATGGTACAGGCGACAATGCCAATGTAGAAAAGCAAAAGGATGATGATGATGATGGTGCAGACGACAATGCCAAACTAGTGGTTGAATGTAGTGTAGTAAAGCAGAAGGATGATGATGTTGAGAGTCTAGTCCAAGATGAATGGAAATATGGAGAAACGATGACAAAAGAAGAAGCAAATGTGGAAGGAGAAGAAAAGGCTTGTGAAAATGAAGAAAAAGATAAGAAAGAACGAAAAGTATTCGCAAGGAAGACTCATTCAAAAAAGAAGAAGGATGATGAAGATGGTGCAGTTTAGAATGAAGGGGAAACTACAAAAGGGACGACTAAAGAAGTTCATGTATGCATCAATAATTAAAGATGATGACATACTTTAATAAATCTCCCAACATCTTATTTATGAAAAAAACTTATTTGTAGACACTAGCTGTAATGACAAAAGAAGCTGAGGTGGAAGGAGACGCTACCAAAGAAACAATTGGAGTCTCAACAAGAAAAACCCGCTAAAAAATGCAACTTCTAAACAGAGGGACCATCCTGTCAGGAAGAGAGGACTGTCAAGACAAGCCGATAATCCCAAACGATGCAAGGCTTCAACGTCCAAAGGTATTTCAGACACGACTAGATTGTGCCTTTGGTTAGACGCGAAGGAAAGGTTAGGAAGTTGTCCCTCCTGTAAAAAAATTGAGCAAACTTGTATTAAATCCTATTTGCGCGTTTGGTGTTGGTGTCATTGTAGGGATTAGTGCTTTTAGCATTTGTTATCAAGCATGTAGGTCATAACTACGAAGTATGTACCTGATGACTTTGGTTTTTTTATGTAAGAGGATGAATTAAATTTCGAATAGTATTTCTTGTAAGTGGTAAGTATCATGGTGTAGCATGGTTGATTCTACATGTCAGAGTGCCAAGACTTTGATGTCGCTCTTCATGTAAGTTTTGCAAATTCAAAAACAATGCCAGCACTAGACACACAAACAATAGTTGCCAGTACACTGGATATCATTACATTACTAGAAAAAAGGATAGTTGCCAGTACTCAAAAACTGATCGACCAACACTAGCATCACATCGAAATTTTATGGATCCTGCTCCTTCACGCGAAAAGCACAACCTTCATAGGCGCTATTTGCAACATAATGGCATAACATTTTGCGCCAGTGCCAATCCTATCAATGGCCAACAAAACGGTTACGCAACATTTTAATGCATCTGATAACAACTAAGTTTTTTTTATCGATAAATACCTTTCTAATAATATAAGGGTTTCCAACAATAATAAGCAATGATCTGGCACGAGTCATGGCAAAATTGAACCTCTTCAGGTTACTCAGAAATCCCAAACAGAAAGTCATGTCATATTCGTCGTGTTTCTTGGTTGATCTGATGGTTGACAAGATGACCACTTCCCTTTCTTTACTCCGAAACTGTTCAACCCTGCCTATCTTAATATCAGTCATATGTAGAGACCTAAAAGCCTTCCCTATCTTTACTACTTGTTGTGGGAAAGGGGTAATAATCCTGATGTCTTGCTTAGGGACATTCCTTTTTTTGAGCTTATGTACGAGCTCAAACACCTTTCTAGCTTCAATCTTATTAAACCATGAAGGGCTGCCTTTTTCCCTCTCATCCAAGCCTTGGATGCCACAGAACATTACAGGGAAGTTCCCGTTGGGAAGCAGATCATCCCAAGGTAAGGAATATGTGTCACTTTCTTCTTGATATGGAATCAATGCTCCTCTATAAAAGGAACATAAAGAATTTCGGGGTGGCTCCGATAATTCTTCACTAACATTGTGACATAATTGCGATCCCTTGATCTATAAACTTCAAAGTCCAACAACCTCTCCATAAAATACCTTCCCAACCAATAAGCCTCAGTTTGCTTTGAATGAATATCAGGGCCAAGTTGCTTGGGATCACCAGAAAGAACAATAATTGTGTTGTTTTCGTAGAGGGTTGATATGGGGATCATTGTCTCTGGCTCTGAAGCTGGGCTTGCATCATCTAAGATGATGTGGGAGAAGTGGCCACGGTTAACCCCTTTAGCATAAAGGTAAGATGCACTCGTGCATGTTGTTATTATTATCACGTAGTTGTAGAGTGCATCTCGAGAAGGACAAGTGAAGAAACCTACACTATAGGTACAGAGCCTCAACAATGCAACGTTCATTTTTTATAAGGGACGACGTGTGGCATTCAACCTAAAAATATCTTCCTCACTAAGTTTCATCCCCTCGCAAAGGATTTTCTCTAAGTTGTGATCTGCCGCGCAATTTGAAGAAGCACATACCAGTTTCTGAGAATTTCGTCTAGTTTTATATAGTTGGAGGATCACCTCCACCAGTGTTTTTGTCTTTTTTGTTCCCGGGGGTCCATAAATCATATAAGGAGATTCTCATCTACACCCTAAAATTAAGCGAACAACATTTTTCTGCTCCTCGTTAAGAAGATGTGAGATATGCACAACATTGTTTGTTGTAATCCTCCGCTTTCCATGATACTCATGGGGAAAGAGGAACTTTTCGTGTAATGCCTCTGCAGATAGAATGGGTTGACGGAGCCTACTGAAATTTACCTCGTTGTACACAAAACAGATTTCATACAGATTGCTATCTCCGTGCCTTCGGTAAAATCCATCATGAAATTGCAATAATACTTCATCAGCCATAACACGGTGGATCCAGCCCTGTTAAAACAACATTGGCAAGTTCAACATGAGAAAACAACATTGGCAACAATAATTCGTGCAATTATGACAAAAAATATGAAATTCTATGACAAAAATGTTAACACCATTGACATGAAGTAAAAAATTAGCTTCACCCAGTTTACCACACATACTTGATCAAGAGAATATTCCCCATAGACATTTACCACATCTCCACGGACAAGTGAGGGCCTTCTTTCAGCAAGTCCTGGCACTTTAAGTGCTAAAAAGTCAAAATCCTTTTGTCTCAAAGTAACAGACTTCATATTATAAGCTTTCACATAGTCTTGTAAACAAATATAAAAAGAAAATCATTCAATAAGTTGATACTACGAGAGAACCATGCCATCTAGCTATCCCCTCAGTCCCCATACCCCCATACAGAGAAAATATAACAATTACCATAATGAGAAGTTCTTTCATCCCTAACAACGCGTTGAAATACAACGCATAATTTTCTTCTGTTAAGCCTTGTAAGACAACTTCAGGGATTTCCTCAAACTCAATCGCTTTCCTTATTTCTGGTGGTATGTTATATGGTTTCTCAGATGCCAAAGCTTTTGGAGACTTCATCTTCAGCCAAGAGGAAGACAACATGTTCAATTCTATCATCAGCAATGTCGATATGCACAACAGATGTGAAAACGCCAATCTCCTTGGGCACATAAGATAACCATATAGTCAGGCTACCATGTGACCTCAACGTTCGGTCCTCCATAGAAAAAGAACCCATAAAATCTTCCTCGGGTATGTCATCTGGCTGGCCAGATGGAGGTTTCATCAGTGACAAAACAAACGAATCTTCAGGATTTGAAGCATAAATGTTCACACCCCAAAGTACCACATCTTCTAAAGTGGTGTTTTATATGATGAATGACGCTACGGCAACATCGATGACATGAACTGATTGAGGCTTTCCTTTAGTAAATGGAAACGGCACATAGACAATGACATGACCTCCTCAGTAGGAGTGGAAGTAGTGACTGAGGGAACATCCATGAAACCAACCTCTCCCTTGTCTCCAATGGTGGATTATTCATCACCCATACCTATTTGGCACTTAATTAAAATCCAACAACAGTTTGTGAGTCCACAAGCAAAGAACCCAACCAGACGAGCTGCTCTAAGGAGATGAAATAGATGAATACTCGAAGGAGATGGGTGAGATGAAGTGAAACAAAGAGAGAGTAGGAGTAGAAACATGTAGATAAAAATACTCAAACAAGAGACACTCAAAGGAGATGGGTGAGATGAAGTGCAATTAATATCTCTGTAAAGTAAAATAGTCAAAGAAGCAGAGCATCGGGAGAGGGAGATGCAATTAAGACATGGAACATTTTGTCAAAATAGCGGTCAAATCTATTAAATATGTACAGACATGGAGCATTCTGAATACAGTCAAAATTGTCAGTGGTACGGTATCAATTTGTCAAAATAGTGAGCAAGAAATGTCACAATACTAATTTAAAATGTCACACGTCCAAGTAAGTATAAGAGAATTGAGGGATTGTGAGTAGAAGTATTCAGCCAGATGTCACGTGTCCTACAAATTAAGTGGCAAGCATTATCATGTAATATGGTAGAATGCAAATTATGTACAGACATGGAGCATTCTTCATGTAATATCTGGAAATTGACAATAAAATTTGCATTTAATACTATCAACCTTAAAGTTTAGTGTTGATTTTTGCATTTAAACTTTAAACTTTAATGTCACATTACATACTAAAGTTTGTATTTAAACTTTAATGTGACATTACATACTAAAGTTTACTGTTGATTTTTGGGTGTTGAAATAACTATCAGTAGAGGAAGATGTGAAATTTTTATTCGTAGTTCTGACATTATTATTCGTAAGTGACATTCGTTTTCCTAAGGACGACATTAGTTTTCGATAATAGTAGAAACAACCAAGTATGACGTAGTATGTTTTGCCGCTTGTGAATCTTTGGTTTTACATTATTTTGGCTCAAATTTTGTTTAAGCTGTAAATGATTTTGTTTTACTTAAATCTAAATCAATTTGTGTACTTTCGAAACCTATACAAGGAAAGAGGAATAACTACCAGTTTATCGGCATAAATTTGAAATGATGAGTTCATCAGTTCAAGATAATTGTGAAATGTTCAGTTCATGATAAAAAGAATTTGGAACATGGAGGTTCAACAGTTCAACAGTCCATCGACATTCTTCTTTCAGTTCAACAGTTCATCGGCGATACAATTCAACAGTCAGATGGGAGAGAGAGGATGTTTGGATTTTCTTACAACTCATGGTGGGAGAATGGGCGGGAGAATCACTACTAGTTCATCGGAATCACTACCAGTTCATCGGCGGGAGAATGTACAGATGGATGTTTGGAGAATGGGCGGGAGAATAGGAGGGAGATGGGCGGGATAGACTACAGTAAAAGGAGGGAATTTTGGGGGTTTTGGAGGGAAAATAATATATAATGATATTTGTGTACTTGTTTTTTTTTCCTTTTTCTTTTCTCCAATTTTTTTTCCTTTTATTTACTTTTTGAATTAAAAGAAAAGATTTATTATTTTGCAAAAATACACCAAATGGTGTATATATGCAAAAAAAATACAAGCATCTATTTTTGCAAGTTACATACCCATTTAGGATATCCATGCAAATCCGTGAATTTTTAATGTCCATCGATAATTCTTAGACCCCTATGGATACACTGATACATACCACCACCTATTTAGTTAACAATCTTCTCTTTTCTATTTTTCTCTACAAATTTTTTCCCTTCATTTATTTGTAATAACGTGCATTCAAATTTCATATTAACTAGGATTCTAAGCCCGTGCTTCACATGGGCATGCGGCTTTTTTTTTGTTTTATTTGGGTATACGGGTTGTACTACTAATAAGCGTTAGTGTAAGTTTTCTTGTGTCATGTGTTATTAGTAAGAAGTCTTTTTGTTGGTCCATACTATTAGGTGTTTCCAATACTTTAGCATGTAGACGATGAATGAACCACATCATGTAATAGAAGTGACAATATGTTGCCTTATTTATAAATAATATATTGTGATGTACTTTGAAAAGCATGATAGATAATTTTCTTTGTGGGCCACATAATATTTTTTCTAAAAACGGCATTTGGAAAGTACATAATTGTTTAATAAAGAAGTACTTGAAAAGTGCAGGAGGGATAAAACACACTTTAATTAAAAAGTACAAATATTCTAACAATTTGGTCTCACAAATATCAGGGTAATGAGAATGAAATCTGGCATAAATACCTTGCAATACATAATAGGAGATATATTCCTGCCCCCCCCCCCCTTCATGTATTTTAGTTTGTAAGTTATGTGTTTCTCCTACTCCCTTGCTGTGAATGTATATGTATGAAATAGGCGATATTTCCCACGGTAGCCTCCTTAATCAGCCGTTCCATCCTCGTTGCAGATTTGGTCACAGTTCTCCCTTCTTCTTCTCCGGCAGCCAGGTGCATATTGGGTTGATTTGTGTTGTGCGAAGAACATGTACGTCCTATCTTTCATGTATTGTCGCTCCCCTTCCGCCGACCAGAAGGATTCCACTTGCTATGCGGCCGCCTTCTTCGTCGCTCGCTCTGGGTGCCGCCTATTAGAGGATCTGTCCTCCTATTTTTCTTGTCGTCTTTTACCCATTCACTTATTTAGTCTACTGTTGTGGATCTATGCAGTATTCTCACATTTACTTCTCCTGGATCAATTTTAGGGTTTCGTCTTCGAATTGGTGCCTAACCGATCCTTGCATTTGGATGTAAATTGAAGGTTTGTGTCCTTGTCCTCGTTTGTTAGGGTCTGCCTGGTGGTTATGGTTTTACTATTCGCTGATTGTATGTAATAAGTATTCAAATGCTGGAGTAACCTCCTTCCTTTATTCGACGGAACTTTAGTGATTGTGAAATTATCCTAGGTTTGTAAGATAATCAGGCGGCAACTATGTCCTGGTGAAGTGGCTTCTTTGTTTGTCTTTGTGTTATTCTGTTCTGCGATGGAGTCGGATGTGTACGGACTGTGCCTTATTTGCGTGTTTATGTTTCTTGTCCCTTATTGCTTTTATTTATTCTTTATAGTGAGATTTTATCTTGTTGCAATGAGACATCGTTTGCTGTTGTAATATGAAGTACATGTCTGAGAGGATGTGCAAGGAAACAATAGGTTGTGATCATCCACTTGAAGTCAGATGTGGGCTTCTTATTTTGTTATTTCTTCATAAGATGGGCACGGTTTTCTTAACCTTAAGAGTGTCTTAAAACCACAAAGTGCATCTGTAAGCCTAGCTGAATACATCATAGAAATGGTAGGATGGTAAGAGCCAATTGTTTGGCCATGAAATAGTTTTCAACGGTCTAAGTGTTTTGTGATGCTTCTGCATTATAAATTTGTGATGCTTCTGCATAATACCCCAAATTACCTAAACTACCTGATAAGTATAATTTACCATATGTTTGGGTAGCGAAGGGGAAACCCTTAAAATAGGGTGTTTCTGTGGAATTTTCATAAAATTATATATTAAAAGAAAAACGAAAAATAAAAATATGTTAAAGACTGAATTATAAGTCGTGCGACGCTTTTGCCCTAAATTTCCCAATCAACAGATCTAGCGGAAGTTGCAGGTATCCGTCCCCAGCCCTCCCCTATGTAGTGAATCTCTGCAGTTGAAGCTTTTGTCGATCAAAGCAAAGATGCTGAGAGGCGAATCACTTTTGTCAAAAATGGCGTTGCTGGCCAAATACGTCATCTTCCCCGGTGCCATGATTGCTTCCTTTACTTACTGTCTTCCCGATTACAATAAGCCGAATAAGAGGCCTTTCGATCCTGTGTAGTATTCTAACTCAACTTGATTTTACGGTGAGTTCTTCAATTCTAACCTCTAGGAGTTCTAGGGTTTGGATTTTAGATTATCGGTTGAATTACATAATTGTTCCAGATTAAGGATTCTTGCGATTTTCGTCTTCGGATAAGGTTTAATACTTTTTGAATTTGATTCTGAGATATGCCTTAGGGTTTTTTTCCTGGTTGGCGGCTCTGTTGTTTCGAGTATTTCTGTAAATCTGACAATCAACTTCCGAAACCTTCTCTACACAAGGATTGAATGTTATTGTTTGTTGATCATGATTCAAACTACAATGTTTTTTGTCCATTTCTATACCTAAATCTGATATATATTTAACATTACTGCGCTGAAATTGATTCAATTACATATAAAAGCCTAGGCAATTTAGATCCTCAATTTTGATTGTGAACCTCCTAATTTATGATTCAAACTCAGAAATAGCCATTCTGAATTTAGCTGCTAGCCAATTGTTAATAGAGCATCTATGTATGTAGAGATCTTCCGATGTGAGGTTGGGGGAATAGAATCAAGGGAATGAGGTTGAAATCAATGACAAAATTAGATGATGTGAAATGACTAAGAGGGATTGAGTTGTTGCAGATGACCTTCATGTAATATGTTCGTAAGTCTTCACCTTGTATGTTCTGATTTAAGAGTTCCCATTTCCACACATTGTCCCGCATAACCTTCTTATTTTACAGACTTTAGAAGCTTCACTCAACACAATCAATATATTTATTCCTCGAGAATTGCTTCTTATTGTTTGTCATACTTTAGAGATTCCATATTTCCATTTTGGTTTTCGTATTAGTTAGGTAGTAGCTAGTATCTATATTTATTTGTTTAGGGATTTCTCGGGTCTAGTATATGTGTTTACTTTGTACTGGTCAATTTGAATTTTGGGTTGATTGTCCGTGTGATCTTAGTTCTTACTGAGTTCTGATTCATTGATTCTGGCTCAGGAATGCATCCATGGTCTATTATGGACTCCTTGGTGTGACAGTCATATGGCAGCGGGAAATGCGTGCAACTTTGGCTTTGGAATAATGAAGTGTTATGGTGGTATGTGAATGTTTGAACATTTGAGACAACTTTGTGGTCCTAAAAACAATTATATCTTTGTTAATTGGGTATTGAAAAATCTTTTTCATTTCAAGTATGGTGTTTTCTCACGAGTCTTTATGTTTAACGTGGTATTTTGACATGTCTATTGACCATTTGATTGATCATATTATGAACATAAAATAACTCAAGTTTTTTTTTTCAATTTCATGTGAATCTAAACTTAAAGCCTTATACATAAATGATTTTTTTTAATTTGTTAAAAATGCCATTTGGAGACAGGAGAGCCCGTAATGTAAAGAAGGGGAGTAATCAAACCCAATTTGTGGTCAATGGATTCAGAGGGAAAAACCAAAAACCATAACAGGGAAAAATAAACATGATTTTTTACAATGTTAAGGTTTTTTAAAATGAATGTGACATACTTGTATAGCTACTAAATGTGAGGCTCAATTATATAAAACTTGCCTGTTTATTGTTGGCCTTTTGTTCCCTCCCCAGGTGCAGCAACTGTAGGAGTGTTCCTTCTGTTGGGACTTGGGGTCCGAGTGGCCGGGCAACAGCAGGGAGTGTGTTTCTGAGGCGAGGAATGTAGTAAGTAAGTGACCACAATCCCCAATATAGAAAGTTTAAGAATAAACTGCTGCACCTCATCAATGTCTTAAATGATTGTATGTCAGAGATTTCTTCCCCATCCTTGTGATACCCCGTATTTTTGTAAGGTTATTTTGGGAATTTTGGAATTTTCCCGAGTACCCGTTGTGTACGTCGGATTAAATACAGAGAGTTTGAGACATTCTGTAATGTGCTTTGTATTTGTAATATTTTTCTCAGTGAAATAATATACAGACAACATGCCTTGGATTTTAATATTCGTTCGCGTACGATAATTTTTATCCCGGTTTAATGTCATGTTCGTTCAAAGCTGAACGGGCGGGAAAAGCTGGTCACGGCGACCGCCGTATAGTCGCGGCGATCGTCATCGCGGATCCAAGAACGGCGACTGCCGTACAAGTCACGGCGCCCGCCATCCCAATGCTCGAGGTGGTAGCTGGCGTGCCAGGCTATGGCGGCGCCCGCCGTAATTGCCGTCATCGTTGTCCGACAGTCTTTGCCCAATGGTCGCCGGCGTGGTTCTGGAGAGCGCCGAACTAGCGTTCGTAGGCCCATTTTTTGTGCTCCAGATGCTTTGGCTATAAAATGAGGTGTTGGGGGAGAGATTTGAGCCATCCCAAACACCGAACCTCTGCCAAATTTTCGTGTCGTCGGAGTTGTGTTTCACCGGAGTTTGCAAGCTCTCGTCGGTGTCGTTTGGTGGTGTTTCCAGCAGCCCTTTAGAAGCCTTTTGGTTGCCTTTGGAGGTCAGAACCCAAGCAAGGCGGAAAGGGGTCGAAACGCGCATCGTTTTGGTGAGATTTCTCTCGTTTCAGTCGTCTGAGTTCTTCACGGCGACCGCCGTGTTCTTCACGGCGCCCACCATGATGAATGCGGCTACCGCCGCCAAGAACAGCGACCGCCGCCAGTGCCCAGAATGCCTTTGTGGCTTTGGCTTGGTTGGTTGTGGTCGTGGCGTCTTTCCTTTCCTTCTCTTTCGTCGTTTTTAGATTCGTACGGCGGTTATGTCGGATCTAACTTAGGGTTCCTTTTATGGGTCGACTCGAAGGTTGTTGTGCTGTCGGATCTATACCCGTGTCGAGCCCGGAATCCAGTTATCGTCGTTAGGCTATTCTGCGGATTAAGGCAAGTGGCGGTTCACTCTTGCTCATTCGTTCCATATTTACATTAATTATCAGTAGTTTATCTGAGTAATTAATTTGGAATGAATACTCTGTTTGTCTGGAAACGGTTTTGATAAACTGTTTTGAAAATCATATAATAGGTTGTATATCTGTTAGAACAACGCTATTATCTGTGATCGCCTTTCGGGCCTTTATGTGGATTTATCCTGTATCTGTTATTGTGCTGTAACTATTTAGTTAGCACTGTTAGATATGAACGTTACTCGGACTCTGTCCAGTCGTTTCTTTATAATCTAGTATCGGGGTGGCTCGTCTCCATCTGGTACTATTCTAAGATCATGATCGGTCTCTTTCACAAGTGTGTAGAGACAGGACACTTAGCTGGTGTCACAAACCTTCCGGTGTACGTCACTCTCGACGAAACGTATACTAAGATGTGTCGTCCCATTGGTGGGGTACACATGTAAAAGTCTAATAACGTGATGTGTGGTTTGTAATATAAATCAGATAAGTGCTACTCTGACGCACATAATTAATAAACCTTCGGCGAGTAGTGCAGCTAAGTTATAGTGCACCTAGGAAAAACTCGTCTCGACTTTGATCATAGTACGTTCTCTTTCCAATCTGGATTCGCTGTATGCGATGAGGTTGGTCGTGAACCGAAGCATGTCAGTCAACTTTTAAATCATTGTTGTTTGATGCTGTAAACATTCCAGATTTGTCATACTTCCTTAAAGACTCAATCTCTTGGAGTCTCTTTTTCGAGTCGATTTCTGTGAAGATTCAGTCTTCCAGAATCTTCTCTGGTGCATACCTCTTGTCTATTCCAGTAGGAGTATGATGGTTGACTATCGTCATCGATTATTATTCGAGAAGCGATGAGTCTAACCTAATACGACTGCTTTGAACCATTCTGTTTTGTACCCTTGCTAGTCTATTCAAGTAGACAAACCCACGAACTTTGTTCTCTGCATGTGGGCTGGTGTCATCCGTTCGATTCGGCACATCAGATCGAAAGTAGCTCAGAAGAATAGAAGGACTATGGAGTCGACGGTGGTTTTTGAACGTTTTAATTATTCCTTTAATCAGGTTGAGATCTTTTGGACGATGACTTTGGTTGTAATGTACTTTCTAAGACTTTCGCTGTTTTTGGTTTAAACTCTGTGTTGGCCTATTCGGGATTGGGTTGTAATCCCGTAACTCTTGTTTCCTTGACAATGTTATGTTTTGGAATTGAATGCTTTGATCATTATGTATCATTTGTATTTCATAAATTGTGTTTCAATGGGAAAGCCTTGGGTGATCTCGGTAAGGAACACTGGGGTCACTGGCGGTAATACCTTTCCAAAAGGGTTAAGTTTTGGGGGTGTTACAGTTGTGGTATTAGAGCTAAAGGTTTTAAAACGGGTTTAGGATTTTTATAAACCATTTATCCGTTTTCGAAAATGCTTTAAAAAGGGCTCTGAATTTTCAAAGTATAAAGAATTTAAAAACATCGTTCATAGTCATGTCTTCTGGATAGTCTGATATAGTAAGCTTGCTTCTATGTCTAGAAAGACTAATTCCTTCATCGTTATTCTATAGGAGATGGGTGCATGTCTCTCTCTGAAGAATGGGTCGGAAGATGCCGAGATGGATTCACCGTCTACCGAGAGGCTAGACTTCCCTATACCCCAGAGGTGCTTCGAGGTTGGAGGCCCGAGTAGCCCATCTGAGGAGATCAAGCATGTGCTTCCTGAGTCGGTAGTTCTGGTGTCAAGGAATGTTATAGTTCCTGTGACAGCGCCAGTGGAGCCACCAAGGGAGGAAGCACTACAAGTTGATGAATCGTCTAGGTACGCGAGTGGGTACTACAATGACAATTACCTGATGGATGTGATTATTGAAGGGAGCGAGGAGGAAGATGAAGAAGAGGACCCCATAGAGGATGACCCCGAAGAGGAAGAGGACCCCATCGAGGATGATCCCGAGGAGGATACCGAGATGGACCTCGGTGGACAAAACCAGGAGTCCGATGACTTGAGGCACTTGCTGGTGGATAGTCAGGAAACGGGGATGCAATTTATTCACCCCAGTACAGAGTTACCACCTATGCAAGAGTTGCCACCAGTGCCAGAGTATGCACCCATGTCAGAAGCTGATTGGGAGGCACTGTATACCGAGTACGGTATTAGGAGAAGTGACATGGAATCTCAGCCTATCCCTACTCCAAGAAGAAGGAGGTCAAAATCCGAGCTGCAGGAGATCCTCCGCCAGAGCGAGGTAATCTCTGCAGAACAGCAGCGTCGGAGGGATGAGCTGATCGCCAGTACTCAGAGGAGAGCTGGGATAGGAGGACCAGTCATGGACGACCCATACCTTACCATGACTGAGATAGGACCATGTGCTTCAGGGTCAAGCCGGGTGCGAAACCCATCGCCAGAGCTCGATGGTGAGCCTAGTCCGAAGAGACCTTGCACGAGTAGCCAGTCTTATGGGAGACATTTTGGAATGCCTTGATGAGAATTGGCGTTGCCTATCGCAATAGTTTCGTTTCTTAGTATTCCAAGTTTGTACTATGTGTAATATTTCAGTATTACGGCAAGTACTCTGGGAAACACTTTTATCTTCGAGCAATGTTGTCCTAGCGCTCGGATGATAAACTTATGTGTAGCTTGTGTAACAGTTCGAAGGTTCATCTATAAAATGCCAAGTTGATCTATTCTGAGTAATTTCTTTACGTTGGTATATTGCATAAGAATATTGCATAATATTAATGTATTGAATGCTTGGAATTGGATCGGTAAACAGATGGTGAACCCAAGAAGCACGAGGAATTCGATTCGAGCCGGTGCTGGGACTAGCCAAGATCCCAGGCCAGCAGGAAGAGGTGTTCAGGATGAGCACGAGTCAGAGTCTCGCGTCCAACAGAGGCGTGAAGGTCAAGATCAGACCCAAGCGCCGACACTATTTGATGCCGTAGCTGTTGAGGCGATTCGCGGGATTGTGATGCAGGCAATTGCAGACGTATTGAGACCCAGTGCGCCTCAAGCGCAAGAAGTGCCTACTCACCCAGCGGTTCCTGATGTTGTGGAGCCCATAAACACTGTGGTTCAAGAGAATGCCGTCAGAGCAAGAGACAGCTATGGTCGCGCTCTTAAGACCATCACTTCCATGGGGCCCGATTGCTATAACGGGAAAGGGGAGCCAGTAGCAGTGACTCATTGGTTCTCCCATATGGAGAGGCTATTTCGGAACGTGGAGTGTACTGAGGCCGAGAAGGTCCATATCGCTTCTCTTCAGCTGAAGGAGGAGGCTAGTGAGTGGTGGGAGAACACATGTTTGGCTGAGAGCCCAGTGTTGACTTGGTCGATGTTCAAGACCAAGATGGTTGATCGCTTTTTCTCTCGTGCTATGAGAGAGGAGAAGCATAAAGAGTTCTTGTACCCAAAGACTGATGGTCTAAAAGTGACCGAGTTGGCGTCTAAGTTCAATCATCTTTTACAGTACGCCCCTGCCGAGATCACCAACGATGCCCAAAAGATCGGGTACTTCCACGAGTGGATGAGCCCGGATATCAAGCCATTAATGGTGCACCACACATGCTCTACCTTGGAGCAGTATGTGGATTGTGCCTATAAGCTGGAGATAACTCTAGAGGAGTCGACCAAAAGGCATAACCGATAGAAGTCGATGCAGAACCAGAACCAGGGAGGTGGTTTTAAGCGCCCTGCGCCACCGTCTAACTTTGCCAAGTCCGGCCGAGCTAAGACGGAGATGACGTAAGGAGGATCGACTCAGCAGTCAGGGCAGACCAAGAGTTCAGTTCAGTGTTATAACTGTGGTACGGCTGGGCACAAGAGCAATGCGTGTCAGAAGGAGAAGAGGTCGTGCTTTGGGTGTGGACGTGATGGTCATCTGCAAAAGTTCTGCAAGCAGGGGAAGCAGAAGGGAGTAGAGTCGCAGCAAGGGTCAGTTCATCAGAGCAACCGACCTAGGTTTAAGCCTGCCGAGACTCCTAGCCCTTCAGTGCAGACGACTGCTCAGAACAGGGGAAAGGCCCCAGCTGTTTCTGGAAGTCAGGGCCAACGCTTGTACAAAATACGTGAAGCAGATGGACCCAACGCTTCGATTGCTCAAGGTACTCTATACCTTCACTCTACTTCAGTGTGCATTCTGTTTGATTCTGGTGCTACCCATTCCTTTATTTCGGATAGATGTGTTAGCAAGTTAGATTTAGTGTGCAACGATTCGTGCGACCCTTTCGTCGTTAATCTTCCTAATGGAGAACGTTTGGTGGGAACCAAGCATTTGTTCGACTTTCCGATTACCATTCAGGGTAAGGAATACGAGGCAGATTTAATCTACATAGTCATGGCTCCATACGACATTATCCTCGGTATGGATTGGCTGACGCGTCACAAGGCGGTGATTGACTTCAGTTCAAGAACGGTGACGGTGTCATCTGGGGGCCAGTTCGTGTGCAAGTTCAAAGGTCGAAATGACGCTGATAACGGCAAGCTGATCAATGCGATGGCTGCGTTTAAGCTACTACGACAAGGATGTGTCGGGTACCTTTGCTACTTGGATTCGCCTGCGAAGGATGGACCTGAGTTTCTTGATATTCCTATAGTTAGGGAGTTTTCGGATGTCTTTCCGGAAGAAATTCCTGGATTACCCCCGAACCGTGACGTAGAGTTTTCAATTGATCTTGAGCCTGGTACGGCGCCGATTTCCAAATCACTGTATCGGATGGCTCCAGCTGAGATGCAAGAGTTGAAGAATCAACTTGAAGATCTCCTTGACAAAGGTTATGTCAGGCCGAGTGCATCGCCGTGGGGTGCTCCGGTTTTATTCGTCAAAAAGAAGGACGGATCGTTCCGACTTTGTATCGACTACCGAGAGTTGAACAAGGTGACGATCAAGAACAAGTATCCTTTGCCTAGGATTGATGACTTGTTGGACCAGTTGCAGGGAGCAAAGGTTTTCTCCAAGATCGATCTGAGATCTGGATATCACCAGCTCAGAATTCGTGAGCAGGACATTTCTAGAACTGCGTTTAGGACCAGATATGGTCATTACGAGTTCGTAGTGATGCCTTTTGGGCTTACAAATGCTCCAACTGTCTTTATGGATTTGATGAACCGATGTTTTCACCAGTACTTGGATAAGTTCGTGGTGGTCTTCATCAACGACATTCTGATCTATTCTCCGAATGAAGAAGTCCACGAGGAACATCTGCGGATTGCCTTGTCAATCCTTAGACAACATCAGCTTTTTGCTAAATTGTCTAAATGTGAATTCTGGATAAAGGAAGTGGCTTTCTTAGGCCACGTAATCAATAAAAATGGGGTTATGGTTGATCCCCAAAAGATTAAAGCGGTGGCTAATTGGACACAGCCCCAGAACATGAAGGAGGTGAGCAGTTTTCTTGGACTTGCCGGGTATTACAGAAGGTTCGTAGAAGGATTTTCAAAGATCACTCTACCTATGACCAATCTACTCCGCAAGGTTCACAAGAAGTTTGTCTGGAATGACAAGTGCGAGGCCAGTTTCCAGGAGTTGAAGCGACGGCTGACCTTGGCACCCGTGTTAGCACTCCCAGAAGGGAATGACGATTATGTGGTCTATAGTGATGCTTCAAAGTGTGGTTTGGGTTGTGTGCTGATGCAGAGAGGCAGAGTTATTGCTTATGCATCTAGACAACTCAAGACTTACGAAGAAAACTATCCGACCCATGATCTTGAGTTAGCAGCGGTTGTCTTTGCGCTAAAGATTTGGAGGCATTACCTCTACGGTATAAGATGCCAAGTCTTCACTGACCACAAAAGTCTCAAGTATATATTTACTCAAAAGGAGCTAAATATGAGACAACGCCGCTGGCTAGAGTTGCTCAAAGACTACGACATGGAGTTGCTGTATCATCCGGGCAAGGCTAACGTAGTAGCTGATGCACTAAGCCGGAAGACAACGCACGAGACTGTAGTTGCTCTACTTACTGCTCAGACCAAGCTAAACCAAGAGTCATGCGACATTGAAGTCTTGTATGACCAGCGTAGAGGGTACCTGAGTATGATGGAAATTCAGGCTACACTGTTGGATCAGATAAAAGAAAAGCAAGTCGATGACATCATCTTGGTGAAGTTAAGCAGTGAAGTGATGGATGGGAAAGCTCCCAGTTTTGTGGTTCAGGATGATGGATCACTTTGGTTTCAGGATCGGATCTGTGTGCCTGACACAGAAGGTATTCGTCAGTTGGTGATGAGAGAAGCTCATTCATCTGCTTATTCTGTGCATCCTGGCTCTAGCAAGATGTACAAGGATCTCAGGAAGAAGTTTTGGTGGCCAAACATGAAGTGGGACGTAGCAGACTTTATGGCAATGTGCTTAACTTGCTAGGAGGTCAAGATCGAATACCGCATGCCAGGTGGTGAGTTGCTACCTCTCCCAGTACCAGAATGGAAATAGGAGGACATCGCCATGGACTTCGTCACCGGGCTACCAAAGACTTGAAGTCAGAGGGATGCTATCTGGGTAATTGTGGATAGGCTTACGAAGAGTGCTCATTTCATAGCCATCAAGATCACATGGGAAACCCAGAAGTTAGCAGAAGTCTACCAGAAGGAGATTGTCCGCTTACATGGCATTCCTAAGACCATTGTATCGGACCGAGATGGCCGTTTCATGTCAAGGTTCTGGCAGGAACTTCATAAGGCTATGGGAACCGAGTTGAGGTTCAACATCGCGTTTCATCCTCAGACAGATGGCCAGTCTGAAAGGACCATCTAGACCCTGGAGGATATGCTTAGAGCTTGTGTACTCGATCGCCCGACTAGCTGGGAGGACAGCTTGAGTCTGATTGAGTTCACGTACAACAATAGCTGGCATGCTACAATCAAGATGGCTCCGTTTGAAGCTTTGTATGGTCGCAGATGCAGATCTCCGATTTGTTGGGATGATAATGCCAACAAAATTCTGCTTGGACCAGAGTTGGTCGAAAGGACGGCCTCAGACATTGCTTTGATCAGACAAAGGATGTTGACCGCTCAGAGTCGACAGAAGTCCTACGTAGATCGGAAGCGCAGGACTGTCGAGTTCGAGGTCGGTGACAAGGTTTTTGTCAAGGTATCGCCATCCAAAGGAGTTTTCAGATATGGTAAGCGTGGGAAGCTTAACCCTCGCTACGTGGGACCATTCGAGATTCTGGATAGAGTAGGATCTCTAGCGTACCGCTTGGCGTTGCCGCCATCGGCTCACCCGGTGCATAACGTGTTCCACATATCTTTGCTCAGAAAGTATGTGCCAGATGAGTCTCATGTGCTTAGTTATGAGGACATCGAGATTCAAGCTAATGGTACTTATGAAGAGTTGCCCGTGCGCATTTTGGAGCGTCGGGAGAAACATTTGCGCAACAAGATCGTGCCATTGGTACGAGTGCTGTGGTCCAAGTCAGGGACCGAAGAAGTTACTTGGGAGACGTGGGAAACCGAGTCAGATATGCTCAGGCGTTTTCCCGAGTTATTTTCGACCTAAGTTTTAGGGTCGAAACTTCTTTTAAGGGGGAGGAGATGTGATACCCCGTATTTTTGTAAGGTTATTTTGGGAATTTTGGAATTTTCCCGAGTACCCGTTGTGTACGTCGGATTAAATACAGAGAGTTTGAGACATTCTGTAATGTGCTCTGTATTTGTAATATTTTTCTCAATGAAATAATATACAGACAACATGCCTTGGATTTTAATATTCGTTCGCGTACGATAATTTTTATCCCGGTTTAATGTCATGTTCGTTCAAAGCTGAACGGGCGGGAAAAGCTGGTCACAGTGACCGCCGTACAGTCGCGGCGACCACCGTCGCGGATCCAAGAACGGCGACCGCCGTACAGGTCACGGCGCCCGCCGTCCCAATGCTCGAGGTGGTAGCTGGTGTGCCAGGCTATAGCGGCAACCGCCATAAATTACGGCGCCCGCCGTAATTGCAGTCGTCGTTGTCCGGCAGTCTTTGCCCGATGGTCGCCGGCGTGGTTCTAGAGAGCACCGAACTAGCGTTCGTAGGCCCATTTTTCATGCTCCAGATGCTTTGGCTATAAAACGAGGTGGTGGGGGAGAGATTTGAGCCATCCCAAACACCGAACCTCTGCCAAATTTTCGTGTCGTCGGAGTTGTGTTTCGCCGGAGTTTTCAAGCTCTCGTCGGTGTCGTTTGGTGGTGTTTCCAGCAGCCCTTTAGAAGCCTTTTGGTTGCCTTTGGAGGTCAGAACCCAAGCAAGGCGAAAAGGGGTCGAAACGCGCATCGTTTTGGTGAGATTTCTCTCGTTTCAGTCGTCTGAGTTCTTCACGGCGACCGCCGCCAAGAACAGCGACCGCCGCCAGTGCCCAGAATGCCTTTGTGGCTTTGGCTTGGTTGGTTGTGGTCGTGGCGTCTTTCCTTTCCTTCTCTTTCGTCGTTTTTAGATTCGTACGGCGGTTATGTCGGATCTAACTTAGGGTTCCTTTTATGGGTCGACTCGAAGGTTGTTGTGCTATCGGAGCTATACCCGTGTCGAGCCCGGAATCCAGTTGTCGTCGTTAGGCTATTCTGTAGATTAAGGCAAATGGCGGTTCGCTCTTGCTCATTCGTTCCATATTTACATTAATTATCAGTAGTTTATCTGAGTAATTAATTTGGAATGAATACTCTGTTTGTCTGGAAACGGTTTTGATAAACTGTTTTGAAAATCATATAATAGGTTGTATATCTGTTAGAACAACGCTATTATCTGTGATCGCCTTTCGGGCCTTTATGTGGATTTATCCTGTATCTGTTATTGTGCTATAACTGTTTAGTTAGCACTGTTAGATAAGAACGTTACTCGGACTCTGTCCAATCGTTTCTTTATAATCTGGTATCGGGGTGGCTCGTCTCCATCTGGTACTATTCTAAGATCATGATCGGTCTCTTTCACAAGTGTGTAGAGACAGGACACTTAGCTGGTGTCACAAACCTTCCGGTGTACGTCACTCTCGACGAAACGTATACTAAGATGTGTCGTCACGTTGGTGGGGTACACATGTAAAAGTCTAATAACGTGATGTGTGGTTTGTAATATAAATCAGATAAGTGCTACTCTGACGCACATAATTAATAAACCTTCGGCGAGTAGTGCAGCTAAGTTATAGTGCAGCTAGGAAAAACTCGTCTCGACTTTGATCATAGTACGTTCTCTTTCCAATCTGGATTCGCTGTATGCGATGAGGTTGGTCGTGAACCGAAGCATCTCAGTCAACTTTTAAATCATTGTTGTTTGATGTTGTAAACATTCCAGATTTGTCATACTTTCTTAAAGACTCAATCTCTTGGAGTCTCTTTTTCGAGTCGATTTTTGTGAAGATTCAGTCTTCCAAAATCTTCTCTGGTGCATACCTCTTGTCTATTCCAGTAGGAGTATGATGGTTGACTATCGTCATCGATTATTATTCGAGAAACGATGAGTCTAACCTAATACGACTGCTTCAAATCATTCTGCTTTGTACCCTTGCTAGTCTATTCAAGTAGACTAACCCACGAACTTTGTTCTCTGCATGTGGGCTGGTGTCATCCGTTCGATTCGGCACATCAGATCGAAAGTAGCTCAGAAGAATAGAAGGACTATGGAGTCGACAGTGGTTTTTGAACGTTTTAATTATTCCTTTAATCAGGTTGAGATCTTTTGGACGATGACTTTGGTTGTAATGTACTTTCTAAGACTTTCGCTGTTTTTTTTGTTTAAACTCTGTGTTGGCCTATCCGGAATTGAGTTGTAATCCCGTAACTCTTATTTCCTTGACAATGTTATGTTTTGGAATTGAATGCTTTGATCATTATGTATCATTTGTATTTCATAAATTGTGTTTCAATGGTAAAGCCTTGGGTGATCTCGGTAAGGAACACTGGGGTCACTGGCGGTAATATCTTTCCAAAAGGGTTAAGTTTTGGGGGTGTTACAATCCTGTATTGAGGTGGCTGAAGTGCTAGATAAATATATCTCGCCTGTGCATGCAGAATGGAATGGGACAGGGGAACAAAACACTTATTTCTAATGGCTGCAATAGGCTATAGCGTAGGCAGTAAATTCATAGGTGAAGCAGTGTTCAAAATCAATTTATAATTTGAACTCACATTAGGAAACGGTAAATTACACAATATTATCTGCCCCTACTCACTCTTCCTGATGCTAGTTATTAAACAATCTTGTCTGACATATTATGCAGAGGCAAAGTTGTTGTAATCCTGGAAGATGGATTGTGCTAAAGGAAAATTCAGTCGGTGGGTTGTCATAGTTTTTTAATAATTTGTATTCAGACCTAAGTATGCATTTAGTTAATGTTGATACTCACTCGTAAAATCAGTTGAAAGTAGTATAACGCGTACCTTTCCACTCTTTCACATATGTACTGGGCATGATGAGGATGTAGTTGGGATGCGCTGCAGCATATCTTGTCACAAATTCATCGCAAAGGCTGCCCCAGAGCGTCACCCAGATCTGCCTGCCCCTGGAAAGCATAGCAGGTAAGAAATCAGCATAGATGTGAATGTGATTGGGGTTATGAGGACCCTATTTAAGAGAAAGTTGTTCAGACTGTTTGCAGCTTGTGCAGGCGAAAAGGCAGGCTCATAATTGCAGACGTGGTAACCCAATTGGATGTTGTAATTGCATAAGTTTGGGTAGGCCAACGGTTAACCCAATTGGCTGTTGTAATTGCAGTTGTTAATTCATTCCAAAATGGTATTGTAGCTGAAAGGTTACCTGATGGGCCTCAATTGGTTACACATATTATGCTAATTCTCTGGGTAGGCCCACCTCACGTATGCTTGGCCCATGTATGCTCTATCTGATGGCTCTCATTCATGCAACATGTAATCTTACGTGTGGAATTTGCCGGGCATGGCCCATTAAACAAAAGAATTGTTTACGGTATGTGCAATTTGTTGGGCATGGCCAATTAAACAAATAAATTGGTTACAATTTTCTCATTTTAGGATCTTAATAGTTAGCATTCATTGCACCAGAATGCTAACTTTTTATTAGATATAGATGTTTTTTTGGAAGTAGAAGGATGACTAGATATTTATACTCTCTTGATGAATTCAAGCTAAAAATTAATATCAAAACAAAGATTTGAGTTGAGGTCATGCATACCAGAGATGAAATTCTATTTCAAGAACACCACAACACCTTTGATAAATAAAGGCCCTTGCTATTTCACGCACCGCTTCATCCGTGACGGACCAAATACATCCGTCCGTGACGGACAGAGTCCATTTGCGCGTCACGGACGAACAGACTTCATCCATCACGGACAAAGTTGTTGCCTTTAAAAGCAGCAACTTCGTCCCCTTCGTCATTTCACCCAAAAATCAGAACTTGCTCTCTCCTCCCTTCGTCCTCTTCACTCTCTTTCGTTCCATTCGTCACGTATCAATCGAATTCGTCCATTACGAACCGACAGGTTAGTTAAATCTATCATTGTTCTTGGCTTAGTTTAGTGGTTTTGAAATTATTGAATGTTATTTGATTTTTTTGATGAATTAGGTTTTAGGGTTTAAGTGTTTAATGTTAGATTTACTTGTATAAATGTAGTTTGAAACGGAAAAATTGCTTGGATCTGGACAAAAGTTGTTCGAAATGATGTGGTTGAATTTTGTTGAATCTCGCCATGTTTGAATGGCTGAATTTGTAGATGAACAACCCGTCCGTGATAGACGGATCTGTTTAATCCGTCACGGACGGATTGTATTGATCCGTCACGGACAAATGTTGTGTTCTTGCAATTTGTGTGATTCTTGATTTATCTTTTATATGTATGTGTGTTGTGATCTATGGATGATGTTATATGGTCCATGATATGAATTGGCTATTCACTGCATGTAGAATTCATTGTTTTTTGTTGATTCTAATGTGTTGTTTTTTCCTTTTACAGATGGATAACGAGACAAGATATGCCCGCCATCGAAGGTGGAACATAGTCCGTGAGGGACAAGATTGATGGGCACGGAATGTGACTTCCTTTCCAGGATCACAGCAAGGGCAAAAATGAATTGTACAATGAACAAGCGCTGAGGGCATTGGAGTTCTTTTCCTTGACACCCGATATGGCTACACGTGGGCTCACTGCTTGACCACAGAGCTAGATGATGAGCAGATCGCGTCGGGTTATCTGATGTACCTGATGGGCTCGACCCTCTTTTCAGACAAGTCCCAACACATGTTGCCCATGCCTTATCTGACCTACGTGAGTGACATTGGTGCTACTCACAATCTTTCTTGGGATTCCGGCACGTTGGCATTCATGTATCGTTCATTGGGCGAGTGTTCACGGCATGAATGTCGTCAGATGTCGACCTGCTACACGTGGTTGCTGGTAAGAATTGTGTTGCATATTGTTTTTATATTATTTAATTAAATTTAAGGTATAGGTTGATATGTTTGTAAAAACATATCTATGTACATGCTTGGATCTATCTATACTTTCCTAGCTTTCGTCCTGAACAAAATCCCTTCTTCGGAGACGATATGCCATATGCAAGGCGATGGAACCCTGTGCAGACTTGTAGAAGGCAGAGAAGAATCTACAGGGAGGACCTAGATTTAATGCAAGCTTGGCATGTAAGTATCATAGGATGTGGTTTATGTCTCATATTAAAGTATAACAATTGTGTAAAGTTACTTACGGTTGTTTCAATTACATCCAATTTTGTATAGGTTGACTGACAGCCCTATGGCTATGTTAATTACAGTATCCCGGAGTTGGCTCCTGCCTTTTTCATGGGGTCATATCATTTTTTAGAATTACCGAGCCCTATATGCCGGATCGGGTATCGAGACAATTTGGAGTGGTACAGGGGATTCCCCGACCGGTTATAGAGCCCATCAAAGCGCATAGACATCCCAACATCAGGAGTTATATAGTACAGTATGACCCTGCCTCAAACTGGAGTTGGGATGTAAGAAGTGAACACTCCATCTGGATCACACATATGGGCCCTTCTGCTTTAGATGGATATGAGTGCAGTGCCGACTACATGGAGTGGTACATACCTCGTACACACCCATGTGTCAGGCCTCAGGATGCTGGCATCAGAGATCATGTCCAGGTAAAAATATGTGTTGGATGTTTGTTTTTAATTTACATATACAATTAAACCGATTCTTTTTAATTTATACGTATTTCTATAGGTCATTGGACAAACATTGCATCGTCTAAATCCTTTCCATGATGCGGAGGAAGAGCAATTCTACAACATGCGCGACGCTGTGCGACACTGCATTCAAGACTTCAGACCCTTCGAACATGTCAATGATGAGGAGGACGACGAATATTAAGATGCATATGTTTTCATTTGGTACTTTGGTTGTATTTGAGGGAGTGTCACACGGTTTATGGAATTGTAGTTTCTTGATTAGTTTTATGATGATAATCAAACTAATTTGGATGTCTTTGCCATAACTTTTATATCGCACATTTGGTACTTTGTTGGTAATTGTCGGTCGATGCAATGGATCTCCACAAATACCTAGCGATCGAAATTAAATTACCATCCTAAAAAAGAGGTAGAAGAGAATTACACAAGCAAATCCTAAAATACCATCCTAAAAAAGTAGCGTTTAATCTTTGGGCTAGATTTAACTTCGCTTTTGTAAAAAAGAGGTAGAAGAGAATTACACTCCGCTTTTGTAATTCTGCACGGTTTGTGACAAACCGTGCAGAATTACAGAAGCAAAGTGTAATTCTGAAGTATTATCCATGACGGATGGTGGGGATTTGTCCGTCACGGGTGTCACATAGTAGTCCGTCACGGGTGGCAATTAGTGGTCTGTCACTGGTGGCAATTAGTGGTCCGTCACGCGCGGTTTGGCTTCTTCCGTCATGGCCTGTTTTATTCCGTTCGGTCTAGGGCACGATTTGTTGCAAATCGTGCAACTTTACAGAACTGCGACACGATTTTGGAATTGCCATAACGTTTGATTCCCTGGTCCAAACGCGCTTAAATTTTGAGGAGTTATAGTTGACTTGTAAAAAACCAATTCAGGGTTACGTAAAAAAAGTTATACTTCTAAAAAACCATACACAAAATAGAGTATTAAGTTGGGCTTACAATATCTTTACAATGTGGGATTACAATAATATTTAAGTCGGCTTGCGACCTCGTCTCTTTCTTCTGGAAAAAGGTCCAAACGCCATCAACTGAGTAGTGAATGGATCATATAGACAAGCAGTAGAGGCATCATGTACATGCTCCCACATGAGAAATATTGGAGGCAACGGTGACGCCTCTAATAGGGCCATCTACAAAAGAATGGAGAACGTATTCACTTGCCTAGTTAATGGGTTTAATAAAACAATAAAAAATGATTAGTACCATACCGAAATAAAATTACTCTCCTTATCAACATGGCAGATGCATATCGTCTTAAGCTTAGCACCCCTGGGATGATGTGGAACCGCTTGCAAAGGCAAGAAAGTAGCGTTTATACCACCCACCACGACAACTGCACAATTGAATGCAGAAGCGACCAGACAACCCATATCTGGAAGCACCATCCAAGTCTTCTGATGTAACCTTGCCCGATGGAAAGACTACAAATCGTTGTCAAGGATCCGGTGAATGCGTAGTGGGGCATTGCAACTCGTCGGAAGGGGATAAAGATGATGTTCTGCGGATTGTGGTGGTTCGGAAACGCAGAGGAACTGGGGGCGACGCAGCGGACTGGAGGAGATGCGGCGGAAGAAGGGGCGGCGGTGACGGAGGAGGCGTGGCGGAAGGGAAGTTGTGGTGGTGGTGATCGGCGGCAGCCCTAGGGAGACGAGGGTGGAGGCATCCGTGAGGTGTAGGGTGAATTAGGGTTTGTGTGTTGGTTGCGGATAGTTGTTGGGTAACCGAATTAATGCGCTAGGATAGTTCGACTAAGAACGCGTTAATTTTGTTGACGTCGGGGCCCGGGTTTCAGGAGATTACTCGACTGGAAAACAAAAGCTCTATTTCGACGTAGCCTGAAATGAAATACAAGAGTACCTATTTATACTAGAGAGTTGACCTAATGGGCCGGACTCTCTAGTTACTAAATCTGGCGGCCCATTTAACATAAATGGAAAACCACCCAGAACTAGCAGCTACTAAAAATAGAAATAATGTAAATAGAAAGTACTAAGGAAGTAATGTCTAGAAACCGTAAGAACTAGAAATAGAAAGTCTCCTAAATCTAGCTCGGGGTAGATGTAGCTGTAGAGGAGTCTCAAGGCGGATGTCTCATGGCGTCTTCCTCCTCTATAGCTGACATGGAGGGCAGGGTCACATCACCCTCCCCCACTTGGTTGTGAAGCATCCCCGCTTCACCCTCATCAGGCTTGGACTCAACATATGGTGCTAATTCAACGACGATGAACTTCGGATGCACCCCATATTTGGCCGGGAGCTCGAGCTGGTAGGCGTTGTCGCCAATTGCTCTGACGACTTTGAGGGGACCATCGCCCTATTGGTCGAGCTTAGACTTGCGGACGGGAGAGAATTGCTCCTTCCGCAAGTGAAGCCAAACCAAGTCGCCTGGGGCGAAGATCAATTGTCGCCTACCCTTGTTCTTCGGTGCTGAGTACTGTCGCGCACGCTGCCCAAGCTGAGTGCTCCTCCGTCCTGGGAGCTCCGGAGGATGCTTGTCCACCCTCAAGTCCTGCAAAAAAGATGAAAAACTCGGCGAAAGGGCCGGCTCTGACATAGTAGTGGGACAAGGAGTAGAACTATCAAGGACACAAGGAAACTTGCCTGGAGGAGGTACGCAGAGTAGCGATCTACGCTCACAGGTGCCACGTAGAGGCGAAGCAGGAGGCACATTGCCGCCTCGCCCGGGAGCTCGCTTTCCTGTCGTGTTCGCTGTAGAACTCGCAGGAGTAGGCAAACTGGTGGCGGCGGAGCTGCCCGTCAGGTCTAGCGCGTCAGGTGGCTTTTGTCCCGAGGCCTCTATCGCCTTTTGGCATTGTCGGTCAGCCATATCCTGCAAAATCTCATGCGGAGTCATAGGTGAGAGTGTCACGCGGTTCCCGTGGTAAGTGAACATGTAAGTGTTCAAATACCCGTCGTGAAGCACGCGACGATCATATTGCCATGGACGTCCCAAAAGCAAATGGGTAGCATCCATGGCGGTAACATCACAAAGCACAGTGTCGCTATATGGACCAATGGAAAAAGAAATAAGACATTGTTGCGATACTTTGTTACCTGAGCCGTCCGAGATCCATTGAAGGCCATATGGAATGGGGTGCGGTGTAGTCGGAAGGTTGAAATGTTGCACAACCTTCGCATTGATGATGTTGCAGCACGACCCCCCATCAATGATCACACTCAGCGATGCATCCTGAAGTCTGCATCGAGCATGAAACAAGGTCTCCCGTTGCTCAGGAAGGGCTCCCTCCTTGACGCTCAACACGCGTCTAGAGAGCAAGGCAAGGCGATATGCCTGGTCATCATGGTGGTCGGCAGTGCCGACCACACAGCCATCAGCATCGGCTGTAAAGACGCTTGCAGGGTCAGCCTCGACGTCGTCGACATCGCCGTCGTCATAGCTCTTATAGCCTACAGAGGCGGAGGAGAAGATGACCTTCTTTGCATTAGGGCAATCTCTCTGGTAATGCCCTCTTCCCCCACACTTAAAGCACTCCAGATCCCGAGCTCAGTCAGAACGAGCAGTCTCTGAAGTTGGCGGCTACGGCCGACGAGCAAGAGCAGGCGGGGCTGATTGCTGTGGGGTCAAGCCAGACGCAGTACCTGTGCGGCTGTGGTCCTGTCTAGGCACACTAGTAGAAGAAATAGAGTTAGTGCCAGAACTCGAATGGAAGGGTCTAGGACCACACCTGGAGGATTGTGAGGACTGCCATGGTTGTTGCTTCTGACGCAGATGCTGAAGATAGAACTTCTGGGCAGTGTGTACGACATTGTTGAGGTCCCGAATGGGCAGGACGTCAACCTGATCCTGGATAGGCTGGTTAAGCCCAGTAATGAATCTGGTGCGCAAGGTGCCCGGAGCAACACTAACGTCAGCCTTGAAGTACATGTCCTCGAGGCGAGCGAAGAACTCCTGATGCGAATCTGTGCCCTGTCGCGCACGAGCAATCTCAGTTCGCATCTGCTCCTTGTAAGTGGAAGGCACATACTTCCGAGTCATGATGTACACGAGCTGATGCCACTCAGTAATGGGTGCCCAACCCATCCGGTAATGTTGTTGCGTAATACGTTGCCACCACGTTTGTGCAGCTCCCTCAAAATGTAGAGTCACGAGATCTACCTTCTCATGCTCAAGGATAGTCAAATGGCGTAGGACGTGCTCTATGTTCTGCACCCACTCAAGAAAGACAGAAGGATCATATAAGCCATAAAAGTGTTTGATTTTTACCTTCACGTCTCGGCGTTGGACTGGTGGATGTGCCTGGCGGTCCGGAAACCGAGCTGTAGGGTCCGCCAAGTGCTCGAAGTGACGAGCGCCATACTAGGGTTGTAAGCGAGCAGGATGTCGCGGACGCTGTGGGGCGGCAGCCGAACGCTGAGGCTGGCGAGCCGGGTGGTGGCGCCCGGGCTGGACAACGTGCCAATAGGCCTCCTGATTCTGAGGCAGCAAAGGAGGCGGTACATAATTGGACCGCTGGTGCTGAAGCTCAGGGGGATCCTGGAGAGGCGGATGAAAACCGGCAGCATATCCAAACTGACCCTCATCCTCCTCAAGGTCGTAATCATCAAACTGATCCTCCTCATCAGAATAAAGAGGAGTGCAGACACTCTGATGATCCTGGAAAGCATCAATACCAAACGGCACAGAAATGGATGGCCATTGTAGATGTTGACGCTGGCGCTGCTGCAGATGGGAACCAGACGGCTGGCGGAGGGGGCGACCTGTAGTAGGCTGTAATGTCGGTGAGCGGCCTTGCCTATGTCGACCACTGGAATGAACCTGATCGTCCTCATGTTCCTCTTGGGAACTCTCATCATCGGCCTCTACAGCTTCAAGGTTCTCTTCCCGGATCACTACCTGTGCAGACCGTCGTTGTCGATGACACTGCAGAACTATAATGCTTTCTCTCTGCGAACAACAACAGCAACAGAGAAGCAACAAATAGGTAAGCAGAACCGAACTCAACAAGAAATCACTCGAGAAACTAATCTGGCTAGCCGTGTGGGCGGATACGAGCAGGCTAAAGTAACTCACACAACAATCAACAAAATCAAGGCAATGCTCAGTAAAGAAAATGTCGAAAGTAGATATGCAAGGATATAAGCACAGAAGTAAGCACAACATAGTCAACCAAGATATGCAGCCCAGACAGTGAAAGATATAGAAGATGGTAAATGAATCACTGCGATAACGGTAATATGAAGGTGTCGGATTCAAGACCGGGTTCTCCCTTCTTGCATTGCGAAGAGACGCACTTGCCTTATTTTGGCTTGTGTGGTCTGGATTTTTTGTTTATATAAGCAGCGAACAACTGCTGGTTTACAGTTTCTACAGTGCCGAACAGTACCCAGAATAGAATTTTTCTTTTTGGGACAGAAAATTCAGCAAATGCACAGAAACGCAGCAACCAGCACAACAGTAACGCACAAAAATGCACCACAGTTCAGCAAAAATGCACAGAAATGCAGCAGCAAAAAATAAAAAAAATGCAGTGATTCAAGTGGGAGAAGAAAGGAGATTGCAAAGATGCAGATTTGTGGCGCAAACAAGGCAAACACAGTTGCAAGCGAACTATCTAATCCTATATGCAAGCGGATCTACAATAAACACAATCACAACCAAGCAAAACACCAGAAAATGCTAAAAATCTGTGTGAAAAGGTTCGGATCTGTGCAGAAAATAATTTTTTTGTTGGTTTTTGATGATGGCTGAAATTATCAACCACCAAACCTAGGGTTTGGTTGTGTTTTTCGATTCCAGATTGCAAGGGATTTTTTTTTTGGTTCCTAGAGCAAGATCTAGGGTTTTGTTGATGCATGAATTGATTTACGGAAGCGAATGGGTGATTGAACGAAGAGTTGGAACGACTTACGCGATTCGTAGGCTCTGATGTCAGTTGATGTAACCTTGCCCGATGGAAAGACTACAAATCGTTGTCAAGGATTCGGTGAATGCGTAGTGGGGCGTTGCAACTCGTCGGAAGGGGATGAAGATGATGTTCTGTGGACTGTGGTGGTTCGGAAACGCAGAGGAACTGGGGGCGATGTAGCGGACTGGAGGAGATGCGGCGGAAGAAGGGGCGGCGGTGACGGAGGAGGCGCGGCGGAATGGAGGTTGTGGTGGTGGTGATCGGCGGCAGCCCTAGGGAGACGAGGGTGGAGGCAGCTGTGAGGTGTAGGGTGAATTAGGGTTTGTGTTTTGGTTGCGGATAGTTGTTGGGTAACCGAATTAACGCGCCAGGATAGTTCGACTAGGAACACGTTAGTTTTGTTGGCGTCGGGGCCCGGGTTTTTACTCGACTGGAAAACAAAAGCTCTATTTCGACGTAGCCTGAAATGAAATACAAGAGTACCTATTTATACTAGAGAGTTGACCTAATGGGCCGGACTCTCTAGTTACTAAATCTGGCGGCCCATTTAACATTAATGGAAAATCACCCAGAACTAGCAGCTACTAAAAATAGAAATATTGTAAATAGAAAGTACTGAGGAAGTAATGTCTAGAAACCGTAAGAACTAGAAATAGAAAGTCTCCTAAATCTAGCTCGGGGTAGATGTAGCTGTAGAGGAGTCTCAAGGTGGATGTCTCATGGCGTCTTCCTCCTCTGTAGCTGACATGGAGGGCAGGGTCACATCATCTTCTCTAGGGCCATCCCATCGTCAAACCATGTAAGTTATTCCAGTACTGTATCCAGCGTCGTCGGAAAGATGCAAGTCTTAGCATACAAATGCATAATTTCTTTCACCTTATCAATCATGGATTGTTGTTCCTGCCCGATGCCTATTTGATCTGCAACGGCTCTGTATCCACAGTTTCCATCACCAACAATATCAAAGTAACCGTTCATGTGTTCGTGCATACACGACGGAACTATATCCATATACGGTTCAAAGTCTTTAATGAAGGACTGTGGAGCATGAAAAGGTGGTGGAAACATTTGACCCACTGGATTGAGAGCTCTAACCTGAAATGGCCTCAAAGGAGTGGTAGGAGCTGTAGGGCTTGGTGAAGGTGTACTAGTGGGATTTGATGGCCTACCTCGTTGCTTCTTGGGAGGTGTCCCTTCCATCTCTTTGTCTGTGTACTCCCATGAAGAAAGATGTCTTTTAGTGCTATCTTTGTTTGGAGCTCCCATTGGCCGTCCCTTATGCCTCACAATAGCCGGCTCTTGTAGACTGGTCCCCTCGGGGCAAGCGATGTCGTAAAGTCGCGAGACAATTTTTCTTGATCATCTGCTGACAGATTGGGGAACTGATCCGTATAAAATTGATCTATCAAAGATCTCGCGACTTTGCGCTTCACCTCAGCCTCACCTTCGTCTTGCACTTCTGACAAACTCAATCGTCTCCAAAACGGATGCAACGCTAAAGGCTTAATAGTAGGGATGTGCATCCGGTCCAGACCGGACTGGACCGCTTTTTTCGGTCCGATGGACCGGAATTTTTATAATCCTTGGACCGGAGACCGGACCAGACCGGTATGATTCGATCCGGTCCGGTCCGGTCCGGTCTTAGACCGGTAAACATATTTTTTTATTTTTTATTTTTATATAAATGAAAAATTAATTATTTTTCCTATTTTTATAACTATTATGTATAATATTAGACAATATATTTTGTTATTTATTTATATTTATAGTAAAAACTAATTTTTAATAGTGTTATGAGATATTAATATATAAAAATAAAATAAAAATAATAGAAAACCGGTCCATCCGGTCTGGATCGGAAACCGGCCGGGTTTGGACCGGAACCGGAATTTTAAAAATATATGGACCGAGGACCAGACCGTAATTCCCCCGGTCCGAATCTGCACAGTCCTACTTAATAGGGATTGAACTCGTCACATATCTAGCGATGTCATGCACACACGGCAATCCATCTCTCACCCTCATCTGGCATGTGCAGGTACTGTCATAAAATGGATTTTCTCCTTTTCTGTATTCCTCAGTCAAGCGATCAAGTGCAACCTTAGATACTTTGTACTTCAACAGCTTGAAAACATCAGCCCTTGTCACAAGCGTCATCATGTTCTGTGCACTCTCGTTGAAGGTCCCCTTGATTTCCTTCACTTGGTTTTCCATCTTTATATGATATTGACTGAATATCGTGTCTAGACTGCCATGTGGAGTAGTCAAGAAGCCTTTTAAACTAGAGTGTGCTCCTTCAACCCTATATTTAGTACAAAAGAGTTTAAAGTTTGATCATACGAGACCTTTCTGTTATCTGCATAAGTGGTCCATCATGTAAGATGTGCATCCATACGTGACGGACGAATTATGCAGATAACAGAAACAGAAAGCTATGCAGATAACAGAAAGCCCCCAAAATATAGCAAATGAGAATGTAGTACAGATTAGACAATGCACTAACATGTTTGTCGTTGACGTTCCAAGCGTGAAAACAGTATCTGTCCAAGCTGACGCAAGTCTTTCCCTGTACGGGATCAACCAGCTGTTTCTTACATACTGAGTCAGACGTGGCCAAACCCTCCATTCCGACTGAATTCTACGCAACTCCATCTCGTACTCGGGTACAATTGCTTTCTTGAATAAATTATAGTATGCATTTGCAAACCTTGTACCCAAGCTTTTATCCTTCATCTCCTTCCTAGCATGGTCCTCTATGTTCTTCTTCACATGGCGCCTACATAGGATAGACTTGACACTTGGAAAAAGTGTATCTAACGCATTCATCAAGGCCTTTTCACGATCTGTCACTAGGCATGTCGGTGTTACTTGACACATTTTGCACATTTTAAGAAGTTGTTGTGCGGCCCACACGTAGTTGTCTTCTTTCTCATGTTGTAGAAACGCCCCCGCCACATTATAGTTCTTCCATATAGACGTGACTCCTTTATTTCGAGGAAAGGCAAGTCATACCTATACAAGAAGATGTGTCATGCATAATGAATAAACATATCAACAAGTAGATTTAGCATGTAGATGTAGTATATAGATGTGTTATACTAACCTGTTAGTGCTGTATGTAGAGTCTAGCAAAAGGACGTACGAAAATGCCTTTAGGAGTTTCATGGAATCTGGACTGACAAAGTAAATGTCGGTGATCTTATTCGTCGTTGGATCCGACCTATACTCCATAAAATAGTTGTTCTCCTTGCACTTATGGAAGAACTCTTAGACCACGGTTCTTCCTTCCATCCCACTATGTCGGACATTGTACACTTCATTGTACACTTGCTTCATTTTAGTGCAGTTGTTCGGGTCCTGGTTAAGTGTTGTTGCAATCTTTGATGGTTTATTATGATTTTCTGTCATGACCTTATACAACTTCTTCTGCTCAGGTGTCATCCTGCTAGCTAATGCATGCCCGTACAAGTCATCACCAACGACATGGTTGTGGGTTCCAACAACTACCTTGATTGTATATGAGTCCCTCGGTTTTTCTTGACACAACAATTTGAATGGACAATCACATTTTTTGCTCCTTGTTCTTTGCCTTACTCTGTTTTCATTTTTAGGAATGTAAATTCCCGCTTTTTCACACAACAACCATGACTTCTGAAGGCTTCATCCACCAAAGTTTCTATCCCGACCAATAGTGATGCAGAAGTGATTATCAAAGGCAATCTGTCTAGCCCATTTAATTGCATCATCTCTGGAGCCGAATACTTCACCCGTGGTAAACTTCTCTGAATAATCTTTCGAAACAATCACTTCTTCAGGTGTAGGATAATAAAATTGCGGCTGTGTATGTAATGCCGTAAACCCATACTTAGGTGGAGCCTGCCAACTTACGGACGAAATTCCACTACGAGCAAAACAATCTAATCCCGACATATGAGGTTGTTCAGGCGTCATAGGTTCGCCGAACAACCCAAGTGAGAAGGACGGTGGTGCCATGTCCCACACATCATTCAGGGACAAATTGTTAATACCGTTGTTCACGATATTGTTCTCATATTGAAGTAAAAAAAACAAGTTAGCATAGAAGCATGTAAGAATCCAGTTTCTGTCAAACAAATCCATCCGTGACGAATAGTCACACTCCATCCGTCACGGATGGGTTCATTCCATTCGTCACGTATTAACCCTTTCCATCCGTGACGGATGAATGACATCCATTCGTGACGGATGAAACAAGTCCATCCGTCACGGACTATTTTTCTTTCAAAAAACAATCGCCGAATATAGTTCTTGCACTTGCAATAATCTATTCAAAATTCAATATAACAAGGTCAAACAATCAAACATGCAGTTTTGCACACAAAATCTACAACTTTTTAGTACAACTTAATCAAAGATGAAGTTTTTATGAGCATATAGTAACAACTATTGAAATTACCTTAAGCAATTGTTTGTTTTTCACAAAGAACAACTCAAACATATACATTCACAAGAAAGAACCCTAAAATTCTTAACTTTTACTAACATGTAAAGTAAAAGCTTAAAAAACATACCTCATTGTAATGATAACCCCTTGAAACATCTTCTTCACCATTGAAGTTGGAAAAATCATCTTCATTTGCCATGGAAAAGAACTCTTGGAAATGGAAGAGAATGGAAGACGTGATGTGGGAGGGAAAGAGAATAGTGATGGAGAGGTTTAGGGTTTAATTTTGGCCGTAATATTGATGAGATATGACGAAGTAGTTAATGTTGTTAAGTGGGGACAAGTAACATTCAATTTTCTAGTTTAGGGGTTCGTTCGTGACGTACCATGTGCATCCGTCCATGACGGACCAAATGGATCCATCCATCACGGACGAATCCATTTGGTCCGTCATGTATAGATGAACATGGTACGTCACGGACTAAGCGGTGCGTGAAATAGCAATTTCACCCATGCGTGAAATATAAATCGTGTAAATAAATGGTCTTGGTACATGAAAATATACTAATTTTATTTTTTCTAAACACATAAGGGAAATGTCATTTTTGTTTGACTTCATAATTAACACAATTCTTTTTTTATTATATTTTAAGGAAAGAGAACTTCATGTACTTCTACAAAAAAAAGTTCAAAAAGTTTCTTAACATGACTCAATATAGTGTCTATTTAATTTTAACTTTTGATCAATTATGCTAGACATTTTCATATTATAGTATTCTCTATAATTATTCTTATATAAAATGGTTTATAATATAAGATCAACTAAAATTATTTTATATAAATAATATGACATTTAACTATAGATATATATTAGTTAGTAGAAGTAATTCCATTGAACAAACTTATTCCATTTTTTTCTTTCACAAAAAAGAGTATGACATTTTCTATATGCACTAACGTATAAAAATTAACCATCTTATAATACAACAAAACGTATTTTAACTTCCTAAATGTTATTATTATATTATCAAAAAAAAATCTAATCCCGTGCATTGCACGGGCACTATGCTAGTTGATAACTATGAGTATTTTACATTTTTTATAAATTAAAATAGGTTTTTTTGCCTTTAGCAAAAATATATTTTATTAAAATATATTAGTATTGCACTTTTTACTTTAATTATATAATACTCAATATTACATTACATAATTTTTTTATTATGTTCTAACTAGAGCTGTCAAAATTTGACCCGACCTGCATTTTTTGGGTTGAGACCCGACCCGAAAAGTATTGGGTCAAAAGTGACCGACCCGTTCAACGCGAAAATTTATGGGTTGGGTCATTAAAAATGTGTTTATATTTTATATATTAAATATTATAATATATTTTATTATTAAAATATTATATAATAATAAAATTTTGATTAATTATTTTTTGTTTTAATTAAAATATTATTTTAATAATCATATTATAAAATTTTGACATGGCGCTCTCGACCCGCTGGGTCGACCCGAACTCGTACCTGACCCTCAACGACCCGACCCACAATCGACCCGTAAATTTTGACCCGCAATCGACTCGACCTGTAAGTGACCCGGCCCGGTATGCTTAAATCCGAACCCAACCCATGTGACACCTCTAATCCTAACTACTAAAAATGTGGGAGTTGGAAGATATATATATATATATATATATGCATGTTTTACTGTTATTTTCGATCACGTGGTTGGCTCTAGAATGGGACACGTTCACCCCTTTGTATACGTGGTTGCTTCTGATACGATAATTGATTTTCAAGCGTTTTAGGAATTTCCTTTTTTCCCTATCTCTCGTGTTGTAGAAGTTTCTTGTATTTCACTAACACGTCTGACTTTCTATGTGCTTCTCTTCCACCGCCTCATCTACTTTAGGTTCTGGCTACTTGCACCTGTTGCAGGTGCTGCAGATACCACTGTAGGTGCGCTCACTTTAGCGGTCTCACTCACCGTTGAAAGCAACGGTGAGTGAGGCTGTTTAATTTTTTTTATCACCGTTCGTATTTTTTTTTTAAAAAAAATAATAGGAACAGTGGTTATCACCATTCATTTTTTTTATTTTTTCAATTTTTTAAAATGAACGGTGATAATCACCGTTCCATTAATTGTTTTTAATTTTTTAATAAAAATTGAAGCAACGGTTGTATTCACCGTTCAAAAAAGCAAATGGCAGGTAATCATTTCACATTTGTGTTCCTTTTCACATTTTTTAATAATGGTTGGAACGATGTTTGAAAAACAATTAATTACCTTTAACAAAAAGATTAAAAAGTTAATGGTTGGATGTCACATCTTATAAAAAAGTGTTTCTTCAACTGTATCAATTTTATTATATTTTATTAAAATTCGCGTAAACACCCATAATAATAATACCCCAAAAATTTATAACATGAAAATTTATTTTAACTAATATTTCTTTCTTCAAACCAATTTAACAATTTTTTAATAAAAAAAAGAGCGGCTCTAATATACAATACACTATAAATCAAACGGCTATATTCTATTGTATATTTGAATTTAATTTTTAGTGTGTAAAAAGAGCGGCTCTGAAATTAAATTTTTTAGTGTGTAAAATAATTTTAAATTTAATTTTTAAAACCGATAAGTTTGAGTGTGTTATTTCCTAAAAGATCGAACTAGTTTTGAAATTAAAATTTTTAGTGTGTTAAATTAATATAAATATACATTTAAATTTTAAAACCGATAAGTTTGAGTGTGTTAAATAAATAGAACTAGTTCGATTTTGAAATGAAGGGTGTTTGTTATTGTGTTAAATTAGTTTCAACATATTATCCTAGTATTTGTCTTATTTATTCTACTTATTTGATGCATAAAGTAATTATACCAAGGGTCAAACAAGCAATTGTATATAACTAAACGATATAACAATAGTATGTAGCAATAGTATATAACTATACGATATAATCATATAACTATACGATATAACCATAGTATATAACTATACAATATCACTATAATATATAACTATATGATATAACTATAGTATATAATTATACGATAAAACCATAGTATATGGTTATACGATATAAAAATAGTATATAACTATACGTTAGAACCATAAAATATAATTATAGTATATAACTATACGATATAACCATAGTATATAGTTATAGTATATAACTAAACAATAGTATATGATTATACGATATAACAATAGTATATAACTATACGATATAACCATAGTATATAACTATACGATATAACAATAGTACATAACTATACGATATAAAAAAAAATATAACTATACGTTAGAACAATAATATATAATTATAGTATATAACCATACTATATAACCATGGTATATAACTATAGTATATAACAATATGATATAACCATAAGATATAACAATAGTATATAACTATACGATATAAGTATATAACCATAGTATATAACTATATAATATAACCATAGTATATAACTATACGATATAACAATAGTACATAACTATACAATATAAAAATAATATATAACTATACGTTAGAACAATAATATATAATTATAGTATATAACTATACGATATAACCATGGTATATAACTATAGTATATAACAATAGTATATAACTATACAATATAACCATAATATATAACTATACGATATAACCATGATATATAACTATAATATATAACAATATGATATAACCATAAGATATAACAATAGTATATAACTACACGATATAGCCCTAATATATAACTATACGATATAACCATAGTATATAACTATACGATATAACAGTAGTACATAACTATACGATATAAAAATAATATATAACTATACATTAGAACAATGATATATAATTATAGTATATAACTATACAATATAACCATGGTATATAACTATAGTATATAACAATATGATATAACCATAAGATATAACAATAGTATATAACTATACGATATAGCCTTAGTATATAACTATACGATATAACAATAGTATATATCTACACGATATAACAATAGTATATAACTATACGATAGAACCATAATATATAATTATAGTATATAACTATACGATATAACCATGGTATATAACTATAGTATATAACAATATGATATAACCATAAGATATAACAATAGTATATAACTATACAATATAACCTTAGTATATAACTATACGATATAACAGTAGTATATATCTACACGATATAACAATAGTATATAACTATACGATAGAACCATAATATATAATTATAGTATATAACTATACGATATAACCATAGTATATAACTAAACAATATAACAATAGTATATAACTATACGATAGAACCATAATATATAATTATAGTATATAACTATAAGATATAACCATAATATATAGCTATAGTATATCAATGAACGATATAGCAATAGTATATAACTATAGGATATAACAATAGTATATAACTATACGATAAATTTATTTATTTCAATATAACCATTTGAGTCTTAGGGGAAAACACATGAATTTATTTATTTTAATATTATAAGTTTATATTAGATAATTTATTCCCTTATTTTAACTAAAAAAAATATAAAAATTACCCAAATTTATTTATTTTAATATTATAAGTTTATAATACTATTTAAACCCCAAAATTAATTTATAGAAAATTTTATCTTACGTTAAAATTAACTTAAGCTATTTTCCTTATGAGTTTGACCACACTTAAATTCTTAAAAAAAATTGTTAAGTTGATTTAAATATTCTAGGTCAAAATTTTATCTAGTGTTGATAACTGGGATCAATCATTTCATCAGCAAATAGCAGACTTCCAAAGATAACGTACCGAGTATGGTCAACCTACCGCATAAGTCATAATGTAACTTCATTTGTTGTTATTTTCGTATAATTAGGATCATAATGTAATAATATTTATGTATAAATTTATGTTTTCCCGAAAATACGCTACTTGGTCATTTATTCTTCATTTAGTATAATCAAATTCAATTTTTTATATTTTTTTTTGAATAAAAAAGATAATATATTTTTTAACCTTAAAGCATTTCTCGAAAAAAGACGTATTTAATTTTTTATATGGGTAAGCTAACTAGTAAACTACACAAAATCTCGATCGACCTTCAATTGTCTGCTCCTTTATACAAATTGAAGTTTCTTCTCCTCGTGTATTAAATGTTTTGGACTAATTTGTACATGCAGTATGCTTTGTTTGGATTCTTTTCAATTAACAACAATGCTAACTCAATTGAAGCTAATTGGTGAATAATTTGGGTAAGCAACGACTTGTAAAGCCGTTGTTTCTTTTTTTATTAAAAAAAATATTTGCAAGCCACTGATTTTTTTTTATAAAAAAAGTGCAACGGCTTGTATAGCTGTTCTTATGTATAAAAAATTAAAAAATAAACAACGGTGATTATAACCGTTGAAATCAGCATTTTGGCACAATTTTTAACCGGGTGAAAATAGTAATCCCCTCTACTTTATTATCCTCTTTGGCCATTCCAACTCCATTTTTAAAACCTTGTTTTCCTCTCTCTTCATAGATGGAGAAAATTTGGTTGCATTCCTTTTGAAACCAATGACGGATATTTTCATCTCTTTTTATTGTCAGTTCTACGGATGCTTTTCGCTCCGAATTCAGATCTGCATTGAATTGTTTTTTTCTACTGGTCATGTTTCCTGCCTCTCTTACTCATCACCATTGAGTTCGTCTTGTCTGAATCCATCTACTATTGTTTAACTCTGATCCATATTTAATTCCAAATTAATAGTAGAGATTCTCATGAGTGGATGGATAGGCTTACTGCTTGTGATATGATCTATGTTCTTTTCTAGATCGGACGACATCGTTGAAATTGGGAAAGATTTCACTTGATTGGAGAAATCAGCCAAGAGCGGTTCGGAAGACCTTTTGACAAACGCTGATGGTGGCAAGTACGATTACGACTGATAAATCCTCACAAATTCTCTTCCATTTTTTCTGTCTTTTTCTCTCCATTACATTCATCCTATATTAAAAGGTAGTGATATGCTAATTCTCATAATAGAAGAAGATTGAAGCCTATTTAATCTTGTTGTGTTTCATACCTAAAAATAAGTGCATATAATTACTAATTAGACTATGCACTTTGGCAAAAGGTGTTAGAACTAATATAGTGATGTGACCCTGCATAGGGTCAATCATGAAGATCAAGAAGGCCAAGATCCTCAAGCTGCTTTGCTCCTTCTAGGACCTCATTTTCTCGGCGGTGGCGCTCATAACTACTCCAACCCCGACTCCACCGACCCCGCCACCACTTGGCTTGCAAACCAATAAGCCACAAGGCTCCACTGGACCCAAGAAGGCCCCACAACCAAGGTTGTTTGAGGAAAATGGTCAAATGTTCAACCAACTTCAGCTGGCTTCCCGAACGCGCGCACTTTCTAGCGTTTTCATGTTCCTTCTCGACATTCTCTACCATCATGGCAACTTTTCTCGAGCCATAGCTTGTCTATCATTAATTATAACTCAAAAGAAGCCATATGACCCAAGGAGTGCCGAGCAAATGTGAAGGGTGCTTGGTGGTTCTTGTGCGCCAAGCCAATGACGAGCTAGCTGCCGCGCCTGAGTGACATAGCTGCATTCCTCATGGGCTCAATTTCAATACCCTCGGGCGTTTGGGCTCATGTTTGGAGGAGGCCCACTTAACTAATCCAGCTACCATGTTCTAGAAGGGAAAGCTCAAAAGACTTCGGATTTATGAGTTATTGGATTCAGAAGACACTAATTGAGGATGCTTTTACTAGGTTAGTTCAAGAGTTTTTAACTCCATTTTATAGGCCTATTTAAGCAAGCCTCGTGAGCCTTTTGTAATCATCACATGTTTAATAAAAAACCAGTAGCTTCAAGCTTCTTTCTATCAAAGAAAAGTCCTTAGCTTGTGTGTTATATCGAGCTCATCTTGTTCTTCTCCTTTGGGTGAGTCACATCCCATCGAAGAGGTTCAACCTTGTTCTTCCTTGGGGGTGCGTCATATCCTCCTTTGAAGTCCACCTATCCAGCCACTCAACTTCATCATTCGCTCATCTAAACACTCATCTCCACCCTCCTCAAACTCCTCCTTCGCAGAACCAACATCATCAACATCTCCTTCGCTGAACTGCCTGCGACCCCTCAGTATATTCCGCACAAGTTCTGATTCCTTGATCCGTTCATAGTCTAACTTTGAGGCAATTATTTAGACTTCGGATCTAACTCTGGGATTTGTAATCACCCTATTTGGAGTCAGGACCAGAGAGAACAAGCCAGTGGAAGACAGGACAGATTTCCTGGAATTCAGATTCTTCCTTTGAAGCCAGGATGTGTACTCTCCTCCACTTGGAACTCAGTTGGAGCGTCTCCTTTGCACCGTAAACAAAAGAAGGCAGATCCTATCATGTGGTATCAGATCCACGCAAGGTAACACTCAAAATTGTGTTTTAAAAGTCGATCTTAGTTCGTCTTGCAAGCAATCTTGTTTTCGTGCCATTGTTGTGTTGTGTTGGCTGCAGTTTTGGATGAAACGTGGGATTTGAAAGGTTGGAGACAACCTTTGAGTTGATTTTAAACTGTCCTTGAATTACTACTTGCAATAACTTAAGTCTCTTCATTCAATTCAGCCGAGTTCTCTTGAGTTTCCTGCATTGATTGAGCCGATTTGTTGATTTTCTTTTTCTTCTTTTTGCTGCCTTAAATCTTGGTTGAATTTGTGTGAATTATGAACCAAACTGGACCAATCAAGGAGCTAAAGATATGGGAAACGTCTTGAGATAACTCAAACCAACTGAACACAATCAAAATTGAAATTCCTTCACCAATTAGTTGTGTGCTCAACTCAGTCAAGATATTTGATCTCAATTATGTCATCTTAAGTGTAATCAAAAGGGTATAGCCTAAGAAAACTCGAGAAATAAAGGCTTAATAGCCAAAAAAAAGTCGAGTAAGAAGCAAAGGTTCGAGAAAGAGTGGCGAAGCCAGAAAAAAGCGAACAAAGTTGAGTTTGAGGACCTTGTCTTAGTACCTTCTTTGGTAGCTTGTTTTGGTTCGTTTTTGGCTGCATAAAACACCGAGTTTGATCAAAGTTTATTGTGGTTTTATTGGTTTGCAAAACGACCCAGTTATCCTTGTTTTGAGAGCTTGCAAATTTGAACTTTGTGACAACTTTTATTTCAAAATTTTGGCAATTGCTAGGCTCAAGGTTCCATTGATATGATTGCTATTCTTTTGCCTTGTTTGCTTGGTATTTGCCTTGGATACTAACTTTGCAAGGAGACCAAATGGAGATGTCTAGCTTGGGCCGTATGTCACAAAGGGATTTCCTTTACTTTCGGGCTTATGGTGCTTCATATAGGGGGGCTCAACAGCGTATCTACCCTGACTATGGCTATAGAAAGGAAGAAAGATGGCACACCCCAACAAGGTATCAAACTATCCATCATTTTGAACCTTATTACCATTCTCCGTCTAACCCTTCCGTGCAGGACAAGGGAGTCTATGACTCACCAAACTCATCTTTTAGCATGTCCAAGGGCAGAGATAGAATGCCTCCACCGCCCCGGGTTAGGACACGCGACATTGTATGTGTCATGTGTGATGGGCGAGGTCACTTGGCTGAAATTTGTCCAAACTAATACTACACTTACAAGGATGAAGGATCCTTTGAGAGTGAAGCTTTGGTTGATGCTTGTGTGGGAGAGGAGGTCAAGAGTGAACCAAATGCGAGTCACCTTTCCTAGTTTTCGGCAGCAAAGAAGAGCCACTTAAGGGTCATGAAGCCGAGGAAGACAATTTGGTTGTTCAAAAAGAGGCTAAAGTTGAGGATGCTCTTGCTACTGAATCACCATCGTCTATGGCCAACGGAAAAGAGCTTGAACCAATGGAAAAAGAGGAGGAAATCTTGGAGCCATCTCCAACTCCTCCAAGACGCAAGTGTTGGCCAACAATCAAACGTAGCTCCTTAGCATCATTAGCTACTCCATGGTCTGACGTAACACACATGGTTCCTTCAAGGTTGCCATTTTTTCTCCAAAAAGAGGTTGACACCAGCCAAGATGAGACAGATGTTCCATTGAAGATTTACTCTAAGGGAGAATCTCTTGATCCTACTCTTTCTATCCTTTCTCCCTTGCATCAAACTGAAAATTTTGTAAGAGCTATAGAATGTCAAGTCCATGATTCTAATTTTGTTGATAGAACTAGAGTTTCATGCTCTCATCATAGTTCTTTTGGTCAAATCATGACTTGTTCGATGCCTTTAGTTCTTGATAATCATGTGTACAAGTCCTTGCATTTGTGCCATCCAGTTCCTTCAAGTAGAACTAGGCATTCATGTGTGCATCATTGTTCTCGATCACAATTCTTGTTGCATGAGAAAAATTTTGTACTATGCTTTGCATTTGTTGCCAAGTATGTCATGTGCATTTCATGTTCTATACTTAAGCATATCTTTAGGCTGAAATTGGGCAACACTTGTACATGGAAGTTCCTCCATGGGAATTCACTAGATCTAAAGATGTGTGCACACACGTGTCCTTCATTCTCTAAAAACTTCTTGGTCCCTCACTTCCTTGTTTTGCTTTGTGCAGTTTTGTGTGCTCTAAACCTATTTCTTGAAGTGCACTCAGATTCGAGGACGAATCCTTTTGAAGGAGGGGAGGATGATGTGACCCTGCATAAGGTCAATCATGAAGATCAAGAAGGCCAAGATCCTCAAGCTGCTTTGCTCCTTCTAGGCCCTCCTTTCTCGGCGGTGGCGCTCATAACTACTCTAACCCCGACTCCACCGACCCCGCCACCACTTGGCTTGCAAACCAATGAGCCACAAGGCTCCACTGGACCCAAGAAGGCCTCACAACCAAGGTTGTTCGAGGAAAATGGTCAAATGTTCAACCAACTCCGGCTGGCTTCCCGAACGCGTGCACTTTCTAGCGTTTTCATGTTCCTTCTCGACATTCTCCACCATCATGGCAACTTTGCTCGAGCCATATCTTGTCTATCATTAATTATAACTCAAAAGAAGCCATACGACCCAAGGAGTGCCAAGCAAATGTGAAGGGTGCTTGGTGGTTCTTGTGCGCCAAGCCAATGACGAGCTCGCTGCCGCACCTGAGTGACATAGCTGCATTCCTCATGGGCTCAATTTTAATTCCCTCGGGCGTTTGGGCTCATGTTTGGAGGAGGCCCACCTAACTAATCCATATACCGTTTTCTATAAGGGCAAGCTCAAACAACTTCGGGTTTATGAGTTATTGGATTCGGAAGACACTAATTGATGATGCTTTTACTAGGTTAGTTCAAGAGTTTTTAACTCCATTTTTATAGGCCTATTTAAGCAAGCCTCATGAGCCTTTTGTAATCATCACATGTTTAATAAAAAACCAGCAGCTTTAAGCTTCTTTCTATCAAAGAAAAATCCTTAGCTCGTGTGTTATATCGAGCTCATCTTGTTCTTCTCCTTTGGGTGAGTCACATCCCATCGAAGAGGTTCAACCTTGTTCTTCCTTAGGGGTGCGTCATATCCTACTTTGAAGTCCACCTATCCAGCCACTCAACTTCAACATTCTCTCATCTAAACACTCATCTCCACCCTCCTCAAACTCCTCCTTCGCAGAACCAACATCATCAACATCTCCTTCGCTGAACTGCCTGTGACCCCTCAGTATATTCCGCACAACTTCTGATTCCTTGATCCGTTCATACTCTAATTTTGAGGCAATCATTTAGACTTTTGGATCTAACTCTGGGATTTAGAATCACCCGATTCGGAGTCCGGACTAGAGAGAACAAGCCAGTGTAAGACAGGACAAATTTCCTGGAATTCAGATCTTTCCTTTGAAGCCAGGATGTGTACTCTCCTCCACTTGGAACTCAGTTGGAGCATCTCTGTTGCACCGTAAACAAAATAAGGCAGATCCTATCATATAGTATATATACTTTTTGATTCATTATTCCAAATAATCAAGTTTTGTAATTGTTTTTATAGGCTTCTCACTGTAGGAACCTTTTTTCTTATATGCATACGAAAACTGTAAACTGCAAATATACGAACTTGAATTAAAGGAAAGCCGAAGTTTAGAAATACCAAACGAAGATGTAATACCCCTCATTTTTATGAGACCATTCGGAGGAAATTCCCGAACAAGTGAAAGGACGTCGAATTTAATTCGGAAGAGTTAAGACATTCAAGGAAATGTATCTCCTCCGTAATAAATTCCTGAGTAGAATAAAATACATTCGACGTATTTTCGGGATTTACAAATGGTCATTCGGGTACAAAAATGTTAACAAGTACGAATATATTTAATCCGAAATTTTAACGGAACAACCATCCGAAAGGGGATAAGTGTCCCGTAACAATTGGACCAAGAAATTCTCAATTGGACGGATGGCATGAGCAAACTTGCATGCTAAGGCATACATAATTACTCATCTAATTAGGCTTGATACGTAGTAGACATATACAAGATGAAATCTAGCCTTGCTACGTGGATCATTTATGCATAAGATGAAAGCTTACCTAGCTACCCATCTTATTAGAATTGCTACGTGGAACTCATACATGAGATGAAATTGGCCACTTAGCAAATTTCAAGTGACAAGCCAAATCAACTTGCAAGAGATTACGTGAGAATTCAGCAATTGTAGGCCAAATTTGCAAGGCATCATCACGGCTATATATATACAAGAGGAAGAGAACCGAGAGTAAGGGAGGGGAATGGAAGCTAAGAAACTTTCCTATGCTCTCAAGAAATTTAGCTCCCGTTAAATACTCTTCCACCTCTAAAATTCTAAGTATCCTTTAGATTAAGATCCGAGCTCCTTTTTTTTTCAAGCTATAATAAGAAGGAGAAGGTGCTCCATAGTGGTGATTAAGGGTGCCAAGGATTAAGGATCAAAAGCTCTCGAAACCAAGGCGAAATGAGGTTATGTCGTTGCTTTGGACTCGGAGTCCAGACAAGGTTAAGCTTGTGCTGCTTTCTGCGGATCTAAGGCAAGTGGCGGTTCGCTCTTGCTCATCATTCCATATTTCCATTAATTATCAATTGCTTAATTGTTAATTAATTTGGATTGATTATTATTCATGTCTGGAACAGTTTTATGAAACTATCTTTGGAAGATAAAATGAATATTATAATAGGTTGTATATCTGCTAGAACAACGCTATTATATATATATGATCTAGATTGAAATATATCTGAGATATTGGCCTTGATGGCTTTATTATGATTGACTGTTCTGAACTGTGTAGTTAGAACGAGTATTCGTAGGAACGTGACTGAGGCCCTGGGGCCCAGTCGTTTCTTTATAATCAGGTAGAGAGGTGGCTCGTCCCCACCTAATACCAATTGGATGGTCATGACCTACCTCTTTACTCGGGTGAAGAGGTGGTACACTTAAACAGTGTCACAAATCTTGGGAGTGTTCCCAAAAGATCTCTCGTCTCGGGATGAGCTGATCCTAAAAGTTTATAACGTAATTGTGTGTTTTGGAATTAAATAAGATAAGTGCCGTAGGTTCGCACATGATTAATATACCTCGACGAGTAGCGCAGCTAAGTAATAGTGCGGCTAGGAAAACTCGTTTAGACTTGAATGTAGTACGTTCTCTTTCCAATCTGGAGTCATATAATGCGGTGATTCGCATTATACGGTGAGGTTGGTCGTGAACCGAAGCATCTCAGTCAGTTTTTAACGTTATGTATATACATATGAAACTATAATGTTCCAGACTTGTCATATTTCCTTAAGACTCAATCTCTTGGAGTCTCTTTCGGGTCGGTCTCTGTGGAGATTCAGTCTTCCAGAGTCGTCTCTTCTGCATACCTCTTGTTGTTATTCCGTGAAAGTGCCGGGTTATGTATCGTCCCTTCGGTTATCATTCGAGGGACAATGATAGTAAACGGTTACGATCACTCGAACCACTCTGCTTTTTACCCTTGCGTAGTCTTTCATTAGACTAACCCACGAACATTGTTCTTTGCATGTGGGCTGGTGTCATCCGTTCGATTCGGCACATCAGACAAGTTGCCACCCAGTGAAGGCTAAGAACGACTATGATGGACAATGTTTTTGATAAGTTTATTCAGGTTGAGATCCTTGGCGTTGATCGCTATGGTCAAAACTTGTTTTACCTTTAAAGACTTCCGTTATGTATTTACTCTGAAACAATGTTTTATCCTACGGGGATTGGGTTGTAATCCCCTGACTTATGTTTTAATGGATGGTTTGTGGATTACATAAATGTTATTTATGATTTGAATAATCCGGTTTAGCCTTGGATGGTTTCGGAGGTGAAATCCGGGATCACTGGCGGTAATGCCTTTCCAAAGGGGTTATGAATTTGGGGGTGTTACAGAAGAACTGATACAGAGTCGAGAACAAATCTCTTTCCTTAATTCTGAAATCGCCCCGTATTGCGACAGTTCTGTGGCAATCTGAATCCCAGGATACAATTGCGATTGAACTTCTGGCTTGCACAATCAAATTCCAAAAGACTGTGAACATGTTTTTTGTGAGAGAGACGCGAACTTAAGAGGAGGAAAAGAAGAGGACGATGTGGATTTCAGATGATGTAGAATGAGACGCAGAGTGCTCTCTTATAGCAGCCTCTGGAGTCTGTTGGCGCACCAACAGAGTGGCGGACAAGAAGGTGGGAAGACTGAGTCAGTTCAGCAACTGCCCCAAATTCTAGCGGAATGGGTCAAAGCGGTTAACACAGCTTGAGACTCTGGATCGAAACAAAAAGTAGCATTGGCTGACCAGCCCAAGCTACATACTGGGCCTAAGGCCCAATCCAATCCAATCTAACCCGGCCCGACCCGACGCGTGTGTGGTCTTGATGAGCTAAGTCCTCTCTCCATTACACATTGGTGGTGACCCAAGGCCACAACCTTGGATCCAAATTCCTAGTATATATACTAGTGAATTTTATCCCCTAACTTCCAATATGGGACGCAATTCCCACATACATATCCCATGTTGATGCACTTCAAGCAACCAACTTTGGGCCTCCATTTCTCATTCAAACGGAATTCATTATTAACATATGAGTACACTACGAGAATGTGCTCGCGAAGACGAAGCCAATGCTTCCTTATTCTGGTGTTTTCATTGGCCGGAGCCCACCGGAATTCTGCCCGGAAAAGTCACCGGCGCCACTTTTAAAATGAGTTCCAACACTCACACCTCTAAAAACTCCCATTTTCCATTCATTCACAAGAGGGAAATGAGTTTCAACAGTCCATTACAACACCGACAACCAGTTCTACTGCAAGATCTATCTCGACAACTAAATCATATAGGGTATGTGCTTGTTTAATTCGATTCTAGGAATCGACTTTTCGTGTGATCCATTCTGCAAATAATAGGATTTTATGCATTGAGTTCACACTCTACCAATGTGGCTTGAATTAGTATAAAGAACTTTAGTTAGTATATTTATGTCTTGCTTCTCTTTGAGCAATTCAAGGCTGACATTTCGAATGGCTTTCTATTTCTTGAATGGGATTCGGTCTCTGTATCTGTAGCTTCTTTTTTGTTTTAGTATGGACTCTTGTGTTTGTGATGTGGCTTTGCTTTGTTGTTGATTGATTGCGTGGACTTCTCATGTATATTTTTGGTTTTAATGTGTTCTCTTGTATTCGTGATGTGGCTTTTCTTTGCTATTGATTGATTGCGTGGACTTTAGTGGGATTCATGTATAAACCCTAAATTTGTATTTATTTTTTCAGTCTCGGTAGGGTGACATTCGGTCTCGGAGCCACCGTCATCCACCATCCCTCTGCTAGAGACCAGTTTAGTGAGGAAATCTTCACGCTGGTGAGAAATTTCTCCCTTCTCCTAATTATTAGTACTTGCTCCAGTCTTTTTCTTGAATGACAATGCCTTTTAAAAGGGAGTAACCAGTTTTGATTCTTCTAGATTGTTGAAGGTTATCCTCTTTTAGATATGGTTGTGCTGTTAATTATGGAAAATGCTTCAATATCTTTTGCTTATTTGGTTACCTTCGGTTTGGTAGCATAGTGTTTCACTGCTATCTTCTCAAGTGTACTATAGAACGTGAGAAGCAAAAATGAGCCCCTTCATGATTGCTACACCCTTTTGATCTTCACGTGGGTTGCTATTGGTATTTGAAGCGTCACACAATTAGCTATTGAGAATTTGTTACGGTTGATATGTCAGATGAGTTGTAATGCATTCTTCACCCTCTTCTTTGCACTGTCTGTTTTTTTAGAAACCTAATTTTAGCTTTGTAAGAAAGTCATTCTAGATCGGCCTACAATTTCACCGGAGTCTGCTGGATGCATTTGCAGTTGAATATTAGAAATTATCAGTTGATCCGTTCTACCTCGAAAATCACTTGCTAGTACAGTTGGCACACTTCCTGTGCTTGTTTCTCTTGCTCCTAATGGAAACACTAGACATGGAGTTGATGCTGATAAAACATAAGGTATGTTCACTTGGGAAGCATTGAAACATAATTGAAGTGTAATTAATTACTACTAAAAAAGTGGGAGATGGGTGTTTGGTAGAAATGCATGTTTACTTTTCCATTTTGATCATGTATGCTCTTTTTTTTTCAGTATATCGTATAATCCTGCAATGAGGGGCTTCTCCATTTACATTGAAATTTGCCTTTGATGCAGCTGTTGATCACGTTGAGGAAGAGTTCAAAAATTTGGCCCTATTGTTAGGAAGTGAACTTTTGGAAACTTCAGTTTCCTACTATAGTTCCCCTCCTCAGTTTTCCTAGTTTTGATAATGACAAACATCTTTTCTATTAATGTTTCTATTAGTGTGATAAACAGGGAACTTAGGACGCTTAAAGCAAGGAACATAGATGTTGTCGCCAGACTTGGGAACTGGCGAAAGGAACCCATGCTAGTCGACGCCAGAAACACTTGAAGAATTATGTGAAGGCGGCGGCGAGCTGTTTTAGGGTAGATCTTAGTTAGAGAGAAAACTAAAGATTCTATCCGGTTTCCATATATAATAGGAGCATAAAAGGTTATCTTTTATGGAAACAAAGTTGTAAAAGTCGGTAAAGATAATATTTGGTAACAAATGTTATCTTTAAAGATTTCCTTTGATTATTTTATTTATATGATTCAGTTATTGAAGATTCATTATCTCATTAACTAAATCATATAAGTAAAGTGGTCAAACCTCTCTCACCTCTCACGCATTAACGAGAAGAAACTTTCTGAAGTGCAGAAGAAGAATTGTGCCGTGCTCTTTGAAGAAGAACGAAGTAAGTCACTTGCTTGTTACTTGGTTAGGTTGAACTAGGTAGAGAGTCTTTAGTGTGTCTAAGACTTTAATCTGTGTGTTCTATTCTAGTTGATTGTAACCGAAGTATTAATACAAGAAGTAGACTTTGAAATCCTCTTGCAAAAGGGGTAGTGGGTTTTATCCTGGATAACTAGTTGGTTATCAAAGGTTCCCACTCTAAGGAACTTGTCTTGAATCTGTTCGTGTTTACTTATTCCGCTGCTTAGGGAACTGAACTTTCAGTTCCCTCGATAACTAACAACGTACGATCCTACAATTGGTATCAGAGCCAGGTTCCTATCCTTCCCTCGCTGACCCTCCCCAAGAAAGTCCAGTAATTGATCCCAAGGAGTCAATCTCTACAGAGAGTTCCCCTGCTCAACCGGTTCCTTTGATCGATGCAGTTCCCTCCAGCTCTACGGCTTCAGTTAACCAAATCTCTCAGGGAACTGACGCTACACCTCCAGTTGCTTCTTCCTCAACTCTCATCCCTGCAAACGATGAATCTCCAGGGACTGAATTGCTTGCTCCTAACCGAGATAAGAGGACCATTAAGCCCCCAGTCAGGTACGGATTTGAGGATATGACCTTTTGTGCATTCAATGCTTTCCTGTCTCTTATAGAACCCAAGAACATCACGGAAGCTCTGAAGGATGCCGACTGGATCATTGCCATGCAAGAAGAACTTCACCAGTTCGAGAGGAACAAGGTCTGGCGACTAGTTCCTCGCCCCGCTAATCGCCACATCATAGGAACTAGGTGGGTCTTTCGCAACAAATTGGACGATTCTGGTGCAGTCTCAAGAAACAAAGCTCGACTGGTTGCTCAAGGATATAATCAACAAGAAGGAATTGATTATGACGAGACGTTTGCCCCTGTAGCAAGATTGGAGGCCATTCGGTTGCTCATTGCTTATGCGTCTCACAAAGGCTTCAAACTTTTCCAAATGGACGTGAAAACTGCGTTCCTCAACGGGATTCTTCAAGAAGAAGTCTATGTCAAACAACCTCCAGGATTCGAGGATGAAGATCACCCTGACCACGTGTATTTCTTGGACAAACCGCTCTATGGACTCAAACAAGCACCTCGTGCTTGGTATGATCGCCTTGCCCAGTTCCTAACTGCCAATGGCTATCGACGTGGTGTGATCGATAAAACTCTCTTCATCCTGGATGTAAAGGGTGATATTCTAGTGGTTCAGGTATATGTTGATGATATCATTTTTGGTTCCACTAACTTGTCTCTTGTAGATAAATTCAAGGAACTAATGAGCAGCGAGTTCGAAATGAGCATGATTGGAGAACTCACATTTTTTCTGGGACTACAAGTCACCCAGAAAGCAGATGGAATCCAAATCCATCAACAAAAGTATGTCAAGGAACTCCTAAAGAAGTTCAAGATGGACTCCAACAAACCCATTTCCACTCCCATCTCCCCTGCAACGCGTCTCACTGCTGATCATTCTGGACAACGCGTTGAGGAGAAACTGTATCGCGGTATGATAGGCTCCTTGATGTATCTCTCCGTGTCATCTGAGAAGGGAACTGAACACTGTCCCTAGCTACTGCGTGCCCTTGGCCCTGTGTGCCCTGTCCTCTGCAATCCTTTCATCAACCAGTCGCCGAATTTCCTTGGCGAGGTCACCAGTGTACTTCCATAGTTCCACCATCATCTCATGGGTGTCGTGGTTCCCCTTCGCCATAGCAGTAGCAACCTTGTCAAAGCCATTGACCAAGGCATGCTCAATATGAGCCAAGATGTTGAGCAGCACATGGGTATCTGGGATGTGGCGAAGGGGAACCACGACACCCATGAGATGATGGTGGAACTATGGAAGTACACTGGTGACCTCGCCAAGGAAATTCGGCGACTGGTTGATGAAAGGATTGCAAAGGACAGGGCACACAGGGCCAAGGGCACGCAGTAGCTAGGGACAGTGTTCAGTCCGCCAGGGCCAAGGGCATGCAGTAGCTAGAAACTGTATCGCGGTTTTATCCTGGATAACTAGTTGGTTATCAAAGGTTTCCACTCTAAGGAACTTGTCTTGAATCTGTTCGTGTTTACTTATTCCGCTGCTTAGGGAACTGAACTTTCAGTTCTCTTGATAACTAACAACGTACGATCCTACACCTATTAAGCATGGTATACAAGTTAATGACAGGGTTTCCGTTTTGGTTTCGTTGGATATATGAATCATTGCTTTGTGCTTGACAAATGTTTGCATATGATTTGTTACATGTTACTGAAGAGCTTTCTTTTTGTTAGGTTGGCATTTCTAAGCTTGGCATTGATGATGTTCAAAATTTAGTTTGTCGATAGTAATGACCTTTTGATTTTAACATGATAATAATGTTTTGCTGAACTTGTTCTGTAAAAAGTTAATGTGCAACGATTTCCCCTATTACTGCTGATATTTTTTTTCGAGTTTTCAATTCTAAAAGAGAAGTTTCTGTTTCTTTTGGTTTTGTCATTGTTGTCATGATTTTAGGTAGAATTATAGTAAGACAATATATCATTCCTTATGTACTTCAATTTATGGATAAATTGTTTATTTGGCATAGGTTGTATGAAAATATATATAGTTATTAGTATTATAGGTTTTTCGTTTCATAAACCCAAACTATTTTATGAAGAGTATATTGGATATGGAGTTTTGAATAGCTTACATATGGATCTTTAGCAGGTGTTGTATGGTGCTCTACTGCAATTCTTTCCTTCATTACTGACCTGTAAGTACTAGCCTATATTTAGTATTATTGAAATTTCTTGATTGTATACTAATAACATTTTTCTTATCATAGTTATGTTAGTGGTCTCTAAATTTGTAGGTATTCACTTTATGTGTCTTCTTTTACACCAATTAAAGCATTCCTTTGTTTCTAGGATGTGGATCTTTAGCCGGCGTTTGCTGCACTTCTTTCCTTCAATACTGGCTCGTAAGTATTAGCCTATATTTAGTATTATTTGAATTTCTTGATTGTATACTGATTAGATTTTTCTTATCATAATAGTGATCTTTAAACTTAAAAGGTATTCACTTTACGTGTCTTCGTATACACTAATTAAAGCATTCTTTTGTTTCCCTTCTTGGGTTCTGTCTGGTTGCATGCTGTTGTTTTTGAGTATGAAGCTGGATATTTTTCTTCTTACAAATTGTTTTTTCCCAGGATTATATCTATCTCACAAATTGATCTCTAATATTTTTTTTTTTTTTGCTATGTAATTCTATTTATGATAGTTGGGTCTTCTTTCTCTCTCTATATTTTGGTTAGAAATCTTTTTATTATTACTAAGTGTCGTTGCTTTGATATGTTTCTTCTGATTCATTGGCTAATCCATATACACATGTTTTTTTACATATGTTTATGATTTTAGTGGAAGAGGTTATATATACTTTTGGGGTTGATCAGCTTGTATGTGTTTGAAGTTTGGTTGAGTTATTCACTGAAATAGGCAAATAGTTCTTTAATCTCAAAGTACCATCCTAAAAACAAGGACATTTTTATTATCTAGAAATTAATATAGACTACTCAACTGTCAAGACATTAATATAGTGGCTTCTCAATGAATATATTATACTATTTGGGAACAAATTCTCTATATGTGGTCTTATGAAATACCCCTACAAAACATCTATCCTCTGGACAAGGAAGTGAGGAATATAATTAAGAGCTCTAACTTTTACCTGGAGGAGTAGAGGAAGTGTAAAGCCGTTGAAGCTGGTAGTGAGACAAAGGTTAAGATGGAACAAGAATTGTTGAATATAGTGGCCGGGTCTGGATGATCTGAAGTTGCAGTTGAGTAAATGAGCAAGGGGAATGCTTTTGGATGAAAGGCGTAGTAGAGTCCTCGGACTCAAAGTGGGCGCTCGACGGCCACTACACATGAGTCATCACATGGCGTTTCTTGGATAGGCGGATCCCTAATTTCTATATATATATATATAGATTTCTTAGAAACTTCACAAATTCTTTCTTGTGTTTGAGCTCTGTTATAATAGAAAACCAAGAATTCTTCTGAAGTTGATTGAACACTATAGCCCAAGAACGAGACTCATTCTTGTGCTGATTGTAGAAGTATGATTAGCAAATGATGCTTATAAGCTTTGTCCATCTCGAAAGTATTGTATCGCTTCCTTCTATTATATTTTTTTTACTTGAATTTTAGTTCTTGATAATTGCATATAAGTGATTGATGTGTGACTTCAACATATAGATTAAACCCAATCTATCTCAAAGTCAAAGCTTACTTCATTTGTGATATTGCAGAATTACCACTTTTAAGAACTGGATTTTTACCTAATCTTGCTTGAAACCTCTCTTCTTTAGCCCCTCAAAACTTCAATCATACTACAGAAACTTGATATGAGTTTACACATAAAGTAACATTTGAATAAGTGTGTTTACAAATAAACTTGACATGAAGAAGAACAAGAACAAGTAATTAATTTTTAAGACCACCCACAATGGTGATTTTTTAGCATTAAAATATAATAAGTTTTTAAGCTACATTGTAATTTTGCTAAAAAAAACTTTGTCTATGGTTTCTTACTAATTAAAAAACTGCTAAAAATCCATTTAACCTGAAAAGTTGAATTTTACAACTATTTTAATCATTTTCAGCTCAAATTTAGTTTTGTTTGTTTTAAAAACTATATCCAATATTCATAATTGATTTTTATCTATCCATAGACACCCATTTATATATGTTTTTTTATAAAATTTATAGAGTGAAAAAATATGGATTGAAAAATTATGAGTATGAAAAAAAATAAAAGAATTTTTTTAGATGATGTGATAGAGAGAAAAAATTGACTAAAAAACTTTGTTAAAAAATCAACCATTCTGAATGCTCTAAGAAAATAATGCAAGAAAACCAAACAGAACTCTACCTTGAGGTATACGAAAAGCAAATCGATTTGGTCGCCCCCTGGTACAACCTTTGTTGTATATATGGGCTTCCATCACTTACCCAAATACTGATGGAACGTGATTTGACATCTGATATCCCTAATGTTAGGGGCGGAACTGAGGGGAGGGTCAGGGGTCCGGTGGCCCCCTTTCGTTCCGATTTTTTTTGTTATATTATTTTTTTTGGAAAATTTCGGTGGATATCCCTGAATTTAGGGGTATTCCGATTTAAGTTCACAATCGTGTTCATCACCCTTTAGTAGGATTTGACTAATCCATACATGAACCATCTCAATTTGAATTCTAACAACAACTCATTTTCGATCTTATGATTCAAATCGTGATGAGTCGGGTATAGATTCGGGGTATAGATTTGCTTGAGCTAATTTGTTTATAATTCAAACTTAATTTAATTTGATTGACGTGTTCAATTAAACTTGTGCTAAATTGAATTATTCTAAATAGGAATATAGACAAATTTGTTGTGCGGAGTAATAGATTGTCGGTTTCAAGTGTTGAGTCTCCGACTATTCCAAATGAATCTGAAAATGTTGATGGAGATCAATGTTTCTTTTCAAGAAAAAAAAAATAACAAAGTGAGAATGCACGTAAGATTGATATTAATATTATTTATAGCTATTTTATTTAATATTAATATATAATATTAAAAAAAATTATGCCATTTCTTTCAGAATTCTCTGATTCTACCAATGCATACTGTTTCCGTGGAGAGAGGACAACAAGTAGTACGTGACATTATTGCATTCAATATTATGTTTTTAGTTTTAGTCACCTCTTTGTTGTTGTTTCTCTATGGTCACCTCTTTGCTGTTGTTTCTCTTTGTTGAAGGGAGTCACTTGGATTTTCGTTGAACTCTTTGCTATTTTTGAATTGAAATGGGCAGACACGAAGCATGGTGATTTAGAACAATTTTTAATTTGGTTCACTTAGCTTTAATAATCAATTATTCCAGATGTCGAATGCTAGATAGATAACTTAATGGCTTATTATTGATCAATTTCCTTGTAAGTGTAGGCTACAAGTTGTGTTTCACCAAACTGTATGGATCAACAAAGTGACGCCAACAAAACATTTTGATTGATTGGTTGATAGAGGTTAGGGGATCTGATCAATTCAATGTCATTGCTATGAAATTGAGTGCACTTTGTATCTGTGAACTTTGTTCAAACTATATAGGGACACTAAAAATTTGAGTTGATGGAGGAGACATTGTATCTTACCACCCCATGGTTGAAGTGGTCCAAACCCTTCATCCAGCACAAGTATAGAGCCTTTGAAATACGTACACTCACTGGACCACACAACAACATTGACATTCCAAATTCGTCAATTTCAGATATATTTGACGTTTCAGAACTAAGGCACAACTTTTTCTTCTCAGACCTGGATCTTGCTAATGCAAACTCGCTATTGAAATTTTTCCATACAATAAAGGATACTACAATTTGGGAATTTTATTTTCCCCGTGCAAAGCACGAGGCTTTCAACCTAGTATATGATAAGTCTATAATAATGTACTTTGAGGCTATTCTATTATTAGATTCATATTGTACCTTTAATTTAACAAGAAATATAAAAAATAGTTGCTTCCTTATTTTATTGAAAAATCCCAGTAAACATATTCTTTATTATATGTATGATAAGATATATTTGGTAAATAAGAAGATGTAGGTAAACGTTAATGTAAATTGTAAAAAAAGAAGGGTAGAGTGGTAAAAGAACATTGATTCGGGATCAAGTACAAAGGGGGCCTCATCCCCGACCGTTGATCTCGCGTGCGCCTCTTCCCAGATCCCACGTTATGTTTTTTTCTCCCTTTAAAAGCACAAAAGCCTTATGGCCCATCTAATAGTGGAGTGGGGGGAGGACCGTGAGGTCTTGGGTTCAACTCCCCCCCCCCCCCCCCCCAACACTCCTTTTGTAATTCTTGTTTTTCATTTTTTCACTTTTTCTTTATTCTGTGAACCAAAAATATTTTTAAATTATATTAAATTAAATATGGAAAGAATGAGATGTTATCATATATGATCATTAAGTGATAATATATGAACATCAACACACAATATACACACATCTAGTATATGAACCTTAGAGAATTAATGTATGAACATGTGCATTAGGGTTGTTCAAAAGTGGCATGGACCGAAAAACCGAACCGGACCGGAGAAATTACGGTTCGGTCTCCGATCCGGATATTTTCCTTAATCCGATCTTGTCCAAACCCGGAAAAAAACGATCCAGACCGGTTGGACCGTTTTTTTTTTTAAATAAAAATTATAAGTTAGGAGTTTTAATGTAATTTTTTTAGATATTTTCCTTAAATTAATAAGTGAGGATTTTGAATGTTTTTTTAGATATTAAATATTTTTTTTTAAAATAAAAATTCCGGTCTAATCCGGTATTAGACCGGACCGAATAAGACCGATCCGGTCTGGTCTCTGGTCCACACTTTTGAAAAAAAACGGTCTGATCCAGACTAGATGAACACCCCTAATGTGCATGTTACGTATGAACCTTGACGTTTCAGACATGAACATCAACACACAATGACATGGTCAAAAGAGTTTCAAACATACGAACATGTGCATGTTACATATGGACCTTACTATATGAACGTGTACATGTTACATATGAACCTCAAAGACCAAGTAAAAAGATTTTCAAACATGAACATGTGCATGCTACACATGAACTTTACATGACTAATATATGAACATGTGCATGTTACATATGAACTTCAACGACCAAGTAAAAAGAAATAAACGTAAAGGGTGAATGGTTAATAACCATACACTATGCTAAAGGTTCACATCTGACACAATAGAAGTCCACACTTGATATACTCAATGACTCTCTAGTATAAAATGTGTTTGTACATCTCTAGTTCACTTTAGTTTGTAAATTTTCAGTACAAACAGTATGATCATCTAGTATTAATATATGAACCTTATAGTACAAATAAATGAACATCTAGTGTTTATATGTGAACGTCAAGATAACAATTTAGAACGATCAGAGAAAAAAATTGCGTATCGAAAAAAAATAGCGATATTTGCGAAAATGCCACCATACCACTTTTAATCTCACCCTTTCATTCCCCTTGATCCAAGTGATCACAATGATTCTTACTTCTTACTTTAAGAGGCAAATGTATGAGAAACCCCCTCAAAGAATTTTTAGATTTGTCTACGTGACACAACCATAGGCCTACACATAATAAAGACAAAAAAGACTTTTGTATATATACATATATATACACGGGGTGGTTCAGGTGTGAACCAATAACTAGGAGAGAACTGAGAACGTACAGGAGGCGTTCTCACTTGTGCACGCTTGTGTTGCCAGTGAACACGAATGTTCACCACATTTGTTCATAAATATTCATCACAATATATAAGCGATGTTTACCCCTTTACAAATAAAATATACATAATGCGATAGTGTTCATATGATTGTGTTTGTGTTTTTTAAACTCTCAAATCTTACAAAAAATAATTTAATGTTCATTGTACATTTATATGACACAAAATTGATAATCTTTTATATGAAAGGAAGTCTAAAGTAAGTACAAAAGTAGGTTTTTTTCTTAAATGCGTTTAGTGATACACATATAGGCAGTGACAAACCTATAGAGGGGCTAGGGGGCGTCCGTCCCCTCTTTCCTCTAGCAATCCCCTTGTAATTCCCCTGTTAATTTTTATTTTCATTATATAAACATAAAATAATGTAAAAGTTACAAGGAAAGTGTGTGTAGTGATTTTTATTTTGGTACTTGTGTCAAAAATATCAATAGGTCATGGGTTCAATCCTTAACTCTCTCATCTTTTGATTTTTTTTGTTCTTTCTTCCATATTTGATGGGTCTTATGACTCAAGCAAAAAAAATCGAACTAACTTATATTCTTTTAAAATAAAAATAGTATGTGTGGTATAAATTGGTCAAGTTTCAAATGGTTTGAATTTTTATTATTTCTTCCATATTTGATGGGTCTTCTTCAAGCGTCTTTCGTTAGTTTTAAAATATGAATAAAAATATCAATGACTCAAGCAAAATAATAAAACTAACTTATATTATTTAAATATTATGTTAAAATAAAAATAGTATGTGTGGTATAAATTGGCCAAGTTTCAAATCATTGGTCTTTAAGTGTTTCTTGTTAGCTTAAAAATATTAATAACAATGTTAATGACTCAAGCGGAAAAAAATCGAACAAACCCCCCAACAAATTTCTGCCTTGATCGCTGCATATAGGCATAAAATGTGATGCACATATAGGCCTAAACAAGCGATGCACACATAGGCATGAAAGTCACAAACATACATGCATAAAGTGGTGAACATATAAGCATAAAAGTGATTAACATCTCGCTATAGAAGTGATAAACATCTAAGAGACTTTTTTAACGAAAAGTGATGAACGTATAGGAAAAAGTTGATGAACATGTATAGAAACATGATGAACGTCTAGGCATAAAGGTGATAAACATATAGACATAGAAGTGGTGATAATTTAGGTATTGTAGACACCCAAACAACATAATCTATGCACAAAAGTGATGAACATCAAAGACATGTTCACAACGAAAAGTGATGAACGTATAGGAGAAAAGAGATGAGCATGCATGCATAAAAAATGATGAACATTTAGGTACAAAACTGGTGAACATCTAGGCATAAAAAGTAGTGAACATCTATGAGTAAAAGTGGTGAACATATAAGACATGTTCACGCGAAAAGTGATTAGCGTATTGCATAAAAACGATAAACATGCATGCACACAAAAATGATGAACATCTAGGTACAAAAGTAGTGAGCATCTGAGCATAGAGGTGGTAAACATATATGGACAAAAGTGATGAACATATAGGAGAAAAATGATGAACATTACATGTATAAAAAAATGATGAACGTCTACTTACAATAGTGGTGAACATTCGAGCATGAAAGTGGTGAACGGGCACAAAAGTGATGAAGATCAAAACATGTCCACAATGACACACGCTCAAATTTGTTAAAAAATAGCCTATAATAGGGAAACAATTTGGTCTTACCATTATTTTTTGTTTTAATAAAAGTCTTATCTGAACCCTTTATTTCTCAAATATGGACGCCCAAAATGATTTTCATTTCTCTCCTAGATAACGGTGCTCGTATGATCCATTTTATATATAAGAAAATATCATGTGAGAACGGTCACGTGTGTAGGCTGTTCAGATCTGAGAAACAAGTGGCCCATATCAGACTTTCATTAAAAAGGAAAAATTTTGTGCCGGATTTTTGTTGTACTATACGCGTTTTTTTTTTTGGGGGGGGGGGGGGGGGGGTGATCCGCGCTTACCTTCCCGTGAACAATTTTTCAATGTTCATAACTTTTTTCCTTAGATATTCATCACTTTATTGCCCATATGCTCACCCCTTTTTACCTAGATGTTCATCCATTTTTTATACATACATGTTCGTCGTTTTTCTCTTATACGTTCATCACTTTTCAATGTGAAAATATTTTCAATGCTCAACACTTTTCTCGTTAGATATCACCACTTTCATGTCCAGATGTTCATCAATTTTGTACATAAATGTCATCACTTTTTTATGCATGCATGTTCATCACTTTTCTCCTATACGTTCATCACTTTTCCACGAACATGGTTTCGATGTTCATCCTTTTGTCCTTATATGTTCACAACTTTTGTACCTAGATGTTCATCATTTTTTTATGCATCCATGTTTATCGCTTTTCTTTTATACGCTCATCAGTTTTCGTTGATCTGCGCTTACCTTCCCGTGAACAATTTTTCAATGTTCATAACTTTTTTCCTTAGATATTCATCACTTTATTGCCCATATGCTCACTCATTTTTACCTAGATGTTCATCCATTTTTTATACATGCATGTTCGTCGTTTTTCTCTTATACGTTCATCACTTTTCAATGTGAACATATTTTCAATGCTCAACACTTTTCTCGTTAGATATCACCACTTTCATGTCCAGATGTTCATCAATTTTGTACCTAAATGTCATCACTTTTTTATGCATGCATGTTCATCACTTTTCTCCTATACATTCATCACTTTTCCACGAACATGGTTTCGATGTTCATCCTTTTGTCTTTATATGTTCACAACTTTTGTACCTAGATGTTCATCATTTTTTTATGCATCCATGTTTATCGCTTTTCTTTTATACGCTCATCAGTTTTCGTTGTGAACATGTCTTAGATGTTCATCACTTCTATGCATAGATGTCCACCACTTTCATGCCCAAATATTCATCACCTTTATGCCTAGATATTCATCACGTTTTTTATGCATGCATGTTCATCATATTTGTTTTCTATATGTTCATCACTCTTACGCCTATATGTTCATCACTTTCATGCCTATATGTGCATCACTTTTTTAGGCATATATGTGCATTAATTTATACCTATATGTGCATCACAAAACACATTCAAGAAAAAACCTACCTTTTTACTTACTTTAGACTTGATTTCATTAAAAAAATTTATCAATTTTATTTCATATAAACATACAATGAACATCAAATGTTCATTTTTTGTAAGATTTCAGAGTTTAGAATGCACAATCACAAGCATAGAAACACTATCGAATTTTATATTTTTTCGGTTATAAGGTGATGAACATCGCTTATGTACTATGATGAACATCTACAACCAAATGTGGTGAACATATGTGTTCTCTTGGATTAAGGGCGCCCGCGAGCGCAGCAACGCAAGAGAAATATTCTCATTTCTCTGCTAGATAACAGTTCTCATATGATTCATTCCATATATAAAAATATAGATTTGTATCATCGTGCAAATCACCTTTTATCTACCTTCTATCTACTACTACAAGTGTGTATGTGTGAATGAATAGTGCCCCAAGTGCACCCTCCTTATCATGTGATGTATAATTTTAGATTTAGCTATATACGGTGGGCTTGGATTTTTTTGGGTGGGCTTGGTCTTTTCAACAGTGTCTAGAAACATATTTGCCTTCAATATATGCTTCTACCTTTTGTTCCACACGTCACCATCTTGCATTCTTACTGACACGTGTCCCTTCAGTTGTTCTTTGTCGTCTCCTCCTTTCTCCATTTCTCTTATGAGAAGAAGATTTAATTTCTACAATAATTGCCTCGGCCTAAAACAATCGTCCCCTAAAACTCGGGCTCTCACGGTGCAATCTTTCAAGCGAAAAAAGGGGTCAATATGGAGATGATGGATCAGAGTTGAATGATGAGATTATTCCTTCACTCGTATAATCGAAGGTGTAAAAACCTGAACAGTTTAGGGAGCAAGCCCATTCTAATGCAGTACAGATACAGAAAAATTACTATGGTTGGAAAAAAAGAAGAGTTCTTAATCATCTAGCAAAGGAATGTCAAAATCCAGGTGTTTCACTGCCTCCTTTTTTGTAGTTTTTTTTCTTATAAATATGTTGCTTTACTTTTTTATAAAGAGAACTGGTGAAGGGTATAACCCATACATAATACTTGTTCTTATTACTCAACTATTTATGGAATACAAAATAGAATATCAGAAGGTTATAAGAATCAAATTAAATCTTCTAATACCTCTAAATAACTAATTACTAACAATACTAATAATAATAACAATTATCATTTCCTAATATACCTCTGCAGTTTAAGCGAAACACAAAAGAAAGATAAAAACTGGATCGGAAAATAATGTAGAAATTGAAGTTTGGCGGAAGCGTGTCATTCTCCGATCGTTGTTTCATCATGAAATCGATTGTTGTTTCATCTTAGAATCAATCATTGTTTCATCTTGGAACCGATCATTGTTTCATCCTAGAACAAATATATAGTCGTTCAGAGTGAATCTAGAGTCGTCCGGAGTGGATCTGGTTTTCCTTAGAGTAGAAAGGTTTCGTCTAGACTGGATCTAGAATCAACAAGAGTTTACCAAAGTTTGCTTGGAGTTGATCGAAACCGATCTTTTGTTGGCCAAATCCATGGTTGTGTGGGCCGAAGCCAGGTTTTGTATAGGGAAAAGTCGAATAGTATGTCGAGATCAACGTGCTCTGATACCATAAAGAGAATTGATGAAGGATAAAATCCACACACAACTAAATGGAATATCAGGAGATTATAACAATAAGATCAATTTTTCTAATATATGTGAATAGATAATTATTAATAATACTTATAATAATAACAATTATAATTTCCTAATATTTTATTCCTCCTTTTACCAAGAGCAATATATCTATGGTTTCATGGTTCATTATAATCGTCTATTGAGAATTCTGAATATTTTTTGCACAAGTTCAAGAGGCAATTAGCAGTTGAAATGTATGTTGGATCTGCCATAAGGAAAGCCATTGCATAAATTGTTTTCTTTCTTTTTGGGTGCATTAAATATAATGTTATGGTATTGTGGTTGCAAGGCCCATGTAAGAGGGCATCAGGTGAGGAAAAGATATAAAATTGTGATATGGTATGACTATGTTGGGATCTTGGAAAATGTCATTCTTGGGTGGAGACGTAAGGACATCGGTTTGCACACAAATAAATTGAGGAAGCCAACACAGGCACGACATGACGATTATGATTACCTCAAGGAAGGTAAAAAAACAAACTGAAGAGAGGTTGCAAAAAGCTCTTGTAATGGTTCAGTACCCTAAGGCACGAGCACAATGAATATACAAGGCTACACCCTAACACCTTTTATTTGCTCTTGTAATCTTAACTTGTAACAACTTCTTTTATAATAAATGAGATTTTTTTCTTACTATTACAAACTCACATTAATTCAAACAACATGAAGCGACCATTATCTGATAGGAATAGGAAGAGTTTTTCTGGCTGCTAGAGACCTTAAAATCAATGTGCAGAGCTTTATAGATAATGAAGTAATGAAAAATACTGGTTATTATAATCTGTAACCTCTTAATTGTGGCATGTTTTACTACGTTAATTGGTAGATTACTAGCATCGTTTGGTATGAATCACGAATAAGGTTGGAATCAGAATTGCAATCAAGAATGACTTATTCTCATTTTTGTAACTTGTCGTTTGGTATATTGTCGGAATCAGAAATGAGTCATAACGGGTTTGGTTCAGGTTGACCCAAAGAGTTGAAAGTGTCCATTTTATATAATTATTATAATATTTTTTTAAATTTAAAAAGATTATTAAAATAAAATAATAAATATTATTTAATATAAATGAGATAATAAATATTATTTAATAATATAATAATAATATTAGATTATTAATAATAAAATAATAAAAATTATGAATAAGAAAATAATAAAATTATTAAATTTTTTAAAAATTATTAATAAATATTATTTAATAAAATTATAAAATTTAGTTAATTATTTAGTAAAATAATCATAATATTTAATATAAATGAGATAATATATATGAAATAACGAGTCTATTGAGTTTGGGTCGAGTTCGGGTCGGGTTCTTCTTGACCATGTGATTTCCGGGTCGGGTCTCGACCCTAAAAAACTTGGGTCATCTCGGGTTTTCGAGTCTGGTCACAAGTCTAGTTGGAATGCATAATACCTCAACATTTTTTGTGGAATCAAATTTTTCAATAAGCTTGGAATCATCCATTCCATTCCAGTTCTTACCAAACACACTTTTGAAAATCAATCATTTTCATTCTCATTCATGATTTCAAAGAATGAGAACCAAACGAGCCTTATATTGGTTCAAAAATGACTTGGTTATCAAGTGGCATAGACATAGATGTATTAGAAGATATTATTAGATATGGTATCTTTTCCATATATCTTGTGTTATCTTTAACAAAGTTTCTTTATCTTATCCATTGTCAATATGTATATCTTTGGTCCTTTGAGGCATAATTTACACAGAATTCTTTTCCCCAATCATATTCTTTCAAGATGTACCTCACCGAGTCACCGGGAACTAATAAAGGTATCCAGTGGGTGATCCACCGGTAGAAAGTTGTGTAGGAATGCAATATTGGAATATAAACTGCAAGTAGAAATCGCACAATAATTAAATGAAATTATACCGAACTAAGAACGATGCAGAGTCGAGAACGAAATCTCTCTCCTTAATTCTGAAAACGCCCCGTATTGCGATGGTTTGATGGCGTTCCGAATCCCAGGATACAACTGCAAGACGACTTCTGATTTGCGCAACCAAAGAATCCAGAAGGCTACGAACCGCTCTGTGTAGTACTCTCAGACTTGATTTTTTTGGAAAACAGAGAAGAGGGAGGAAGATCGTTTTTGTGTGTCTTCGAATGAGAGGCTGGCAACTCTTTTTAAAGAGCTTCGGAAGTCTGAAGAGGAGGATTTGAACGTTACAGAAACATTACGAAACAGGAGGAGGACGTTACGAAATAGATTCGGACGTTATAGATCTTCTTTTGGACGTTACAGATCCTTCGACATTAATGGAGGAAGATTAGGTCTGCAGCCCGAAATCTCTCCATATACCAGATCAAAGCCCATTAATGGGCTTCCGAATTGGCCCAAAAAGATAGGTGGCTTGCAAGACCAAGACCAAGCCCAAGCCCGAGCACGACTCGACTCGACTCGCCCGCCCGGCCCGGCCCGACCCGACCCGACTCGGCGCGCGTGTGGTGTTGGGCTAGCTCCTCTCCCCATTGAAAATGGGTAATGACCCAAGGCCACAACCTTGAGTCCATTTCTCCATTATATATGGTGGTATTTCTACCTCCAAACTTCCAATGTGGGACAAGAAATTTGCCCCCACATATTCCCAAGTTTTGCACTTCATGCAAGCTACTTTGGGCCTCCATTTCTCATTCAAACGGAAATCATTTTTGTCGTATGAGTACACTACGAGAATGTTCTCGCGTAGAGGAAGCCAATGCTTCTACTTTCCGGTGTTAACAATGGCCGGAGCCCACCGGAATTATGCCCGGAAAAGTGCCCGGCGCCACATTCAAAAAATGAGTTCCAACAATCCCCCACATGAATAGAAATGATTCTAAACATTGGTTAAAACCATAAAGACTTTTGAGAGTACAGTCGAAAAATCACTGCATCTGACTGGTAGCATGTTTCAGCCTTGAACCACCCATAGTGAGTAGCTATCGGATTTACTCGACCAGGTAGTGAACATGATGTCTTGAACCACCCGGGCTTTGATGTAAACCGAGACAATAACTATCACACAGTTTCATCTTCTCACAGAACTAGGTTCTCTTGTTGTGTTCATTTTGGCCTTGAACATCCCTGGTTATTCATGAGTGAACTTGGAGAATTTAGCCTCTCTCTATTCTCCTAGAAACGGCCCCATTTCACACTCATAAGGTGATTGCCATAAAGAGTATCCTGTCATACCCCACTTTTATTTCAAAGCTATGGAATCATTAAAAGCCAAGCTTAACCTTAACTCATACAGGTAGCACTGTTCATCATCCTAGGAACTAGGAGAAGACTTTAGTCTCCCAGTGCTCATCTTGATTCAGCTTGATTTAGTTTTCCCTTTGAACCTACTTCTTGGGATCTCCAGTCACGTAGGTAGGGTTCGCCATCAAGCATCCTCTTTAGTCATAGGCTTTAAACCCATTCCTCTTGATGATTTTACAACTTGATATCGTGACAAACCTTTAGTAAACGGATCCGCTAGGTTGTCAGCCGACTTGATATAATCTATTGAGATTATACCATGCGAGAGTAGTTGCCTAATGGTTTTATGTCGTCTTCGTATATGACGTGACTTACCATTGTACAAACGACTCAGTGCCCGAGCTATAGCCGATTGACTATCATAGTGTACACCTACTGTTGGCACTGGTTTGTCCCACATCGGGATATCTTCCAATAAATTCCGAAGCCACTCGGCTTCCTCTGCTGCTTTGTCTAAAGCAATGAACTCAGACTCCATAGTGGATCTGGCCAATAGTGTTTGTTTGGAAGATTTCCATGATACTGCTGCACCACCAAGTGTAAACACATATCCACTTGTAGATTTTGAGTTTCTGGAATCTGATATCCAGTTTGCATCACTGTATCCTTCCAGAACTGCTGGGTATTTACCATAGTACAGCCCAAAACTTTGAGTATAACGCAAGTAATTTAATACTCTAGTTATCCATTTCCAGTGTTTGTGTCCTGGATTACTTGTGTAGCGACTCAGTACATTGACTGAGTGCGCCAAGTCAGGTCTTGTGCAATTGGTCAAGTACATGAGACTTCCAATCACACGTGCATACTCCAATTGTGACACTACATCCCCCGAGTTCTTGGTTAAGTGGAGATGAGGATCCACAGGACTCTTTGCAGTCCCGCTTGAATAGTTCTTGAATCATTCAAGTACTGTTTTAGCATAATGAGCTTGAGACAGGATAATTCCTTCAGAATGTCTAGTGATTTTGATCCCTAGTATGACATCTGCTGGTCCCAAGTCTTTCATGTCAAACTTCCCACTAAGCATGTTCTTAGTTCGGTTGATCATGTCTTTATTGCTTCCAATAATGAGCATGTCATCTACGTACAGGCACAGCAAAATGTAACCATTTGGCGTGTCTTTGAAGTAGATACATTTGTCACATTCATTGATGCTGAAGCCATTTGACATCATGACATTGTCAAATTTTTCATGCCACTGCTTTGGAGCTTGTTTGAGTCCATATAGAGACTTGACAAGTATGCACACCTTGTGTTCCTGTCCAGGAACAACATAACCATCAGGTTGTTTCATATATATCTCTTCTTCTAATTCTCCGTTTAGAAAGGCAGTTTTCACATCCATTTGATGGATTTCGAGGTTTCGTAATGCAGCTATTACTATTAGCATTCTTATTGAAGTTATTCTCGTAACTGGAGAATAAGTGTTAAAGAAATCCAAGCCCTCTTTTTGCCGGAATCCTTGCACCACAAGCTTCGCCTTGTGCTTATCTACTGAGCCATCGGTTTTCAATTTGGTTTTGAAAATCCATTTGCACCCAAGTGCTTTACACCCTTGTGGCAAATCAACTAACTCACATGTATGATTTTGCATAATGGAGTCGATTTCGCTTTTAACTGCTTCCTTCCATGAAGGTGCATCAGGTGTAGACATAGCTTCTTTGAAAGTTCTAGGCTCATTCTCCAAAAGGAAGACCGTGATGAACTCGTGCCCATAGGTTTTCTCCTTTCGAGTTCTTTTGCTCCGTCTAGGTTCAATTTATGTGTCCTTTCGAGCTTTTTTGTTTTGTCTAGGTTCATCTTCTATTTCATTTACAGAAGTGCCTGCTTCACTTTGTTCACGAGTTCGTTTCGGATGTTCTTTATCCTTGCACGGAAACACGTTTTCAAAGAAGGACACATTCCTTGATTCCATTATTGTATTTACATGTATATCTGGTATATCAGATTTATGTACCATAAACCGATAAGCACTACTGTTATGTGCATATCCTATGAAAATACAATCAACGGTTTTAAGTCCAATTGTGACCTTCTTAGGAGGTGGCACTGCCACTTTTGCTAGGCACCCCCACACTTTGTGTGATACCCCGTATTTCTGTAAGGATATTTTGGGAATTTTGGGATTTTTCCTAAACGCCCGTTTTGTACGTCGGGTCAATTTCAGATAGTTTGAGATATTCTGTAATGTGCTCTATCTCAGTAATATTTTTCTCAGTGAAATAAAATACAGACGACGTACTTTGGAACTTAATACCCGTTCGTGTACGATTATTTTTATCCCGGGTTAAGCCAAGATTATCCATAAGCCACCGGATAAGGCTGACCTGGCGGCGCCCGCCGTGGGTATGGCAGCGACCGCCACCAGCAGCTTCCTGGCGCCTTCCTTTGCCAGCTATAGGGACAAGTGTCCCTAGGATGCGGCGACCGCTGCCAGAAGCGGCGACCGCCGCCATCAGCCCGCCGCCATGGGGCCTAGGCAGCGGCGACCTGGAGAGGATCGCGGCGACCGCCGTAGACTAGCAGGGGGCTAGGCATGTACTTGTCGGCGAGCTCTGACAGCGCCGTTGATGGCCCTCCACGTCGCTTGGCTGCCATCATTGCTTCCCCTGGATCGTTGGGCTATAAATTGGAGTGTTTGGGGATAGATTTGAGCACAATCAGAAGCTCAAATCCTCAAATTCGTCTCGCCGGAGTTGTGGTCCCTCGCCGGAGTTCTGAAGTTGCTCGCCGGAGCCCACATTGGTGTCGTTTCCAGTTGCTAGAGGAAGCCTTGGAGGCCCTTAGACGCCTAGAATCCAAAGCAAGGCAAGAGGAAACCAATCGCTCGCCGTCGGTGAGTTTCTGTTCTCGGATTTTATTTTCCGGTGTTCATAACGGCGCCCGCCGTGATGAAGGCGGCGACCGCCTCCATGAACACGGCGCCCGCCGTAAGGCCGCCGGCGACCGCCGCCAGAAGGCTGATGGCCTAGTTAGGCCTCGGCTTTGGTGGTCGTCGTTCGAACGTCGTTCCTTTCGATTCCTTTCGTTATTCTGTCCGTTTATGTCGAATCTAACTAAGGGTTTCTGTATGGGTCGATCCGAAGGAATCTGTGTTGCCAGAGCTGTCCCTGTATCGAGCCCGGAATCCCGTCGTTAGGCTTCGTCAAACTCTGCGGATTAAGGCAAGTGGCGGTTCGCTCTTGCTCATCGTTCCATATTTACATTAATTATTAGTTGTTTATCTGAGTAATTAATTTGGAATGATTACTGTGTTTATCTGGAATTGGTTTTATAAACTGTTTTGGAAGCTGTAACTATGATATTATAATAGGTTGTATATCTGTTAGAACAACGCTGTTATTTATATCGCCTTGAGGGCATTTATGAGAATTTATCCTGAACTATTGTTGTGCTCGAACTGTTTAGTTAGCATTAGTAGTTAGGAATGTTACTTGGACTCAGTCCAGTCGTTTCTTTATAATCAGGTAGAGGGGTGGCTCGTCCCCACCTAATACCATTCTAAGGTCTTGACCGGTCTCTATTACAAGAGTGTAGAGACAGGACACTTAGCTGGTGTCACAATTCTCGGGATCTCATCCCTTTCGGTGTGCGTCAATCTCAAGAAACGCATATCAAGATGTATCGTACCTTGGTGGTGTATACATTTAAAATCTTATAACCAGATGCTCATTTTTGGAATTTAAATAAGATAAGGTGCCCGAGTACACTTAATTAATATACTTTTGGCGAGTAGTGTAGCTAAGTAAATAGTACAGCTAGGAAAGCTCGTCTCGACTTTTGATCAGAGTACGTTCTCTTTCCAATCTGGATTCGCTGTAAGCGGTGAGGGTGGTCGTGAACCGAAACATCTAAGTCAGCTTTTAAATCACTGATGTCTGATTCTTTAAACGTTCCAGATTTGTCATATTTTCTTAAGACTCACTTCCGTTGGAGTCTTCTTTCGGGTCGATTTCTGTGAAGATTCAGTCTTCCAGGATATTCTCTTATGCATGCCTTTTGTCATATTCAAGTAAAGTATGGTGGTTGACAAGCGTACTCGATTATTATTCGAGAGACGAGAAGTCTAACCTAATACGACTGCTTAGAACCTTCTGCTTTGTACCCTTGCATGGTCTATTCATTTAGACTAACCAACCACATTTGTTATTTGCATTGTTGGCTGATGTCATCCGTTCGATTCGGCACATCAGATAGAGCGAAGATATGAGAAGACTAGAATGACTTTGAAGATGACGGTGGTTTTTAGATATTTTCGGATGTTGTTGATGTTTTTATAATTGCTTTTAATCAGGTTGAGATCTTTGGGCACTGACCATGATGGTCAAGACTTTGGTTTGTAATATTTGTGTTAAGACTTCCGTTGTATTGTATTCAAACTCTGTGTCTATCCTACTCGGGATTGGGATGTAATCCCGTGACTCATGTTTTTAATTAAATAAAGTTATGTTTTTGTACCAATTGTATTTCATGATTGTATTCAAACGGTAAAGCATTGGGTGACTTCGGTAATTATATCCTCAACAAGGTACCACATAAAGTTACTGGCAAGACGCCATACGAGTTCTCCATAAACAGATGCTCGTCGCTCTTGCTCTGCTGATAGGTGGTGAAGCATCCCTTGTCAGAGCAGATATGTCTGGTAGCACCTGTATCGTACCACCATTCCCTTGGGTTGCTTCCAACCATGTTGACTTCAGACACTACAGCACACAGATCTGCATCCGAGAGCCTGCCTTCAGTCATGTTGGCTTGGGATTTCCCCTTGTCCTTGCGTGGCTCAGCCTTGCTACGACACTCGTCAGTCTTGTGACCCATTTTGCCACACTTGTGGCACTTCCCACTGAACTTCTTAGCTGGTTGCTTCTTGAAGTTGTTGGAGCTTTGGGGCTGAAACTTCCGCTTCTTCCCTTTGTCCTTGTCCTTGTGTTCAGCCAGATTAGCCTTCTGTTCAACAGGCTGAACCCCATCTGCTTTGCGGTTTGTTGACTCAATCTGCAGCCTAACTATCAAGTCTTCCACAGTCATCGCCTTTCGCTTGTGCTTCAGGTAGCTCTTGAACTCCTTCCAGCCTTGGGGGAGCTTTTCAATGAAAGCAGCCACCTAGAACGTCTCACAGATAAACATCCCTTCAGCAATGATCTCATGCGTAAGAAGTTGCAGCTCTTCGACCTGTTTCATGATGGGCTTATTGTCCACCATCTTGAAGTCCAGAAACTTCGCCATTGCGAACTTCTTCGAGCCTGTATCCTCAGACTTGTATTTCTTCTCCAAAGCAGTCCAGAGCTCCTTGGAGGTCTTGATTTTGCTGTACACATTGTACAGTGGATCTATCATGCGGCTTTGGACCCAACCTTTGCACAGAAAGTCTGCGTGAGTCCAGGCCTTAACGCTGGCTAGGAGGTATGCATCTGTATTGTGAGGCGACAGCACAGGCTTATCCTCAGTCAGATACTTCTCAAGCTTCAACGTGGTCAGGAAGAAGAACATCTTCTGCTGCCATGTCTTGAAGCCAGTGCCATCGAACTTTTCTGGCATCAAGCCAGCGTTCACAGCGCCAGGCATATGGATTGTCGGTTGGACAGTCTGAAAAGCAGCTAAGTGGACAATCTGACGAACCTCGGAAGTTCCGACCACTGCGGCTTGCAGATTAGCCGCTGGCAGGTTTGCATCTTGCAGATTCACTGCTTGCACATTCCCCACTGGCAAATTCACCGATGGCAGACCACTCCCAAACTGAATTTGGGGCGTCGACTCAGACGTGTTTCCGTTTCCAGCTCCAGTAACATCAGCGACAGATTTCTCGATGTTATCACCCATGATATCAGAATCTGTTCACAGAAATACAACCCAGAGATCAGTACGGAAATTTACGAATGCAACTTAAATCCGAATTAAATTGCAGATTCGGAATAATTTTCAAAAACGAATTCGAATGGCCAAATTAGGTTCGAATTTAATTCGAACGAAATTCCAAATGCGAATTTTCCCTGCAAAATAAGGTTAGAAACCGCAAATACAGAAATTAATTAATTCGAAATATTTTCCGAAAGAATTTCTGCACAGAAAGTTAGAATCTGCAGAAATAGGTCGAAACAGAATTTTCGGAAAAAAAATATCCTACAGCGAAACGTTAGTGAATGCGCGCCGAGTCGGGTCGGGCAGGCGGGCGAGCGAGTCGAGTCGAGTCGAGTCGTGCCGTGCCGTGCTCGGGCTCGGGCTCGGGCTCGGGCTTACAAGCCACCTAGTGGACCCAATATGCCCATAGATGATGATGATGAGATGACACGGTATTTGCTACTCATGAAGTGAGTTTTCCTTTTTTTACAAACATATATTCCTCTTAAAATTCTTTTCTTTGAATGTTTTCCATCTAATCATTCTTCTTGTATTTAATCAATATATTTAAGGTTTTCTTTATACCCTCTTATCTTCTTATATTGTTTTTTTTTTGCATTTACGTGTTCATCTTTAGGGGTCAGAATCCTCTGTCCCTTGGTTTGTCCCACTACCCTGTCCGTTTTCATTCATTGGACGAAGTGGCCTAAGTTTACTAATTGTTCTTCCTTTCAATTTTATTGTTGGATATCCGAAATCAAACCAATTCGGTTTCTCTTCAATATCTTCTCCTTGGTGATCCATCTCTTCCTGTCCTGTGACACGGGAGTATCTCGCTACACATCCACTCGTTCCCTCCTCAGTTCTGAATGATGGTTTCAGTCTTTTGCTCCGTCTCTTGCTCATGTCCTCCTTATATAGAGTGAGGGGTTTAGGCTTTGAATTTCCACTATCCCCACTTCTTTATGACCATGTTTACTTGCAAATCTCCTGCTAACTGTCATTGACACAATTTTGTTTTTTGGCATTCTACCTCTACCGATTATGTTTTTGATTAATTTCACAGAAAATGACGGTGTACTTAGTTCAATTTATAGTCGAATTGTTTTAATGAGTATAATAAACAAAAAGACGCTTTTATTAAAGGGATTGTGGCTGAAGATTTTAGGAAGATGATGCTTAGTTTAAATCTTTCAGAGCCCGTTCTTATTAGTATTAATTTGACTAATCTCTGTGCAGGGGCAACTAAATTAAATTTGATATATAGCACCGTTGAAAGCACCGTGTGTATTTCTTGTGGGGATGTAACAGAGACTACAATTATTGAATGTCTTTTTCATATTCTTGTGGGAATGAGAATAACCAAATTATTTTGCATTGAATGTGTTCAATCGTTGGTTTATTGAGCTGATAATCATATATCAACCTTCATAAGACTCAACTGGTGGTGGAGGTAAAGAGCGCCGCCGACGTATCGAGGGAGAAATAAACCTTGTTGGTGGAAACCACAAAGGATCAAATGAAGCAAGGAGGAGCGAACAAGCGTGTGGCAAGGAGTGGCGTCGGCGTCCCGAACCAGAGGATACAAGTTCACAGTAAAGAAACAGATCAACGAGAGAGATGGAACGGTTGAGTTCGATCGGGTTGAAATCGGTTTTCCAAATAACAAAAAGATTGAAGTTTCTGAATAGTTGGCCCAACAGAAATAGGGAGGGAGACAGTGAAGTGGGACATATAGAGGGACAGAGGATTCGAACCCCATCTTTAGAGTGGTTTGAATTTTTCTCTCATTATAACTTTAATCCCAACTAAGTGATATTTTTTTCTTCTGCTATTGAATATGATATTCATTTCCAGTAGGACTAGAAAGTGAGTCTCGATATCTTGCATTTTCTCTAGATATTTTTTTATAAATCGTGATGTGCTTCTTGTTCTTGATTAGTAACATGAGTTCATAAGCTTGCAACACCTAAATCAGTGCTTCAGTTGAGTTGATGAATGTCCAGGATCTAACCCTTGCTCGTGTGAAGAGTCACTTGCAGGTCAAATTTTTAGATAAATAAAAATCAGGGTATCATGATATGTTTAGCCCCCTTCAATCTTGCCATAATAAATTGTTATACTCAAGGTTATTAGGATAGGGATCTTAGGATTAAATAGTAAGGGGCCTTTTAGATCCGATCATAAAATCGGATTGAAGGATAGTAAGATCCAATAAAATCAATAAAATATGTATATAACTATAAATTATTGTTCATGTAGATATATTATTGTTTTTAGTCCTTATACTTCAAATAAATAGGTAAAATAGACAAAAACAACAACATTGTGTTGTCATTCATCCATTTTTTAAAATTTAACAACCGTGTTTGTTTTTTTACTGAGAATATATGGTCAAAATACCGTTAATAGATTAGTTTAATGGGAAATAATAATATTATTATAATTAAGTATATGTTTTATTGTTGTTTATGTTAAGAAATAAGAATTAATAATAAAATGATTCTTAAGTTTATTAAGAAAAGAAAGAAGACAACTATTTTATGGTTTGAAATAAACATGACAAACTTTAAATTTGAACTTCAAATACTAAGAGTATGATTGAATTAGTAACGAAATAATAATGAGTCTTCCAATGATGTTGTTTTACATATATTAAATAAGGACTAAAGAAACTCAATTGATTAAAATACTAAAGATAGAGACTAGATTAAAATTTGTTAAATTATATCCAAAATAAAGCTGAATTTGTGGGATCACCTGAGGATTGTAGAATCGTAAGATCTACCAATCCCGATCGTAGGATCGCACTACGAGTTTATGCACATATGATTCACTATACCTATCCAGATCGTTGAGATACATAGGATCGTAAGATCTAGATCGAGATTACTATTTTAGTAACCTTGATTATACTCTTTGTAAACTTTTGAGCATATTTACCAATGGCATCTTGTTGATTAAGGAATAGCCTCTTTTATTGACAATTCACTCTTTCTGCATTATACATGTCATCTGAATTGAATGAAGCAGAGTTTCTAAAGTTTTATGCCAGTGTAACGCTTGGTGATAATGTTGGTGTTACTCGATTTTTTGTGCTTTTTCTTTTGTCTCTTTATTCTCATTATGTACTCTAGCAATTGTATACTCAATCATGATCTTAATTGCATCATCAGGATCTGTTCGCTATGAAAATCTCTCCCTCTGCTTCTCCTAAGTTTCTCAAATCGTTCATTCGTTCCTCGCTGGAAGAATTGGATTTGTTGCAATGATCCAACAAGAAGATGAAACGTGTTGATGTTAGCACGTTTGACCTGGATGTGGGAAAATTTCATGCTTTGCAAGAATGGGCACTCAAGAGCAATCAGGAAGGAATGATGCAGAAGGCATCTTCGGTCTCACTCAAAGACACTGTTTGTGGCACTTTTTCTAATGGTAATAAAGTGGAATAGAGTAATCCTTTCTGGGAGGATGATCTCATTGATGACACTATGCCCCTAACTGATGATCCAGCATGCCTAGTTGTTCTTCTGACGACTGAGGAGAAGAAACGCATACGACAACCGTGGAGGAATGCTATTATAGTTAAAGTGTTTGGTCGCAATGTGGGTTCATGTATCTCAGGAACATCTTGATCAAGAAATGGAAACCAAATGGAGAATTCACGATGATTAATGTCGACAATGAATATTATGTCATCAAATTTCGTAATGCGAATGATTTCAATCATGTGATGATTGGCGGTCCCTGGCTCATTGGTGATAGTTATCTTGCAATCCAGTGATGTCGTCCGAATTTCCTTGCGCAAGAGGAACCAATAAGATTCATTACCGCATGGATTAGAATCCCAAATCTATCAATGGAATACATTGATGCGGGAATCTTGACTAAGATTGGCTCGAAGGTAGGGAAAGTCCTGCGAATTGATAAGACTACAAGTGTTGTTGAAAGAGGGCGGTTCACCAGATTGAGTGTTGAATTGGACATTACAAAGCCCCTTCTTTCAAAGTTCTATCTGAATAGGCGAGTGTGGAAGATCCAATACGAAGGTTTCCAAATGATTTGCTTCCACTACGGACGTGTAGGCCATGTCAAAGAGCAATGTCCAAGCTTCACAACCTTGAATGCAGAGGGGTCTACGAAACACATTGGAAATGATCAGTTACCTCCTGAACATACAAAACCTTTTGGATATTGGATGCTTCCACACGAGTATGCGAGAAGGACTGATGGACAAGGCAATCGTTCAACATGGGGGGAAATACATTGTCGGGAAGGAACAAACCGGACGGCGAAGCAGCGATTCAAAAGTCAACGCTACAAGTGAGTCACCATCCAGGTCAACTGGGAGAGATAAGGGTAGAATCAGCAATCAATGACGACAACACAAGAAAAGGAAACTTGCTAGATATGGGATCTCGTTTTCAAATTTTGGCCAACATGGATGATGACAAAAATCCCGCGGCAATCACTGCTGAAAATATTGCAGTTACAAAAGATAGCGCGAAGCCCGTCGAAGAGCAGGATTTGAATCAGGAAACAACTCCGAAAGTTGGGGGAAAAAGCTGCAATCAAGGCAAAATCAATGGGATCAATCAAGACCTCTCAAGAGCTGTAATTAGGAAAGGAGAAGGATAAAGGAAAGAATTAGGCTGGGAAGTTGAACATTAAGGAAATTGGGGCTTTTAAAGATATTTTGACCAAGAATACAAGCACGAAAATCTCAGGGAAAGAACCAATTATGTACTCAAAAAAAGGAAGGAAGGATGACAAGACAACATAGCACTGCTATGGACACAAAGATTCATAGTAAATATGGAAAGATAGGGGGAGGTATGAATCAAGCCAATCCACGAAATCAAAAAAGATCGATAAATGCAAAGGCAGAGACACAGCAAACCCACAACACACAAACAAAACAATCTCTCCAAAAGCACTCGAGCGATCCACCGTTCAAAGATGACGTCTCAGTGTTGTTGCATTCTTCCCATGGGTCCTCCGAGGGTGGGGTTCATTCACCTATGGACACACGAATGGAAGATGCAATTTAGGAGATCAATGCAGCGAGTCCAAAGGCCGACAATAGCATACAAGATGGTGACTCCGCTATGGACACAATCGATGCTTGACTTTATCTCAGTTTATTGTTGAAGATGACAACCTCTTTCAACTCTTGTCAATGATAGCTCCAAATCTTAAAATCATTTCCTGGAATACCCAAGGTGCGGGTAGTCGGGAATTTTTAAACACTATCAAAGACCTCATCATGCTCCATGACCCATCAATCCTGGTTCTACTGGAGACAAGAATAAGCGGCCCACAAGTGGATCATGTTTGTTCACGTATTGGCTTTGATGGTGTTCTCAAATTGGAGGCAGACGGGTTCTGTGGCGGGATCTGGATCATATGGCGACGTGACAGGGTGCGAGTTGACCAAGTTGATGTTCATTCTCAGGTTTTATCGGTTAGTGTCTCAAGAGTTGGGGAGGCTAAGTGGTTGTTCTCGACTATTTATGCTAGCCCAATGCCAATCACCAGGGAGCAACTTTGGCAACGTCTGCTGGATTTCAACATCATGAATCAACTTCCATGGCTACTTATGGGTGACTTCAATGAAACTAAGTCTCTGCAGGAGTGCACTGGGAACTCCGATGAAATGAGAAAGCGATGTCATAGATTTTCCCAATGGATTGATGATATAAATCTTGTTGATCTTGGATTCGCTGGGCAATGCTTCACTTGTAGTCACGGGAATGACCTTGCAACTCGGACAAGTGCCAGGCTTGATCGGGGTCTTTGTAATACGGACTGGGGGGAAATTTTTGAGGAGGGGTCGATTCGTCACTTGGCCACCAATCAGTCTGATCACGCGCCACTCCTTAGTGTCCGAGGATTTGACAATTACAGGCCTTACAATAATCCATTCTACTTTCATACTGCATGGCTTATGCATTCAGAATTTCAGGCATTCATGGCTTCTCATTGGGATCAAGGTATCCTCTTGACTCAAGCATTGTCGAACCTAGCGGTCAATCTTGACAGTTGGAATAGGAATGTATTTGGAAACTTGTTCCGTCGAAGAGATAAGCTTTGGCGCCGCATTGAGGGATCCAAAGATGTCTGTGCAACAATTTCACGAGGGTTGGCTAACTTGGAAAGGAAACTTCGTGGCCAGCTTGATTTTGTTCTTGAGCAAATCCACAGAAGGCGCGATCGGATGCTATGTTGGATGGGGATAGGAACACTCGCTATTTCCACGCTTATTTAGTGATTCGCAAAAGGCAGAACAAGATTGAGGGACTATGAACTGAGGGAGATGTTTGGGCTTAGTATCAGCATGCTCTTCAACAGCTTGTTGTGTCTCATTTCCAGACTCTGTTTGCTGATGAATCGGACTTCCAGGGGCCTTTTGATGTTCCACGGGGCAGGTTTCCTACATTACTGGAGGGTGATATCTCTGACTTATGCCGCCCTTTCTCGACTTCGGAAATTAAGGATGTTGTTCATAGTATAGGTCCTTTGAAAGCTCCCGGTCCGGATGGATTTCATGCCATTTTTTATCAACGAAATTGGGATATTGTTCGTACAGAGGTTGAGGTGGCGATACTTAATATCCTTAGTGGGCAGGGTATTCCTTCCTCTATGAATGAGACATCTCTTGTTCTCATTCCAAAAGTGGAGAATCCAGAGATTGTCAACCAATTGAGGCCGATCGGTTTATGCAACGTTGCATTCAAAATTGCTATAATGGCGATAGTGACTAGAATGAAACCGATCATGCGGAAGGTGGTAGCTCCAAATCAATCTAGCTTCGTCCCTGGGAGGCAGATTACTGACAACATTGTGACCACCAAGGAGATAATGCACTCGATGAAGAACAAGCATGGGCCTCAGTTCATGGCTATAAAAATCGATGTGGAGAAAGCTTACAATCAGATTCATTGGCCTTTTATCAGAGATACATTGCAGGAGATGCGTCTCCCCTCTATGCTCACGCAGATTATTATGAAATGCATATCGTCTTGTACTATGAGGATTCTTTGGAATAGGCGGATGAGAGAATAATTTCGGCCGACAAGAGGGGTGTGTCAAGGGGATCCTTTGTCGCCCTATATATTTGTTTTGTGTATGGAGAGGTTGTGGCACATCATTGAGGAGGCAGCCCAAGTAGAGGCTTGGAGGCCCATTAGTCTATATGAGCACAGTCCGAGTTTGTCACACTTGTTCTTCGCGGATGATCTAATTCTTTTCGCGGGGGCAAGTTGCAATCAGATGACAACGATTTGATTTTGTCTGGATAGATTTTGTGAGGCGTCTAGGGCCAAGATTAACTTCCAGAAATCTCGCATTTTTTTCTCTGATGCTACGCATGTTGCTGTTGTCGAACTTATCAGTCAAGCTAGTGGTATTCCCGCCACTGATGATCTTGGGAAGTACTTCGGAGTTCCAATGTCGAAGAAGTGAGCGTCCATTTCTACTTACAAGCATATTCTGGAAAGAGTGAATTCTCATCTTGCGAGATGGAAATCAAAGTTGTTGTCCATGGTTAGAAGAGTCACATTGGCGCAATGCAATTGCGTCGGTTCCATATTGTTCGATGCAGTCTACCCAACTTCCTCTTTCCATCTGCAATGAGGTTGAGAAGAAAGCTATGAGCTTTGTTTGGGGATCGACGAAGGACAAGCGCAAGGTCCATCTCTTGAACTGGGAGGAGATGAAGCGGTCGAAAGAGGTGGGTGGCATGGGTATGAGAAGCATGAGACATATGAATTCAGCCTTCATGTCAAAAACGGGTTGGCGACTGTTCGTGCAGAGGTTGAGGTGGCGATACTTAATATCCTTAGTGGGCAGGGTATTCCTTCCTCTATGAATGAGACATCTCTTGTTCTCATTCCAAAAGTGGAGAATCCAGAGATTGTCAACCAATTGAGGCCGATCGGTTTATGCAACGTTGCGTTCAAAATTACTACAATGGCGATAGTGACTAGAATGAAACCGATCATGAGGAAGGTGGTAGCTCCAAATCAATCTAGCTTTGTCCCTGGGAGGCAGATTACTGACAACATTGTGACCACCAAGGAGATAATGCACTCGATGAAGAACAAGCATAGGCCTCAGTTCATGGCTATAAAAATCGATGTGGAGAAAGCTTACAATCAGATTCATTGGCCTTTTATCAGGGATACATTGCAGGAGATGCGTCTCCCCTCTATGCTCACGCAGATTATTATAAAATGCATATCGTCTTGTAATATGAGGATTCTTTGGAATAGGCGGATGAGAGAATAATTTCGGCCAACAAGAGGGGTGCGTCAAGGGGATCCTTTGTCGCCCTATGTATTTGTTTTGTGTATGGAGAGGTTGGGGCACATCATTGAGGAGGCAGCCCAAGTAGAGACCTGGAGGCCCATTAGTCTATCTGAGCACAGTCCGAGTTTGTCACACTTGTTCTTCGCGGATGATCTAATTCTTTTCGCGGGGGCAAGTTGCAATCAGATGACAACGATTTGATTTTGTCTGGATAGATTTTGTGAGGCGTCTGGGGCCAAGATTAACTTCCAGAAATCTCGCATTTTTCTCTCTAATGCTACGCCTGCTACTGTTGTCGAACAGATCAATCAAGCTAGTGGTATTCCCGCCACTGATGATCTTGGGAAGTACTTCGGAGTTCCAATGTCGAAGAAGTGAGTGTCCATTTCTACTTACAAGCATATTCGGGAGAGAGTGAATTCTCGTCTTGCGGGATGGAAATCAAAGTTGTTGTCCATGGTTAGAAGAGTCACATTGGCGCAATGCAATTGCGTCGGTTCCATATTGTTCGATGCAGTCTACCCAACTTCCTCTTTCCATCTGCAATGAGGTTGAGAAGAAAGCTATGAGCTTTGTTTGGGGATCGACGAAGGACAAGCGCAAGGTCCATCTCTTGAACTGGGAGGAGATGAAGCGGTCGAAAGAGGCGGATGGCATGGGTATGAGAAGCATGAGACATATGAATTCAGCCTTCATGTCAAAAACGGGTTGGCGAATGTTCGTGCAGAGGTTGAGGTAGCGATACTTAATATCCTTAGTGGGCAGGATATTCCTTCCTCTATGAATGAGACATCTCTTGTTCTCATTCCAAAAGTGGAGAATCCAGAGATTGTCAACCAATTGAGGCCGATCGGTTTATGCAACGTTGCGTTCAAAATTACTGCAATGGCGATAGTGACTAGAATGAAACCGATCATGAGGAAGGTGGTAGCTCCAAATCAATCTAGCTTCGTCCCTGGGAGGCAGATTACTGACAACATTGTGACCACCAAGGAGATAATGCACTCGATGAAGAACAAGCATGGGCCTCAGTTCATGGCTATAAAAATCAATGTGGAGAAAGCTTACAATCAGATTCATTGGCCTTTTATCAGGGATACATTGCAGGAGATGCGTCTCCCCTCTATGCTCACACAGATTATTATGAAATGCATATCGTCTTGTACTATGAGGATTCTTTGGAATAGGCGGATGAGAGAATAATTTCGGCCGACAAGAGGGGTGCGTCAAGGGAATCCTTTGTCGCCCTATATATTTGTTTTGTGTATGGAGAGGTTGGGGCACATCATTGAGGAGACAACCCAAGTAGAGGCCTGGAGGCCCATTAGTCTATTTGAGCACAGTCTGAGTTTGTCACACTTGTTCTTCGCGGATGATCTAATTCTTTTCGCGGGGGCAAGTTGCAATCAGATGACAACGATTTGATTTTGTCTAGATAGATTTTGTGAGGCGTCTGGGCCAAGATTAACTTCCAGAAATCTCGCATTTTTTTCTCTAATGCTACGCCTGCTACTGTTGTCGAACAGATCAGTCAAGCTAGTGGTATTCTCGCCACTGATGATCTTGGGAAGTACTTCGGAGTTCCAATGTCGAAGAAGTGAGCGTCCATTTCTACTTACAAGCATATTCTGGAGAGAGTGAATTCTCGCCTTGCGGGATGGAAATCAAAGTTGTTGTCCATGGTTAGAAGAGTCACATTGGCGCAATGCAATTGCGTCGGTTCCATATTGTTCGATGCAGTCTACCCAACTTCCTCTTTCCATCTGCAATGAGGTTGAGAAGAAAGCTATGAGCTTTGTTTAGGGATCGACGAAGGACAAGCGCAAGGTCCATCTCTTGAACTGGGAGGAGATGAAGCGGTCGAAAGAGGCGGGTGGCATGGGTATGAGAAGCATGAGACATATGAATTCAGCCTTCATGTCAAAAACGGGTTGGCGACTGTTCGTGCAGAGGTTGAGGTGGCAATACTTAATATCCTTAGTGGGCAGGGTATTCCTTCCTCTATGAATGAGACATCTCTTGTTCTCATTCCAAAAGTGGAGAATCCAGAGATTGTCAACCAATTGAGGCCGATCGGTTTATGCAACGTTGCGTTCAAAATTACTACAATGGCGATAGTGACTAGAATGAAACCGATCATGAGGAAGGTGGTAGCTCCAAATCAATCTATCTTCGTCCCTGGGAGGCAGATTACTGACAACATTGTGACCACCAAGGAGATAATGCACTCGATGAAGAACAAGCATGGGCCTCAGTTCATGGCTATAAAAATCGATGTGGAGAAAGCTTACAATCAGATTCATTGGACTTTTATCAGGGATACATTGAGGAGATGCGTCTCCCCTCTATGCTCACGCAGATTATTATGAAATGCATATCGTCTTATACTATGAGGATTCTTTGGAATAGGCGGATGAGAGAATAATTCCGGCCGACAAGAGGGGTGCGTCAAGGGAATCCTTTGTCGCCCTATATATTTGTTTTGTGTATGGAGAGGTTGGGGTACATCATTGAGGAGACAACCCAAGTAGAGGCTTGGAGGCCCATTAGTCTATCTGAGCACAGTCCGAGTTTGTCACACTTGTTCTTCGCGGATGATCTAATTCTTTTCGCGGGGGCAAGTTGCAATCAGATGACAACGATTTGATTTTGTCTGGATAGATTTTGTGAGGCGTATGGGGCCAAGAGTAACTTCCAAAAATCTCGCATTTTTCTCTCTAATGCTACGCCTGCTACTGTTGTCGAACAGATCAGTCAAGCTAGTGGTATTCCCGCCACTGATGATCTTGGGAAGTACTTCGGAGTTCCAATGTCGAAGAAGTGAGCGTCCATTTCTACTTACAAGCATATTCGGGAGAGAGTGAATTCTCGTCTTGCGGGATGGAAATCAAAGTTGTTGTCCATGGTTAGAAGAGTCACATTGGCGCAATGCAATTGCGTCGGTTCCATATTGTTCGATGCAGTCTACCCAACTTCCTCTTTCCATCTGCAATGAGGTTGAGAAGAAAGCTATGAGCTTTGTTTGGGGATCGACGAAGGACAAGCGCAAGGTCCATCTCTTGAACTGGGAGGAGATGAAGCGGTCGAAAGAGGCGGGTGGCATGGGTATGAGAAGCATGAGACATATGAATTCAGCCTTCATGTCAAAAACGGGTTGGCGACTGTTCGTGCAGAGGTTGAGGTGGCGATACTTAATATCCTTAGTGGGCAGGGTATTCCTTCCTCTATGAATGAGACATCTCTTGTTCTCATTCCAAAAGTGGAGAATCCAGAGATTGTCAACCAATTGAGGCCGATCGGTTTATGCAACGTTGCGTTCAAAATTACTACAATGGCGATAGTGACTAGAATGAAACCGATCATGAGGAAGGTGGTAGCTCCAAATCAATCTATCTTCGTCCCTGGGAGGCAGATTACTGACAACATTGTGACCACCAAGGAGATAATGCACTCGATGAAGAACAAGCATGGGCCTCAGTTCATGGCTATAAAAATCGATGTGGAGAAAGCTTACAATCAGATTCATTGGCCTTTTATCAGGGATACATTGCAGGAGATGCGTCTCCCCTCTATGCTCACGCAGATTATTATGAAATGCATATCGTCTTATACTATGAGGATTCTTTGGAATAGGCGGATGAGAGAATAATTTCGGCCGACAAGAGGGGTGCGTCAAGGGAATCCTTTGTCTCCCTATATATTTGTTTTGTGTATGGAGAGGTTGGGGCACATCATTGAGGAGACAACCCAAGTAGAGGCCTGGAGGCCCATTAGTCTATCTGAGCACAGTCCGAGTTTGTCACACTTGTTCTTCGCGGATGATCTAATTCTTTTCGCGGGGGCAAGTTGCAATCAGATGACAACGATTTGATTTTGTCTGGATAGATTTTGTGAGGCGTCTGGGGCCAAGAGTAACTTCCAAAAATCTCGCATTTTTTTCTCTAATGCTACGCCTGCTACTGTTGTCGAACAGATCAGTCAAGCTAGTGGTATTCACGCCACTGATGATCTTGGGAAGTACTTCGGAGTTCCAATGTCGAAGAAGTGAGCGTCCATTTCTACTTACAAGCATATTCTGGAGAGAGTGAATTCTCGTCTTGCGGGATGGAAATCAAAGTTGTTGTCCATGGTTAGAAGAGTCACATTGGCGCAATGCAATTGCGTCGGTTCCATATTGTTCGATGCAGTCTACCCAACTTCCTCTTTCCATCTGCAATGAGGTTGAGAAGAAAGCTATGAGCTTTGTTTGGGGATCGACGAAGGACAAGCGCAAGGTCCATCTCTTGAACTGGGAGGAGATGAAGCGGTCGAAAGAGGCGGGTGGCATGGGTATGAGAAGCATGAGACATATGAATTCAGCCTTCATGTCAAAAACGGGTTGGAGAATTTACTTTGTTTATGCTTCCCCCCATAATTGGTTAAGATGATTGAATATGATCAATGTATTAGTGAGCATATGTAAGTTAACTTTTTATTCAATAAAACGGGTATAATCCTCCCTTCGTATAAAATAAAATGAAATTGCATCATCAGAAATAGTGTTCATATTGTTGTATACAATTACAATAGTTAAACAATATCTACTCATTAGAACATTGGCCTCCAATACCGCGTGCGCGAACGTAGTATGTAGAAAAATACAAACGCATTCCACAAATATGGTCCCTTCAGCTTTTACTAAGTGTAGATCACAAATATAGACAATACAGAATTTGAAGATCACTTTTGTTGTGATTGGACCTTTTGGGTATAATCTTTTGGTCATAAACTATATTGTTAGTTCTACTATAATGAACTCTCTAGTACCAAGCACATAAATCAATACTTCATTATCATTCTAGCGTTCATAAAATTCAAGGTTTTGATTTTTTAGAAGTTATAGAACTCTTTATCTAATAATCTAATAAAAAGTTATAACTCTTTATCTAGCGTTCATAAAATTCTAGTGTTCATAATTGTATTGACATTGGTTTTCAAAGTTCAATTTCAGCAAAAAAAATTGCCCAGAATGAATAAGTCTACCATATTTTAGGTGCAGAATACTTACACTACAACTTCCCTTAATAGATACTCTTTCAAATTGGTTATCCGACATTGAGAAGACTTGAAAATATTGTTGTCATCATGTGACTTTAGAAACTAAAATGAAGCAGGCTTAAGAACTTGAAACAAATATTCCAAACACATGATAAACAGAATGTCACTCACTTCTATAATCACATGAGGTTCAGCAAAACACAAGAATCTAAAAAACCAAAATGCAATATGGGATGCAACAAACATAAGCTTTTGTCATTATTTACAAATAAGACACTAGTATCATGTACCAATTATATTTCCAGATGTACAGAACAAGCTAATTTAAACCAAAATATCACAGAAGATAGATGTACAAACAATTATGGTTATATCAAATTTTGCAGTAGTTACAAAACTTAAGTTGAGGTTATACTCCTTATCATTGATCTTTAAAAAGTTTTTTCTTAAAAAAAAAAAGAAGAGAAAGGGAAACATGAAGAATCCACAGAGATCTAACAATAGTGAATTTGCAGAAGTGACATAGTACTCAGAAACCCAACAAAAATTGTGAAAATAAATTGCATGAGCAATATCTACATGATTTCAGCTTAAACAAGTGACAACTTCCAACCTCCCTTAAACCACATACAGCAGCATCGGAAATGTTTCCCTAATACTTGACACTCAGAACAGATGAGTAATATATTGAAAGACGAGAAAATGCAGAAGATGGTTAGAAGAGGCTCTAGAATGTCACAAGGAATTTGCCAACCTGGAAAACTGAGAAAGAATCAAGATTTTGGCAATATTGAGAAAGAAGTTGGGAAGGAAGATGAGGAAATATATCTCCAAACCATTCTGGTTGCATCCGTTAGTGCTCTAAGGTCGTGCTCTCAAGATCAATATGATAAGACCCCGACATATATAAAGTTTCGGTTAATTCAACATCGAGATGCATACTTTTAATATGGCTATGCAAGTGAAAATCATCATGAGTGCTTGTGATCCAAAATAATAGGCTCTACTGTGACATTTACACAGTAAGCCTAAACCTATTGTACCTCAGTGCAGCAAGGAAGGTGTGACATGATCATATGGAGAAACAAAAGAACAAACTTATAAAACTCAGACAGTCAGGCAAGGAAGGTTCTAGATCCCTGTTCTACGTCAGTGCACTGCAGACACAATAGATGGACAGTTAGATGCATTAACTTGTGGAAATGGATAATGCTTTGCTTTGAAACTCAGACAGTCAGGCAAGCAAGAAGAAGATGCAAGGAAAGAATAACTGCACTGATTTGTAAATTAGAGGGAAGGAATGATTGTCATCAAACTAAACGTGTTTAAATCTCCCACCAAAGGAACTTCAATATGTCTCTTGCTTTTAAGGAGTAGGCTGATCTTCTTCCCAGTCAATGCCTAAACGCAAATCACTATAAAGCGCTCAAACACCTCACTTAACATCTATCTTTGTTCAGTCAAATCATATGGAGATGCAAGGATCCGGTGGTGGACACTTGAAGTATACATGTCAAAGAACCTGATAATTATGTAATGAAGTGAGGAATTTCTACTTTTTCTTGTGAAGAAAAGATTAAGCGTTAAAGAATCGGATGCTAATTAATGAAGCAAAATAATATTTGTTTTGCTCATCGCCCTATAGTGTGGAATTAAGTTCAGGAGGGAAAACAGGCATATATAGAGCAAGTGTACTGTCCCTAAATTGCCCCCTCTTCCACCACTTCATCAAGCCAGAAAAAGATTATGATAAGGATAGTTGATTTAGCATCTTCCAGATATTCCTTTGATCCTGTTCTTCCGACTAATACTAACACCTAGGAGCTATGCAAAGAGAGTCAATATTGTAAAAGCAAACATCAGGGATCTGAGAGAGAGAAGATGATGATGAGAACAAAAGTCATTAGTGAAAAAACTGTTGAAGGGACTAAAGAGCGCACAGAAGCAACATTTGGTAAGTAATTTAACCAATATCATGGAAGAAATCATAGTGCTACAAGAGTGTAACAATTAAGAAAATCAGTGTATAATCACATCACCAATTAATGGAGAAAATATATAGAATCTCCTAACGGAACATGCCAAGCTCCCAACCAAAAGAAAAAGTGATCATAACAAGGGAGAAAGGAGCAAAGAAACAAATTCAGGAAACGAGAAGCATCCTGGGACCAGATTAGCTGAAAGAAACAGTAGTAGCAGCAGTTCAAGCTTCTGCCTAAGAACCTCAAAGAGTTTGGAAAGAGGATAGAGTATGGCGGCCTTGAGATTATACAGTTGCAGTCAGAACACCCGCCTACAGGCGAAGGAAAAATATCCAGGACATTATGAGATAAGTTCTGTGAAGCAACGAATGGAACAGAATAGTTCCAACAGACGTACGAACTCAGATTAATCGATTGAATGCCTATATTTCATTCTTCTTTTAATGATGTGACGATGACATAAGGATGCAACAGAAAGCAGGACATACACATCTAGGAAGACATTTTGCTTTCAAGATCAGATACACATTCAACTGGTTTCACAGTGCATTTTATCAAGCGCTGGAAAGAAAAGGCAAGGGAAGTTGATTGTGAAGGGAATGTGTTCCACGTCAACATCCAGAAGTGGCAGCGTCATAGCCATAAAATCATGAAATTTATTGAAACAGTAGGGCCATGGAAAGAAGCTGCTAGCACGAGGATTTATCAGAGTAAATCATCAAAAGAACATACATCACTAAGCTGACAAGCTTGTTATGAAAATTGTACCAGATAGGGATAATAACTTAGTAGCACATGGATAAAAGAGTATCATGACTGAACTACTTTTGGGCAGAAATTAAAAGAACGAGAAAGGGAAAGATGAATCCTAACAGATTCTACGACAGTTGCACTATTGCAGATGACTAACTTCTAAACAAACAAGAAACCTATGTTTGGTGAAAACAGATCCAGATGCAGCAGATCTGGTGAAGTTCTTGATAGGCAATAGGATGAAGGAGCAGATTGAGGTAAGAACCCCTAGAATAAAGTCTCCAAGACAGACCTAATAGGGTATAAGCAGGGGCAATCAAAATAGAGCTGACGGGAGAGATCCATGGAGTTTCACCCTCTACAAGGAAGAACCACCATGACACTCATGTTGACATAATGAACGCCTGAATTAAGTTTTCAGCTGAACGCTTCTGTTCAGGTGTTCCAGAAATGAGGGCCAGACGATCACCACGAGATGTTACTGATTCAGAAATCTCTATAACTGCTCCTGATATCTGGAAGACAAACAAATTTGAGTGAGCATGTGCGGATCAGGTGAGGGGGGAAAGTAGAAATTGAAGTTTCATGGCCAGTCCGTGGAGCAACAAAGTGAGGGGGAACATAATGAGCAAAGCACGTTGCAAAATGACATCTGCCATTTTCGTATTTACAAAATCAGGTCCAGGATGTTTGATAGATTATACAGCTGAATTGGCAAATAATTATGGTCAGTGGTAAATGGTGCTCAATAAAACCCTATGAAGATCCGTTCACATACTAGGTGAGAGTTGACATCAAACATCAACAACATTAAGGCTGTTATTAGGGTGTGCTTTCATTCTTTTTACCACCAAGCTAAGCTAGTCCATAAAATGATATTTCATTTATTTCCGCTGTCACTAAAGCTAAATGCATAATATATACATACTTAGAACATACCTGACGAATATTTGCAAGATTTGCCCCACCTTTCCCCATCACTTTTGTAAGTGTGCCTACAGGGATCACTATCTCGAGTGTTGTTGGTGGAGTCATTCTGCTCGTTACAATTTGTAAGATAGAACAAAAAAGCTCTAAGCTACATAAGAAACAACATTCTGATACTACCATTATAAAAGAACAAATTCAATCAGTTGAATAATTACTAACCGTCCATACAGCTTTGCTGAATACGAAGGCATAGATCCATGGCTACTATCACCCATCTACAGGCAGGGATAGAGATCAATTGGATAGTCATGAAGCATTAATGTAACTAAAGGCTATTGCTACATTAATTTACATTCTAATTACTGTTAGGCTCCTACAATTAAAAGCTTGTAAAAAGCTGTTGCTTTTACCCAACATGGTATCCAAATAGCATCTTATTTCAGCACTTTGCCGCAGGTACTAAACCTAATACTATGACCAGGCATCACTGGAGGACTTGTGGTCCTCATGGAATGTGTTATTAAAAAGAAGAATGAACCAATAATTGAAATTATTGATGCAGTACAGAAGCAATACAATAACAATGTAGAAGGGTCTAAACTACATTTGACAAAGAAGGCAACTCGGGCTACTTGTTAAGCACGGACTTCTATAAACTCGAACAAAAAAATTAAAGGTGCAACACTTGTACCAATACCAGAACAAAGTCAATACAAATAAATTTTTTTCCTGAAATAAAGCAGGTGACCCACCAATAAAATGCAAAGATAAGTAGCTTACCAACAAAGGTTCATATCCATAGAGCCTGCTTAATCGGGTACCAGTTTCTCGTTCTTGCTCATACCCCAGAGGAGCATTAGAAGGCATGGTGGAAAAAGTTGGAGGGACTGAAAAACTACCTGCAGAAGCACCTATAGAAGGGTGCACAGATTCGGCAACAGCCGAAGGATTATAGCCATTATCCTTGTTTTTTAGAACCTCATCACGAAGTCTGAGCACAATTTGCACCAGTGCATCCCTTACATTAACAACTTGTCCAGACACCTAAACAAAAGAAAGAGAAGAGGTTAAAAATCCTTAGCCTCGAAACCACATAACCAAATAATATTAGCACAACATATAATGATTACCTCAACAAATTCATCATCAGAATCAGCGTACTTTGGTGTCTTCCCTTTTGAGATTCGAACATCAGCTTTACTTTTCTTCCTAATTTCATTTATAATAGAGCCACCTTTCCCAATGATACACCCAATAACTCTAGATGGAACAAGGAGTCTAATTGCCACGGTTTCAGCATCCTCATCATTTATCTTTTCTTGAAGAAAAAGAACTGCTTCTACTGCCATAGATTTGAGATCATCCACAGACTGAAGGCAACCAAAAGTGCAAGATAATCATCACACATACCAGAAACAGAACTGCACATGCTAAATAAATTGAAATCCCACGCTTGCACTACTTAGGGTCCGTTTGGATAGAAAAAATAATGCATTAAGTTGCATTATCTTGCATTAAATTGACAATTTAATGCAATTTAATGCATTATCTCCGGGAATCCAAACAGACCCTTAATACCAAGGAAGTTAATCTAAGGAAACAGATCTTGTATATTTGTCAAAAGAAGTTTTATACCCCCTTTCCTTTTTTTCTTTTCCTTCTTTTAATTTGGGATGGAGATAAAGAAGGTACTCTTTTTTTCCTCAATGGAAGTAATATACAAAGAGTATCACCAAACATTTGTTAACAGCCAAAGTCCCCTTGACTAACATAATGACACAAGAGAAGTCCACACGAGACTTAAAAGCAAGCCCTTACTGTATTATAGGGTACAAATGCTAAACTTTCACTTAGAAAATCAACAATCTGCAAGTTAAACTTAGCAATGAACAGTGAAAAAAGGCGAACAAATGTGAGAGGGATCCTATTGCCTAGGCGCCAGGCAAGGGGCGAAAAGTGAACGCCTTTAAGATCAAGGCGTTCCTTTTTGCAGTTTTTCCTTTAGTAATGTTATAGAACTCATGAATTTTTATTTTAAAGTGCAAAATGTGTAAAGAGGTTGGAGAGAGAGAGAAGGGAAGAGAAGAGGTGGGAGAGAGACCGATCAGAGAAGAAAACAGACGTTGGACTGTTAGAGGGAAAGAAGTGAAAGAGCAAATTTGTAAAGAGGAAACCCAAGGGTCCAAAGTTATCTTTTTAGGCTAGATAAAAGGCTAGCAGTTAACCTAGACAAGTTATATAATTTAAAAGATATCTTTTTTCCTTCTTTTTTTTCAAAAAAAGCATAAACAAGACTAAACATCCAAAAGACGGTCGCCTTTGGCCATTCACCTTTTCCCCTTCTCGCCTAGGCGAGAAAAGCAATCGCCTTTTGGAGAACACATGCCTTGACCCCTGAAAGGCGTTTTGGTCTCCGCCCGGACGCCTAGGCGAGAGGCGAGCGCCTAGGTGTCGCCTAATTAATCACTGGCAATGAATAGCAAGTTATGGAGCCTACTCATTCTCAAGTGATAGAATTTCCTCCCACAGTAAAAACGAGTCAAAGAAAACTAAGGATATTGGAAGGATGTATGTGAAACTCAATAGAGCTCCTAATAATATTGAAAGTATCAATCAAATAAGAAGAAACAATGTAGAAGAGAAATAAGATGAGAAAGAGATGCAGAAAAGGCAAACCTCTGATGTAATGACAGTTACGAGACTATCTTCGCCTTTTCCCTTGTTATCAACAACCTCAATCTGAGCACCACTAGCCTGTCTAATACTTCTAATAGACATGCCTCCTTTACCAATAACACGCCCAATCTTGTCTGATGGGCACAGGACTCGTATAATCAACTCCTCCTTATGAGATGTACCCCCATAACCAGGCACAACAGATGCACTGATCAGAGGAGGCCAGGCACTCCCACTATCAGTATAACCTGAAAGTTCTGGCACAGATGCACTAATAAGAGGCATAGACCTAGAAGGAGCGACAGAATCAGCCCCTCCATAAAATCCAGCTGCAGGGTATAGAGGAACATCTGAAGGAATAATGATGCTTGGCGGTGCCTCTGGGACTGTAGCATCCAAAGGAATCTCTTCCCTAGGAGCAAATTTGTACATAACAGCAGAAACTGCAAATAATGCTTTCTTCACTGCCTCTGGCTCACCAATTATCTTCAAGCAAGTATAAGCAAATCAATGTACAAAATCAGAACAAACGTACTGCAAGTCATACTAGCAAACGACTTTTGAGTTATTGATAGGAAAACTTACTCGGACAAAATTGTCAAAATCCAGGGCACATGAATGCGTTGGATCTGAAACGTCCTTTGCAGTAATCTTAATGTTTGCCCTGGTAATGTTTCTGAGTTTCTTTATAGTAGCTCCTGATTTACCAATGATATTTGCAGACTGACTTGCTGGGACAAGAATGTTGCATTCTTCCTTATCTTTCCATTTCTTGTCAGAATCCCCTAGTGTTGCTACAGAATGAGAAATTGCAGCATGTAGTTTGAGTAGAGCAGCCTGAGCAGGACAGAGTGGTTCTCTATCGCTATACCCGTCATCTACTTCAACATCATCCTTCTCTTTGACATAGCAATATACAGTGATAACCCTCTCCTTGGCACCTGGAAAGGGGTCTACCACTTTTACCTTTGCCCGAGTTTCCTGTCTTATTGAATTTATCACTTTCCCACCTTTACCAATCACACTACCGATTACCCCATCAGGGCACAATATCCTATACACGATTAGCTCATTTCCGGCATTATCATCTCTCTCTGTCCTTCTCCTCTGATTTCTGTTGTTCCCATCATGATCTCTTTGAGGCCTGGATCGCTTGCCTGTCTCACCCATTGTAACCTAATCCTAGGAGCATAGCATGATTTCATAATAATTAATATGAATGACGGCTTCGTCATAGGAATATGATTGCTTGCATAAACACTTTCTATATTACAAAAATCTAGATAAACAAAGAAACTTATCATCTATTCTTAAAAACAGAAAGAGGTCTCCTGAAAAATGTTCCAAAATTTTCTAGGCCGCCTTTCTTCTTGCAAAATTCCTATTGAGATTGACACGAAGAAAGAAAGCATAACGCACCTTGATGCCCAAAATTGATCTATACTTACAAAGTTACAATATGACACTAAAGTTGATTAGGTTATAAGTTACTAAGTATTTCACAATACAACTTCCAGGTTACAGCTGCCTCATATGAATATACTCATGAGGAATGGTGTTTTTGCAAGTACAAATGTGGCATTTGAAAGCTAATGTGGCAAATTTTGGTCTTTCCAAAACCTTTTAGTCTTTTACTTAATGCAGTTTCTAACTTACAACTTCACTAAGTTATTTTTCTGTTCGCAAAGAACCAAAAAACATTGCATTAAACTTTAATACTCAATTTGAGGTTGGCACGTAGGGATGGCAACGGGGCGGGGATTCCCTGTTCCCCGCGGGGATTCCCCACCACGGGGACGGGGATTTTAAACAGGGATGGGGGCGGGGATGGGGGAAAAATTAAATCCCCGTGCGGGGACGGGGTTGGGGAGAGGGGTCCCCGCCCCGTCCCCCGCCCCGCCCCCGTCCCCGTCGGGGAACCCCGCCCCCATCCCCACCGGGGAACCCCGCCCCCGTCCCCGTCGGGGAGCCCCACTGGAAAATTGCCCAAACCCTTGTACCCTAAGTTAGGGTACAAGGGTTTATAAATCAGTATTGATCAAGTGCTATGTATATAAATCAGTTATATTAAGCCTTTATCAAGTCCTAAATCCTTATAAAAATGTTGTTATGACTTTATCAGTTATATTAAGCCTTTATACATAATAATGTATATAAATCAGTATTGATCAAGTGATATAATAGTGTATATTTAATAATATATATGGTAAAAATCAAAATTTTCAAGTGATATAATAAGGTATATGGTAAAATAATTTTTACAATGAAAAAGTATACGTATAAGATCACCACAAATTTTGACACTAAACGGGGATGGGAATATAACACTAAACGGGGACGGGTTCGGGGCTGGAAATTCCCCGTCGGGGAATTTATATGGGGAAAATTTACGGGGACGGGGATTCCCCAACGGGGATGGGGACGGGGCGGGGACGGGGCCAAATTTTTAACTACAACGGGGACGGGGACGGGGATGGGGAATATAACACTAAACGGGGATGGGGACGGGGAGGGTACTCCCCGCCCCGAACCCGCCCCGTTGCCATCCCTATTGGCACGTAACTTATGCCATAAATCATCAAAAAATAACACAATCTACTGGCTCCAAACATGACAGAATGCAGATAGGAGGGTTAAACTCAAGCAGCAATGGGTCAGTTCGGGGTGGGGACTTCCCTCCCCGTCCCCATCCCCGTTTAAGATTATGCTCCCCGTCCCCATCCCCGTTCGAGGAATGAAAATCATTCTCATCCCCATCCCTGCGAATTCTCCTTCCCCGTTGGGGAATCCCGGCCCCCGTCTATTTTCCCCCCATTTACTTTTTTCCATGGATTTTCCTGTTAGATTCCTAATTTAAATTACTTATTGATTTTAGTTCTTAATGAATAAAGTCATGTAATTTGTCATAAATTAGGTAAACTAACTTATAATCATATTCAATATTGAATAATATATACGAATAAACATATTCATGTTTAATATAGAAAAAACTCTATTGAATTTCATACAATGTAATCATAATCCCCATTGGATTCCCCGTCGGGGAGCAGGGTGGGGCGGGGAACGGGTTGGGGACCATTGTCCCCGTCCCCATGTGGGGAATTGATTTGCCCCCAACACTGTCCCCGTTCCCATTTAATTACCCCATAGGGGCGGATTTCGGGGAAAACCATGAAGCCTCTCGGAGGACATAAACAACAAAAACATCCCAATTAACCAAAGAACAAAGCAACTATTATAATCCCCTCGATCATGCATCCATAATAATGAGTTCATCAATCGAGTACCCTATCAAGTCAAATCCAAGAAACCATCCATAACTTCAAAGTTTTTCCAAAAATACTCTTAACTGTTTACATTTTCAACAAAAAGAAGTCTTTCATTTCTTCTAAAGCCACACCTCTCGCTTTTGGATTTACGCAAAAAATACTTTTACAATGGTGCGATATTTGAATGGGAAAAAAAACGAGGGGAAATTTTGAGTAAATCAACAGTAATTCGAAGCTCTCTTTTTTCCCAAAAACCATCCCTTATTAAGCAAGAGAAGGTTCGACTTTGAAAGAAAATGAGAAACTTAGGTGATGTTTTTCGAAATTTATTTTATAAAGTATTGTTCTTAATCAAAACACCCGAAATTAGAGATGGTATATTGAAATTAAACCTTTGTCGAATCCCAATTTTGTCAAAATCAATCAGAAATCCACACCAGCACAACAGCAAGAACCCCTCCCCCCAATCAGAGGATAGTGACATGCAGAGATCAAACGGAATGAAATCAGGAATATCCTAATGGAAATCGATGAAAAGATTTTAAAACCCTAATTTAATTACAAGTCATCCGAAAAATCGAAAGATAAAGCACAATGGAAGGAAGAAGGAAAAGCTCCATACCTGCAGACGACGGGAGCGAGAGTGGAGAATATCAACAGAGAAAGGAGGAGGGGGGAGGAGAGACGAGAGATGTGGACGAAGGGAATGGGAAAAAAACAGAATATTGTTTTTCGGAGAAAAAAGAAAAGAAAAGGAAAAAAGGGTATACCGCGGAGTGGAGCAATGAATTTCCGAATTTACCCCAACTTGGATTACCCAAACCCTAGAAATCAGGTTCCGAGGTCAGTGTCAAGTGCCACTACTGCCGGATCAACTTACCAGGTGCAGTAATTTTTTATTTTCCGATGTATTCTGTGATCTCTGATTGATATCGGCATTGAAGCTGGAGTGTGTAGATTTCCATGTGTTATTTCATTTAGCATCGATTCTGTTATTTTAATTCTTGTGGGTTACTTTTATTCTGACTATGGTTAGATTGTTAGAAGTGTGATTAAGTTTAACTGAATAGCTTTATATGCTTTTCTCGGTTCTTCTTTTCTCCTATAATCGTAAACCAGAAATCAATTGATCTTAAGCGATTTCTTCTATTCTCTATTTCTGTCTCTTACGTTTCTACATGGTATCAGAGCCTTTAGGCTAGATCGGTCAATTATGAGAGATTAAATTCGTCTTCCGCAAACAAATTCGAAGGATGGATGATTCAGGGAACACCTGAAGATGTTAGTCGACAATTACTCGCCCAGATTGCTCAAATTGCAGCTCAGGGAGACAAGCAGGGAGATCCTTTGCATCTAGCAAACTCCGATAATCCAGGTACTTCAATTTCTTCAGTGAAGTTTGATGGTTCTAACTATTATGCCTGGAGTCGACAGATTCGGATGGGATTGGGAACGAAGTTGAAGTTAGGGTTCCTGGATGGATCAAAAGTGAAGCCTGCTGAAGATTCCCCGAATTTCTGGCGATGGACACGAGCCGACAGGATGGTTGCTTGATGGCTACTTGGTTCGATGACTCCAGAAATCGCTAGCACCTTTGTGTACACAGGAGCAGCAAATGATCTGTGGTTTGAGATCCAGGAGAGGTATAGCCATGGAAATGCTCCCATGGTTTTCCAGTTGAAGCTGGAATTGATGAGAACAATGCAAGGTGATATGTCTGTGACTGCTTATTATTCGAAGTTGAAAAAATGCTGGGACGAATTAGCCTTCATGAATGGAATTCCTAGTTGTACTTGTGGTGCACTAGCGAAGTGTTCTTGTGCTGTTTTAGCAAGAATTCAGGAATTAGATAAGCAGGATAAGGTCATGTTATTTTTGGCTAATTTAAACAGTGATTATGATTCAGTGAAGAATCAGATTATGTCTAGTCCTGTGTTGCCAAATGTGAATGTTGCTTATAGAACAGATGCAGGTTGAGTCACAGAAACAGATAGCTCATTCTATGCCTGAAACATCGGCTTTCTTTGCTAGATCTGGTGGTTCCAAAGGTGGGAATCATTGGAAAGCCTCTGGTGAGAAGAAGGATAATCCTAAAGGAAAGAATGCAGATAAGAAGGTTTGTTCTAATTGCAACAAAACTGGACATGTATATGAGGATTGCTTCGAAATTTTGGGGTATCCTGATTGGTATAAGGGCAAAAAGAAGGGACAATCGGGTTCTTCTTCAGTGCATTCTACAGTGCAGCAGAATGGAAATCAAGACAGTCCCTTAGAAGAATATACTGAGGGACATTCAGGGAAAATCCTCTAGTGAATCCTGAGTTTATTCAGGCTATGTGTGCTGAGATGATGAAGCTGTTCAAAGGAAAGATGCATGTGACTTCAGTCAATTTTACAGGTATATCTTATGACAATTTAGCTTCTCATTCATTTAGTAAAGATGAATGGATACTTGACACAGGGGCCACAGATCATATGACTCTGTATTATGATTTGTTGATCAATGTCAAGCAACTTATCACACCAGTAGTAGTGAAATTGCCAGATGGAAGTGTTAAACTGGTTACTTGCTCAGGAGATGTCTTGTTTAGCAAAGAGTTTTTGATCCATAATGTTCTGTTTGTGCCAGATTTCAAGTTTAATCTGATGTCAGTTAGCAGTGTTGTTGCTCAGAAGGGACTTATGGCATTTTTTTATGCTTCTCAATGTGCTTTGTAGGACCAAGTGAGTAAGAAGCTACTGGCTGTTGGGAAAGAGAGTGGGGGCTTATACAAGTTGTAGTTGTCAAGTTCTCCCTCTAGAAGTTTCAGTCAAGTTTTTCATTCTAGTACTAAGAACAATGATAGAGTTCTTCATGACAGATTAGGGCATTTATCCTTTTCTAGATTAAAACATCTCCATGTTTGTAGTGATGTTAAGTTGATTGACAATTTTTGTCATACTTGTCGAATGGCTAAGATGCATTATCTCCCTTTTCAACTCAGTGAAATTAAATCAAAAGCTTATTTTGACCTGTTACACATGGATTTGTGGGGTCCTTATTCTGTGGCCAACATAACAGGTTAGCATTATTTCTATACTATTGTGGATGACTCAGTCGAGCAACTTGGACATTTTTGTTGCACAATAAGCAGCAAGTTGCTGGTGTAGTGCAGAATTTTGTTGCTATGGTTCAGAATCAGTTTGGTGTTGTTCCTAAGGCAGTGAGATTAGACAATGGCACATAATTACTGAACAAAGATATGATTTCTTATTTCTCTGGGAAAGGTATCATGCATCAAAGGTCAATGCTGTAACACCCCCAAATTTTCCACTCTTTGAAAGCATTACTGCCAGTGACCCCGGACGAAAACCCGAAATCACCCCAGGCTTTTCCAAACGATATAACTATCAAACCATAGTTACAATACCAAATATCATAACTTTTATTAAACCACAGTCTCGGAATTACACATGATTCCAGACAAAATGAAATACATCATCAGAATTATTACAGCGGAAGACTTACAACAAAATCACATTTTTAACACAGCGGAAGACTTTTAAACAAGGCGACAAAATAACTTGTCAAAACACCGTTCATCTTCATAGTCGTTCTAGCCTTCATGGATCCTGCAACCTATCTGATGTGTCGAAACGGACGGATGACACCAACCATGACGATGCAGATAACAAATACAATTAGTTAATCTAATGAAAGACTACGCAAGGGTACAAAGCAGAGTGGTTCGAATGATCGTAACCGTTTACTATCATTGTCCCTCGACTAATAACCGAAGGAACGATATATAAACCCGGTACTTTCACTGAATGATTTAACAATTAGACATGCACTGAAGAGAAGACTCCAACTGAAATGAGCCTTATAGGAAATTATGATGAATGTTGGGGAACATTAATAAATCACACAAGACACTTAACTTAAAATCAACGATACTTAACTTAATCACAACGGCACTTAACTTAATCACAACTTAACTTAATCATAACTGCACTTATCTTAAAATAGGAGAACACACATTTCTCATTTCCTTAAATGAGAAATCCCGAGCTCACACGTTACTTCTTGTAATCCGACATTAAACCTTAATAACCTCGAATCTTACAACCTCAACTTCCTTAAAGATACTTCCCACAATTCCATTATTCATTAACATCAGAATTGGTCCTTATGCCAAATTCTAACTTAAGATCCTTTCGGTAATGACTTAACATATTCCTTTACTCACTTTATAATCTAAACTTTCAAGATTCCTTAACTTTCTCCAGACATAATCACCACACTCTATGTTCCTCAAAACGGATCACATGAGATATTACTCTTAATTCCTCAAGACATCATTCTGGAAATGATTCAATCACTTTAATGCTTATAACACAAACTCACTTATAAGAGATAACTCTTAATCTCTTAGAACATTAACTCCACACATTTACCCTTAATCACTTCATCCTCTAGATTACTTCTGGAGAGATTAATCGGTTCCTCAATCACGACATCAACTTACAACTTTATTCATATACATCTTGCCATGTAATAACTCTTACTATAACCACTTAATCACACTCACAACAACGTTAAGACTTTTAATATTATTAAGAGTAGCTACAAAGCTTTAAACCTTAGGGTGACAATTATTCCCACCCAAATTAATACAACTACCAAATCTTATTAATTATGTGATTAACCTCACTTATCTTATTACAACACAAGTTTATTACACAGGGTGACCTTACGTCCACCCAGATTGCACTTACAAGGTGCTTAAACTTATTAATTATGTGCTTAACCGTACTTATCTCATTAAATTACAACACAATCACAGAATCACAGTATCGCATTCGAGCGACTAAAAGTTAAGACGAGCTTTCCTAGCTGCACTAGCGTCTAGCTGCACTACTCGCCCAAGGTATATTAATTATGTGCGACAACGGCACTTATCTCATTTAATTCCAAAACCAAACCACATCACGTTATAAGCTTTTAAATCTCCCCACAAGAGATATCGGATCTCCTCATAAGAGATATCAGATCTCTTCACAAGAGATATCAGATCTCCTCACAAGAGATGTCGGTGCTCCTCACAAGAGATATCAGATCTCCTCACAAGAGATATCGGATCTCCTCACAAGAGATACCAGATCTCCTCACAAGAGATATCGGATCTCCTCACAAGAGATACCAGAGGGAATAAATCCCAAAAGATTTGGCACTAGCTAAGTGCACCACCCTGAGTAAGGGCATGGTCATGACCTTAGAGAGTACTGGTGAAAATCCACCAAGTAATAGTTATAAAGAAACAGCTAAACCCCCACAAGGTACATAGCGTTCCTACGAATACTCGTGCTAACTAAACAGTTCAACACAGTAATAGTCCACATCAAAGCCATCGCGGCCAATAACAGATATAATAGCGTTGTTCTAACAAATATACAACCTATCATAATATCTGTATTAAATCATATCAAAATATATATAATAGCGTTGTTCTAACAGATATACAACCTATTATAATATTTCCTTTTTAATCATATTAATTAACACAACTGTTCCCAACATAAACAAGAATCATCCCAAATTAATTAACAACTAAACAATTGATAATTAATGAAAGTATGGAATGATGAGCAAGAGCGAACCGCCACTTGCCTTAGATCCGACGAGTTCGAACAAAGCTTAGAAACGTCGAGTTCCTGGATCTGAAACTGGAACAGGTCTTGGATAATAAATCCCTTAAGAAACGCCCCATAATGAGACCCTAAGTTAGATCCAATATCTATATAATTGAATCTAAAAGAGTACGAAAAGAATCGAAGGAACCAACCCTCACACAAGACCACAACACACCAAACCACAACACGAACCCCTCTCGCCGCGGGTGCGGTGAGGTTCGTGCCGCGGGGTGCAGTGGCTGCACAGAAACAGGGCTCGAGATTCAGCAATTTTTCCGGGAAGAAAAACTTACCCAATCGATCGATTCGACTTCGATTGAATCTTGGTTTGCCTTCCCACCTTCTTAAGCTTAACAACGCCTCTAAGGATCACCCTTCTCTTGCTCGAAAAGAGGTTCGAATCCTTCACCAACACAAGCTCAAAGTTCAGCCCAACAATGGAGAAAAACAGAGAGAACAAGGAGGAAGATGAAGCTGCACTTGCTTCTCCTCCACGAATTCTCTTCCTTTTATAGCCCAAGACAAGCCTCCTCCAAGGGGACAAGCAAGGAGACAAGGGAACAACAACCCACGAAGTCAAGGGAACAAGAGACAACAAGTGGATCAAGTGGCCAAAGAGATAAGACTGTCAGAAATCTTATCGAAAAGACGAAGCTGAAGCTGTCAGCGCTCGCCGCGGGTGCGGTCATGCTCTCACCGCGGGTGCGGTCGTGACCATCAGGAAATCATCCTGACTTCGACGGGGCCGTTCTCTCAGCTCCGAACTCCAAATGAGGTGATTCCAAATCGAGGAGTTAGATCTAGAAGTCTATTTTAATCCTTCCAAATTTCACATTGTATGGATTATGGAATCAAGAGTTATGACGATTTTTCTAAAAGGTCGCCTTGTATGGGCGAGGAAAGTATGGGTACGAGTTCTTTAAACCCCGAGTTAAATATATTTGTACCCGAACATCCTTTTAGCCATACGGGCATAAGAAAAATTCAAAAATACCCTTATAAAATGCGGGATATTACAAATGCCTTACAGACCACAGCAGAATGGCATAGTAGAAAGAAAACATAGGCATCTAGTTGAGACAGCTCGTGCCTTGTGATTACATGCTGGTTTGCCAAAGAGATTCTGGGGTGAATGCATTCTCACTGCAACTTATTTGATTAATAAGATGCCCCTAGTCAGTGTTAAGTGGAAAACACCTTTTGAAATTCTTTTTAAAAGGTTGCCCACTTATGACAACTTAAGAATCATGGGATGTCTCTGTTATGGGGCAGTTCACAAACGAGGAAATGATAAATTTGATGCTAAAGGGAGAAGAAGTATTCTTATTGGATATCCTAATCATCACAAAGGTTACAAATTGTTTGATTTTCCATGAGGAAATTGTGTTGGCATTAGCTACAGCTAAAGGCTGGCCTCTTGTGCAAATGGATGTAAATAATGCTTTTTTACATGGATTTCTTGAGGAAGAAATTTATATGAAGGTGCCAGAGGGATATAAGATTGCTCAGCCAGATCAGGTATGCAAGCTCAAGAGATCTCTTTATGGGCTGAAGCAGGCTTCTCGACAGTGGAATCACGAGCTTACCGTTTTCCCCGTTTCTCTGGGTTATACACAGTCGTTCAATGATTACTCTTTGTTCACCAGATTTGAAGGTGAATCCTCTACCATTTTATTGGTTTATGTTGATGATATATTATTGACTAGTAATGATTCCTCTGAGATACATAGGATTAAGTCATCTCTTCATGCTAAGTTTACTATTAAGGACTTGGGTGAGGCCAGGTATTTTTTGGGTATGGAAATTCAGAGAACTGAGCAAGGAACTTACTTAAGTCAAAAGAAGTATGTTCAAGACATCCTGGATAGTACTCATATGTCTAATGCCAAAGTCACACTATTTCCTTTGCCAACTGGTTTGAAACTAAGGGTTGATCAGGGTGCTTTGCTTGATGATGCTGAGCAATATAGAAGACTTATTGGGAGATTATTGTATCTTGCTTTTACCAGGCCAAACATAAGCTATGCAGTGCAGCATTTGTCTCAATTTGTTTCTCAACCAAGAGCTCCTCACTTAGCTGTTGCTAATCATGTACTCAGATATCTTCGTGGGACTGGTCATAAGGGTCTCTTTTATCCAGTTCAAACTGATCTCATAGATTGGGGCAGTTGTCTGTCCACAGGGCGTTCTTTGACAGGTTTTTGTGTGTTTCTTGGTCATTCTCTCGTGTCTTGGAAAACCAAGAAACAAACTACAGTGTCTAGATCCTCTACAGAAGCTGAGTACATGAGTATGGCTGCTACTACATCTGAATTGGTTTGGACAAGTTTTGTTTTGGCTGATTTGCATATTCCAGTTCAACTTCCTATTACTCTATTTTGTGACAATCGTTCTGCTCAACAGATTGCAACTAATCCATGTTTTCATGAACGTACGAAACATATCGAGTTAGATTGTCATTTTACAAGGGAGAAGATTCAAAGTGGGTTTTTACAAATAGCTCATATTTCCACCAAGCAGCAATTGGCTGATGTGATGAGCAAGCCTTTGTACAGGGCTCAGCATGAGTTTCTTGTTGGCAAGTTGGGGCTTCTGGAGCTTCCAACTTGAGGGGGGAATGTAGATTTCCACGTGTCATTTCATTTAGCATCGGTTCTGTTATTTTAATCATTGTGGGTTACTTTTATTCTGACTATGGTTAGGTTGTTAGAAGTGTGGTTAAGTTCAACTGAATAGCTTTATATGCTTTTCTCGGTTCTTCTTTTCCCTTGTAATCGTAAACCATAGATCAATTGATCTTAAGCGATTTCTTCTATTCTCCATTTCTGTCTCTTACGTTTCTACAGAGTGTTTTGTTGGCCGCATTTCCCTGTATCTGGTGTTTACTGAGGCTATTTGGATGACTGCTGCTGCGTACATATCAGGATTGCATTTGGGTGAATTCAGTCTGTTTTGCAATTCGCTAGAGTTTTGTTCTCTGATGTTGTGGGGTTATTGTGCAGCATCTGTACCGTTACTATAGTTCCGTTGCATTTAGTAGGCTAGAGTGCTATGGCGCGGGTCAGGAAGCTGCTAACTAAGAGAATGCTGGTTGGAGTCAACGACGGGCTGGGGAACTAACTTCCACTGCATCGACAAGGCCTCATTCTTACACCAATTTCTTGTCCAACATCGGAGGACCGGCTCTCTCTCTCTCTCTCTCTCTCTCTCTCTCTCTGAGATCTATAGATACAGATTATATAAAACTGGGCAGTGCTTGTATTTAGAATCACTTGTATTGTTTAACTGAATTGGAACAGCAAGGTGCTATTACAAACCAATAATGTGTCTGATTTCTGCCTGTCGTCTTCATAAGTTTATAATTGTAAAGACAGCGTCTTTATCTAGTATCTGTCACTGTACGGTGTCCCATACACTATGAGAGAAGGAACAATTTCTACAACTGCATCTATTGGTATAGCAAAATTGACGCCAGATGATACTCCTGTGCCTGCATCACACAACAACTACACAAGTCAAAGACCCAGTGATCAAGTGTTGTAAACTTCTATCATTGTCTTGGAAAATTGACTGAAGAATCAGATCATATACTAGTATACTACACCTTTGCGAGTGAATGTGGCTGTGTTAACACCAATGACATGACCATATGAATTAATAAGCGGACCACCTGAATTTCCTGCACACGTATCACAGTTCAATATAGATCTTAACATGTAATCATCTTTAATTCGCCCCTTTTGTCATAAAATGATGTGGATGTGAGTAGAGCTTCAAGAAAGATGAAACTATACCTGCATTGATGGCAGCATCTGTTTGTATCGCTCCCCGGATGGCCTGTCCGTTTGGAGATGGTATTTCCCTACCCAATCCACTAACCACCTGCATTTACAAAGTTGCCCGTTCTCATGAGACAAGCCAATCAAACAAGGGAGAAGATCCTCGGAATAAATTTCCAAATTGTTGAAGAATTACCCCAGTTGTTAAAGTGTTCTCGTATCCATAAGGATTTCCAATTGCAAAACAGCTCTGTCCTACTCTTAGGGTATGAGATGTTCCAAGAGCAACGGGTTTGATTGTAATTTTTTCAGCATCAACCTGGACCGTTGCACAGTAAACATCAAATGCACCAATGCAATAGTTACAAAGGTTTGGTAGAGCGCAAGGGAAAATGACCAAGCTTACATTCAACTTCCTATCAAATGCATAAAAGAAGCTCAGATAACTATAATAATAGGACTTTGCAACATTAACAAATAACATAGCATTGATGACCTTACAGAAGAGGAACATCATCCGCACAAACTACAGACTCGTACAGGATGCTGTACATCATATTTCTGTTACTATGCTTGCATAAAAGGGGTGATTACAAGCATGCAAAAGCTTAGGTAAGATTTTTTTATAAAGAAAAAATAGAAGAATGTATTAAACTACCATGACTTAGACTTTTCACCAGCAAAGATACTCTAGGTTGCCCCACATTTCGTGGATCAATCAAACAAGAACTGAATAGCATCAAATACTATGAACTTAAGAGCTCGTAAATGTGCCGTTGTTAATTTACACAATATGAATTCACTGACCATGTGTCAAAAATTAATAGAACTGACCACAAACTAGACAGGATATTTAATCTCCATCAAGCTGGAAGCCATCAGCTCCATAAAATTCTCACTTGGAGCTTGGTTTGCTGTGTGAATCCAAACGTCGAAAAAAAAAGAGATCCAGATAACACTGATTTCTAATAATAAGACTAGCCAAGTTTTTGGACTTGTTTCCAGTTGAAGATCAACATAAATAACTCCCAATGCATCTTCCCCGACACCAAAAATGAAGGCATGGATCAAGACCTTCCAAAATACTTTAATAATGAGTGGGATATGATCATAGAAATAACATTTAGGAGGATGCTGGATAAGAATTCATCTTTCCGTTTCTGCCCAATACCTTAAGAACAGCCAGATCATATGCTGGATCATAACCAACAATCTTGCCTTCCTTTGAAACTCTATTTCCATACGCATCTACTAGAATTACCTATAGCATAAAATTTATGGATACCTTGTATTGTTAAGGGTTGTAAAAGCATTTTGAAGTTAAAGAGTATAACAATGACAGGCAGTTCAAAAAGCAAAACCTTACAGCGGCGTCGCTCACTTGTGTCCGTTAACAGCTTAGCTACAACATGATAGTTGGTAACCTATCAAAATGAAGGTAGCTTTTATGAGCATAAAGGTCAGTATACTGCAGCAAGCTAGAACTACCAAAGAATAGAAGAAATAAGTATTGCACCACAATTTTCATCACACTTTTCAAGCTATAACTTTATCCACCTTATGAAAAACACCATAAATGCACAGGTCTATAAGCTTAAACATTTATGTGATATACTCTTAGCCAATTAGCAGCTTTTTGGTACGAAAATTCCGTACCAATTGTGCGCTTTAAAGTGTGCATATCTATCTCTATTACACCCAGACAAATATATGCCTTCACTAATAGCCTCCAGAACCGCCAGTACGACATCTTATATTTTGACATACTTTTTTTTTCTAGAATATATTGAAATGAAGATAACACTTGATTTTAGCTTCCAAGGCCCCTTGATTTATTGATTATCCATCAGCAGAAACAACCGTATAGTACTTTCAGCATTATCTAGTTCCTCCTGTTTTCTCTTATCAATACGGCCACTGAACTAGGAGTGGAACGGTGGCATCTAAAGCATTCTAGTAGAAACGGAATTCATGTTGCAGATGAGTTTGGAACGGGGGATGACTAATGAGAGATGTACGAAAACGGGTTGGCTCACAAAAGTTCTAAAGAATACTTTAAAAAATATATTTTAAGCATAGTATACGTATAGCACGATGGTGTAAATCAATTCAATAACAGTCCTCTTGGTTAGTTACTTAAGAAATAAATATCCCTATTTGATAGGTAAATTTCGTAGAGAGGTACTAAGATTGAAAAGAACAAGTAATATAAGGCAGGAACAAAGTCAACAAGGCAGGAATGTTCTAATCACAAAACAAATCACCATTCAGCTGAAGAAATTTAGATGGGGCAGAATGAAGCACAAAAGCATCAATCCATGATTAAGGGATGTAAAATGCCTACAATGTGACCAAACTTGTCCCAGATGAAACCTGATCCAGTCCCTTCTACTTTAAAGTTTCCTTCTTCTTCATCTAAGAAGACATCCTTAGAGCTCCTGGATTCGTCAACCACCTCTAAATCTTTGATGAACACCACAGATGGAGAAGTTTCCTACAAAAGGTAAATTAGCCCATTGAAGTAATTTAGTTGGAGTGTTGGACCATTTATAGTACAAGTATTCCAGTAACCCTTACAATTGAGCTGAAATGATAAGCTATTTTTGTGCGCATTTCAATCATATTAACTATAGATCGTAATGAAGTATCAGCACATAATTGTACTGCAGGGAGCTCAGGAGACAAGAGGTACGCCCTTTTCTGATTGAAGGATTGGACTAATCCAGGAACTTTAATCTCAATTAATAATAAAAAACCCTTTCTAGTTTAGAAATTAGAGTGCTGTTCTAGATTGTAGCATCCAGAAAAGGCACTTCCAAATTCCCTACGCTTCGGAAGAAAAGCAAAACCGACAAGAGAATCTACCCCTTTGCCTTAACATGCAAAATGATGATCGAAAGAAACCTGAAAGTGGCGCACAAGCCTGTCTTCGTCTTCTTGATCCAGTTCCTGGGAAGCCATGGCGGGAGATAGAGTTTTGAGATGGGGGACCGAGGCGAAAAGGGCGGCTGCAGAAGTGACCAGAGCTCTTCTTGAAATTGGAGTGCGGCTCGCGCTTGAGCGTTGGAAGTCGAGCGAAGGTGGCGTCGGAGGGGATTTCGTGAGGTGCAAATTGAGACATGGAGGTGGTGAACGCTGCAGAGATGGCAATGGCACCACCGCCATTATTGCGTGCAAGAGAAGGACGAAACTAGCAACTTTTTAAACCAATCACTTTTCGTTACTCAAATTTGGATAAATAAAAGGGTAAATTACAAAACACCACCCCTTATTTTGGAGTGTTTGCAATAAACCACTCATTATTTTGTTATTTATAGAAAACCATCCCTTATTACAATTATTTTGTATCAAACCATCCTTTATTTTTTTATTTACAGAAAACCACTCCTTATTACAATTAGTATGCATCAAACCACCCCTAGACCTTTCACATTAGGCTTTTATTAACTCGTCAATTTTTTTATCCTTTGTACGGTCTATAGCTCATTACTATGGATATACCATTAAATGTTGAAGGTTTCAACTCTTAGTTTCATTCCAAAAGAACAAGTAGTAGGACTTTGATAAAGAAAAAATATATGACAACTACCCTACATTTGTTTGCATTGATTCTGTGATACCCCGTAATTTTGTAAGGTTATATTGGGAATTATGGAATTTTCCCGGGTACCCGTTTTATACGTCGGATTTAATTCAGGTAGTTTGAGACATTCTGTAATGTGCTCTGTATCTGTAATATTTTTCTCAGTGAAATAATATACATACATCATGCCTTGGATTTTAAATTGTCGTTCGCATACGATAATTTTTATCCCGGTTTATCGTCAAGCTCGTTCAAAGCTGAATGGGCGGGAAAAGGGAGAAACGGCGACCGCCGTGGTTGGGCCCGAGAAGTCAGCGTGTCAGCTTCTAGCTGGCCGCGACAGGCCTAGCGACGGCGACCGCCGCATTTACGGCGACCGCCGCGTGCCCGCCGCAGGCAAAATCACGGCGACCGCCGTGATTGTCCAGTGGGCATTGCCCGTCGGTCGTCGGCGTCGTTCGAGGCGCGCCGTTGCGTCGGTTGCCGCGTCTTAGGGTTTGCTGGGTACTCCTTGGGGTTTGCCTATATATAGAGGAGCTTGGGCATGTGTTTTGGGTCATCTACAACCCCGAATCGCTGCCAAAATTCTCCCTCAAAGTGAGTTGAGTTTCGTCGGTTTTCTTGTGCTCGCCGGAGGTGTTGTGGTGTGTTTCCAGAGTGCCTTTGTGAAGCTTTTGGTTAGCCTTGGAGGTTAGAAGCCAAAGCAAGTCGAAGGAGGCCAAACCGCTCGTGTTTTGGGGTGAGATTTCTCTCGTTCTGCGTCGTCTGAGTTCGTCACGGCGACCGCCGTGTTCTTCGCGGCGACCGCCGTGATGAAGACGGCGACCGCCGCCAAGAACGGCGACCGCCGCCAGTGCCCAGAACGCCTTCGTGGCTTTGGCTTGATCGGTTGTCGTCGTGGCGTCTTTCCTTTCGTGTTCTTTCGCCGTGTTTAGATTCGTACCGTTTATGTCGGATCTAACTTAGGGTTCCTTTTATGGGTCGACTCGAAGGTTGTTGTGCTGTCGGAACTATACCGTGTCGAGCCCGAAATCCAGTGACGTCTTTAGACTATTCTGCGGAGTAAGGCAAGTGGCGGTTCACTCTTGCTCTTTCGTTCCATATTTACATTAATTATCAGTAGTTTATCTGAGTAATTAATTTGGAATGAATATTCTGTTTGTCTGGAAACGGTTTTGATAAACTGTTTTGAAAATCATATAATAGGTTGTATATCTGTTAGAACAACGCTATTATCTGTGATCGCCTTTCGGGCCTTTATGTGGATTTATCCTGTAAATGTTGTGGTGCTGTAACTGTTTAGTTAGCACTGTTAAATAGGAACGTTACTCGGACTCTGTCCAGTCGTTTCTTTATAATCTGGTATCGGGGTGGCTCGTCCCCATCTGGTACTATTCTATGATCATGATCGGTCTCTTACACATGTGTGTAGAGACAAGACACTTAGCTGGTGTCACAAACCTTTCGGTGTACGTCACTCTCGACGAAACGTATACTAAGATGTGTCGTCCCATTGGTGGGGTACACATGTAAAAGTCTATAATGTGATGTGTGTTTTTGAAACATAATCAGATAAGTGCTACCTTGACGCACATAATTAATGAACGCTCAGCGAGTAGGGCAGCTAGGTAATAGTGCCGCTAGGAAGACTCGTGATGACTTGAATGTAGTACGTCTTCGTTCCGATCTGGATTCGCAAAAAGGCGGTGAGGTTGGTCGTTGACTGAAGCATCTCAATTAGTTTTAAATCATTGTTGTATGATTCTGTAATATTCCAGATTTGTCATTACTTCCTTAAAGACTCATTTCAGTTGGAGTCTTCTTTTCGAGTTGATTTCTGTGAAGATTCAGTCTTCCAGAATCTTCTCCTGTGCATACCTCTTGTTTATTCCAGTAGGAATATGATGGTTGACTACCGTTATCGGTTGTTATCCGAGAAGCGATGAGTCTAACCTAATATGACTGCTTCAAACCAGTCTGCTTTATACCCTTGCTAGTCTATTCATTTAGACTAACCAACCAATATTTTCCCTTGCATGGTTGGCTGGTGTCATCCGTTCGATTCGGCACATCAGTTAAGAAGTAGCTCAGAAGATTAGAAGGACTATGGAGTCGGCGGTGGTTTTTGAATGTTTTAATTATTTCTTTAATCAGGTTATGATCCTTTGGACAATAACTCTGATTGTAATATAGTTTCTTAGTCTTCCGCTGTGTTTGGTTTAAACTATGTTTTGACCTATTCAGGATTGGGTTGTAATCTCGTAACTCTTGTTTCCTTGACAATGTTATGTTTTGGAATTTAATGCTTGATCATTGTGTATCAATCGTATTTCATAAATTGTATTTATATGGTAAAGCCTTGGGTGATCTCGGTAAGGAACACTGGGGTCACTGGCGGTAATACCTTTCCAAAAGGGTTAAGTTTTGGGGGTGTTACAGTTGTGGTATCAGAGCCAAAGGTTTTAAAACGGGTTTGGGATTTTATAAATCATTTATCCGTTTTTGAAAATGCTTTAAAAGGGCTCTGAATTTTCATTCTGAAAAGAATTTAAAAACACCGTTGATAGTCGTGTCTTCTTTATAGTCTGATATAGTGAGCTTGCTTCTATGTCTAGAAAGACTAATTCCTTCCTTATTGTTCGATAGGATGGGTGTCTGCTTTTCTATTGGTAGGGGGTCGGAAGACGCCAAGTCGGATCAGCCGAGGCTAGATTTTCCGTTATCTCAGCGATGTTTCGAGGTTGGAGGCCCGAGTAGCCCGCCCGAAGACGTCAAGCACGTTCTCCCCGAGTCGGTTGTCCTTGTAGCTAGGAATGCTATGGTCCCTGAGCCTGCACCTGTGCCGCCACCAAGGGTGGAGGAAGTACAGGAAGGGGAGCAGGAAGATGAGTTATCAAGGTATGAACAAGGGGTTTACCAAGATGACTTTCTGCTGGGACCAATTCCCGAGGAGATCGAGTACGAGGAGGAGGAAGAGGAGATGCTTGAGCAAGATCCTGTCGAGGACGAGGATATGATCGATGATGATTCCGAGGATGAGGATCCCATCGAGGATGATCCCGAGGATGAGGATCCCATCGAGGATGATCCCGAGGATGAGGATCCCATAGAGGATGATCCAGAAGAGGATCCAGAGTTGGACCTTGGAGGGCAGAATCAGGAGCCCGGTACAGAATTGCCACCAGTGCCAGAGTACGCACCCATGTCAAAAGCTGATTGGGAGGCACTGTATACCGAGTACGGTATTAGGAGAAGTGATAGGGAATCTCAGCCTATCCCTACTCCAAGAAGATGGAGGTCGGAATCCGAGCTGCAAGAGATCCTCCGCCAGAGCGAGGTAATCTCCGCAGAACAGCAGCGACAAAGGGATGAGTTGACCGCCAGTACTCAGAGGAGGGCTGGAATAGGAGGACCAGTCATGGACGACCCATAATTTACCATGACTGAGCTAGGACTATGTGCTTCAGGGTCAAGAAGGGTGCGAAACCCATCGCCAGAGCTCGATGGTGAGCCTAGCCCGAAGAGACCATGCACGAGTAGCCAGTCGTATGGGAGGCATTTTGGAACGCCTTGAGGAGGAGTGGCGTTGCCTATCGCAGTTGTTTCGTTTTTTAGTATTCCAAGTTGTACTTTGTGTAATATTTCAGTATTGCGGCAAGTACTCTGAGAAACACTTATATCTTCGAGCAATGTTGTCCAAACGCTTGAATGATAAACTTATGTGTAACTTGTGTAAGAATTCGAAGGTTCATCTATAAAATGCCAAGTTGATCTATTCTGAGTGATTTATTGACGTTGATATATTGCATAAGTATGTTGCATAATATTAATGTATTGAATGCTTGGAATTGGATCGGTAAACAGATGGTGAACCCAAGAAGCACGAGAAATTCGACTCGAGCCGGTGCTGGGACTAGCCAAAACCCCAGACCAGCTGTTCAGGATGAACACGAGTCTGAGTCTCGCGTCCAGCAGAGGCGTGAAGGTCAGGATCAGACCCAGGCGCCGACACTGTTTGACGCTGCAGCTGTTGAGGCGATCCGTGGGATCGTGATGCAGGCAATTGCAGATGTGTTGAGACCAAGTGCGCCTCAAGCACAAGAAGTGCCTATTCACGTAGCGGTTCCTGATGTTGTGGAACCCAGAAACCCTGTGATTCAAGAGACTGCCGTCAGAGCGAGAGACAGCTATGGTCGCGCCCTTAAGACCATTACTTCCATGAGACCCGACTGCTATAACGGGAAAGGGGAGCCAATGGCAGTGACTCATTGGTTCTCCCATATGGAGAGGCTGTTCAGGAACGTGGAGTGTACGGAGGCCGAGAAGGTCCATATCGCTTCTTTTCAGCTGAAGGAGGAGGCTAGCGAGTGGTGGGAGAGCACTGGTTTGGTTGAGAGCCCAGTATTGACTTGGTGGATGTTCAAGACCAAGATGGTTGATCGCTTTTTCTCTCGTGCTATGAGAGAGGAGAAGCATAAAGAGTTCTTGTACCCTCAGACTGATGGTCTGAGAGTGACCGAGTTGGCATCCAAGTTCAACCATCTTCTACAATACGCCACTGCCGAGATCACCAGCGAGGCTCAAAAGATCTGGTACTTTCACGAGTGGATGAACCCGGATATCAAGCCATTAATGGTGTACCACACATGCTCTACCTTGGAGCAGTATGTGGATTATGCCTATAAGCTGGAGGTAACTCTCGAGGAGTCGACCAAGAGGCCCAACCGACAGAAGTCGATGCAGAATCAGAACCAGGGAGGTGGTTTTAAGCGCCCTACGCCACCGTCTAACTTCGCCAAGTCCGGCCGAGCTAAGACGGAGATGATGCAAGGAGGATCGACTCAGCAGTCAGGGCAGACCAGGAGTACAGTTCAGTGTTATAACTGCGGTACTGCTGGGCACAAGAGCACTGAGTGTCAGAAGGATAAGAGACCATGCTTTGGGTGTGGACGTGATGGTCATCTGCAAAAGTTCTACAAGCAGGGGAAGCAGAAGGGAGTAGAGTCGCAACAAGGGTCAGTTCATCAGAGCAACCGACCTAGGTTTAAGCCTGCCGAGACTCCTAGCCCTTCAGTGCAGACGACTGCTCAGAACAGGGGAAAGGCCCCAACTGTTTCTGGAAGTCAGGGCCAACGCTTGTACGAGATGCGTGAGGTAGATGGACCCAACGCTCCGATTGCTCAAGGTACTCTATACCTTCACTCTACTTCAGTGTGCATTCTGTTTGATTCTGGTGCTACGCATTCCTTTATTTCGGATAGCTGTGTTAGCAAGTTAGACTTAGTGTGCAATGATTCGTGCGAACATTTCGTCGTTAATCTTCCTAATGGAGAACGTTTGGTGGGAACCAAGCATTTGTCCGACTTTCCGATTACCATTCAGGGTAAGGAATTCGAGGCAGATTTAATCTGCATAGCCATGGCTCCATACGACATTATTCTCGGTATGGATTGACTAACGCGTCACAAGGCGGTGATCGAATTCCGTTCAAGAACGGTGACGGTGTCATCCAGGGGCCAATTCGTGTGCAAGTTCAAAGGTCGAAATGACGCTGATAACGGCAAGCTGATCAATGTGATGGCTGCGTTTAAGCTACTACGACAAGGATGTGTCGGGTACCTTTGCTACTTGGATTCGCCTGTGAAGGATGAACCTGAGGTTCTTGATATTCCTGTAGTTAGGGAGTTTTCGGATGTCTTTCCGGAAGAAATTCCTGGATTACCCCCGAACCGCGACGTAGAGTTTTCAATTGATCTCGAGCCTGGTATGGCGCCGATTTCCAAATCACCGTACCGGATGGCTCCGGCTGAGATGCAAGAATTGAAGAATCAACTTGAAGATCTTCTTGACAAAGGTTATGTCAGGCCGAGTGCATCGCCGTGGGGTGCCCCGGTTTTATTCGTCAAAAAGAAGGACGGATCGTTCCGACTTTGTATCGACTACCGAGAGTTAAACAAGGTGACGATCAAGAACAAGTATCCTTTGCCTAGGATTGATGACTTGTTGGACCAATTGCAGGGAGCAAAGGTTTTCTCCAAGATCGACCTGAGATCTGGATATCATCAACTCAGGATTCGTGAGCAGGACATTCCTAGAACTGCATTTAGGACCAGATATGGTCATTACGAGTTCGTAGTGATGCCTTTTGGGCTTACAAATGCTCCAGCTGTCTTTATGGATTTGATGAACCGATGTTTTCACCAGTACTTGGATAAGTTCGTGGTGGTTTTCATCGACGACATCTTGATCTATTCTCCGAATGAAGAAGTCCACGAGGAACATCTACGAATTTCCTTGTCGATCCTTAGACAACATTAGTTTTTTGCTAAATTGTCTAAATGTGAATTCTGGATGAAGGAAGTGGCTTTCTTAGGCCACGTGATCAATAAAAATGGGGTTATGGTTGATCCCCAAAAGATTGAAGCGATGGCTAAATGGACACAACCCTAGAATGTGAAGGAGGTGCGCAGCTTTCTTGGACTTGCCGGGTATTATAGAAGGTTCGTAGAAGGATTTTCAAAGATCGCTCTACCTATGACCAATCTACTCCGCAAGGTCCATAAGAAGTTTGTTTGGAATGACAAGTGTGAGGTCAGTTTCCAGGAGTTGAAGCGACGGTTGACCTCGGCACCCGTGTTAGCACTCCCAGAGGGGAATGACGATTATGTGGTCTATAGTGATGCTTCCAAGTGTGGTCTTGGTTGTGTTTTGATGCAAAGGGGCAGAGTCATTGCTTACGCATCTCGACAACTCAAGACTTACGAAGAAAACTATCCGACCCATGATCTTGAGTTAGCAGCGGTTGTCTTTGCGCTGAAGATTTGGAGGCATTACCTCTATGGTATAAGATGCCAAGTCTTCACCGACCACAAAAGTCTCAAGTATATATTTACTCAGAAGGAGTTAAATATGAGACAACGCCGCTGGCTAGAGTTGCTCAAGGACTACGACATGGAGTTGTTGTATCATCCGGGCAAGGCTAATGTAGTAGCTGATGCACTAAGCCGGAAGACAACGCACGAGACTGTGGTTGCTGTACTTACTGCTCAAACCAAGCTAAACCAAGAGTCATGCGACATTGAAGTCTTATATGACCAGCGTAGAGGGTACCTGAGTATGATGGAAATTCAGGCTACACTGCTGGATCAGATCAAAGAAAAGCAAGTCGATGACATCATCTTGGTGAAGTTAAGCAGTGAAGTGATGGATGGGAAGGCTCCCAGCTTTGTGGTTCAGGATGATGGATCACTTTGGTTTCAGGATCGGATCTGTGTGCCTGACACAGAGGGTCTTCGTCAGTTGGTGATGAGAGTAGCTCATTCATCTGCTTATTCTGTGCATCCTGGCTCTAGCAAGATGTACAAGGATCTCAGGAAGAAGTTTTGGTAGCCAAACATGAAGTGAGACGTAGCAGACTTTGTGGCAAAGTGCTTAACTTGCCAAAAAGTCAAGATCGAACACCGCAGACCAGGTGGTGAGATGCTACCTCTCCCCGTACCAGAATGGAAATGGGAGGACATTTCTATGGACTTCGTCACTGGGCTACCCAAGACTCGAAGTCAGAGAGATGCTATCTGGGTAATTATGGATAGGCTTACGAAGAGTGCTCATTTCATAGCCATCAAAACCACATGGGAAACCCAGAAGCTAGCCGAAGTTTACCAGAAGGAGATTGTCCGCTTACATGGCATTCCTAAGACCATTGTATCGGACCGAGATGGCCGTTTCATGTCAAGATTCTGGAAGGAACTTCATAAGGCTATGGGAACCGAGTTGAGGTTCGGTACAGCGTTTCATCCTCAGACAGATGGCCAGTCTGAAAGGACCATCCAGACTCTGGAGGATATGCTTAGAGCTTGTGTGCTCGATCGTCCGACTAGCTGGGAGGACAGCTTGAGTCTGATTGAGTTCACGTACAACAATAGATGGCATGCTACAATCAAGATGGCTCCGTTTGAAGCTTTGTATGGTCGCAGATGCAGATCTCCAATTTGTTGGGACGATAATGCTGACAAAATTCTGCTTGGACCAGAGTTGGTCGAAAGGACGGCTTCAGACATTGCTTTGATCAGACAAAGGATGTTGACCGCTCAGAGTCGACAAAAGTCCTACGTAGATCGGAAGCACAGGACTGTCGAGTTCGAGGTCGGTGACAAGGTTTTTGTCAAGGTATCGCCATCCAAAGGAGTTTTCAGATTTGGTAAGCGTGGGAAGCTTAACCCTCGCTACGTGGGACCATTCGAGATTCTGGATAGAGTGGGATCTCTAGCGTACCGCTTGGCATTGCCGCCATCGGCTCACCCGGTGCATAACGTGTTCCACGTGTCTTTACTCAGAAAGTATGTACCAGATGAGTCGCATGTACTTAGTTACGAGGACATCGAGATTCAAGCTAATGGTACTTATGAAGAGTTGCCCGTGCGCATTTTGGAGCGTCGGGAGAAACATTTGCGCAACAAGATCGTACCATTGGTACGAGTGCTGTGGTCCAAGTCAGGGACCGAAGAAGTTACTTGGGAGACGTGGAAAACCGAGTCAGATATGCTCAGGCGTTTTCCCGAGTTATTCTCGACCTAAGTTTCGGGGTCGAAACTTCTTGTAAGGGGGAGGAGATGTGATACCCCGTAACTTTGTAAGGTTATATTGGGAATTATGGAATTTTCCCGGGTACCCGTTTTGTACGTCGGATTTAATTCAGGTTGTTTGAGACATTCTGTAATGTGCTCTGTATCTGTAATATTTTTCTCAGTGAAATAATATACAGACATCATGCCTTGGATTTTAAATTGTCGTTCGCGTACGATAATTTTTATCCCGGTTTATCGTCAAGCTCGTTCAAAGCTGAATGGGCGGGAAAAGGGAGAAACGGCGACCGCCGTGGTTGGGCCCGAGAAGTCAGCGTGTCAGCTTCTAGCTGGCCGCGACAGGCCTAGCGACGGCGACCGCCGTATTTACGGCGACCGCCGCAGGCAAAATCACGACGACCGCCGTGATTGTCCAGTGGGCATTGCCCGTCGTTCGAGGCGCGCCGTTGCGTCGGTTGCCACGTCTTTGGGTTTGCTGGGTACTCCTTGGGGTTTGCCTATATATAGAGGAGCTTGGGCATGGGTTTTGGGTCATCTACAACCCCGAATCGCTGCCAAAATTCTCCCTCAAAGTGAGTTGAGTTTCGTCGGTTTTCTTGTGCTCGCCGGAGGTGTTGTGGTGTGTTTCCAGAGTGCCTTTGTGAAGCTTTTGGTTAGCCTTGGAGGTTAGAAGCCAAAGCAAGTCGAAGGAGGCCAAACCGCTCATGTTTTGGGGTGAGATTTCTCTCGTTCTGCGTCGTCTGAGTTCGTCACGGCGACCGCCGTGTTCTTCGCGGCGACCGCCGTGATGAAGACGGCGACCACCGCCAAGAACGGCGACCGCCGCCAGTGCCCAGAACGCCTTCGTGGCTTTGGCTTGATCGGTTGTCGTCGTGGCGTCTTTCCTTTCGTGTTCTTTTGCCGTGTTTAGATTCGTACCGTTTATGTCGGATCTAACTTAGGGTTCCTTTTATGGGTCGACTCGAAGGTTGTTGTGCTGTCGGAACTATACCGTGTCGAGCCCGGAATCCAGTGACGTCTTTAGACTATTCTGCGGAGTAAGGCAAGTGGCGGTTCACTCTTGCTCTTTCGTTCCATATTTACATTAATTATCAGTAGTTTATCTGAGTAATTAATTTGGAATGAATATTCTGTTTGTCTGGAAACGGTTTTGATAAACTGTTTTGAAAATCATATAATAGGTTGTATATCTGTTAGAACAACGCTATTATCTGTGATCGCCTTTCGGGCCTTTATGTGGATTTATCCTGTAAATGTTGTGGTGCTGTAACTGTTTAGTTAGCACTGTTAAATAGGAACGTTACTCGGACTCTGTCCAGTCGTTTCTTTATAATCTGGTATCGGGGTGGCTCGTCCCTATCTGGTACTATTCTATGATCATGATCGGTCTCCTACACATGTGTGTAGAGACAGGACACTTAGCTGGTGTCACAAACCTTTCGGTGTACGTCACTTTCGACGAAACGTATACTAAGATGTGTCGTCCCATTGGTGGGGTACACATGTAAAAGTCTATAATGTGATGTGTGTTTTTGAAACATAATCAGATAAGTGCTACCTTGACGCACATAATTAATGAACGCTCAGCGAGTAGGGCAGCTAGGTAATAGTGCCGCTAGGAAGACTCGTGTTGACTTGAATGTAGTACGTCTTCGTTTCGATCTGGATTCGCAGAAAGGCGGTGAGGTTGGTCATTGACTGAAGCATCTCAGTCAGTTTTAAATCATTGTTGTATGATTCTGTAATATTCCAGATTTGTCATTACTTCCTTAAAGACTCATTTCAGTTGGAGTCTTCTTTTCGAGTTGATTTCTGTGAAGATTCAGTCTTCTAGAATCTTCACCTGTGCATACCTCTTGTTTATTCCAGTAGGAATATGATGGTTGACTACCGTTATCGGTTGTTATCCGAGAAGCGATGAGTCTAACCTAATATGACTGCTTCGAACCAGTCTGCTTTATACCCTTGCTAGTCTATTCATTTAGACTAACCAACCAATATTTTCCCTTGCATGGTTGGCTGGTGTCATCCGTTCGATTCGGCACATCAGTTAAGAAGTAGCTCAGAAGATTAGAAGGACTATGGAGTCGGCGGTGGTTTTTGAATGTTTTAATTATTTCTTTAATCAGGTTATGATCCTTTGGACAATAACTCCGATTGTAATGTACTTTCTTAGTCTTCCGCTGTGTTTGGTTTAAACTATGTTTTGACCTATTCAGGATTGGGTTGTAATCCCGTAACTCTTGTTTCCTTAACAATGTTATGTTTTGGAATTTAATGTTTGATCATTGTGTATCAATCGCATTTCATAAATTGTATTTATATGGTAAAGCCTTGGGTGATCTCGGTAAGGAACACTGGGGTCACTGGCGGTAATACCTTTCCAAAAGGGTTAAGTTTTGGGGGTGTTACAGTTGTGGTATCAGAGCCAAAGGTTTTAAAACGGGTTTGGGATTTTATAAATCATTTATCCGTTTTTGAAAATGCTTTAAAAGGGCTCTGAATTTTCATTCTGAAAAGAATTTAAAAACACCATTGATAGTCGTGTCTTCTTTATAGTCTGATATAGTAAGCTTGCTTCTATGTCTAGAAAGACTAATTCCTTCCTTATTGTTCGATAGGATGGGTGTCTCCTTTTCTATTGGTAGGGGGTCGGAAGACGCCAAGTCGGATCAGCCGAGGCTAGATTTTCCGTTACCTCAGCGATGTTTCGAGGTTGGAGGCCCGAGTAGCCCGCCCGAAGACGTCAAGCACGTTCTCCCCGAGTCGGTTGTCCTTGTAGCTAGGAATGCTATGGTCCGTGAGCATGCACCTGTGCCGCCACCAAGGGTGGAGGAAGTACAGGAAGGGGAGCAGGAAGATGAGTTATCAAGGTATGAACAAGGGGTTTACCAAGACGACTTTCTGCTGGGACCAATTCCCGAGGAGATCGAGTACGAGGAGGAGGAAGAGGAGATGCTTGAGCAAGATCCTGTCGAGGACGAGGATATGATCGAGGATGATTCCGAGGATGAGGATCCCATCGAGGATGATCCCGAGGATGAGGATCCCATCGAGGATGATCCCGAGGATGAGGATCCCATAGAGGATGATCCAGAAGAGGATCCAGAGTTGGACCTTGGAGGGCAGAATCAGGAGCCCGGTACAGAATTGCCACCAATGCCAGAGTACGCACCCATGTCAGAAGCTGATTGGGAGGCACTGTATACCGAGTACGGTATTAGGAGAAGTGATAGGGAATCTCAGCCTATCCCTACTCCAAGAAGATGGAGGTCGGAATCCGAGCTGCAAGAGATCCTCCGCCAGAGCGAGGTAATCTCCGCAGAATAGCAGCGACATAGGGATGAGTTGACCGCCAGTACTCAGAGGAGGGCTGGAATAGGAGGACCAGTCATGGACGACCCATAATTTACCATGATTGAGCTAGGACTATGTGCTTCAGGGTCAAGAAGGGTGCGAAACCCATCGCCAGAGCTCGATGGTGAGCCTAGCCCGAAGAGACCATGCACGAGTAGCCAGTCGTATGGGAGGCATTTTGGAACGCCTTGAGGAGGAGTGGCGTTGCCTATCGCAGTTGTTTCGTTTTTTAGTATTCCAAGTTGTACTTTGTGTAATATTTCAGTATTGCGGCAAGTACTCTGAGAAACACTTATATCTTCGAGCAATGTTGTCCAAACGCTTGAATGATAAACTTATGTGTAACTTGTGTAAGAATTCGAAGGTTCATCTATAAAATGCCAAGTTGATCTATTGTGAGTGATTTATTTACGTTGATATATTGCATAAGTATGTTGCATAATATTAATGTATTGAATGCTTGGAATTGGATCGGTAAACAGATGGTGAACCCAAGAAGCACGAGAAATTCGACTCGAGCCGGTGCTGGGACTAGCCAAAACCCCAGACCAGCCGGAAGAGGTGTTCAGGATGAACACGAGTCTGAGTCTCGCGTCCAGCAGAGGCGTGAAGGTCAGGATCAGACCCAGGCGCCGACACTATTTGACGCTGTAGCTGTTGAGGTGATCCATGGGATCGTGATGCAGGCAATTGCAGATGTGTTGAGACCAAGTGCGCCTCAAGCTCAAGAAGTGCCTATTCACGCAGCGGTTCCTGATGTTGTGGAACCCAGAAACCCTGTGATTCAAGAGACTGCCGTCAGAGTGAGAGACAGCTATGGTCGTGCCCTTAAGACCATTACTTCCATGAGACCCGACTGCTATAACGGGAAAGGGGAGCCAGTGGCAGTGACTCATTGGTTCTCCCATATGGAGAGGCTGTTCAGGAATGTGGAGTGTACGGAGGCCGAGAAGGTCCATATCGCTTCTCTTCAGCTGAAGGAGGAGGCTAGCGAGTGGTGGGAGAGCACTGGTTTGGCTGAGAGCCCAATGTTGACTTGGTCGATGTTCAAGACCAAGATGGTTGATCGCTTTTTCTCTCGTGCTATGAGAGAGGAGAAGCATAAAGAGTTCTTGTACCCTCAGACTGATGGTCTGAGAGTGACCGAGTTGGCATCTAAGTTCAACCATCTTCTACAATACGCCACTGCCGAGATCACCAGCGAGGCTCAAAAGATCTGGTACTTCCACGAGTGGATGAACCCGGATATCAAGCCATTAATGGTGCACCACACATGCTCTACCTTGGAGCAGTATGTGGATTATGTCTATAAGCTGGAGGTAACTCTCGAGGAGTCGACCAAGAGGCCCAACTGACAGAAGTCGATGCAGAATCAGAACCAGGGAGGTGGTTTTAAGCGGCCTGCGCCACCGTCTAACTTCGCCAAGTCCGGCCGAGCTAAGACGGAGATGACGCAAGGAGGATCGACTCAGCAGTCAGGGCAGACCAAGAGTACAGTTCAGTGTTATAACTGCGGTACTGCTGGGCACAAGAGCACTGAGTGTCGGAAGGAGAAGAGACCATGCTTTGGGTGTGGACGTGATGGTCATCTGCAAAAGTTCTACAAGCAGGGGAAGCAGAAGGGAGTAGAGTCGCAACAAGGGTCAGTTCATCAGAGCAACCGACCTAGGTTTAAGCCTGCCGAGACTCCTAGCCCTTCAGTGCAGACGACTGCTCAGAACAGGGGAAAGGCCCCAGCTGTTTCTGGAAGTCAGGGCCAACGCTTGTACGAGATGCGTGAGGCAGATGGACCCAATGCTCCGATTTCTCAAGGTACTCTATACCTTCACTCTACTTCAATGTGCATTCTGTTTGATTCTAGTGCTACGCATTCCTTTATTTCGGATAGCTGTGTTAGCAAGTTAGACTTAGTGTGCAATGATTCGTGCGACCATTTCGTCGTTAATCTTCCTAATGGAGAACGTTTGGTGGGAACCAAGCATTTGTCCGACTTTCCGATTACCATTCAGGGTAAGGAATTCGAGGCAGATTTAATCTGCATAGCCATGGCTCCATACGACATTATTCTCGGTATGGATTGGCTAACGCGTCACAAGGCGGTGATCGACTTCAGTTCAAGAACGGTGATGGTGTCATCCAGGGGCCAATTCGTGTGCAAGTTCAAAGGTCGAAATGACGCTGATAACGGCAAGCTGATCAATGTGATGGCTGCGTTTAAGCTACTACGACAAGGATGTGTCGGGTACCTTTGCTACTTGGATTCGCCTGTGAAGGATGAACCTGAGGTTCTTGATATTCCTGTAGTTAGGGAGTTTTCGGATGTCTTTCCGAAAGAAATTCCTGGATTACCCCCGAACCGCGACGTAGAGTTTTCAATTGATCTCGAGCCTGGTATGGCGCCGATTTCTAAATCACCGTACCGGATGGCTCCGTCTGAGATGCAAGAATTGAAGAATCAACTTGAAGATCTTCTTGACAAAGGTTATGTCAGGCCGAGTGCATCGCCGTGGGGTGCCCCGGTTTTATTCGTCAAAAAGAAGGACGGATCATTCCGACTTTGTATCGACTACCGAGAGTTGAACAAGGTGACGATCAAGAACAAGTATCCTTTGCCTAGGATTGATGACTTGTTGGACCAATTACAGGGAGCAAAGGTTTTCTCCAAGATCGACCTGAGATCTGGATATCATCAACTCAGGATTCGTGAGTAGGACATTCCTAGAACTGCGTTCAGGACCAGATATGGTCATTACGAGTTCGTAGTGATGCCTTTTGGGCTTACAAATGCTCCAGCTGTCTTTATGGATTTGATGAACCGATGTTTTCACCAGTACTTGGATAAGTTCGTGGTGGTTTTCATCGACGACATCTTGATCTATTCTCCGAATGAAGAAGTCCACGAGGAACATCTACGGATTTCCTTGTCGATCCTTAGACAACATCAGCTTTTTGCTAAATTGTCTAAATGTGAATTCTGGATGAAGGAAGTGGCTTTCTTAGGCCACGTGATCAATAAAAATGGGGTTATGGTTGATCCCCAAAAGATTGAAGCGATGGCTAAATGGACACAGCCCTAGAATGTGAAGGAGGTGCGCAGCTTTCTTGGACTTGCCGGGTATTATAGAAGGTTCGTAGAAGGATTTTCAAAGATCGCTCTACCTATGACCAATCTACTCCGCAAGGTCCATAAGAAGTTTGTCTGGAATGACAAGTGCGAGGTCAGTTTCCAAGAGTTGAAGCGACGGTTGACCTCGGCACCCGTGTTAGCACTCCCAGAGGGGAATGACGATTATGTGGTCTATAGTGATGCTTCCAAGTGTGGTCTTGGTTGTGTTTTGATGCAAAGGGGCAGAGTCATTGCTTACGCATCTAGACAACTCAAGACTTACGAAGAAAACTATCCGACCCATGATCTTGAGTTAGCAGCGGTTGTCTTTGCGCTGAAGATTTGGAGGCATTACCTCTATGGTATAAGATGCCAAGTCTTCACCGACCACAAAAGTCTCAAGTATATATTTACTCAGAAGGAGTTAAATATGAGACAACGCCGCTGGCTAGAGTTGCTCAAGGACTACGACATGGAGTTGTTGTATCATCCGGGCAAGGCTAATGTAGTAGCTGATGCACTAAGCCGGAAGACAACGCACGAGACTGTGGTTGCTCTACTTACTGCTCAAACCAAGCTAAACCAAGAGTCATTCGACATTGAAGTCTTATATGACCAGCGTAGAGGATACCTGAGTATGATGGAAATTCAGGCTACACTGCTGGATCAGATCAAAGAAAAGCAAGTCGATGACATCATCTTGGTGAAGTTAAGCAGTGAAGTGATGGATGGGAAGGCTCCCAGCTTTGTGGTTCAGGATGATGGATCACTTTGGTTTCAGGATCGGATCTGTGTGCCTGACACAGAGGGTCTTTGTCAGTTGGTGATGAGAGAAGCTCATTCATCTGCTTATTCTGTGCATCCTGGCTCTAGCAAGATATACAAGGATCTCAGGAAGAAGTTTTGGTAGCCAAACATGAAGTGAGACATAGCAGACTTTGTGGCAAAGTGCTTAACTTGCCAAAAAGTCAAGATCGAACACCGCAGACCAGGTGGTGAGATGCTACCTCTTCCCGTACCAGAATGGAAATGGGAGGACATTTCCATGGACTTCGTCACTGGGCTACCCAAGACTCGAAGTCAGAGAGATGCTATCTGGATAATTATGGATAGGCTTACGAAGAGTGCTCATTTCATAGCCATCAAAACCACATGGAAAACCCAGAAGCTAGCCGAAGTTTACCAGAAGGAGATTGTCCGCTTACATGGCATTCCTAAGACCATTGTATCGGACCGAGATGGCCGTTTCATGTCAAGATTCTGGAAGGAACTTCATAAGGCTATGGGAACCGAGTTGAGGTTCGGTACAACGTTTCATCCTCAGACAGATGGCCAGTCTGAAAGGACCATCCAGACTCTGGAGGATATGCTTAGAGCTTGTGTGCTCGATCATCCGACTAGCTGGGAGGACAGCTTGAGTCTGATTGAGTTCACGTACAACAATAGATGGCATGCTACAATCAAGATGGCTCCGTTTGAAGCTTTGTATGGTCGCAGATGCAGATCTCCGATTTGTTGGGACGATAATGCTGACAAAATTCTGCTTGGACCAGAGTTGGTCGAAAGGACGGCTTCAGACATTGCTTTGATCAGACAAAGGATGTTGACCGCTCAGAGTCGATAAAAGTCCTACGTAGATCGGAAGCGCAGGACTGTCGAGTTCGAGGTCGGTGACAAGGTTTTTGTCAAGGTATCGCCATCCAAAGGAGTTTTCAGATTTGGTAAGCGTGGGAAGCTTAACCCTCGCTACGTGAGACCATTCGAGATTCTGGATAGAGTGGGATCTCTAGCGTACCGCTTGGCATTGCCGCCATCGGCTCACCCGGTGCATAACGTGTTCCACGTGTCTTTACTCAGAAAGTATGTACCAGATGAGTCGCATGTACTTAGTTACGAGGACATCGAGATTCAAGCTAATGGTACTTATGAAGAGTTGCCCGTGCGCATTTTGGAGCGTCGGGAGAAACATTTGCGCAACAAGATCGTACCATTGGTACGAGTGCTGTGGTCCAAGTCAGGGACCGAAGAAGTTACTTGGGAGACGTGGAAAATCGAGTCAGATATGCTCAGGCGTTTTCCCGAGTTATTCTCGACCTAAGTTTCGGGGTCGAAACTTCTTGTAAGGGGGAGGAGATGTGATACCCCGTAACTTTGTAAGGTTATATTGGGAATTATGGAATTTTCCCGGGTACCCGTTTTGTACGTCGGATTTAATTTAGGTAGTTTGAGACATTCTGTAATGTGCTCTGTATCTGTAATATTTTTCTCAGTGAAATAATATACAGACATCATGCCTTGGATTTTAAATTGTCGTTCGCGTACGATAATTTTTATCCCGGTTTATCGTCAAGCTCGTTCAAAGCTGAATGGGCGGGAAAAGGGAGAAACGGCGACCGCCGTGGTTGGGCCCGAGAAGTCAGCGTGTCAGCTTCTAGCTGGCCGCGACAGGCCTAGCGACGGCGACCGCCGTATTTACGGTGACCGCCGCGTGCCCGCCGCAGGCAAAATCACGGCGACCGCCGTGATTGTCCAGTGGGCATTGCCCGTCGGTCGCCGGCGTCGTTCGAGGCGCGCCATTGCATCGGTTGCCACGTCTTAGGGTTTGCTGGGTACTCCTTGGGGTTTGCCTATATATAGAGGAGCTTGGGCATGTGTTTTGGGTCATCTACAACCCCGAATCGCTGCCAAAATTCTCCCTCAAAGTGAGTTGAGTTTCGTCGGTTTTCTTGTGCTCGCCGGAGGTGTTGTGGTGTGTTTCCAGAGTGCCTTTGTGAAGCTTTTGGTTAGCCTTGGAGGTTAGAAGCCAAAGCAAGTCGAAGGAGGCCAAACCGCTCGTGTTTTGGGGTGAGATTTCTCTCGTTCTGCGTCGTCTGAGTTCGTCACGGCGACCGCCGTGTTCTTCGCGGCGACCGCCGTGTTCTTCGCGGCGACCGCCGTGATGAAGACGGCGACCGCCGCCAAGAACGGCGACCGCCGCCAGTGCCCAGAACGCCTTCGTGGCTTTGGCTTGATCGGTTGTCGTCGTGGCGTCTTTCCTTTCGTGTTCTTTTGCCGTGTTTAGATTCGTACCGTTTATGTCGGATCTAACTTAGGGTTCCTTTTATGGGTCGACTCGAAGGTTGTTGTGCTGTCGGAACTATACCGTGTCGAGCCCGGAATCCAGTGACGTCTTTAGACTATTCTGCGGAGTAAGGCAAGTGACGGTTCACTCTTGCTCTTTCGTTCCATATTTACATTAATTATCAGTAGTTTATCTGAGTAATTAATTTGGAATGAATATTCTGTTTGTCTGGAAACGGTTTTGATAAACTGTTTTGAAAATCATATAATAGGTTGTATATCTGTTAGAACAACGCTATTATCTGTGATCGCCTTTCGGGCCTTTATGTGGATTTATCCTGTAAATGTCGTGGTGCTGTAACTGTTTAGTTAGCACTGTTAAATAGGAACGTTACTCAGACTCTGTCTAGTCGTTTCTTTATAATCTGGTATCGGGGTGGCTCGTCCCCATCTGGTACTATTCTATGATCATGATCGGTCTCTTACACATGTGTGTAGAGACATGACACTTAGCTGGTGTCACAAACCTTTCGGTGTATGTCACTCTCGACGAAACGTATACTAAGATGTGTCGTCCCATTGGTGGGGTACACATGTAAAAGTCTATAATGTGATGTGTGTTTTTGAAACATAATCAGATAAGTGCTACCTTGACGCACATAATTAATGAACGCTCAGCGAGTAGGGCAGCTAGGTAATAGTGCCGCTAGGAAGACTCGTGTTGACTTGAATGTAGTATGTCTTCATTCCGATCTGGATTCGCAGAAAGGCGGTGAGGTTGGTCGTTGACTGAAGCATCTCAGTCAGTTTTAAATCATTGTTGTATGATTCTGTAATATTCCAGATTTGTCATTACTTCCTTAAAGACTCATTTCAGTTGGAGTCTTCTTTTCGAGTTGATTTCTGTGAAGATTCAGTCTTCCAGAATCTTCTCCTGTGCATACCTCTTGTTTATTCCAGTAGGAATATGATGGTTGACTACCGTTATCGGTTGTTATCCGAGAAGCGATGAGTCTAACCTAATATGACTGCTTCGAACCAGTCTGCTTTATACCCTTGCTAGTCTATTCATTTAGACTAACCAACCAATATTTTCCCTTGCATGGTTGACTGGTGTCATCCGTTCGATTCGGCACATCAGTTAAGAAGTAGCTCAGAAGATTAGAAGGACTATGGAGTCGGCGGTGGTTTTTGAATGTAATAATTATTTCTTTAATCAGGTTTTGATCCTTTGGACAATAACTCCGATTGTAATGTACTTTCTTAGTCTTCCGCTGTGTTTGGTTTAAACTATGTTTTGACCTATTCAGGATTGGGTTGTAATCCCGTAACTCTTGTTTCCTTGACAATGTTATGTTTTGGAATTTAATGCTTGATCATTGTGTATCAATCGCATTTCATAAATTGTATTTATATGGTAAAGCCTTGGGTGCTCTCGGTAAGGAACACTGGGTCACTGGCGGTAATACCTTTCCAAAAGGGTTAAGTTTTGGGGGTGTTACAGTTGTGGTATCAGAGCCAAAGGTTTTAAAACGGGTTTGAGATTTTATAAATCATTTATCCGTTTTTGAAAATGCTTTAAAAGGGCTCTGAATTTTCATTCTGAAAAGAATTTAAAAAGACCGTTCATAGTCGTGTCTTCTTTATAGTCTGATATAGTAAGCTTGCTTCTATGTCTAGAAAGACTAATTCCTTCCTTATTGTTCGATAGGATGGGTGTCTGCTTTTCTATTGGTAGGGGGTCGGAAGACGCCAAGTCGGATCAGCCGAGGCTAGATTTTCCGTTACCTCAGCGATGTTTCGAGGTTGGAGGCCCGAGTAGCCCGCCCGAAGACGTCAAGCACGTTCTCCCCGAGTCGGTTGTCCTTGTAGCTAGGAATGCTATGGTCCCTGAGCCTGCACCTGTGCCGCCACCAAGGGTGGAGGAAGTACAGGAAGGGGAGCAGGAAGATGAGTTATCAAGGTATGAACAAGGGGTTTACCAAGACGACTTTCTACTGGGACCAATTCCCGAGGAGATCGAGTACGAGGAGGAGGAAGAGGAGATGCTTGAGCAAGATCCTGTCGAGGACGAGGATATGATCGAGGATGATTCCGAGGATGAGGATCCCATCGAGGATGATCCCGAGGATGAGGATCCCATCGAGGATGATCCCGAGGATGAGGATCCCATAGAGGATGATCCAGAAGAGGATCCAGAGTTGGACCTTGGAGGGCAGAATCAGGAGCCCGGTACAGAATTGCCACCAGTGCCAGAGTACGCACCCATGTCAGAAGCTGATTGGGAGGCACTGTATACCGAGTACGGTATTAGGAGAAGTGATAGGGAATCTCAGCCTATCCCTACTCCAAGAAGATGGAGGTCGGAATCCGAGCTGCAAGAGATCCTCCGCCAGAGCGAGGTAATCTCTGCAGAACAGCAGCGACAGAGGGATGAGTTGACCGCCAGTACTCAGAGGAGGGCTGGAATAGGAGGACCAGTCATGGACGACCCATAATTTACCATGACTGAGCTAGGACTATGTGCTTCAGGGTCAAGAAGGGTGCGAAACCCATCGCCAGAGCTCGATGGTGAGCCTAGCCCGAAGAGACGATGCACGAGTAGCCAGTCGTATGGGAGGCATTTTGGAACGCCTTGAGGAGGAGTGGCGTTGCCTATCGCAGTTGTTTCGTTTTTTAGTATTCCAAGTTGTACTTTGTGTAATATTTCAGTATTGCGGCAAGTACTCTGAGAAACACTTATATCTTCGAGCAATGTTGTCCAAACGCTTGAATGATAAACTTATGTGTAACTTGTGTAAGAATTTGAAGGTTCATCTATAAAATGCCAAGTTGATCTATTCTGAGTGATTTATTTACGTTGATATATTGCATAAGTATGTTGCATAATATTAATGTATTGAATGCTTGGAATTGGATCGGTAAACAGATGGTGAACCCAAGAAGCACGAGAAATTCAACTCGAGCCGGTGCTGGGACTAGCCAAAACCCCAGACCAGCAGGAAGAGGTGTTCAGGATGAACACGAGTCTGAGTCTCGCGTCCAGCAGAGGCGTGAAGGTCAGGATCAGACCCAGGCGCCGACACTATTTGACGCTGCAGCTGTTGAGGCGATCCGTGGGATCGTGATGTAGGCAATTGCAGATGTGTTGAGACCAAGTGCGCCTCAAGCACAAGAAGTGCCTATTCACGCAGCCGTTCCTGATGTTGTGGAACCCAGAAACCCTGTGATTCAAGAGACTGCCGTCAGAGCGAGAGACAGCTATGGTCGCGCCCTTAAGACCATTACTTCCATGAGACCCGACTGCTATAACGGGAAAGGGGAGCCAGTGGCAGTGACTCATTGGTTCTCCCATATGGAGAGGTTGTTCAGGAATGTGGAGTGTACGGAGGCCGAGAAGGTCCATATCGCTTCTCTTCAGCTGAAGGAGGAGGCTAGCGAGTGGTGGGAGAGCACTGGTTTGGCTGAGAGCCCAGTGTTGACTTGGTCGATGTTCAAGACCAAGATGGTTGATCGCTTTTTCTCTCGTGCTATGAGAGATGAGAAGCATAAAGAGTTCTTGTACCCTCAGACTGATGGTCTGAGAGTGACCGAGTTGGCATCTAAGTTCAACCATCTTCTACAATACGCCACTGCCGAGATCACCAGCGAGGCTCAAAAGATCTGGTACTTCCACGAGTGGATGAACCCAGATATCAAGCCATTAATGGTGCACAACACATGCTCTACCTTGGAGCAGTATGTGGATTATGCCTATAAGCTGGAGGTAACTCTCGAGGAGTCGACGAAGAGGCCCAACCGACAGAAGTCGATGCAGAATCAGAACCAGGGAGGTGGTTTTAAGCGGCCTGCGCCACCGTCTAACTTCGCCAAGTCCGGCCGAGCTAAGACGGAGATGACGCAAGGAGGATCGACTCAGCAGTCAGGGCAGACCAGGAGTACAGTTCAGTGTTATAACTGCGGTACTGCTGGGAACAAGTGCACTGAGTGTCGGAAGGAGAAGAGACCATGCTTTGGGTGTGGACGTGATGGTCATCTGCAAAAGTTCTACAAGCAGGGGAAGTAGAAGGGAGTAGAGTCGCAACAAGGGTCAGTTCATCAGAGCAACCGACCTAGGTTTAAGCCTGTCGAGACTCCTAGCCCTTCAGTGCAGACGACTGCTCAGAAGAGGGGAAAGGCCCCAGCTGTTTCTGGAAGTCAGGGCCAACGCTTGTACGAGATGCGTGAGGCAGATGGACCCAACGCTCCGATTGCTCAAGGTACTCTATACCTTCACTCTACTTCAGTGTGCATTCTGTTTGATTCTGGTGCTACGCATTCCTTTATTTCGGATAGCTGTGTTAGCAAGTTAGACTTAGTGTGCAATGATTCGTGCGACCATTTCGTCGTTAATCTTCCTAATGGAGAACGTTTGGTGGGAACCAAGCATTTGTCCGACTTTCCAATTACCATTCAGGGTAAGGAATTCGAGGCAGATTTAATCTGCATAGCCATGGCTCCATACGACATTATTCTCGGTATGGATTGGCTAACGCGTCACAAGGCGGTGATCGACTTCAGTTCAAGAACGGTGACGGTGTCATCCAGGGGCCAATTCGTGTGCAAGTTCAAAGGTCGAAATGACGCTGATAACGGCAAGCTGATCAATGTGATGGCTGCGTTTAAGCTACTACGACAAGGATGTGTCGGGTACCTTTGCTACTTGGATTCGCCTGCGAAGGATGAACCTGAGGTTCTTGATATTCCTGTAGTTAGGGAGTTTTCGGATGTCTTTCCGGAAGAAATTCTTGGATTACCCCCGAACCGCGACATAGAGTTTTCAATTGATCTCGAGCCTGGTATGGCGCCGATTTCCAAATCACCGTACCGGATGGCTCCGGCTGAGATGCAAGAATTGAAGAATCAACTTGAAGATCTTCTTGACAAAGGTTATGTCAGGCCGAGTGCATCGCCGTGGGGTGCCCCGGTTTTATTCGTCAAAAGAAGGACGGATCGTTCCGACTTTGTATCGACTACCGAGAGTTGAACAAGGTGACGATCAAGAACAAGTATCCTTTGCCTAGGATTGATGACTTGTTGGACCAATTGCAGGGAGCAAAGGTTTTCTCCAAGATCGACCTGAGATCTGGATATCATCAACTCAGGATTCGTGAGTAGGACATTCCTAGAAA